>CM064059.1:27124297-27752830 GCA_032594955.1 Panicum miliaceum
GGCTAGAGATGAGAAACCCACAAGAGTCTGTGAGTGGCTCTTGCTGGATTCATCCGTAACCTACCCAGTGGCGAATCAGTGAAGCTACAGCTTGCCATTGGGGTCAACCGACCCGGCGACTTCTGGCTAAGTCCACGTGCATGCATCCTTTCGCATTGCAGCTTTGACCCTGTTGGAAAACCAATTTTGACCCCGGCCAATCCAATCATCAGAAGCTCAGTCTTTTGTTCTCCAATTTGCCGTAGCCCAAATAGAATCAGAGAAAGCAGAGAGATCCAATAACATGTGCCCAATTTAACACAACCAGCCTATGAGCCTACCACACCTCACCTGGATCCTCTAGAAAAAGGAGAAACGCGCGACCAGCAGCCCACACATCTACACATAGGTCGATAAGTTTCTGAGTTCTGACCTCTCCTCAAGCTGCTGCTCCCCCCTTCCTCATCCTCATCACCCGTGCATGCTAGTGGCAAGGCACTCGGTCAGTCTCAACCTAAACCACCCCAACTTACAATTCAATTTCTCGCTAAATTTTATGACAGTTAGTTTAAGAATCACAATTGTCCATCCACTAGTGAGAGTGCACACCTGGTTTTCTTACCTGAACAATCTATCTCAGGTTTGGATCTTTCAGTTATGAGGGCATGCTGATTTTTATTCTATCCTTCTAGGCAGAACGTAGCAAGAAACTAGTATTAATATTTTGTGGTTATGCTTATTTCATATGTACTTTATAATTTAAGTATGTCAAGTGGTTTAATACTCTCCGTCTCAGAACATAGCTAGCTTTAGCATTCAAATTTTGTCCTACTACTATTTTTGAGCTGAGGTTAGTTGCAACCCGTGTTCAGTCCAAAATACCCCTTGAAATAGGTTCCCCAAACAATACTCCTCTATCTGCACTAATGAATTTCTGCATAATTAGCACCTTCATTTTGATTTTTTAATCGCACACATGCTGGCAAACTTGGTGGCAATGTTGGCTACCAGAGATGCTTGCAAACAAATATGGCAGGCATACAGGCCCACTATGCGCACCAGAGTGGCATACCTTCTGCAGCGGAACATGTTAGTAAAGGTCATAGTAGTCTTAAATTTTTCCCTTAATCCGCCTAGAAAAAGAAAAGGCCTAAATCTAGCTACATTCTAAATGAATAACTTTTAGTGACTTTAATAAGACAACATTTCATTCGCTACATGCTTCTATATTTGCTGACCCCGGCGACCAATTTTTCGGGCTTCACCCCTGAGTCTACCCAACTTTCTGGGACGAAGGGCACTGTTGTTGTTGTATCCCCATCAAGCATCACTAATCTGAATATACTGTGAATCAATTTACAGTCTCTGATACACAGGAGATAATTTCCGTCATGTTCTTGTACTAACATTTTGTCTTGGACTTTGCAGATTGAGACAGAAGCTGGCTCCGATGAGGAGTCTGATGAATCAGATTCTGAAGTAAATGGAGAAATACAGCTCTCAAAAGTCACTGAGATGCGCATCATACCATCGGATCCTGGTCAATGTATCCTTTTTTGTGTTAGATTGTCTAATCAAGGTGTTTGTTTCATCTAGGACAATGTCTTTTATGTCTGATGCTCCTATATTGGTTTCATAGTTGCTGCATTTTTTTTTTGCTGAGAATTAAATGTATCCATTTTCATTTATGTATTCACGCAAGTTTTTGTGCATTCTTGTCACTGTAATGACTAGTGCTTGTGCTTTACCTTCTTAAAGAATACTTAATTAGGTTATATTTTTAGTTGTGCTGTAAATGCTTTGTTCAACTTGACAGAGGAATTCTATCCTGTAATGGTAATGAATTTGGTTCAATCATGTTTGTATGATCCATTTACAAATATATATTAGTTGGCGTCAACAGTCTGTGAGGAATGAACATATTTGCCTAATGTAGGAAGGTCATATTACTTTTCCCAATTGATGCATAAGAGCGGTTCCAAGTACTCAGTAAAATTCCATATACAAAATATCAGTGTACTTGTATCTTTGTATCGGATTAGCATTAAGACACCTTTTGTCAGTGCCAGTTTGACCATGCGAACTGCTATGGTCATTGGGGCAGATATTCATCTGCATTTCTACCTGAATTATTATTCATTGTGGCAACTATGTCAATAAAGTGACTTGTACAATTTTGTGATCATTCTATGTTATCTATATTTCTTGGATCCTTGACATACTTTTCAGTGGACGGACTCTTTGAAGCATTCTCCCATTGTGCTGAATTGAACCCTGATCCTAATTCTGGTACATTACTGCCATAAGCTCATAATTTGTATATCTTTGGGAATAGGTGACTCTATGCTCATTGACGATGGTGCACAGGCACCACCCTAGAAAAGTTTTCACTAGTAATCAGCTAATTTTGACCACTTTAAACAGCTAGTAATGGTAAAGTTACAAATATGTGCACTACCATATATTTCCATCTAGCTTTGCCTCTGTTTGAAAATGTGCTCTTTTCATGTGTTTTTTCAATTGTCAGAGAGTGACGAAGAGAATGGCTGGGTTCATGGTGATGAAGGTGATGAAGATATGACGGATGGTAAGCATTCTTTCTGCATTTCTGCTGCAGGTTTTCTGCATCTTGAGCATAACAATTATGTATTTTTTTCTGGCATTCAGGAAGCGATGCCGAGTTTTCAGATGTCAACCCAATAGGTCAAACTGATGACCACGACATTACTCATGCTGTAGTTGAGGTAAGTATTGTTTTTAAATACTGTTGCACTTTCCATTCCTTCTTTGCATGATTAGCTTCAACATGCAATATAATTCTTCAGTCGCTGGAGATAGCGATTTTGTTTAGTCTTTTCTTTTATGAGACAACACTTCTGTTTAGACTGACTTGTAATTTCTTTTTTGATGTGGCAGCGTTAACTAGTCCTTATCTCCCCCTTTGTGACCTCTGTCGTTCTTATAAATTCTCCAGCCTTTAATTTGTTTAATTTTATCTTTAGCCTTTGCATCTTCTGCTACCTTATATAGCTTGGGGTTATTGTGGCAGAACTGGAGAACAGTTTAGCTGTGACATGGTATAGAAAGTTGTGGCACCATTTAACTCAATCACGATCCTAACCAAAATCCAGTACCTTGGAGGATTTTTTAAATCAACCAGAGCATAGTAGAGGGGCGTACTATTTGTTTACATCCATTAGTGTGTAAGGGTTTCAATGCGGACTTTGATGGGGATCAAATGGCTGTTCATCTACCTTCATCCTTGGAAGCTCAGGCGGAAGCCCGTTTACTTATGTTTTCTCATATGAATCTCCTGTCTTCCGCTATTGGAGATCCTATTTGCGTGCCAACCCAAGACATGCTTATCGGACTTTATGTATTATCATGTTATTTAGGTTCTGTCAAGCCATTTGCAAGTCATCTTGTACTGCCATGAAACATGTTAAGGAATATGTCATCCATAAATTTGACCTAAATCATTATCCTGACTGTCAGTTAACTTTTGAAGTTGAAACACAGCCTACAACTTCACTCCTTGATCCATTAAATCCAGATCCATCTTTCTTTTATTACCCTGTTTGAAACATTTTTTTAACATAAATGATTTTTGATCTCTATACGTGCAGCTCCAGATCAACGATCAACGTTTTCAGGATGCAGAGGAAGCAGACGAGGAGAGCCACAGAAACGGGCATTAGAAATCATCTTATTACCTCTCAAGGGAACCATGTAGTTGGTTCATTGTACATCACCGTTCCCCTGATGCAGCATGGCATGCCATAGTAATTTCACTTCTTTTTTACCATTCTCTTTCTTGTGGGACAGCTTGTAAACATGCATCAATGGCAACATATTTGTGAAAAGGTCTTGCTACTGGTCAAGAAACATTTTAGTTGTAGTCTTGTAGAGCATGCTGAAGATGATAGAATGGAGACGAAAGAGCTACTTTCGTTTGTTGTACGTGTGGTGTTCCGCAGTACATGCATGATCATCTAGTAACACTGACGATGTTAGAAGTTCTATGGTTGATGTGAAATGGGATGAGCAAGATTGTTTATATTGTTACGGCAGCCATTGTTTTCTGTGTGAAAATTGTGGTATGTTTTTTATTGGAGTGAAAATAAACAAAAGCCAATAATAAAAGCTTTTACATATTCTAGGATAATTGTAAGGTGCATGTAGGGCTATGTTCTACGGTCTACACCCATGGAACATTTCATCTTAGAATTAGAATTCAACATTTATTGCGCTGATGCTCCTATTGTGCAAAGGTTATTCCGCCTTTGTGTTAAAGTCGAAATTGAAATCGCAGTCTTGTTAGGAAATGCGTCAAATTTTAATATAATTTTAAAAGGTGCACTAGAGTCGCTGTTAGAAGCAAATGTTACGTGTAAGAAGGCGGGGGCATGTTTTTGCGGTGCAAGAGACTTGTGTTCAGTCCGTTCTTCTCGAGCAAAAAAAGACCTTACCATCAAACGTGAATAAATCTTACTTGTTTTAATAGAAAAACAAATTGATATGAAGGGGCAGGGAGGGTCAAGGTTAAAAACAGCCGTAAAGGTGAATCGTTTTTTATTTCTAAAAACAGACCGATTCTACAGTACTTCGCCTCCGCTGATCCGATTCCGATTCCGATTCCACCTCAGTGTGGCCTCCCCGAGTTCGACGCGTCGTCCACAGCCTCCACCACGCGGTCATCGAGTCTGCACCGTACTTCACCACTGTGTTCGCCACGCCATCCACAGCCCCCCTCGCCTCTGCCGATCCGATTTCGATTCCGCCTCCTCGCGGCCTCCCCAAGTTTGATGTGCTGTCCACAGCCTCCACCGTGCGGAGTCCGTAGCAGCACACAGGCATATATGCCTAGTTAGATAAATATATGTAATTTTTAAGGTAACTTGGAACTTGGCAGAGGATATATTAAGAGGGGAAAAAAAGAAAGAAAGCATATGAGCTATCACTGGCCGTATTTTTCTGGCCTGATTTGTGTTGGACCGAGCGCTTATCTTCTAAGCATTTGACCTTTGTCTCTTTGGAGACCCTACCCTAACCCGCACCGCCGTCTTTCTCTTGCCGGAATAACTCCACCCAAGCGCCTTCTGAAACTCTCTCGCTCGACTTTCCCTTTCTATAGCACCCGAGGCGATAGCCGGGCGATTCGCTCGATCCCAGCCGGATCCAGTCCTTTCCTCCCCTTCGTGTGTCCTCATTGGCGCCGGCGGGGGTGGAATTGGCGTCCGATCGTGGCCGGTTGTCCATATTTCTAGCTATAGTTGTAGGTTTGGCAGTGTAGAGTTGTATCGTAGGGTAGGGTTCCCGGTGATGGTGATGACCTTTCCACCGGTGCGTTGCTCCTGCGAGCTGTTGTGACAACCCACCTTATTAAGATCATGGATTAACCCTAGGTAACTAGGGTTAAGAAGATGAAAAAGAAAGGAGAAAAGAAAAGGAAAGGAAAAGGATTGAAGAAAAGTCAAACTGGATCAAATTTGGTCAAACTTTGACCAAATCTGAAAGGTTTGGGAAGTTTGAATATCAAACTGTCTGAAGTGTCAAACAGCAGATTTCGATAAAATAAACTCAAATTTGAAGTTTGGAATTCAAATTCCATGAGAGAGAGTTTGAATTTGAGAGGTCATATAAAATGATAAAAAAATGGCCACATAGCAATATTCAACAGCTTACATTTTGAAATACTGCTAAGCAAGTCAACCATGGATCAGTATGGAAATGTAGTACAACGTAAGTACTTGCAATGAAACTTCAGTTGAAGTGTTTTGAGGGTGATAAGAATTTATTTGAAGGGCTCAAAATTTGAAAGAAATGCTGAAACAGCCCAACACTTGGAATATTTTAAAGTCTGAATTTCGGTGAAAAGGGTCAATTTTGAGGCCAAATCAAGTGTCATCAAATGTGATAAATTTGAATGAAAAGTACCCCATTTCAAAGTTGGTTGAATGGGATATGCCAATATGTAATTTTTCTTCATGTAAACGGTTGGAAAGGTATTCAAATTTGCATTCAAACAGGGGTAGTTTGAAAGAGTTTAGCTATGGAAAGGTTAGCGGCCAAATTAGCAAAAGTACCTGAAACAAAAGCTGTAGAAAATTGTCAAATCTAGAACTTTTCGTTTTGGACATTTTGATGTTCGGTGCAAGAATTTGGAGAAAAATGTACTGCGAATTTCAGTTTAACTTGGTGCAAACAGCAATATTTAGAGGCCTTTTTGGCTATGTTAGAAATTGAATTAGACAAAATTCATAACATAAAAACGATAGCTGAATGTGTCCTCTAAAATTGTTATTTGGGTCAAGTTTGGAGTTTACATGCAGATATGGGAGATAATTAGATTCCAAGCCAGCAGATTTAGGCAGCTCAACTGAAAACACTGAATATCAAGTGAATTCAGCAAAAAGAGTAAACTTCAGAGTCAGATTTGAGTGGGTCAGAAAAAGTGTTCAACATAAAAACTATAGAGGGGAGTGTTCTCTACAACTTTGATATTGGAAGATGTGGAAGTTGACATTGAGAATTGGGATATCTAGGGGCTGCAATTTTCAGGTTCAGGGCAAAACAATATGAATATCTGAATTTGACTGAAACCGATGAATGCAGCAATATTCAGAGCAGCTTTTGAATGGTTTCGAGGCCAAACCAAGGAAAGTTCATGAATAAAAGTTGTAGAGGAATATCGGCGCTACAACTTTTCTTTTGACATATTTCGAAGTTCAGTAGTAAATTATGGAGATAATTGATCTCAAACTTGGTGGTTCAGAGGGCAATCGAGCCCATTCAGAAAATTCAGAGACCGAAACAGAGCAGCTCGAGCTTATCCTGTTGCCACCGCCATTGCTGGCCTTTGGCGGCAAAATTAAATCGCTCCACGTGTTGATCCGAGGCCGGGACAGCAGTAAGCAAGCAGGGTGGAGGTGGAGCACACATGGGGTCGGTTGGGTTCAAATAAAAGCCGCCATGGGCCGTCGTTCTCATCCATTTGCAGTTCATCCCCCCTTCGGCTGCATGCACTTCGCCGGCAAAATTCGACGTGGTTGCTTGCCCTCCTTTCAATTCCCCGCACACACAGCCTCACCACACCACCAGCGACCTTTTTGAGCCGCTCCCAAGTCGATTCCTCCACCGGAGCCCCGAGTTCCATGGTCATCATCTTCCTCGGGCTGCTGCCGAGCCGTGCACAAAGGGAGGGGTGCCGGTGAGTGGGGTTTTTCCTGTGCGTGGATGCAGTTCTGGTTGTTCGGGGGGAGTGTGGGGCGTGCGTGGAAGGTGCAGGGGTGGTTTGTGGGCTCGTTCAATTAGCGCCATATCACTTTTATATGAACATAATCTAGCTAATGCTTTTGAAACGGAACAAATCCGGTAGTACATCGGGTCTCACCCAATTCAACTATTGTGCAACCGTATCTCAGATATGCATACACGATCATTTTGTATAGGAGCTTTAAATACTACACAAAGACGTTGAATGTAGATCAAGGATAAGAAAATGAGATTTATTATACAATAAACATAAACTTTAGTGCAAACCAGTTCTACAGAGTTTCAACATAGATTTTGCGGTCGTATGATTTGATTGTTAAACTGACTTTATTACATGTTTTTAAAAACATCTAGAGGTATATGGATTCAAAATACCCTCTAGGCCTTGAAGTCTTGAACTCCGAGCTCCTCCTATAGAAGCTGAACACACATATTGCACAAACACTAAATATGAAGGTACTCAACAAGACTTACCCGATTAACCGGGTATAAAAGTAGGATTCAAGGATATGCAAGGTTTGTTGAGTGGACTGGTATGTTGTTTGAAAACATTCAAACTTGAAACATATACATTTACCACAAAAGGAAACAACAACAGAAGTGTAACCTATGACATCTAGTACCTCATCAAACCAGCATATGATAAACTAGGTTCAGCACTCTCATCTTTTATGATCATTGCATCTGGTTAATCTACGATGTTTAAGAGAGATCAAGCGGCATTCGTAACCGAGAATTGCGGCGATTCGAATCGAATTTACATCCTGCAAGAGATACCTGGTCACACGTCACGCATGAGTTTCTAGAAAACCGCACGTGGCAACCTTTGGCGAGAAAGATACCAAACCCTGACCCAAGCTTACCAACACCCGAGTTCGCACCCCCGTATTGGGCCCCCCGTCGGGCCTGACCTCAATACGAGTTTCGAGTTTCAGGCTACGACCCCGCCACCATTTCCACTTTGAGTGGGGTACAACTTGGTTCAAGAATTTAGGTCAACCAAGCTACTAGGCTTACTGGTTCCATATGTCAGCATGCGACAGGTACGTTCAATGCTTAATCAAGGTTAAACAGGCCATAAGTTCCTTATTTCTTTCTTTATGGAAGTGAGGACAGAGCCAGAACTCCTTTTCTGCTCTACACTCAACGACTAGCCATACTTTCCGCTCGACTGAGCGCATTCAAGAGGAACCTTGTTTAACTTATCCGGTATGACAGTATAGAGGTACTGGAACTAGATATAGGTTGTGATTGGCTACTATTTGATTGATCTTGTAGAGTAGGTGGCAAAGATGTCCTTAATCAAGGAAGGTATACATGCTTCAAATAGGTTGATCACACAACTCCTAGACCTAAGCATTCGAATGCAATACATAAAAATAATAGCATAAGTTAGGGAAATTAGTAGGCGTAGATGCTTCGGTCCTTGCCTAACTTATCTTCGCGAAATGAAGCTTTGACTCGAAGTTCTTCGGCAAACTTTATCTTGATCAACTTCCTTTCTCCTCTTCCGAAGCTTCGAACATCGGCTTGACGAGCTTGACCTAGACGACCTCGACTTCAGGTTCTAAGCGTATGATATGCGGAGTTAGTGCACGCTGCCCTGGCCTCGCTGGTGGCCAGCGCCGAGCCCACAGCCCTTCCGACTCCCTTGCGCACCTCTGCCCCCCTTTTCCCCTCGCACTGCAGCCCATCGGCGCGAAACACTGCCGCTCGGCCATGGTGACAGTGCCGTTTAGGCATCACCAGTGCCCTCTCCTCACCGGCCTCCGCTTGGGGAGAATCTACATCTCCCTAGGAACCTGCCTATGCCACTAGCTAGGCTTCGCTGCAACAAGAACTTAGGACCCCGCGGCGGCGCCCATGGCCGGGGCAGAGAGAAGAAGGGTGGAGAGGAGATGGACCCGCCTGTCATAGAGACAAAAAGAAAAGAAGGGTGTAAGTGAGAGAGATTAGGAAGTACCAGGGGTGTTTGTGGAAATACATCTAGTTTACATTTCTTTTAATGGTGTTAACTTGTTTTAATTATTATAAACTGTAGAAAAATCCTAAAATAGTCAAACAAATTTTGTTAGGTTTGTTTTATTTTCCTTTACTCATGAAAAATATAATAATCCTAAGTTTATGATAAGGTTTAATGTTTATTTATGTCCTTTATTGTTAAAGGATTTAAATGAATACTTAAATCCTTATTTCATATAATAATAAAATTTGAATAATTTTTAACCAATTATTAGAAATATTTAAGAAGAATAATATGTACGTAATTAGGATATTCTTAGTATAGAATAATTCAAATTCACTTTAAATAAATGCTTAAAAATTATTTTACGGTTTAATAATTAGGATAAAAATGTGATAGGGTTTTTAGAAGGGTAGTTAGGTGTTGGATTGCAACTTTATCGAGAAGGAAAGTTCTGATTCATTTTCAAAAGTGTTTTGCATGCACTAACTCTATATATCATACGCTTAGAACCTGAAGTCGAGGTCGTCTAGGTCAAGCTCGTCAGGCCGACGTCCGAAGCTTCGGAAGAGGATAAAGAAAATTGATCAAGATAAAGTTTGCTGAAGAACTCCGAGTCAAAGCTTCACTTCGCGAAGAGAAGTCATGCAAGTACCCAAGCATCTACGCCTACTAACTTCCCTAACTTATGTTACTATTTTATGTACTGCATTTGAATGCTTAGATCTAGGAGTTGCATGATCAACCTATTTGACGCATGTATACCTTCCTTGATTAAGGACATCTTTGCCACCTACTTAGGAAGATCAATCAAACAGTAGCCAACCACAACTATATCTAGTTCCAGTACCTCTATACCGTCATACCAGTTAAGTTTAACAAGGTTCCTCTTGAATGCGCTCAGTCGAGCGGAAAGTATGGCTAGTCGTTGAGTGCAGAGCAGAAAAGGAGTTCTAGGTCTATCCTCACTTTCAGAAAGAAAGAAATAAGGAACTTATGACATGTTTAACCTTGATCAAGCATTGAACGTACCTATCGTATGCTGACATATGAAATCAGTAAGTCCAATAGCTTGGTTGACCTAAATTCTTGAACCAAGTTGTACCCCACTCGAAGTGGAAATGGTGGCGGGGTCGTAGCCTGAAACTCGTATTTTTTGAGGTCAAGCCCGACGGGGGGGGGGGGGGGGGGGGGGGGGGCAATACGGGGGTGCGAACCCAGGTGTTGGTAAGCTTGGTTTAGGGTTTAGTATCTTCCTCGTCGAAGGTTGCCATGTGCAGTTTTCTAGAAACTCGTGCGTGACGTGTGACCAGGTATCTCCTGTAGGATGTAAATTCGATTCGAATCGCCGCAATTCTCGGTTACGAATGCCGCTTGATCTCGCTTGAATATCGTAGATTAACCGGATGCAATGATCATAAAAGATGAGAGTGCTGAACCTAGTTTATCATATGCTGGTTTGATGAGGTACTAGATATCATAGAGATGTCATAGGTTACAGTTCTGTTGTTGTTTCCTTTTGTAGTAAGTGTATATATTTCAAGTCCGAATGTTTTCAAACAACAGACCAGTCCACTCAACAAGCCTTGCATATCCTTAAATCCTACTTTTATACCCGGTTACGGGTAAGTCTTGCTGAGTACCTTCGTACTCAGTGTTTGTGCAATGTGTGTATTGAGCTGCTACCAGAGGAGCTCGGAGTTCAAGACTTCAAGGCCCATAGGGTATGTTGAGTCCATATACCTTTAGATGTTTTCAAAAACTTGAAATAAGGCAAGTTTAACAATTAAACCCTACGACCGCAGGATCTACGCTGAAACTCTATAAAACTGGTTTGCACTAAGGTTTGTGCTTATTGTGTAATAAATCTTATCTTGTTATCCTTGATCTACATTTAACGTTTGTGTGTAGTATGTGAAGCTCCTATGCAAAACGATCCTGTATGCATGTCAAAGACATGGTTGCGTAGTGGTTGAATTGGCTCAAACCTAACGGACTATCGGATTTATTTCATTTTAAGAGCGTTAGCTGGATTATCTTTGTATAAAGGTGATCAACACTCTTAAGCCGGAATAAATTGGATGGTTAGTGCGGCGTTGAGGCGTCTTCCGGTGATGGGCTCATCAGGTATGTGCACCTTGAACTCGTGTGCTCGGGTTCGGGTGTCCAAATCCCCTTTTTGGTTTCTTTGTTCTCCGTTGATTCGGGTCTCTTGTCGAGGTGACAGGCGTCAGATCCGTCGCGATGAAGCTACGGCCGTCCGCCGGAGCGTTCAGCGGTTCAAGTACATGTTACTTTTGGTTCTTGAAGTTTCTTCGTCTGCATGGGTGTCGGCTTCAAGCGTCTTCCTTGGTGCTTTTCTCTTCGAATCAGTGGCGAGGCAGAGCACCGAGCTGAGGCGACTCCAACCGGCGGCGACGAAGATGATACTGTGGACCTCAAATTGGTGTCAATGTAATTTTCAATTCTTCCAGGGGTCCCTCGGTATGAGGGGTTTGGATGTAAAAGTTCTGTATCAAACCCTTTTCTTGAAAAAAAACTCCACCCAAGCGGAGAGGAGCGAGAGAGCCGCAAGGCAAGGCTGAGAACCCTAGCGGCTGCGGCGGTGTACCACGCTGGTGGTGCGATGAAGGGAGGGAAGCTGGGGATGGAGGACGCCCGGGAACTACAGCTCAACCTCATCCGCATCACCTATCCTCCAAGAACGTTAAGAACCTGGAGAAGGGTAGGCAACTCAACTCAGCTGATCAATCTCGCATTCCTGGTTCCCCAGCTTCTTCCTCTCGAATCGTGTTGCTTGATTAGGTGTGGTCTGGTGTTTAGCTGGTGTATGCAGTGTGCGCCGATCTGGTGAAGGGCGCCATGAACAAGGAACTGCGCGTGAAGGGTCCTGTCAGGATCCCCACCAAAGGTGCTCCACATCACCACCCGCAAGTCTCCTTGCGGCGAAGGTACTGCCCCGTTGCTCGTTTTGATTGTTGTGTAGTTCCCCTGATTACAACTAGCGATCTTACTATTTTTTTTTGAAAACGCGATCTTATACATTGGAATCTCTATATACGAAAGCTGCACCACAAAAGGCCAGGCAACGTGGCCACGTTGCAGCCAATTCTTGGCCGTCCGATTGGCCAGGCGGACGGTCCGGATCTTACGATTCCCGGTCACTTTGCAAAAAAACTGTCGACCTTTATAAAAATCTACCCGTAGTCCACCCTTCTCTCTCATGTAATTTTGCGAAAAAACCGTCAACTTTTCCCAAAATCAACCCGCAGTCCAACCTTCCAGGTTTAGAAAAATTTGCAAATAAAACCTTGAGTTTTTGTTGAATCAACCCGCCATACTGGTTCTCTCTCAGCAAAATTTTTAGAAAAATCCTCGCATTTCAATTAAATCAAACCACAACCCGTTACATTCATTATTTCTACATGAGCAACATTATACGTACAATTTAAACACCAAAACACGTTGGAATCAAAAGTTATTCAATACTAAACTTGATCTAAAATTCAAAAACTACAACTTTATTATAGAGTAAATTTTAAAATTCAAAATGGTTTCGCAATTCGTTTGCACAAATACTTACATACGACCCGTTGTATCTAAAATTTGGACACCAAATGTCTTCAAATCAAAAAATAATCAATACAAAAGTTGCTTAGAATTTCAAAATCTACATCTTTACTATATAATAAAATTTAAAATTTAAAATGCTTCTAAAAAAATTCAAATACAAAAAATTGCTCAAAATTTTAAAATCTAAAGTTTTGTTGCATAAAAAAATTATAAATTCAAAATATTTTCATAATTCGTTCAACATAACATCTTATTTTGCTAAAAATATAATATTATACTACCGTTCCTCTATAGCTTCTCATGCGACCTCCACAATAACGCAGCGTATTTTAATATAATCACTACTTTCTTAAAAAACATCACATCTATTAATTGCCTCATGATTTCGCAAATACATTAAGTATCCAACTAATTGTGCTCCACCCTCCCTAATAAATTATTTTACCCCTTCTTTCACCATAATAAATGCAGCAACAAATACCATACCTCCATTTCGATACATAAAATAATATACTATTTAAATAATAGCGTTACGGTAATAGAATGCTCAAAATATATACCAAATGTAGCATGACACCTATGCGAAAATAACAAAACGATGGATTTATTTTAACTATGTTGCTTAAAATCTTTTTTACATTTACCTGTATACAGCTACTACTACATGAATAAACTAAAGTTCGCATCAACTACAATACTACGACGTGGGATACGAGCCCCACCCGGCAAAGCCGCGGGCCTTTCTAGTGGGCTGGATTTGGAGATGTGCGCTGGTTTTATTGGTCATAGCTTCGCCTTTTGATGCTAGTATACTGTATATGCGGCTTCCTTAATTGGGATGGTTTCCGTCCGGATTAGTAAAGGTGCTTGCTGCAAGTATTTTTGTTTCACGTTGTAATTTTCTTACGTATTGCTTGTTAGTTAGTGCTAGCTGAGATGTCAAGCTAACAGCTACTTCCTCTTGTGATGAAATAGTCTTAAAATTAAAATGGGCGGTTGACCCATGTTAATTTTGGCCAACAGTATGTGTATATTGGCTATATGAGGTGAGGGTTGTCCCAAAGGATTCTTTTGCAACACTATCCCGTTAAATCTTTACAACTATTCAAGTTACTGGGCAAATGTTGGACACTATTCTGATGCACAACAATAATGTGTTTGTACTACCTGCCATACTTTGTTGGATCCTTCTTTTAAGTAGATGCTTGTGTTCTGGTTTCTGTTCTGATAGTCCCACCAGTATAAGTAAATGCTATTTGAGTTGCGTGCAAGTCAACTATTTTAATCTTTGATCAGAAATCACTTATACTAGAAAGCAGGCCCAGTGTTATTCTGATATTGCCTCTTCTTCGTGCATGCAAAATATCATCAGGCAAGGAGCATTAAATCAAATTTGGATTCAGGGAATCACATGTTACTAACTGATTCTGGAAAATTTAATCCATGTTATTACACAAATTGTCGTAATACTGTAGGCTGCAAGATTTGCGTTGCCTACCACTAGCTACAAGTCTGACCATGTAGTTGCTTGCTCGGGGTTGAGGAAAGCTACCAAGTACTCTATAACTGAACAAGATCGAGACTCCAATCAGAAATTGATGTTTCAGAAAAGAAAAACGGAGACCTTAATAAAGTAAGTAAAATGACATGATTTAGTAGCAATCTGCAGTCAGAATTTCAGTATGTCGCACAAATTTGTTTCAGATTGGTGGATATATGGGAGGGACATTGACGCCTCATTTGATTCAGGCCACGCATGTGAGTGTAGCTGAGTCGGGAGCAGGCAGCGCATGTGAGTGTAGCTGACCTGGAGCTCTGGCTCCATGAGATGTGCCTCTTCATGTGGTTTCGCTGCGGCGCCACCACGAAAAGCACCGCCGCCGTCGGCGGTAACGGCTGACTCTTTCTACAACACCTTGCTGACTCACCCACAGTTGCTAGTACTGCTCGAGACCCATCGCGATGACGCGCATGGTTGACGAGCGGCGGCAACGTGTGCTGTCGGGCGCGGCCGCAAGTGCGCGCCGATGAACAGAAGTGTAGGAAGGGGCAGCTGTGCTGTTCTTCTTGCTCGTCTTCCTCCCACGCGCCTGACGGTGCACGCTCTGATTCTGGTAGCCGCTGGCTGCTGTCTGGCCTTGACTCTCCGGATGCATCGCGTAAGCTACCGCGACAGGATATTGTCGCTCGTGAGCTGCTTCGAGCCGCCATGCCGGATAAGGGTGTCCGCGAGCTGGGGATACTTCTCTATCGCTGATCACCGAAACAAACAAGAATGATTGAAACCGCAGAACTCGAGTTTACCTGTTTATCTTGTTGATTCGTCTGATTTTTCAGTGGATTGGATGACTGCTAGTGTGCTACTAGGAGTTGGGAATACGCAGAGTTTTAACGAATGGGACGTGGAAGATGAAGAGTCCTGGTATTGTAGTTTTATTGACTGCTTGTGCTTTCCAGAATAGTCTAAACAGCGTGAGATTCGAAGCGACGCGAGGGTTCTCAGTACTTTCGACAGCATGCGATGGTGGTTTCTACATAACAGGTCACACTCTACACGTTATAAAAATCTGAGCCGTTCAAAGTGAGATCACACGGCTGGTAATATACATGTGACGTGGCCTAATCAATGGTTAGAGCTTGGTTCAGATTTCGTTATAGGGAGATGTGTTGAGTTTCAATGTTTGAAAATGTAAGACTAGATCTGTCTTGAAAACTAGTTTCATAGAAGTATACTTTACAAATATAGTACAAAATGTCTTGAAAAGTAGTTTCGCAATATTATCTGTGACTTAAGGGTAGAACTAGCTAGTTGTCTGGATGTTAAACATGTTATAGCTAAACACTTGTGAGAGATGATGCTTGTGTTTTGGAGCCAAGCACATGATTGAAAGGAGTTGTGCATGGGGTTCATAGAGATCCTTCTGATTTCAAGATTTAACAATAGCACGTTATTCTTTCAAAAAAAACAATAGCACGTTATTAACATGTATTTGTAAGGGGTGCTTCTTTTTATCTTTGAGCCAATCACTTCATAGGAGGGTTTAATAAAAGGTTAATGGGTTGAAAATTTGAGATGGAAATATGGATGGTCTGCCATTTGGTTTTGTTCTTGTCACTTGACATTTAATTTCACAGAATGATTCATTTGGATCATCACAGCATGTAATGGTGCAACAGTTGATGTTGGCAACTACAGTGTTTAATTATTTTTATCGAACACTCAGGGAAGCTATGTATCTTTGTATTAGAGACAGAAAAGAAAGAACCAGTTTATTACATTGCCCCAGGGGGCTAAATCCAAACACACGAACACACAGATATACACACACATGCCACGCTCAACAGGAAGAGCTTGCCACTCAAACAAGAGAGAACTACCAGAAATTTTGCACTCCACTCCTGCAGTAGATCTCCTGACTGTAGTTTTTTTCCTCGAATAGGTGTAGTGATTTAGTTGTGGTAATTTTGCACCAATACTGTTGTCTTAAGTCTGTCTTTCAAATTTGTCACACGTGATGAGTACTCATGACAACTTCCGTAGGTTTTGTTGTGAAGGAACACTGAAACAAAACAGCTGACAAAATGATCAATGTTTGAGCATAGCTAGTGTAATTTGTGATTATGTGAAATCGTGGACTATTTGGTTGCTTGTTCTGGTGACTTGTGTTGGAACGCTTTTTGACTGGCAATGAGTTTCACGAATCATGGAGGCATGGTGATGTGGACATCACCAGAATGGATACACCCACATGTAATAAACACACATGGAAGGTATGGAGGACCAAAGAAGTTGATTGGGGACCAAGCCTAAGTCTTCCCAATGTTCTCCATCAGGCCACCACGTCACTTTTGGTGCAAGGAAAGAAAGAGTCCATGTCCAACACGTTTTGGAGGCTGGATTCGGACTGCAGAACAGCACCAACTTGTGACGGACACCACGGTCGCATACCGACTCGGATAGGGACGTTCAAGTACTTCCTGTAAAGCTTATGAAGTCTAGTTTCATATGGATCCGGACTCAAGTCCATATCTCTCCTGATTCGTCCGCAATAACAAAAATACTACCGACTGGTTTTCTGTCTAAAGGTGCTGCGACATCTTAATTTGGCCCGATGGGCTTTGTATCAAGTCGGGTCCATTAGGGACGCGTCCTAGGGTTGGAGTGCGACTCAAACACCCTCTTGGTCGTCCTCCTAGGTATTAATAAGGGGTAGAGCCGCCATGAACAGATTGGGGGGGTTTTTGTTTTGTTGAAAGTTTAGCCATTGCTACTTCCTTGTAGACGCGTGTGTCGACTAGACCATCCGTTCTACTCGATTCGGAACCCCACCTTGTTGATTCCAGATTGGTTATTATCTCCATATTTGCAATTGAGTTGCTTGTTCTACTTGTTCTTGCTGGTTCTTCGATTGCTTGCAGGACAGGTGCCCTAGTGGCCGGGTGTCGCGCTCCACAAGATCGCGGCAGCCATTGGAGGTGGTGTATCGGTTGCTAAGGCGTAGCATCCTTGGAAGGCTGTAGTCGGGCCGTGAACGTCGCCTCCATCTCAAATCGAGTTATCCCCCGCCTCTCATCGAAAGATCGGGAACAAATCCTAGCGGGTTCACATCACATGGGCCTGTATTATTTCCATTTTTATGATGTTGGGACTGTTTTGGTGAATGTTACTTTTTAGTATCTTATTCTTTTTGTATACTATCTTTAGCGCAGTTTGGCAATGGGGATTTTACTTGTGATAGATGAACCCAGGAAAAATTACTGATTAGGATATCCTTTTGTTCGAAAAGTAATGTGTATCTATTTGAAATATGAACTTCAGATGGTAATTTACCAGAATGAGTTCTGCTCTTTTTGTTGAGCAGGAACAAACACATGGGATCGGTTCGAGTTCCGCATCCACAAACGGGTGATTGACCTCATCAGCTCCCCTGATGTGGTGAAGCAGATTACCTCCATCACGATCGAGCCTGGTGTTGAGGTTGAGGTGACTATTGCTGACGTGTAAGGCTAAGGTTAGCAAAAACTATAGGCTGCTCTCCTTTTTGTTGGTAGGAACTGGTTTCCTGCAGCAGTTCTTGTATCAGGCATCCAGGTGGTGGTTTAGTGGTTTGAATCATATTTATACGCAGATGTCATGGATATTGGATGTAAAGGGATGTGCGACTAGGTTTTTTTCCCTTGTGCTAAAACCATAGGGGATGGTTGGGGTCTATTTCTTTCATTCAAGTGTTATGAGTTTTGATTCATGGTTTGGTAAATGTTTAGTAAGGAAATGTTTACATTGGACGCGATGCTTCATCAGCTTGAGAGTTGTGCGACCTACACCGATTCTCTAGCGCTTAAGAAAAATAGTTATTTTAGTCCCTCAACTTTGAGCCGAAGATCGAGATCATCCTTCAACTTTTAGATTGTCCATTATAATCCGTCAACTTTTATTTTTGGGTCAAATTTATCCTCATGCTGATATTATACTCTATAATAATATGAGATTTATGTAAAAAGTCTTCTTTGCCCTTAACTCCTTCCCCTTCTAAATTTATTTAAGATGCTGAACATCATAAGTATTTAATTCGAAACATAAGATTTTATTTATCCATGCATCATATTGTATTGTGGACGCATGGAGAATAAAGTTAGAGCTACTTATTGCATAAATATGTACCAATGTAAAAAATTGCGGAAAATTGAGCGAACGTGACACAAACAGTGAGAATTAAGGAGGGAAAAAAGAAATCAAGGGTAAAAAGGACATTTTGCATTTATCTCATATTATTATAGAGTATAATATCAACACATGGATGAGTTTGACCTCAAAATAAAAATTGAGAGACTATATTAGTCAATTTAAAAATTGAAGGACGAACTTGACATTCGGCTCAAAGTTGAGAAACTAAAATACCTATTTTACCTATAAAAAAAGTTCATATTAATGCCCAGTCTCACATATTATTTGGAACGGTCATAAATTGTGTTACCCATAATCTTACCGTCTAAAATGAGCGCTGTTTGGGACCATGGGGATGGGATCTGACTCGCAAACGGTTTCAGATAAGAATCATAGGGGCTATATGCGTTCTCTCTCACGGTTCCAAACAAAAATCATGGGAGGTAACCTCAAGTAAAACCGGGATTTTGTTCAGTTTTGAAGTGTTCAATCTCTCTCGTAGAGGACAAACCTTAATCCAAGAAAAGGTCCAGGTGATTAAATGGACTTATTTGTTAGTTCTCTGTGCTCGCACAAAGACAAAGATGCAGGTACAATATGAAACAAACATGTACTGCATGCAAATCTGCTAGTATACAGGATCACTGGTTTTTTCAAATAAAATACAGGACCATTGCTTTTTTCGGTGCTACTTGTGGTAGAACGGCGGCCGCAACCACTGGAAGGACGGCTTGTGCGACGCCAGCACCAGGAGCAGCGCCACCACAGCCGCGACGGCCCACGGGGACGTGCCACCACCACCGTCCGATGCGCCACCATCGACATCCGACTGATGTCCGCCCCGCCACCAGGACGTCGGCACGACGAGCCTCCCGTCGGCGTCGAGCAGCGCGTGGTGCGCGAGGAGCCCGAGCGCCAGCAGCACCGAGAACCCCGCCTTGGTGCGCCGACGCAGCTGCTCCTCGTCCTCGTCGATCTGCCACGCCCGGCCCCCCACCGCGTGCGCCCCCCAGCCTGCTACCCCGCCGCCCGGAGCTGCGCGCCATAGCCGCCACCCGGAGCTCCTCCGGCGACCGGCGCGGGGAAAGCCGCGGGAGAGCAGCGGCCGGCGCGGCTCGGCTCCTTGCGGGGGAGCGGCGGCCGAAGCAGCTCCTGCAGGGGGGAGAGAGGGAGACGGTGGATGGGGGCGTCCGATCGGACGCCCCTATCCTTAGCATTACCGTTTCCCGAAAAGTCGAGGAACTCCAGAACACACTCGCTGCCGCATCTCCACGACGCTCTCGCCGGCACCGCCGCATCCTTCTCTCGCCCACGCGGCGTGTAAAAAAAAAAAATCTGGATTTCCATGCTTCTTCTCCGGCCATCTTGCTTCTTCCTGGCGCACAACGCTCCCTCCCTTCCCTTCACTTGTAGGCCTCGAGGAAGAGAGAGAGGATGATGTTCCAAGATCCCCTTTTCTGCAATGCAGTACCAATCCAAACATCTGCCGTGCACATGGAAAGGATGGGTAGGCTTCTAGTATTTTCATTTCCCCTTTCAATCTTGATCTGATATTTTCTGATGTTCTTATATGCTCATGACATTTTCCCAAGCAACTGATACAGATCCGGTGAGATGGAACTATAGCCCACAAAGGTCCATTTAGATCTGATGCCTGGTTTCGTGCTGGAGCACTGACTCCTTCGAGCTTTCTCCATTTAACCTGTCTAGGCTACTCAACTCGAGCTCAACTGTTCCGGCATCCTGCGGCGAGCGGGGAGCACCTCCTCCGACTGGTTCATTTCCGCCTCTCCACAGGCTGGAGTCAACGCCCTAGGCCCCATCAACATAGGAAGAGGCTTAGATTCTTGGACACCTCCAGCAAGGTGCACTTCGTTGTTTTATTTGTGTGTGAGCTATCTGATCGATGCACTTCGATGATTTTTTTTACTGCGGAAAAAAGATCCCTCCTTCTACACAAATAGTTTGCATTTTTGAATATTGGATACTCAAATTGATTGTTGTGTGCAAAAACTGTACATCGTGATTAGATGAACCAATTTCGTTCTATGTACAGTATTTATATTCAACTTTTGCTTAATTTATTTTTTGGCTTATTAAGAATGCTCATTTGAACTATTTTATGAGTATTTTGTTTGCCCAAAAATATATGCAGCCTTGGTTACTCTTTCGGTTAACTTATTTTGTGGTTTATAAAATATGTGCATCGAGGAACATTTTCTTTGTGATGTTTTCTTGGCATAATTTGTGGGCAACGTCATTCATCACATAAGCGGTTGATTATTTTGTGCAAAACAATATTTTATACATTGAATATTTTCATTCTCAGTGCACAAAAACTTGTGCACCTCATATATCCAACATTTCCATATACCCTTTTTTGTTTGTAAAATAAAATATGTGCATCAGCGAGGCAATGGCATGACGCCTTCGGGCTAATACACATACTTTTTGAGTTTTGAGTTTTTTTCTTCTCTTGCCTGATGCACAATAGACATGTGTATCCGTATTTATGGAACAACTTCAGGAATTCTTTTTTGCTAGCAAATATGTATGTTTTAAAAAATGGATATCATCATTTGATGCACAAATATGTGAATGTTCAGTGCGCACCAAAAATATGTACATCACGTCATTATCAAATTCCTACAATTTTTGTTATGTTGAAAAAGATTTCACTCCAGGTTCATTCTTGTGATTGATGGCCCCTGGTTCCGTTTGGCTAGTGTTTAGAGAAAATGTGCATCCTAATTTTAATGGATCGCTTACATCGATTCGTAATGTACACAAAAATATGCACAATATATTTATTCAACATCGACTCATAATGTACACAAAATATGCACATGTATTTATGTTGGGTAAGTTTCACGTTTCAAATGTGAAATATGTTCACCTTGTAAATCAAAGAATTTTAAGATTTACTGCTGTATTGGAAAAAAATATGTGTCTCAAAGTTTGAGTTAGTTTGCGTCCAGGCACAAAATATGTGCGTTTTAGACGTGCACCTTCTTTATTTTTTATTGTGTGCAATTATGCGCATAACTCTAAACTTGATTTTATTCATGCACAAAAATGTGTGCACCTCGACACTTAACATTTCTGAATTTTTTAGTTTTGGAAAATTATGCATCATGGATTTTTCACAATGCTAAAAAATCAACGTAAAAAATTATGTGATTTTCTTTGTGTAAGAAATATATGTGCATCACTTAGAATTTTGTATTTTGCAAATGCACAAAAATAAGTGCGTATCTAAAAAAATTCTTATTTTGCTTGTGAACCAAAGCTGTGTACTACTGTATATTCGGTTTTCCCGGTGCACCAAATAGGTGCACTTATACATTGATTTCTTTGTTGTATAGATATATGTGCCTTATGTTAAAAAGAAGAGAAGTTTCTAGACCTTCAAGCAATAATAGTACATTTGTGCAATGATGTTTGTTCAAAAAGTATTCAGTACTCAGTCCAAGATTCCCCTTCTCGAATCATCCAGCTCTGGCACTGTTGATGTCGGGTCTGCCACCCTACCATTTGCATGCGGTAATTTTATATTTATGATGTGCCAAAATACGAACAGGTGCTGTAGCTTTATACACACCTACGTTCCTGTACTCACCGATCTTAGCGCCGTCACAGCCATACACATTTCCGGCGGACGCGCGCCCGGCAGCTCAAAATCCTCTCTCCGCACTTCTATAGGCCGGTGGCCACCCGCGCGCTGGGTGTCTGGTTGTACCATTGTATCCTCGGGTCTAGAAGTCTCCGGCCTATCAGACCAGCCCACTTCATCGAGTTGGACATTTTCGTGTTGTTTGATTCTATACAAAATGGGGCTAATATAAGTTTCGGCCCAGGATTGGGAGACTGATAACGGCCATTCTCTCGAGTCTCGACTCTCTCCCCAGAAATAGTACAGTAAATAGAAAACCAGGGAAGAAAATAAAATATGTGAGGTCTTACAACAGGAGGACCTGATAAAAAAAGTGCGACACGAGTAGACACCAATCTTACTTTAGCGCTTGCTTCCGGCAGCTAGCTCATGCGGTGTTACGCTGTCGGTGTTTAACCTCCAATCCCATTGAGGGATATCCCTAAGGTGGTAGATTGTAAGTAGGGTGTCGACGAGATCAGGAACTCGAAGTCGCATGAAACACGAAACTTTAGATAGGTTCGGCCTGCATTATGTGTAATACCCTACGTCCTATGTGGTGGTTTATATTGCTTTAGATGTGTATATTAGTTTGGAGGGGGTCCCTCCCCGCTCTTATATAGTCTGGGGGAAAGGGTTACATAGAAGTTCTAGCTAAATACAATCTCAGAAGTTCTACCCCGAGTACTACTCGGCTAGTTTCCTTTTGTTCCGACTAGTCCTACTTCTGCACAAGTAGTTACAGCTGGTGTAGGGTGTAGAACTTGTTTTGATGGTAAAAATAAGTAAATTGGTTCAGAAATTCGAAACTCCTTTTCTCGGATAGCATCCTTGAAAAAATGGTTAAGCAAATAACTTTCCCAGACCCGAAATTACCGCTCAAAACAAATCTTTTCCCGAGAAAAAAAATCTTTCGCATTCCGCATAGGAAAACTGGGCCTGCCGCTGGTTATTTAACCACGCGGTGACATAGGATTTTCGCTCACCCTTCTTACTGCAGTAGCCTTTCGTCTTCCTCTGTCTTGTAGCCGCCGCCACTCCTAGAATTAGATCTAGGTTATCCCCAACTCCTTCCCTATGCGGAAAGTAGTCGCTGAGAGCCCCTGCTTCCTCAGAGCACGTCTCTGCCACCTCCATCCTCAGCCCCGAGCGTATGCGAGTAAAACAGCTCATGACATCAAGAATGGTGGGCAAGAAAGGCGCCACCAACGGGAAAGGGAAAGAATCCAAGCCCGCCGCCACCGCTGGGGACGGGTGGAGAACAAGTAAGTGCTCCGAAGCCGATCTGCAAACGATGGTAGATGAATGCCTCCTGCAGCCCAAGAAGATAATCCAGTGGCGCTCTGCCACTGGTGATAAGAGACCATATGAAGGGCTGAGGAGATTGTTTTGTTTCAATATTTTGTTGAGCGCGGATTGGCCCTCCCCGCATCTGATTGCTTTCGCGGTCTGCTCTTCTATTATGGCATCCAACTCCATCACCTCAACCCCAATTCTATTCTCCATATTTCCATCTCTGTTTATTTCTGTGAAGCCTTCTTGGGGATAGGACCCCACTTTGACCTCTTCTACTACCTCTTCCATCTCAAACCACAGCCCAACAGGAGTACCATGTATAAAGTCAGTGGTGTCGGATTGTAGTTGAGGCAGGGGATGGAAAAGAAGTACATCCCCAAAAAATTCCCAACTAGTTTGTCTAGGTGGAGGGAGTGGTGGTTCTACATTGGAAACCATCATCCCTCACTTCCCAAAAGGACCGCCGGGGCACTCAGGATCCGTGGCGAGTGGACAATGGCATGCCGTGACATGAGCCAATTCGAGGAGCTGCTCGGAATGATCAAGAAGCACAGGGATGCCAGAGTTACTGGAGTATCAGTGATGTACACGTGGCTGGGTAGGCGGATCCAGCCTCTGCAGAAGCGCACGCGCTTTGACTTCGAATACCTTGGCGTCTCATATCCATCTCGGTTTTCTGCAGAGCGTATTGAGAAAGGTGAAGCCTTGCTGCAAGTAAGCCGGGTGCTCATGGGTGTTGAAACCGTCCCATATGTGCCGAGCCTGTACTCGATGAAAAATCCTATCAAACAGGTAGGGGTAAGTAGTCGTATCATTCTATCGAGTACTTCTGCTATCCTTTAATCTGTTTTTGCATTGACAAATCTTGAAATATTACTGCAGGATGATGTAAATTGTGTATAGGAGTATGCCTCATATGCCAGACATCGAGCGACCAGCCACCTGATGCCTTCCACCCGCTTTTTTGCCATCCCAGCATCTAGTGAGGAAGAGGAGGGTGATGAAACTGATTCTGAATGCACCCTAGCTGAGGTGATCGAGGGCAAATCCATGGAAACCTCTTAGGAAGGCGCAAGATCTCCTGGTGGTGATCTTTTTCCAAGTCACCCAAAGAAGCCGCGGGTTACTGCCCGGAAACGCAAGGCAAGCGCTTCGCCAGGTGGTGATGATGAAGAAACAGTATGCAATTCTGCTTGAGCTAATTGAAGATCCGATGCTTACATCAGCAACCCTGAAGCAGTTCCAGGACACCTTTAAAGATCTGTATAAGTTTTCCATGGTAAGCATCCTGGACTGGAGATGACTACCTTTGTCAACTTGCTTGATCTTGTCTAACTGTTTCCTTTTGTTGGACATGAATTGGCCAACCTCTCTAGGAAGAAATTAGACAAGCTCTGAGCTGTTGAAGATGGGTTCTGCCAGTTGTAAGAGAAAGATCTCCAGATTGGCGAGCAAATTTACAAGAATGTCGACTTGAGGAATCAACACGACACCATCAAACGGGAGCGTACCCGAGAGGTCTGGCTACTGAAGAAGGAGATTGAGGATCTCAAGAACAAAAAAAGACTACAAGCCAAGACTCACCGAGGTGATACGCTGTCGACTGCTTTATCTTATTTTTATCTTGTTTTGACATACGTGGAAAGTAGTATCTGTACTCGTACGAGTACTTCTTCGTTTCCTCTTCCTTGCAGAACTTAATAATATCATAAGAAATAAGGATGAAGAGATCACTGACTTGAAGAATCTTGTGTCCCATCATTCAGATGGCGCGGAGAAGTTGATTAAAGCGCTCCAAGATGTAGATGTGAAACTCGTAGATGTGACACAGATCGGGGATATGGCCACTGAGATGGAGCTGAAAGATAAAGAACTTGCAGAACTCAAGGGTGTGGTGCAAGTAGTTGTAGACATGGTGGATCCTCCAGAAGAGGGGGTAATAAGCGAGAGGATGCTGTTGGAGCGACTCCGTGAAGCGCCACAGAAAATTTCTGGATACATCTCGGAGACCACCAAAACTTATGTAGCGCACATCTTTGGGCTCGTAATGTCTTACTGGCCGAAGGCCAATCTGAGTCCATTGGCAGATGGCATGGTAGCCGACTGCTCTGAGGAGAAATTCTTAGAATTTGTCGAGGAAGCAAAGCCTTTTGGCTCAAAGGTTAATAGATAGCTTGGAGCAGGAGTGAACATGATATGTAATCACTGAAAACCTATTCGTATATGTAAACATGTATATATGTTTTATTTGTTGTTGCCTGTTGATGTGTTCGATGTGCTAACTCGTAGAGTAATACTAAAAATCATAGGACTTATATGAAAAGTGCGGGACGCCCAATACAGAATTGCTCAGAAGGCCACGCTTCTGGAGGTAGTCGATGACTTGTTGTCCAGCGCAAAGTCCCATAGAGGGAGAATAAGTGAATTAGGGTTTACTGGCACCACGCGATACTCTAGATTGCTTTAATAGGCGTGGGAGCCTCTTCCACTTTCTCAAAGTGACTCATGCTGTTGGTTCCTACAAACCGTTTGTGTTGGTGTTTAACCTCCAAGCCCACGGAGGGATACCTCCGAGGTGGTAGATTGTAGGTGGGGTGTCGCCGAGATCAGGAACTCGAAGGTGCAAGGAACACGAAACTTTAGACAGGTTCGGGCCGCCGAGAGTATAATACCCTACGTCCTGTGTGGTGGTTTGTATTTCCTTAGATATGATTGTTGGATGATGCTTTGGAGGGGGTCCCTGCCTTGCCCTTATATAGTCTGGGGGGACAGGGTTACATGAAAATCCAAGCCAAATATGAGCTTAGGAGTCCTACCCGAGTACTACTCGGGTAGTTTCCTTTTGTTCCGACTAGTCCTACTCCTATACGAGTAGTTACAACTGGTGTAGGGTGTGGGCCATGTCCCATCCTTTATCCTAGAATATGTACGCCATATGCGTAGTCCCGTGGCCCTGGGTCTGACAAGCCCCCGAGCTCTTCGTAGTTGAGTACTGTAGGCTTCCGAGTACTTCTAAAGGCGTCTTCGAGTTCTCCCAAACTCCATCTTGAAGGTGTCTTCCAATTACTTCCTTGGCTGCATCGAGGCTGTGAGGTGCTCATGCCCTGAATAGTTGTCAAGTTCTCTTTTATATGGGGTTCGATGGAACTCGCACTCCATATGGAATAGCCCTTGAGTCTTAGGTTGAATCGAAGAATTAGGCTGAGGGTCAAATTAGTCTTGAATCTTCTGCTCTAATCTTTCAAAAATTTGAAAAATAAGCCATCGATGACACGTGTCCTGCAGCCCCGAGCCTTTAATCCAAATCCCAAGATTTGGAAAAAAGGATCCAAAGAGTCATGGCATGGATTGTGTAAAAAATTAAGAATTTGACTTGATGGTTAAAATGGGAAAATTGGTTCAGAAATTCAAAAACCTCTTTTTTGGGAATGAGATCCCTAAAAATATGGTTAAACAAATAACTTCCCCAAAGAAACCCTAAATTGCTGCTCAAAACAAATCTTATCCTGAGAAAATCTCTTCAGCTTCCGCATGTGATACGCCGAGTTGTTTCCTTCACCCAGAGTATGGGAGCCAGATGAGCTGCCGAAAACACGCTGAGTGCCCTATTGCGTCCAGCCCCCGAGCATGCGAGCTAGATGAGCCACCGAAGGTACGCCGAGTAGCGTAGGTACCGGCCGAGTCAGAGGAGATACGCTACACGGTCGGCGGTGCCAGCCCCCGAGCCTGGGGGTCGGCCGAGTCGCCGCTAGCATGGTGAGTGGTTTGTGCTGACGAAGTGATGGCCAAGTAAGGCAGCTCTTGGGAGCATACCTCACCTAGCAACATGATCCAGGTCTGGTCCCCTGCAAGGTAAACATAAAAATATGTTGTAACTCATATACATGATATTGAGTCGGGAGCGAATCCCAACATTGTAATCTGCATGTAAAATTTTTTGCTTCTTGCTCTTGGTAGATCATATAATTTCCCCGGGTAGGTAGCCTATTACGTTTAAGCTCCTGATCCCTGATAGCCGTAGCCCATAGCGCAGGGAGCATGGCCGCATGCACGCGTAGGAACATAGGGGTACAGAAGAGTCTAGGTCTCAAGGATTAAAGCGTGTACTATCTAGGTATTTTAGTGACCGTTAAGAGAAAACTAGAGTAGTCGGTGCCGCGCAAAAAGAAGAGAACACTCATGGATTGCATAATATACACCCGTTAGGTGTAGTCCCGACTATAAGCCCATTGTTGCATGAGTAGTCGGGAACGCAATTATGGGGCGGCCGCGGAGGCACATGGTTAATATCCAGAGATATAAAGAATATTTAGAAGAATATTAAAGCATGACTTAGCTTGATTCGTGGGCGATTTATCAATGAAGCCGTAGCGCTCATCAATGGAGCCGCGACAGTTTGTTGATGAAGCCCGACTAGTCGGAGTCGATTCCGACTAGTCATTGACGGTGTAAGGCCTGCTCCCAACTAGTTTTGTAGTCGAGATGAGTAGTCGAAGTAGTCGTCAGCGGATCACCGAGCATTCTCGCAAAGTCAAAGTAGTTTGAAGATGAGGTCCTTCAAGGTCGCCTAGTGATCTCATCGATCTGCCCACTCTCGACTAGTTTTCAAGTTGAAACGAGTAGTCGAAGTAGTCGTCGATGGGTTGCCAAGCGTTCTGGTAGACAGAAGCCGTGTTGCATAGCCCGAATAGGAGTCGAGTACTCCCTTCCTCAGATCAGATTGAATTTGACTCGAGAAGTCCTGGTGCAGCACGAGTTGAAATCACATCGAAAATGGACTCCTCCTTGGATCTCCCTGGCTAGGTCAGGGAGCAGCATCTCGTCGAGGTTGTCGACGAACTCGTCGAGACGACTGCGTTGGGTTGCTGCAGATGAAGGGATATGAGGTGGGCTACGCTAGTGATAAACAAAAATTTCCACCGCATAAACTAGGGAAACTGCTGTTATAGATCACAGAATTACCACTAGACGCGCGGGTGCGAAACTTCTATAGCGTGTCGGGGTAGTGCAGTCGGTCGCCGGCAGTGCAGTTGCAAGACCTCCTCACGCGCGGCTCGTCGTCATGCAGCAGATGCAACACCTCCAAGGTATCCACACGTACGGGGAAGAAGCGTCGCACTCCGGACTACTAGGTCCGCGAGGGGAACCGTGGGCGCGGGCGTGGGAACAGGTGGCTGCTAGTAGGCGTGGAATTAGGGTTAGCCCCTCCATGCGCCCCCACCCCTTCTTTTATAGGCTCCCACTAATGGGCTTCCTAAACGAGGCCCATCAGTGCACCTAAGCCAAGTCTAATTCGGATCATATCCTCACTAGGCTTCTAGCTCCTTAAGTGTGTGACCCTATGGGCTCACGTGCGAACAGACATGGCCCGAGTACTCCTACTCGACCAATAGTTGACAGCGGCCTCTAGCAAGACGTGTCAACTCCTATGCGCGCGCAAAGATCATATTAGACGAGCCGTCACAATCTCATATACATGCTATTCCCTTTGCCTCACGATATTTGGTCTAGCTCCAAGCTGACCTCTCTTTATCGATGCCGTGATCCAAAATCCTTGGTTAACACTTAACCCTAGCACGGCCATGCATTTCTTGATCCGATCTCTCGAGGGGCCCAGAGATATCTCTCTCAAGCAGAGAGGGGCAAATCCCATCTTGACTGACCATGTCTCACAACATGCTTCTTGACAAACCCGAGAACCACCTTTATGACTACCCAGTTACGGAGTAGCGTTTGATGGCTCCTAAGTAGGTCGGTTCACATCTTGAGTACATGCAACAATCTCATGTCTAAGGACACAGCGTACACATTGTGTAATGAGAAATCACTATTTCTTGAGTTTGGTCGGTCCAGCCTCATGTCATACGTACGCCCACATTATTAGTTTGACATCTCCATGTCTATGACTTGTGAAACACAGTCATCAACTAATACATGTCTCAGGCGTGGAATTAGGGTTAGCCCCTCTATCTTGACTGACCATGTCTCACAACATGCTTCTTGACAAACCCGAGAACCACCTTTATGACTACCCAGTTACGGGGTAGCGTTTGATGGCTCCTAAGTAGGTCGGTTCATATCTTGAGTACATACGACAATCTTAGGTCTAAGGACACAGCGTGCACATTGTGTAATGAGAAATCACTATTTCTCGAGTTCGGTCGGTCCAGCCGCATGTCATACATGGGCCCACATTATTAGTTTGACATCTCCATATCTATGACTTGTGAAACACAGTCATCAACTAATACATGTGCCAGTCTAATATTCATGTGTGTCCATACATGAACTCCGACTAGGAACGACTTTAGAATAACCATACAAGTAAAGAGTCTCACAAATAATTCACATAATTGCCAATCAATACAAGTTGCCTTTCATGGATATTCAATGAACACATAATACATCATGGATACAACGAAATATGATCATCTCTATGATTACATCTAGGGCATATTTCTAACATTCTCCCACTTGCATAGAGCCTAATCTAGAAGATATCTAATACCCATAGCTCTTGTATGCGCTTCATGCTTAGGCTGTGGAAGAGGCTTTGTTAAAGGATCAGCAACATTCAAATCCGTGTGTATCTTGCATATCTTGATCTCACCCCGTCTGACGAACTCTCATATGAGGTGAAACTTCCGCAGTACATGTTTGTTCTTCTGGTGATTCCTTGGCTCCTTAGCCTGCGCTATTGCCCCATTGTTGTCACAATAGAGGTTCAATGGGCTGGACGCATTCGGAAACACACCAAGCTCAATGAGGAACTTCCCCATCCAAACACCTTCCTTTGCAGCTTCTGAAGCTGCAATGTACTCGGAATATCATTCCCAATCAGCAATATATCATCTACATACAGGATCAGAAATACAATAGAGCTCCCACTTTCCTTCTTGTAAACACAAGCTTCTTCTTCGTTCCGAAGAAAACCAAACCCTTTGACTACTTGATCAAAATGAATATTCCAACTCCGAGATGCTTGCTTCAACCCATAAATGGATTTCTGAAGTTTGCATACCTTTCCAGCATTGGTCAGATCGACGAAACCTTCGGGCTGTATAATGTACACGTCCTCATCCAGGTTTCCATTCAGGAAAGCTGTTTTGACATCCATCTGCCATATCTCATAATCGAAATACGCGGCTATTGCTGGAATGATGCGAATAGATTTAAGCATCGCTACGGGAGAGAATGTCTTGTCGTAGTCAATTCCTTGAACTTGTCTAAACCCTTTTGCAACAAGTCGAGCCTTATAGATGTGAACATTTCCATCCATATCTTTTTTCTTCTTATAGATCCATTTGCACTGTATGGCTTTAACACCATCAGGCAGGTCAACCAAGTTTCAAACTTTATTGTCTCCCATGGAATCTATCTCGGATCTCATGGCACTCTGCCATTTCTCAGAATCTGGGTCCATCATTGCTTCTGCATATGTTGCAGACTTATCACTGTCCAACAATAATATCTCGCGCACTGCGTGGAGCCTTGCCGACCTTCGTGGCTGCGGTGGTGCTTCTCTTGCCACGAGAATCTCAACTTATCCTGCTACATTAGCATCACTTGTTGAATCTTGCCCGATTGGCTCATCTTGAACCTCTTCAAGATACACCTTCTGTCCACTTTTCTCCTTCTCTAGAAACTCTTTCTCTAAGAAAATACTGTTCCGAGCAACAAACACTTTGCCCTCTGATCGGTTGTAGAAGTAATACTCTAAAGTCCCTTTGGATATCCCATGAATATGCACTTATCCAATTTGGAAGTTAGCTTGTTCGACTGAAGTCGCTTGACAAAAACTTCACATCCCCAAATTTTCAGAAAAGACAAGCTAGGAGTCTTCCCAGTCCATATCTCATATGGTGTCTTAACTACGGATTTAGACATTACCCTGTTTAGTGTAAAAGCTATTGTTTCTAGAGCGTAACCCCAAAACGATAACGGTAGGTCCGACTGGCTCATCATCGACCGAACCATGTCCAACAAAGTTCGATTACATCGCTCGGACACATCGTTTCTCTGAGGTGTTCCAGGCGGCGTGAGTTGTTGAACAATTCCGCAACTCTTCAGATGATTGCTACACTCATGACTCAAATACTCGCCTCCTCGATCAGATCGCAAGGCCTTAACTTTCTTGCCACGTTGATTTTCAACCTCATTATGAAATTCCTTGAACTTTTCAAAGGTTTCAGACTTATGCTTCATCAAATAGACATAGCCATATCTACTCAAATCATTAGTGGAAGTTATGAAGCATTAGTATCCTCCTCTAGCCGTCGTGCTCATTGGTCCGCACACATCAATATGTATGAGTTCCAGCAAGTCCGATGCAACCTATGAATGGTGTCTTGGTCATCTTGCCTAGCAAACAAGCTTCGCATGTCTCGTATGATTCCAAATCAAATGAAGTTAGAAGTCCATCCGAATGGAGCTTCTTCATGCGCTTCTCACTTATATGACCCAAACGATAATCATTAGGCCAAAGCCTTTTAGCACTTACATTACAGGTAGGTGAATTATCAAGATTTAAAACAAACAAACCCATTCTTAATAGGCGCGGAAGCCACAAACATATCATTCTCAGAGATCACACAACCATTGTTTTCACTCGCAAACGTTAACCATCCATCATCAAACATGAAGGAGATATAATGTTTCAACTCAAACTAGGAACAAAATAACAATTATTCAACTCCATAATAAATCTTGACGGGAGGTGGAGTTGCATCGTCCCGACGCTCAACGCAGCAACTCTTGCATTATTTCCCATGCGGAAATCAACTTCTCCTCTTGCCACGCTTCTACTTCTTGTCAACCCCTGCATCAAATTGCAAATGTGAGCAACCGATCCGGTATCAAATACCCAAGAATTGACAAAAGAATCAGCAATCACAGTATCCATAACATAAACAGTAAGGGTACCTGATTTGGAAGTACTCTTACTTCCACGGTTCTTCAAAGAAACCAAGTACACCTTGCAGTTTCTCTTCCAGTGACCCTTTTCATGACAGTGAAAGCACTCATTGTCAGCAGCTGGTCCAGTTTTCGCCTTATGATCTGGGTTCGGCGTGGGGTTCTCAACCTTAGCCTTGCCTTTCTTCTTCCAAGAAGTACCCTTCTTCTTGAAGTTAGGCTTGTTCTGGACTGCCATCACATGGCCGCCGCCCGTGCTCTTCTTGATGTCACTTTCTGCAGTCTTGAGCATGCTACATAGCTCATTCAAGCCCTTTTCAGCCCCGTGCATGTGGTAGTTCGAGATGAAGTTCCCATAGCTCGGCGGTAAAGACACAAGAATGAAATCAGTGGCTAACTCTTGGTCGAGTGGGAAGCCTAGTTTCTCCAACCTCTGCATGTAACCAACCATTTTGATCACATGCGGCCCCACTGTTGCGCTCTCTGCCAGCTTGCTCTCAACAAAGGCCTTGGACACATTGAACCTTTCAGTCCTGGCCTGTGTCCAGAACATGTCCTGAAGCACCACGATCATATCGTGTGCCTCATGGTTTGTCTCAAACTGCATCTGCAGCTCGGGTTCCATGCAAGCGAGCATAAGGCAACTCCCTTCAAGATTGTTGTCGCATGCTTTCTTTTAAGCATTCTTGATAGCAGCAGTTGCATCATCTGCAGGCTCTTCTGGTAATGGGGTATCCAGAACGTCTTCCTTTTTCTCAGCACTGAGAACAATTCTCATGTTACGGATCCAATCCGTATAGTTAGTCCCATTCAACTTATCCTTCTCAAGGATCGAACGCAAAGTAAAAGATGTGGTGATGCTAGGTGCCATTGATCTACAACAAAATAATAATGCAAAATACTAAGACAAACGTATCCATGATAGAGTAAATCACATTAAATATTTAACAGAATCTACTCCCACTAAAATCAATATCCCTCCATTGATACTTAGTGATTCAAGACCCACAACTATCAAGTCGACGAGTGAGCTTTAGCATCACCTCTAGAAGATAGGTAGATCGGTAAGCAACTCTTTGCTAATCATATCACATATGACTCTTGTTGTTGGGTGACATCTCTATGTCTTGGCTCCCAACCTTTATGCCCCAAGGTCCTTAACCGTTAAGATGACCTTGTTTAAGCTTACCAACCCTTTATGCGTGTAAGTATCCGATACAAACTCATCAACTCACGAAAAACTAGCGGCACTCTAATTTCATAGACCCACCACTAATTGTACAAGACATGCGATGGAGCAAGGTTTAGTTGGGAGGGCATTTAAACTTAAACATTGCGAGGGATCGATCGGTCTACTTCTATCATATGCAGAAAACACATTATCGCATATAGAAGTAAAACGATAAGAATGACAAACACATAGTTGTGAATCAATATGACCCATATTCACATGGTGATCTCCATCTTCATAGAATCTGTCCACCATGATGATCTCCATCTCCATGTTCCATGTGCGCCATCCTCCAAGCGACGAGTCCGCCAAGAACTATAACTACCGAAATCTAGTTACATTGTCTGGTCGGATCATCACAGGTTGGCACGCATGCCATTACACAAACTAGCAATACATTTGGCTCCTGCCATATTGCATTACTCACGACACACAGGTTATGAAAATTACATACATGCATCACATACACATAAGGGCCATTCCGATCACACATGATCCTGCAAAAACAAGTTAGGTGCAACGACGTCTAAACTTCGAACACCCGAAACTCCATCTTCCAAGCCGTTTTTGGGAAATCTAATTTCAGCGAAAACACCAAAGGGGTTGAATTTCATGTGTAAAATTTTCTATAGATGAATTTTCATATCAATTCACCTCAATCCGAGTTTGTATGCAAAAGTTATGGCTGTTTTACTGAACATCATGTTTCTGCAACTTCCTCAACCCGATAGCAGATCCAATCTGGCACCGCACGCATCATATGCATCTAGTGATTCATCCTAGGTTTCGATTCGACCAATCTCATTGATCTCCGCCTGCTTTGACTGGGTTTACGTGTATCACTTAACTCTGATGGAGGATATCCGACCGGTAGGAGTATGTCGTTACACAACTATCGCAGCGAGGACACGAAACAGGATTAGGGTTTTATCTACATCCACGCATATCTCCATATGCACACATCCGAACCTGTAACGAAGCAGCTACGACTCTGATACCACTGAAGGGATATGAGGTGGGCTACGCTAGCGATAAATAAAAATTTCCACCGCATAAACCAGGAAAACTGATCTTATAGATCACAAAATTACCACTAGACGCGTGGGTGTGAAACTTCTGTAGCGCGTCGGGGTAGTGCAGTCGGTTGCCGACAGTGCAGTTGCAAGACCTCCTCATGTGCGGCTCGTCCTCGTGTAGCAGATGCAGCACCTCCAAGGTATCCACACGTAATATGGGAAGAAGCGTTGCACTCCGTGTCCGCAAGGGCAACCATGGGCGCAGGCGTGGGAACTGGTGGCTGCTCGCAGGCGTGGAATTAGGGTTAGCCCCTCTATCTTGACTGACCATGTCTCACAACATGCTTCTTGACAAACCCGAGAACCACCTTTATGACTACCCAGTTACGGGATAGCGTTTGATGGCTCCTAAGTAGGTCGGTTCACATCTTGAGTACATGCGACAATCTTAGGTCTAAGGACACAGCGTGCACATTGTGTAATGAGAAATCACTATTTCTCGAGTTCGGTCGGTCCAGCCTCATGTCATACATGGACCCACATTAATAGTTTGACATCTCCATATCTATGACTTGTGAAACACAGTCATCAACTAATACATGTGCCAGTCTAATATTCATGTGTGTCCATACATGAACTCCGACTAGGAATAACTTTAGAATAACCATACAAGTAAAGAGTCTCACAAACAATTCACATAATTGCCAATCAATATAAGTTGCCTTTCATGGATATTCAATGAACACATAATACATCATGGATACAACGAAATATGATCATCTCTATGATTACCTCTAGGGCATATTTCTAACAGAAGATGACTCCGGCTCTCTGGTGGCGGCCAGATCGCTGTTGAAGCCACCTGATCCTTTGGCGATGTAGATCCTGGAGCCGAAGACTAAGGTTGTGCCCTCGTCGAGCATGAAGCTGGTGCAGTCGAAAGATGCCATCGAGTTCTCCGGTGGATGCTCGATGAACGCCCTACCTGGCGCGCCAGCTGTCGGTGTTTAACCTCCAAGCCCACCGCGGGATACCCCTGAGGTGGTAGATTGCAGGTGGGTTGTCGCTGATACCAGGAACTCGAAAGTGCAAGGAACACGAAACTTTAGACTGGTTCGGGCCACCGAGAGCGTAATACCCTACGTCTTGTGTGGTGATTTGTATTTCCTGAGATGTGATTGTTTGATTATGCTTTGGAGGGGGTCCCTGTCCACCCTTATATAGTCTGGGGGACAGGGTTACATGGAAATGCTTGCCAAATACGAGCTTAGTAGTCCTACCCATGTACTACTTGGGTAGTTTCCTTCTGTTCCAACTAGTCCTACTCTTGTACGAATAGTTACAACTGGTGTAGGGTGCGGGTCATGTCCCATCCCTTATCCTAGAATCTGTACTCCATGTGTGCAGTCCTATGGCCCCGGGTCTGACAGTTAGGCTAGTACTCGAAGTAGTTGGAGAATGCAAAGATAGCTTTGTCAGACCCGGGCCCACAGGACTGCACACATGGCCTACATCTTACCGGATAAGGGGCGGGACATGGCCCACGCCCTACACCAGTTGTAACTACTCGTAGCGTAGTAGGACTACTCATACAGTAGTTAAACTAGTCGAAGACAGAAGGAAACTATCCGAAAAGTACTCGGGTAGGACTCCTGGACTCGTATCCGACTAGGACACCCATGTAACCTTGTCCCCCCAGACTATATAAGGGCGGATAGGGAACCCCTCCAAATAGGAGATCACCCGATCACCACTTAAGGAAATACAAACCACACAGGACGTAGGGTATTACCCTCTCGGCGGCCTGAACCTGTCTAAACTTTTTGTTCCTTGCACCTTTGAGTTTTTGATCTCGGTGACACCCTACCTATAAACTCACCACCTCAGGGGTATCCCTCGGTGGGCGTGGCAGTAGAACACTGACAGCTGGTGTGCCAAGTAGGGATGTTCATCGAGCATCCACCAGAGAACTCGATGGCATCTTTCTGCTTCACCAGCACCGTGCTCGATGAGGGCCCAACTTTCATCTTCGGCTCCTAGATCTGCGTCACCAACGGCTCGGGTGGGTTCAACAGCCACCTAGTCGACTCCAAGAAGCTGGAGGCCTCTACATCAACTCGACGCAGCAACCTCGACGAGTTCATCGACAACCTTGACGACTCGCTGCTCCTCGATCTAGCCCGGCAGATTGAGAGGATGTCCGTTTTTGACACGACTCCAACTCGTGCGGCACCAGAACTAGTCGGATTGGACTCAAACCGATCTGAGGAGACTACAGAATCCGAGTCCCTCTCCGACTTGGAGGAGGACTTAGATCATTTGCTCGAACTCGAGGATGCGGGAGGCACCGCCTGTCGGGGGCCCCCCATTTTCGACAACTACTCAGACTCCAACGAAGAGTACTCGTCAACTAGTACTACATCTTCAATCCAGAGCCGAGGAGGACTAGAGGATGAGGGAGCCACCGCTTGTCGGGAGGCCCCTGTTCTTGACAACCACTCGCAACCTGATAACCACCCTGAATCCTTTTTGGGTAGTCACCTAGGTTTGACCATAACATCTATGGCGCAAGGCCATTTTGTGTACTGGAAGGGCTTAGAGCCCTCTGAACTACTCGAATACGACTTTTGCCTTGTGGCCCTCATGCAGGAACGGCCCTTCTAGGAGGGCAAACCTCTCTTTCCCATCTCGAAAGAGGGAGAGGGTAGCACAGAGCTACTCGAGTACAGCCATACGGCTGATAACTCGCCGGATCGTCAAGTCTACATGGCTTCCCTTTGCAATGCGGATGACGATGAGCCGGGTTTCGAGTACAACGCTGAACTAGTCGCGGACGTGTCTGCCAACGAGCGTACGATGGATGCCCCCTAGGATGAGAACAAGGAGCACAGAAGGATCCGGTGGTTGAAGAACGCCAAGCGCGCCCAACGCAGGCGGAACGCGGAAAACCGCGCTCGCAACCCAATGCACCAAAGGAACCTCAACAACGCTTTTGCAGCAGCTGTGGATCGGGAGGAACGTACACCGATTGTCGCAATTGTAAAAGCAACGCTCCTAGCTCTACAATTACCACCCAACCCCCAGATACAAAGGCTACAATATCTAACCCAGCGCGCGCTCGTACAACTCGATGGGCAACACCCAGTGTCTTCCACTCGGAACATGCCCTCGAGATCTAAGCGCCATGGTGATACTAGATTAGTCGCACCCCTGGAGGAGGCCCCAGGAGGAACGACAATTTCCAGCGCAACCAGGACAATCCAGTTGGCCATGGCAATCCCTAGGGCTAGTAGTCCGCGCGTGGCAACATCGAACAAGAGGTGCAACAATCCACTCGCCCACCTCGGAACCGGCGCAACGCAAGGTCTCAAGGCGATGCTCCACCCGAGGCCAGCCTCTAGGATGCTCCCATGATTGATCTTAGGCAGAAGATCAATGATGGCCGCGACGCGCGGCACATCATCGAGGCAAGGAGAAGGGACCGTACCGACAGGTACCACGATCATGACGATAACGACCGCTTCCCCGCTTTCACCTCCAACATCATTGAGAAATCCTACCCCAAGGATTCTAAACCAGTCGGGATCCCCAAGTATATTGGCAAGCAAGACCCGCACCAATGGATTCGATGCTACTCCGTTGCCATCGAGGTCTTCGGGGGATCCAACTCCACCAAGGCACTCTACTTCCCGGTAGCCTTGGAATCCGCGCCCCTTACTTGGCTTGAAAGCCTCAAACCAAACTCCATCGACTCCCGGGAGGACCTCAAACAGGCCTTCATCGACAACTTCCATGGATCCATGATCCAAGCAGGTAGTCGCCACGATTTGTCCCAGGTCAAGTAGGAGATTAACGAGACCCTGAGATCCTACACCTGGCGTTTCTTCGAGATGCGAGCCACCGACGAGGACGTCATCCGCTGCTTCCAGAACAACCTCTTCTTGAAGTACACGTACCACAACTTCGGACGCAACCGCCTGACTACCACCATGGAACTACGCGACATGATGGCACGGTGGGCTGACTGGGAGGACGAGGAGAACGATCGCTTCCCCAAGCGCAACAACGACAAGCAGGGCAACGGCAACAACTACTTCGACAAGGGCCAGCGGAACAACTCGGGGAATCCTCGAAAGCGCAAGCCAGACCATGAAGTCGCGGCTTGTGAGCGCAATCCGCGGGGCAAGAAGTTGGGGAGCAATCAAGCAAAGTTTGAGAAAGTCCTGCACAAACAATGCCCGATGCACCCGAAGTCACGACATATGCTCTTCGATTGCGTCAGCCTCCGCAAGTCACTCAACGCTCCACCGCTTCCTCAAGACGGAAAGCGAAAGGATCAAGAGGACGACAACGAGGGTGACAAGTCGGGGGCTCAAGATTTCCAAGACCTGAAGAATGTCATCAACGTCATCTTCTGCGGAGATGGTGACTTCCCCTCCAAGCGTGCGCGCATAAGCTGACCCTGCGCGAAATCCTCTCTGTCGAGCCCGCCATACAAAAGCCTCTGAGATACAACGAGGTCCCGATCTCCTTTTCTAGGGATGATTAGTGGAACAGCTTTTTCGAGCCGGGAAAATTCCCGCTCATCCTAGATCCTATCGTGGCGGGTTCACAGCTGACTCGAGTACTCATCGATGGCGGGAGCAACCTCAACCTGCTCTTTGCGAGTACTCTGAAGAAGATGGCGCTGGACATTTCAGAGATACTCACCCCCAGAAAAGCTCCATTCTACGGCATCGTCCCGGGAAATGCGGCTACACCACTCACCTTTGGGATGAAAGATAACTACCGCACGGAGTACATCAAGTTTGAGGTGGCTGACTTCGAGTCGTAGTACCACACCATCCTCGGCAGGCCAGCTTTGGCCAAATTCATGGCCGTGCCCCACTACGTCTACCTACTACTCAAGATACCAGGCAAGATAGGCGTACTCACATTCCGCGGCGACTTGAAGAAGTTGTATGACTGCGACCAAGAGGCGATCGAGTACGCCGTGACATCACGCGTGTTAGAACCTTCTGCGGAAGTTTTTGCGGCCGCGCAAAAGCTCAGTGACTCGGAGATGGAGATCTCCAGCCAGAGGCCTAGCCAGTCGAGGGTAAAACCAAACCCTAGAGACATCGGCATCAAGGCCATCCAGCTGCAAGAAGGCGACTCATCCATGATTACTTTGATCGGAGGCGGCTTGAGTGACAAATAGGAAAGCGCGCTCGTCAGCTTCCTTAGGGCTAACCGTGACATATTCACGTGGAAACTAGCGGATATGCTAGGGATGCCCAAGGAGTTGATCGAGCATTGCCTAAAAGTTGACCCCAAAGCCACTTCAAAGAAGCAACGACTATGATGCTTCACTCCCGACAAGAGGGAGGCCATCAAGAAGGAGCTAGCAAAACTACTCGCGGCCGGCTTCATTAATGAAGTCTACCACCCCGAGTGGTTAGCCAACCCTGTACTAGTTTTGAGAAAGAATAATAACGAATGGAGGATGTGTGTGGATTACACTGTTCTCAACAAACACTGCCGAAGGATCCCTTCTGTGGCAGAACCGCCGGAATTAACCGGCTCAAGTGCACTAACCATCATCCTTGAAGATGAACTGGCCACCACACTTCAAACGGATTAATTCGACAGTCTGTCGGTTAGATCCCGATGCAACCACTTAATATTTCGATCAAAACAAACCATACACATAACTCGCACGAAGGCAAGTCCAGAGATTACAACATTCCATAGGTTTTATCTTCACCAGTCGAATCAATTATTACAAGTCGAAAAATACCACTCGAGTACTTTTAAGTTCAACATAAAACTTCATTCAGAGTTTTAACTGGAGCGGAAAGAAAAACACGATCAACTAGCGTCGGCAGAGTCATCGTTAGTCGGGGACGGATCCCACTCCACTGTCCAACAAGTCGGCAAAGCACTCGACCAAGATAAACCAGCTACCATATCTTCAACAGACACACCTGAAAACATTGCCACAAGCAAGGCTGAGTATACTAATACTCAGCAAGGCTTACCCGTCTAGTGGTATGGAAATACCGACTATTTAAGCATGCAAGGCTCTAAGGTTCTAGGGTTTTCTTTTTGCTGAAAAGCAACAAAGAGTAAGTCCTTAATTTAATATTTTAGCTTTCAATATTCTAGTTCATTTAACTAGTCTAGGTGAGCCTCTATCTCTAAGCAAACATGGTGGAAAACATGTAATCATCCAACAAGATTCATCATAGCCAAAGTTCCTCTTGTTACTCTGTGTGGCAGAAGTATTAAGCAGTCTCAATCACCACGAGAAATGGACGATTCGAATCGAATTTCTTAACCTTGCAAGGGAAACCTAAACACACGTCACGTGGTTAATCCAAGAGTCACACGTGCAACTTTTCCCCTTTATTCCCGTTTTATGGATCAGGACCACCGTCCTCGAGTACAAAAGGTCCATGAACCACGGATGACGCCGGAACATGACCCCTCTTGCACTCACCATTGGGCCCATGGCACAGCGTCAAGACGGTGGAACCTATCCACGCACCGGTTCAATCGAGTACTTAAGCTTACCGATTACCATATTTGAACTCAAGGGCTAACAATGCAAAAATTCACATGAAATGACGTGTCATTTAAATACTTGTTTTTGAAATTTCAAAATAACTTTTTATACATTGCTCAAATGGACATAATCATAAGAGAGAAAATGTATATCATGAAATGATGAACAAATTTGGTATTCAAATGTTTTTGATTGTAGGATGAGTTTTAGCTTCGTTTTCCACCCAGACCCCTGCTGTTTTTGTTTTTCACGCTCAAGTCCCATCATCTTCTCCCTCTTCTCTCCTCCTCAGCCCCCTGTCGCATGACCACGGCGCCATCTGGCTGCCGGCGCCAGCGAGGCAGCTGTGCCCCCGGTTTGGCCCCTGGTTTCGCTTTCCCCAGCGGCTCGAGCCCAGGCCGCCATCCCTTGCCCTGCCTATAAAAGGGGCAGCCGAGCCCCTTCCTGCACGCACACCCGAAACAGCCGCCATTGGCGCTGGCAAGCTCGAGTCATCGTGGAGCTCCCACCCCCGACCTCCCTCCGCCCAAAATAACCCTCTAGCGAGCTTCCCCACCTCCCACTGGAGCTTCCAAGTCCAGCACCGCCACCAACGCTGAACTAGTCGAAACAATTCCAGCACCGCCACCAACTACCGCCGCCTTCTGTCCACCGTGGAGGATCCTGCTCCGGCCGTCCACGAGCCGCACTAACGCCACAAATTGGTGCGCCCCGGCCCCCTCTCCATTTCCCCCGCTTTCCTCCTCGCCGCGAACTAGTTTCCTCGCCGGAATTTGGCCGACAGTCGTCGTTCCCCTGCACAAAGGACCCAATTGCTTCGATTTCAATCTTTCCGAGAAGCTTTCTGTAAATCTCAGGGACTCATGTGTAAACCTGAAACTAGAACTTTGAAAATGAATCTGTTCACTTTGAAGATGCAAAACAACTCACAGAAAAGTCCTCAGAACACAAACTAAGATGTTCTGAAATTCTTAAGTTAAGATCTACAACTTTGTAACAGGACCTTAGAACTGTTTCCACATAATTTTAACTGTAGATTTAAATAAAGTTTAAATGACTTTTAGTTGTTCCAAGAGTTCCAAGAAAGAACTGCTAATGATTTTTGGATGGTAGCTTCAGTTCTAAGAGGATAATCTGTCATAAAAATTTTCATGCTCCAAATCCAAGCATAGGTTGTTGTTTTGAGTACTTTTGTGATAGGCTAGATCCTTTTAAACTAAAATGTTAGCCTCTATTTTTGCATAGGAAAAATCTACAAAGTTCACAATAAACCACTCATGCAAGTAAGTTTGTTCAGTAAAAAGTTGATCACCAGTTCTGGTATGAGTTGTTCTGTACAAATAGATCTTAATCCTAGCAGTAGTCGTTTAATACATTTTTCATGAATAACCTGCTGAATGAAAATGGCTAAAACTTTTACACTAAGTTTGTTCTTTAGTAACAAACTCTACATAAAAATCTCAACTCAGGAGCTACCTCTCCGAGTAGTTTTGCACAAGCTCTGTATAAAAATCTTAACCCAGAAACAACTTCTGCGAGTAGTTTTGGTTAACCAATGCTTACTGTTAAATGGCTGTACAACATGCAAAACCACTCGCTCACTTAATGAAGTCAATTAATCCAGATAAGTACTCGATAAATGACTGCCCAGGGAAAAGAAAATAAAGTACTCAACTACTTAACTTAAGTTTTGACTACTTTCTAGTGAAATAATTATATCCTGTATCAGTAAAACCACTCATACATGTGCATTCATATAGAATCGACTACTCTCGCCGATGGGATCTACAATCTGGTGCCCGAGTCCGAGAGTGAGCAGCGGGAAGCTCATGTTAATCTAACAGAAGTCGCTGAAGACCCGAACCAACATTCGGAGGAACCTCCATCTAGTTTTGCTCAAGAAGGCAAGCCCCGGTGCATGATCCCAGTATTTAAATTATACAACTGCTGTTCCTTTTTACCCTTGAATTTAAGTTCATAGGAGTTGATTGGAACCCTAGCTGCATGATCCTAGGCACCAATGTAATGACTACTAGAACAGGCAGTTCGAGTAGTTGCTTTGCTAATAGGTACGGTAAAAGTCGAGTGGTTTCCTACCACTCGCGAGAATTATAGGAGTTGAACGTTTTACCGCATACCGCAACTATAAGGTCGACTGGCGGGGCTGTGGTAAAGTACTCATGGTTGAGGCCCTGTCCGAGTAGAGAAAAATACTAAGGCCGCAGTGTGTGGTAGCGGTGGTTAAGCGTTTGTATGTACTAACCACATGTCAAAAATATGGTACTCGATAAGCTAAGTACTCAATCGGCCCAGCAAGTGGACTTTACTTTCACCCTACTTGAATGAAGTTCAGATGGGTATACACATGCGGGTGCAGGGCATGGCTCTGTAGTCAGGGAGGGTGACCCTGACCGACAACCTAGAAAGAAAGGGGAAAAGTTGCTTGGGGTGACCCTTCGGTACTTCAGGCGTGTGTGTTAGGTTTGCCTTGCAAGGTTAAGAAATTCGATTCGAATCGTCTGTTTCTCGCGGTAATTGAGGCTGCTTAATACCCCTGCCACATAGAGTAACAAGAGAAACTATTGCTATGATGACACTTGTTGGATGATTAAATGTTTTCCACCATGTTTGCTTAGAGATAGATGCTCACTTAGACTAGTTAAATGAATTAGAATATTGAAAGCTAAAATATGATATTAAGGACTTACTCTTTGTTGCTTTTCAGCAAAAAGAAAACCCTAGAACCTTAGAGCCTTGCATGCTTAAGTAGTCGGTATTTACATACTACTAGTCGGGTAAGCCTTGCTAAGTATTAATATACTCAGCCTTGCTTGTGGCAATGTTTTCAGGTGTGTCTTTTGAAGATATGGTAGCTAGTTTGTCTTGGCCGAGTGTTTTGCCTACTGGTTGGACCGTGGAGTGGGATCCGTCCCCGGCCAATAATGAGCCGCGAAGCTTTATGGATGATGGTTAGTGAACTTGAGCTGGGTTAATTCGGGCGGTTCTGCCACAGCTGGTATCAGAGCGAAAAGCGTACACCAGAGTATGCAACAAACCTTAAAAATAAATTTCATAAAACTTGACCACAAAACTTCTATATGAAAAATGCGTTGGACTCGATAAGGATTATATCTAGCTCGTAAAGCCCTATGGGAATATGGGAATATAGCTTGGTGGCAATATAAAGTAGGATACCTATGAGAGTTCCTGCAGGTACACTAACCGCGAGTACCGCGAGTATGATAGGTTAAGAACGAAGAGAGCTCGACTAGTTATTATACGGAGAGACGTACTATTTAAGCCACCGAAATAACTCCATAAGGCCAAGTTAATGGCAACTGTGAAGTTGTGAGGATGGAAAGGTCGTGCATGCTGCATATTCTTAAATTCGAATAAAATTTGAGTTATGGATGAACTGGACATAATCCACCCCAAAACTGCTAAATCATTGACCAAAGTTTAACTAAGTTCCTTTTGTTTTTAGTCCAATCTAAGGATAAATTTATCTTAGAGTATGATCTAGTTTTGGGTGTGACCAGCAAAGTTGTGCACGAGTACCTTAGGAATGCTCTGGTAACTTTCACGACTTGTTGCACATCACTTGCAGAAGTTATGCTCAGTTTTGTGCACTGTCCATACTCTGTTTATTTTATTGGCATGCGGTTGGAAATCAAAGATGTAGTAGTCGAAGTGGTCGAAACTGTAGACATATTAGTCGGAAGTGTCACTCAAGCAGCTGGAAAAGTAGTCGACGTATCGAAAAAGTAGTCGTACTAGTCGGAGAAAGAGTAAAAGGAGGCCATGGTGTAGTCGTAGTAAACGGAAGGATAACTTAGGCAATCGGAGAGCAGTCGAAGCAGTCATCAATACAGTATAGTCGAAGTTGTAGTCGTGCTGGACGGAGGTGCAACTGATGCAGTCGGAGGTATAGTCGTAATAGCCGAAGATAAGGTGGAAGTAGTCGGATATGCAGTTGGGGTAGTCGAAGATACAGTGCAGTTGAACTGTAGCCGTAGCATATGATGGAACAGTTCAAGCAGTCGAAGATGTAGTCGGAGGAGTAGTAGATGTTGTCGAAGCAGTCGGCAATGTAGTCAAAGAAGCTGTATGGTAGTCGATGTAGTCGATGTAGTCGATAAGGGAGCCATAGCAGTCGGAATTGTGGTCTTGGCATACGGAAATACAGACGAAGTAGTCGGTGATGCAACCATACTAGTCGGATTAGTAGTCCTGGTAGTCAGAAAAGCAGTCGGAGATGGATTAGTCAGAGGTGTTTTGAATGCCACAGTTTTAGACCACTAAAATTCCTAATCACCACCAACTTTTGTAAGGGTTCAGATAAACAGAACGTGAGTTATGAAATTTCTCATAACCAGCCGCAGATTGCACACCCGTTTGTATCAAGCCAATCAAGTTCTACATTTTTCCCAAACTATCTTTTTGAATCATGGGAGAATTATGAAGCCTTTGCTGATATTAAACTTCCATGTTTCAGATGGTTGGGGCAACACGTGGCAATCCTGATGGGTTCGGAGCGAGCGGCAGCAGGTCGCAGAAGACGCCACCATCGCCACCGCCACCTAGTCTGGTGGAGGTGATGGCCGCTCAAACCGAGTTGCTCCGACAGATTGTCTAGGGGCAGCAACACCATCATCAGCAGCGGGGTGTGCACAATGCACCTCAACCCCAAGTTGCTGGTTACTCGGATTTCTTTGGAACGCAACCCCCCTCTGTTTAACAAGACATAGGAACCATTGGATGCGGATGCCTGGATTCATACCATTGAATCCAAGTTTGCCTTATTGACACTGCCATGTTCTGAAACCAACAAAGCTCTATTTGCCGCGCAACAGCTTCGTGGTACTGCGCGTATATGGTGGGACAACTATTTTGCCATGCTTCCGGCAGATCATGTTATCACTTGGAATGAATTCAAGAAAGCGTTCCGAGCCCACCATATTCCTGAAGATCTCATGGAGAGGAAGTTGAATGAGTTTCTGGCTCTTACTCAGGGTACCCGCACCGTACTTCAGTACGCTCAGGCGTTCAACAACCTTGCTCAGTATGCGGGTTATCATGCTGACACGGATACCAAGAAACATGATCGTTTCCGCAGAGGTCTTAATACCAAGCTCAAGGAACGTCTAAATCCCATCAGAACTGACACTTACAATGAACTGGTTAATTTGGCAATCACCCAGGAGGATTGCATTTTGGCCCATCATGCAGAAAAGAAGAGGAAGGCTCCAGCTGGACCCTCGAGTGCTCAGCCACCGAGGTATCGTTTGGTATAGAATGCAGCACCTAAAGCTCTTCAGAATGTCCCTCAGCCAGGACGTTGGATTATCAGGCCCCCTCAGCAACAGGGTGTGGCAAGACCCCCTGCTCCACAGCCAAATGGTCCAAGGCCGAATACACAGTAGCCACCTCGCCAGAGTAACACCAACTGATGTTTCAATTCTGGGAGTTCTACTCACTTTGTTCGAGATTGCCCTCAGTCAAGACAACAAGCTCAGGGCCAAGGCTCCAATACCAACAACAGAAACCAGGGCAAGAAGCAGATTGTTCAAGTCAAGCGTGGGCGGATCAATTTCACCACCCTTGCAGAGCTTCCTGATGGCGCACCAGTGATGACGGGTACATTTTCTATCCACCGCAAGCCCGCTGTTATATTATTTGACTCTGGTGCATCGCGTAGTTTCATTAGTGCAAAATTCGGTGCAAAAGTGGGTTTGGATTTCTTGCACACAAAAGGGTCATACATGATAGCTACACCGGGTGGCAATATTGCTCAAATCAACTCATAAGAAACATGCCAATTAAATTGGGTAGCAAAATCATCAAAACCGACTTGATTCTCTTGGCACTTGAAGGCATCGATGTTATTTTGGGAGTAGATTGGATGACTCGGCATGGATTAACCTTAGATCTTCCCTCCCGAGCCATTGAAATCAATTCCCTGACCCAAGGAGCTACCACTCTATATTTGCCTTTCCGAGAATGCACAAATTCGTGTGCTCTCATGGAGGTCCGCTCCCAAATAGAAGTTATTCCGGTGGTACGTGAGTATGCCGATGTTTTCCCGGATGACTTACCCGGCATGGCACCAGATCGAGATATAGAGCTTGTCATTGAACTGCAGCCGGGCATTGCACCTATCTCTAAACGACCCTATCGAATGCCACCCAAGGAATTAGCTGAGTTAAAAATACAGTTGCTAGAACTTCTAGACAAAGGATATATTCATCCAAGTGCCTCACCTTGGGGTTGCCAGCCCTATTTGTGAAGAAGAAAGATAATAGTTTGAGGTTATGTGTAGACTACCAGCCTCTCAATGTGGTGACAATCAAAAACAAATATCCACTTCCTCGCATTGATGTTCTTTTCGATCAGTTGTCTGGAGCAAAAATCTTTTCCAAGATTGATCTTCATTCTGGATATCATCAAATCAAGATTCGACCATGTGATGTTCCAAAGACCGGTTTCTCCACTCGATATGGACTATATGAGTACTTAGTCATGTCTTTTGGTCTCACAAATGCTCCTGCCTACTTCATGTATCTCATGAATTCGGTTTTAATGCCAGAGCTTAACAAGTTTGTCGTGGATTTCATCGACGACATTCTTATTTATTCCAAGGACGAGAAGGAACATGCTAAACATTTGCACATTGTTCTCCAACGCCTTAGAGACCATCAGTTATATGCTAAGTTCTCCAAATGTGAATTCTGGTTGGATAGTGTGAAATTTTTGGGCCATACTATCTCTAGTAATGGTATCTCAGTTGACCCCAGTAAAGTTCAAGAGGTGATGGACTTGAAACCTCCCACTTCTGCTCATCAGATTCATAATTTTCTTGGTTTAGCTGGTTTTTGTCGCCGTTTCATTCCGGATTTCTTCAGAATTGCTAAACCTATGACAGAACTATTGAAGAAAGGAGTAAAATTTGTGTGGGATGAAGATTGTGAAAAAGCTTTCCACACTCTTCGTGAACACTTGACTACAGCCCCAGTCTTAGCTCAACCTAACAATACCAAACCATTTGACGTTTATTGTGACGCTTCTGGTACGGGTTTGGGTTGTGTACTTATGCAAGACAATCAGGTTATTGCCTATGCTTCACGAGCACTTCGGCCCCATGAAAAGAATTACCCAACCCATGATCTTGAGTTAGCAGCTGTCATTCACGCTCTCAAGATTTGGAGGCACTACCTTATGGGCACCCATTGCAATATTTATACCGATCATATGAGTCTCAAATATATATTCACACAAGCCGACCTGAATATGAGACAAAGACGATGGTTGGAATTAATCAAAGATTATGATCTTGAGGTGCACTATCATCCAGGCAAAGCTAATGTAGTAGCGGATGCACTCAGCCGCAAAGCTCATTGCAATTGCCTATCTGCCGCATCATACAATGAGACGTTATGCTCTGAAATGCGAAAACTTAGGTTGGAAATGATTCCTCAAGGAACTTTGAATCACATCTCTTTTGAACCCACTCTTCATGATTGTATCATCATGGCACAATTACATGATGAGGGTGTTAAGATCATCAAGCAGAAACTATCTCAAGGAGAGGAGAAGAACAAATGCTTTCATCAGGATCACAAGAGAACTTTATGGTTTGGAAATCGCATTGTCGTTCCGAAAAATCACGAACTCCAAAAGCAAATTCTTGATGAAGCACATCTTTCCAAATTCTCCATTCATCCAGGCAGTAGCAAAATGTATGAAGACCTCAAACAAAATTTCTGGTGGATCAGGATGAAGAGGGAAATTGCCCAATATGTTGCAGAGTATGACACTTGTCAGCGAGTGAAAACTAGCCACTTAAAAGTAGCCGGTACAATTCAACCTCTGCCAATACCATCCTGGAAATGGGAAGACATCGGTATGGACTTCATCATTGGTTTGCCCAATACATCTCAGAAACACGATTCTATATGGGTTATTGTAGATAGGCTTACAAAGACCGCTCTTTTTATTCCCGTACACACGACTTATAAGGCCAAGAGATACGGTGAGATTTATCTGGATCGAATTATTTGTCTACACGGTGTACCAAAGACCATCATTTCTGATCATGGCACTCAGTTCGTGGCACGCTTTTGGGAACAATTGCAAGAATCCCTTGGTACCAAATTAATCCAAAGCTCAGCTTATAATCCTCAGACTGACGGCCAAACCGAAAGAGTAAATCAAATTCTCGAAGACATGCTTAGAGCTTGTGTTATTCAGTATGACATGAATTGGGACAAATGTTTACCTTTAGCAGAGTTCTCCTATAACAACAGCTATCAAGCAAGCCTAAAGATGGCACCATTTGAAGCATTGTATGGACGAAGGTGTCGAACTCCGTTGAGCTGGTCACAAACTGGAGAGCGCAAAATCTTTGGACCAGATTTGGTAGTAGAGGCAGAAGAAAAAGTGAAAGTTATCCAAGGAAACCTTAAAGCAGCCCAATCTAGGCAAAAGAGCTATTTTGACAAGAGGAGAAAACCCTTGAAATTCGACGTTGGTGATCATGTCTACCTTCGGGTTTCACCCACCAAGGGTGTGCAACGATTTGGAGTAAAAGGAAAGTTAGCCCCTCGTTATGTTGGTTCGTATGAAGTCATTGAAGAATGTGGACCCGTGGCCTATAGATTGCGACTTCCTTCGCAGCTTGCAGCCATTCATGACGTTTTTCATGTCTCTCAACTAAAGAAATGTATCAGAGTTCTGTAACACCCTAGGTGTTTAAATTGCGAAATAAGCCTCTTTACCTTAAAGCGATGCATAAATAATTAAGAGAAATTTCAACTAAATAAGTTTTTAAAATAACTTCTAAAAACTATACCTCAAATAAACTTTGGCCTGAAGCAAAACTTGTAGCACTTTCCATTTTGAACAACTTTCGCGTTGAAGGATTTTCGTGTTGCAACACAAAAAGTTGAGAACCACTTGGATTTGCGAACCAACCCCTGCCTTTTCTTTTATTTTGCTGCAGACCCTTCCGTCTTGCCCGACCCTCCCACGCGCAGCCGTTCGCCCGACCCTTTCCGTTTCGCCCGACCCTTTTCGCTTCGCCCGACCCTCGCCGCCGTGCAGTCGCCGCAGGCCACTTGGCCGGCGATGCCTGACCGCGCTAGGTGCCAAGCCAATGCCTGGCCGCGCCCGCACGCGCGCCCGCACGCCGCGCTACTCCCCAGTCCGCGCACGCCACGCGCGCGCCGGCGACCCGCGCCCCTGCTCGCCGCCCTCGTGCCCAATGGACGAACCGCGCCGTGCCCGTGTCTCCGCAGCATTCCGCCAGTCGCCGCGCTCGCCGCCCGGCAAGGCAGCTGCTGCACCTCTTCGCCCAACCCGCGCACCGCGTGATCTCCAGCTTCACATGCCAAATCCTCACCGCCCAGTCCCCTGCCCGCGCCTGCCGCACGCCGCGCTGGCTTCTGTTCACCGCCCGCTGTGGCCAGTCGCGCGCCTCCGTCGTGCCGCCCGCACCCGCGTCTCACAGTCAAGTCCCGTCCCTCCTCCCGCCTTGCTGCTGCCTACAAAAGGCCGCGCTAAGTGCCCCCCCCTTGCGCGCCCAACCACCAGAACGCCGCCGCCGCCACCATTAACGCCGTCGTGCTCAGCTCACTGTGGAGCTCACCTCTCCGGCCACCCTTTGCCAAAGTTGAGTCTTCCACCACCACCACAGCACCCCACCGCAGCTCACTGCACCACCCATCGTCGCCCAGAGTCACCGGAGCACCGCTAGCGCCGCCCGCGCCGCCGCCGCTCCTTGTTGCTCCGTGGACAGCCCACACCGAAGCTCCTCCGTCCCAGACAAGCTTTGAAACGGATTCACTCGACTGGCCCACGGTTTTCCCTTCTCGCGGGAGCACCGCTGCTGACGTTCCGCCCAGTCGCCGCCCCTCTGCTCCGCGCCGACGAGCCACCTTCGGCCACTCCCAATCCCGACCAAGGCCACCCAAGGTAGCTCTCACCTCTCTGGATCTCCCCGACCATTTTTCCCTCGCCGCCAACGAGCCCCCTCGCCGGAATCTGGACGGCCGCCATGCCAGCGCCGCCCAGGCACCCAATTGCTTTGGTTGAAATCTTTAAAAGAGTCTGCATGCAAGTTTCCAGGGGCATATCTGTAAACTTGCGTTCAAACTTTAAAATCAAACATAGCGAACTTGTAAAATTCATTCAAAATCGTAGAAAAACCGGAAAAATACAAACCCCACTGTTCTGGAATCTTTAGACGAAAATCTACAACTCTTGTTACATGCATTTCTTCAGTTGCTTGCTAAATCTTACTATACGTTAAATGGAAGGTTTAATAGACCTTAAATGTACCCCCTGTGGTAGGCAAAGTCTAAATCTGAAAATTTTACAGTAATACACTTATGGATAGATTAACACCGTGTAAAAGTTTTAGATTCAATACTTGAATGGTTTGTTCTGTATATAAATATCTAGGTGCTAGCAGTGGTTGTGTTTTACATTTTTTTTATAGTTAATCTACTGCGTAAAAATATCTAAAATTTTTTTTTGCCGTGCTTTTGCCTCAGCTTAATGCGCTCTAAATAAAAATTTCATCACCAAAAGTTACCTAATCCAGAAGTTGTGATTAATCCATGTGTGCTTGGAAAATTCAGTTTCTATTATAACACAACCCCTTCTTGTTTAATGAAGTTAATAGTTTAAGTTATACTCTTTAATAATTGCCCACAGAAATCTCAACTAAGTAACTTCACAACCAAATCGATGTTTTGTGAACTACAACTTTAACGTGAATGAAAATAATCGTCGTATACCTCACTATAACTTATATTGGTGCATTCATATAGAATCGACGACTCTCGCCGACGGAACGTACGAGCTGGTGCCCGCGTCCGAGAGTGAGCAGCGTGAAGCTCAAGTACAGCTAACTGAAGCTCTCGAAGACCCGAGCCCAAGTTCGGACGAGCCCCAAGCTAGCTTTTCCCAAGAAGGCAAGCCCCGGAGCATGAACCCTATTTTTCTAAACTTATGCAACTTATTACTCTACTTTACTTGTGCATTAAGTTTATAGGAGTTGGATGAAAACTTAGTTGCATGATCCTAGGTACCCATGTTCGATAGATTGCTATGCTAATAGGACTCGGTAAAAGTCGAGTGATTTCCTGTCACTCGCGAGAAATTAGGAGTTGATTGTTTACTACATGCTGCAATCATAAGGTCGACGGACAGATCTATGGTACGATGTTTATGTTGATGATTGAGGCCCCGTCTGTTTAGTGAAAGATGCTAAGGCCGCAGTGTGTGGTAGTGGTGGTTAAGTCTTTGAACGTACTAACCACATGCCGAGAATATGGTAATCGGTAAGCTTAAGTACTGGATTGAACCGAGGCCGGAATATACTCCCCACTGTCTTGAATTCGTTCACATCTAGCTAATGGCGGGTGCATCGGCCGCCACAGCCCGACGTACCGTGGCCTGTGGGGAGGTGTAGTCGAGGGCGGTGGGCCTGTTCCGTGAAGCGGGGATTGAAGGGAAAAGTTGCACGTGTGACTCTGGGAGTAACCACATGACGTGTGTTTAGGTTTCCCTTGCAAGGTTAAGAAATTCGATTCGAATCGTCCGTTTCTCGCGGTTATTGAGACTGCTTGACCCTTTTACCACATAGAGTAAAAAGAGTAATAATGATAATGATTAATCTTGTTGGATGCAAAATAATTCGCCCACCATGTATGATATTGGATAGTTGCTTACCTAGAATGGTTAAAGAAAGTTAGAACTTGGAGCTAAAATCTGAAAGTAAGGACCTACTATATATGCTTTTCGGCAAAACAAACCTCTCAAGCCAAAGGCCTTACATGTCTAGGAGTCGGCTAAGTATACTCCACTAGTCGGGTAAGCCTTGCTGAGTATTAGTATACTCAGCCTTGCGTGTGGCTTGTTTTCAGGTGAAACATTCGAGGACATGATTGCTAGTTTGACTTGGCCTTGTACCCTTCCTCCTGGTTGGTCGGTGGAATGGGATACGCCCCCGGCCAATGGTGGTGATGCCGAGTGATGCCTCGTACGGGCTTCATCGAGACATCCTTTATCGTCGAGTAGTTGTCGTTATCTTTTCCGCTGCTTGAACTCTGAAGTACTCATGTATTTGGAAATCCGAAGTACCTTGTTTTATGAATTTGAAATCCATTGTAAGAATAGTTCGTGATGAACCGGAGTCGTGAATTGTGGAATGTTGTATACTCTGGGCTCACCTTCGTGTGAGCACATGTATGTGTGGCTTCGATCCGCAGCAACCGTGGTTGTATCGGGAGGTTACCCGACAGACCAGTGGATTATTCCGTTTGAAGTGCGAGTTAGCCCTGATTGCCCTTGTGGTGATGAATAGCGCGCTTGAACCGGATTAATTCAGGTGGTTCTGCCACAAGTTCCTACCAAAATTGTTGAACCACAAGGAATCATGGTGGAACCAGACCTCTCTTATGTTGAGCAACCCATGAAAATCCTTGACCAGAAGGAAAGAAGTACCCAAAGGGCGGTGATTAAAATGTATAAAATTCAGTGGAACCTTCACACTGAAGAAGAAGCCACATGGGAAACTGAAAGCTATCTCAATCAAAAGTTTCCTGGTTTTCTTGGTTCCATCCAAGGTACACACTTCCCGCACTTAGTTTTTATCCGAATCTCGGGACGAGATTCTTTTTAAGGGGGGTTGGCTGTGATACCTTAGGTGTCTAAAAGACTAAACAAAGATCCATAACGTGATATCAAACATAAAAGAGCAAGAAAGATATAAAACAACCTATCAAGATCTACCTTTTAAGCAAGTGAATATGTGTATATGTATATATGCATAAACATGTGAGCTCAGGAAACAAACCCTTGTAACTTTCAAAGTTGATTACAGTTAGCTCTAAAAATTTAATGGCACATCTACCATAACAAGAGCAACAAAAGTCTAGTTGAACTCAAGAGCTAACAGTGCAAAAATTAACATGAAATGACGTGTCATTTAAATACTTGTTTTCGAAATTTCAAAATAACTTTTTATATATTGCTCAAATGGACATAGTCATAAGAGAGAAAATGTGCATCTTGAAATGATGAACAAATTTTGTATTCAAATGTTTTTGATTTGACCTTGGGAAGGATGAGTTTTAGCTTTTTTTTCCACCTAGACCCCTACTGTTTTTGTTTTTCACGCTCAAGTCCCATCATCTTCTCTCTCTTCTCTCCGCCTCAGCCCCCTGTCGCACGACCACGGCGCCACCTGGCTGCCGGCGCCAGCGAGGCAGCTGCGCCCCCGGTTTTGCCCCTGGTTTCGCTTTCCCCAACGGCTCGAGCCCAGGCCACCATCCCTCGCCCTGCCTATAAAAGGGGCAGCTGTAACACCTCAGGTGTTTAAATTACGGTGCATAAATAACTAAGAAAAGTTTCAATGAAATGAGTTATAAATTGGTTTTGCCTTGAATTGAAAATAGTTGTGTATATGTGCATAAGTACATGTACTTTAATGAAGCCATTTAAATAACTTTCACATTGATGCAAACATGGCTACAAAATTGAATAGGCCCGTCGTTATTGGCATGTTAAACAAAAGTCTAGTTGAAGCCTAGGAGTGAATGCAAAGTTTTGCCCAGGAAATGACATGCCTTCCGAATTATACTTTTTGAGTTTTTTTTAAAAATAACTTCTAAACTAGAACTCAAATAAACTTTGGCCTGAAACAAAACTTGTGTAACTTTTTATTTTGAACAACTTTCATGTTCAGAGATTTTTTGATTTGCAACACGAAAATTTGAGAAACACTTGGATTTGCAAACTAGCCCCTGCCTTTTCTTCTATTTTCATGGCAGACCCTTTTTCTACGCTCCGCCTGACCCTCCGACGCGCAGCCGCTTCGCCCGACCCTCGCTTCGCCCGACCTTCGCTTCGCCCGACACAATGCTCGCCCGACCCTTCACTCGCCCGTCCCTTCGCTTCGCCCGACCCTCGGCTTCGCCCAACCCTCGCTTCGCCCGACCCTCCGCCCGCCGCGCAGTCGCTGCAGGCCACTTGGCCGGCGATGCCTGACCGGCGCTAGGTGCCAAGCCAATGCCTGGCCGTGTGTAACACCCAAAAATATAGGAGCTAAAATTTCTAAAAGTATTTTCATAAAAATCATAACTTAAAATTGTGCATGCATCTTTATTTCTTTTCCTCTCCTATTCTTTCTTCCAGCCAGCCCAATTCTTTTCCTCTTCTTCTTTTCTTTTTCCGCGGCCAACTCCGTGGCCGATTCCCTCACTCGACCCTTGCTTTCACCGATGTCTAGGCCCCACCTGTCGGTGCCTTCTTCTTCTTTCTTCTTTCCTTACCCAGAGTCCGGATCGATCCCGCGCCGTCGTTCGCGCCCCTTCTTTCTTTCTTCTTACCCCGAGTCCTGATCAACTCCGCAGCACCGCCTTCCTACTCCCGGCCGATCCGCCCCTATAAAATCCCGCTGAAACCCCGCTTTGCAACCAGAGCCAGGCTCAAATCTTTTCCTTTACACAACATTGCCGCACGTCGCTGGAAGTTGCACCTCGGAGGAACGCCGCCGTCCCATGTCGCCGCCTTTCCGTTGACTCGCCGTTCCGCAGCTTCTCCGCCGTCTTCAACTCTCGCCAGAGCTCCACGAGTAGGTGGGTGTCAAGCCCTACCAGATTTCCCTCTCTCTCTTGCTCCGCCGCAAACCAGATTCCTCGCCGGACCCCTGTTTCCGCCCGCCGCCGTGGCCGCCAGCTTACAGCCGCCGCACAGCCATCCCGTGATCACCCTCACCTTCGCCGTACCGCCCACTCACTTCCCGGCATGAACCCAGCTTGAATTGAGCCCCGGAACATCGGATTCGGTGAAGCTTCGGCCGTCCGCCGCCGTACTCGCTCGCCGCCGACGCCCAGTAAAACTCCGCTTCGCCCGACCCCTTTTCGTCCCATCGAGCCGACCCTTCATCTTCCGCTCGATCTAGATCTAACGGCCAGAATCGATCTTCACTTTACACTGCCGATTTGCCCGACCTTTTCCTTACTCAGCCGATTCACCTGACCCACTCTTCATCCGACCCGCCCTTACCTCGCCGATTCATCCGACCCGCCGCACGATGATGATCTAACGGATTAGATCCACCCGACCCTAGCCGCCCTCGAAACTTTTGCAGAAAGACCCTAGGTTTTCCAGGAATCAACCCGCAGTCCACATCAGTAGAAAATAATTAGAGTTGAGCCCTTTCTTTTTCTGTTCCGACCCCTGACTTTTCTAGAATTAGTACCCGCTGTCCAGAACCTATAGTTTTGCATCCCGACCTTCTGTATAAATTTTAATTATATTTTGGCCCCTGAATTCTTCAGATCTAGCCTCGGGAGACTCAAAACTCTAGCAGTTAGGTCCCCAGATCACTGTTTTAGCCATATCTTCATCGTTTCAACTCCGATTTCAGCGATTCTTAAGCCCACACGATCTTTGCATCATGAACTACAACTCTAGTGTCTTTTTACTTTCTGTTTGTATTGTTTGTTGTATTGTTTCTTATTTGTTTGTGGGATCACGTAGACAACGTGACATTCGAGCCAAATCAAGAGCAAGCTTACGAGGAAGAGAATCATCAGTTGCTTGAAGAAGGCAAGTGGATTTCCTCCCCTACATATTCTATTTGATCCCAACAACAGCATGAAAATCACTTTACTTTATTGTTGCTTGCATAACCTTGATGGGTTACCTATGCTAAGGACATACCTAGTCTTTTACCCCAAACCTTGAAACACCTGGGTTTACTATTCATGTTGGGTAGTTACGCTTAGTTGCCAACTTTGGGTTTGGTATTGGTTTACTCTTTTGGCAATGTTGATCACGTTTCATATTGTGGTTTTATTGCGTAATTTCAAGATCAACCTTGTTTAATGGGAACATGGAGAACCACCCAAGTGAACAGTGCAACCACAAAGTCATATGGCTCTGACCTTAGCCAATTAATTAGATGTGTAGTTTGCTGGTGGCCTTACCGAAAGGGCAAGGAGGGGGTCGGTGATAGGGGTCATAGCCCGGTCCTCTTGGGGTAGCTGCCTTTGCTAAGGAGCTGACCATTAGGGAGGTTTATGGACCACGCCGCTACTGAAACTCTAGCGCGCTGCCTAGCTCTTGACATGTCCTTGTAAAGGCTTCGTAGTGTACCCTCGCCACTCACCTCGGAAGTGTTTAAGGGCCTTGCAAACCCGGGCGACTCAGGGAAACACGATTTGTGGGTAAAGTGTACAACCTCTGCAGAGTGTAAAACTGTTATAACAGCCGTACTCACGGTTAAGAGTGGCTTGGATCCTCACATGATAATGAAACTTGAAGATTAATTAAATTGTGGTTCGTGGTTTATGTTATTGTTGATGGTATCTTTATGATTCCACTAAAGTGGGTTGGTATAAACTTAAACCTAGTTAAAAAGGTGCTTGTTAATAAATACTTGACCAACTAAAAGCAACCGCTGCTGCAAACCTTAGCCTATCCTTGATGGCCTTGCATTTTCACACCACTTGCTAAGTACCAACCATAAGAGTACTCACCCTTGCCCCCTGCTGTTCAGAAGAGAACTTTGAAGAGGAGATCTTCGACGACTTCGAGGAGTTCTAGGTCCTGCGTTCACCAGTCATCGCCTGTGGAAGACGGAGTTGTTGGAGACTTCGTATAGGGTATAACGGTTTATTGATTAAAGACATTTGTGTCTCTTTTATACGGAGTGTAATATTGTTAAATACTTTATTTAGTACTTTTGAGCATTGTCTTTGATATATTACACTTTCCGTCTACCATATGTGTGTGAACGAGATCCTGGCGCACATATGAGATGCATCTGGTTCTTTCTAGAATCGGGTGTGACAGAAGTGGTATCAGAGCTATATTGACTGTAGGACGCTAGTCTAGTTAGAAATGGTCGAAATTAAGGATTTATCTTCTAGCAAGCCATATAAGCATCAAAAATTCCTGCTTACTCTATATTTCCGCATAAAAATCTATGTTTACATAAAACTTCTATTATTTCGCGCTCCTCCCCACGCTGCGATCCTCCCCACGCCGGCGATGCGCACCTCAGAACGCCGCCGCCGCGCCCAATGGAAAAGCTGCGCCGTGCCCGTGCCTCCGCCGCGTCCCGCCAGTCGCCGCGATCGCCGTCCGGCAAGCCAGCTGGTGCAGCTCCGCGCGCCGCGTGATCTCCTGCTCCCCACGCCAAATCTTCAGCGCCCAATCCTCTGGCCGCCACCCCGACGCCCAATGGCACGCCCCCGTCATGCCGCCCGCGCCCACGCCTTGCAGTCCAGCCCAGCCCCTCCTCCCGCCTCTCTGCTGCCTACAAAAGGCCACACTGAGCCCCCCTTCGCGCGCCCAGACACTAGAACGCCGTCGCCGCCACCATTACCGCCGCCGTGCACCACCCGCCCGTGGAGCCCCACTCCCCAGCCTCCTACTGCCCAAACCCATCGCCCAGCGAGCTTGCCCTCCCTCCACTGAAGCTCAACGGCCTCTTCCCCGGCCATCTCGACTGCCGGAGCACCGCCCGCGCCGCCGCCGCTCCCGTGCTGCTCCGCGAACAGCCCACTCCGAAGCACCTCCATCCAAGCCAAGCCTCGAAACGGGTTTCCCTCGATGCCGCGAAGCTCATCGACCAGCCCACACCCTCCTCTCCTTGCCGAAGCACCGCCGCCGTCCCTCTGCTCCGCGCCGACGAGCCACCTTCGGCCACCCCCAACCCCGACCAAGGCCATCCCAAGATAGCTCTCGCCTCCCTAGATCTCCACGACCCATTTCCCCTCGCCGCCGACGAGCCCCCTCGCCGGAATCTGGCCGGCCACCATGCTAGCGCCGCTAGGGACCACATTGCTTTGATTGCAATCTTCCCAGGGGCCTGCACGCAAGTTTTCAGGGACCCCTCTGTAAAAGAAAGTTTTAAACTTGGTTTCAAAAACACTGAAATTGTAAAATTCATATAAAATCACAGAAAAATTGGACAAATACAAACTCAACTGTTCTGAAATCTTTAGATGAAAATCTACAACTATTGTTACATACATTTCTTCAATTTCTTGCTAAATCTTGCTCTAAATTAAATGGAATGTTTAATGGACTTTAATTGTACCCACTGTTGTAGACAAGGGCTAAACCTGAAAATTTAACAGTAGATTGGTTGCCTGATTTGTAGGCTAGTGTTAAAATATTAGGACCAGAACCCATCTCTAGCTAAACGTTTTGTTAAACTTTGTTTATGCCATCAAATAATAAAACTAATTTGTAACTGCTATTATATTGTGATTCATGTGGTGAAAATTTTCCAGAGTTGTTATATTGATGCTTAAATACCACAGAAAAAGTTTAGAACCTTTTTCCTCTCTGTAACCTATTTACATAATTTTATGGTGGGAAAAATGCACTAATTCAAATAATTAGTTCTGTGCTTGGAAAATGTTCATCTTTTTACTGATGGACAATTTAGAGTAGATTTTGCTGTATAAAAAGTTTCATACACAGAAACCCTGTAAACCATTCTGTAGAAATTAATCTTTATTAAAATAGGTGTATCTTGTCCTATTTATTATGCTTTGTATCTTATACAGTAAAATCTGAAAAATTTACAGTAATACATGTATGGATAGATTAAGACCCGGTAAAAGTTTTAGAATCAATACATGAATGGTTTGTCCTGTATAAAAATAACTAGGTTCTAGCAGTGGCTGTGTATTACATTTTTCATAATTATTCTGCTGCGTGAAAATGTCTGAAATTTTTATAGTGCTTTAATCTCTGCATAATGTGCTCTAACTAAAAATTTCATCACCAGATGTTACCTAGTCCAGATGTTGTGTTTAATCCATGTTGTGCTTAGAAAATTAAGTTTCCAATGTAACACAACCCCTTCTTGTTTAATGAAGTTAATAGTTTAAGTTATACTCTATTAACAATTGCCCAAAGAAATCTTAACTAAGTAACTTCACAACCAAATCAATGTTTTGTGGACTGCAACTTTACCGTGAAGGAAAGTAATCGTCATATACCATCACTATAACTTACACTTGTGCATTCATATAGAATCGACTACTCTCGCCGACGGAACGTGCGAGCTGGTGCCCGCGTCCGAGAGTGAGCAGCGTGAAGCCCAAGTGAACCTAACTGAAGCTTGCAAAGACCCGAACCCGAGTTCGGACGAGCCCCAGGCTAACTTTACCCAAGAAGGCAAGCCCCAGAGCATGAACCCTATTTTTCTAAGTTATGCAACTTAATACTCTATTCTACTTGTGCATTAAGTTTATAGGAGTTGGATGAAAACTTAGTTGCATGATCCTAGGTACCCATGCTCTGAACCCTAGATGTAAGGATCGATAGAATGCTATGCTAATAGGACTCGGTAAAAGTTGAGTGATTTCCTGTCACTCGCGAGAATATAGGAGTTGAATGTTTACTACAGTTGGCGATAAAAATCGGCCAGGAATCGGCCGATGACCTTCAGTGTCGGACACACGACCCGGGAGAATCTGCTTAGCTCCTGTTCGGGTTATTGCCCGGGTGTGGTTCGCGCGGCGTGCCAGTCAATCTGACCTATTGATTGACAAGGAAATAAACGTATTAAATTCCGGGCGTCCAGATCGGCTGAGGTTCCAATCTGTTCCGAAAAGCGTATCGACGAATCGACCGATTTGCTATGAAGATGACCGGCTATGGATCAGCCGATAATCACGTAATAATTGCAAAGAAAACTGCTGGAGCAACTTAAACAATTATTACAGATGCAACACTTGAAATAGATCTAATCGGCTGTATGACAATGAACGAGGAAAAGTGATGATAAAGCCGATAGTTTCGATCTCAAGCTGGATGACTGGTGATAATACTAGAACAACAGGTAAAATCTATAATTCTAGTAAATATCGATAACTGGTGAATAAATTTAAACGAAACCACGGCGATGCGCCCGAAGATAAAGCTTAGATGTTATTCGATAAGCGGAACCTACCAATTGGCCGGAGATCGTGTCGATGCAGCCCTGCCAATCCGTACGAACTCGTGAAAGAAGAAAAAGTATTGGCGAAGTTGCCGACTTGAAAGTAAAGTGCGATGAAAAAGTAGATTGTTTTGTTGATTGATTGATGTATTTTCTTACAAAACCCTGACGACTCCTATTTATACCCTAGGACTAGGAATCCTGATTTATTACGACCTGTTACAAACTTGATTTAAATAGAAAACTACTATATCTATAATACTTTCCTAAAGGAAACGGGCTTCCGCAGAATCTTCTGCCGCCATCTCCTAGCCCAATCCAGACTCTTCTCATTACTCCACGACCGAGTCGGCATCATTCTTTCGACCAACGTCAGGCCACTTTGGACTGGGATCTTCTGTTAGGATTCCAATAGCTTCATCTCCCTAACTGCTGGCGCAGACTGCATCGCCCATCGGCCGATCCCCAACTGTAGCCTCAATCGGCCGATTCCCAACTGTAGCTCTCAAATCTGACACATCGGCCGGTCTCTTCTCTTCGTAACGCCGATTCAACACGTGTCAAAATCTGGCGTCAACACATGCCCCCCAAGTTTTGGAGTAAAATATAATTTTTTACTTCGAAACTCTTTTCTTTAATCTTTCCTCCGAAACAAGCGCAGTAAAAATCTCCTTCCGTTTCGCGGTCTTCTACATGATGATTGCAATCTTCTCGATCCGGGCGTTTGAGACAACTATTCCCCCGGAATTCGTGTAGACGGCGCGACAAAAATCCTGCCTTTACCCTTTCTCTCTCGGATTGTCCTTAAGTACCGGCGTTCTCCGCCACCCCTTCTCCACAAGCCTAGCAATCTCCTCCCAGCGAACCACTGTTCATCTTCTCCCTGCGCCCTCTCGGTTTCCAACCGCATCCTCCGGCGATTTCTCTCTTGCCTGCAATCTACTCCATCCCTCCAATGGCGGCGCCATCAGCAACTTCACCAACCACGGAGGTTCCGCCGGCAACTTCCTCGGCGACGGCGGTCCCGTCGGTGGTCCCATCGGCGGCTTCATTGGCGACTCCATCGGCGACGATGAGTTTCATTCCAGAGGTAATCATCCGACACTTTCCTCTTTTACTTTTTAGTGCTCAAGTACTTTTAGATTCATTCTCAGTTTTCGCCTTTTCTCCTCTTTTTTAGGCATTTAGACACCAGATTACTATTCCCCTTTCCGAAACTCCCGGTCTCATCTGCTTAGGTCCCATGGGGAATCCAGACCCAACTGATCTGATCAACTTAGAAACCCATAGAATTCCTTTCAAGCAATCACCTATGGATTTGGGTCAGTGGGCAGGTGCTTTTAGATCTTGGCCGAATGAAACCCCTGGCTGGAAAGAATGGTACCACAGATTAACCAAGTCCAAGAGAGTTCAGTGGGATGAGTTGAAAATCGGCCAGTGCATCGATCTCTCTCTATCCCAAATGGAGAAAAATGAACCCTTAGTAATAGCGGCCTCTTATTTCTGGTCCGACGCGCTCAACGCGTTTCTTTTTGGGCACGGACCCATGACTCCAACCCTGGCCGATGTTCTGATGTTGACCGGCCTTGATATCTCCTCCCCTGATACACTCTTTGATTATCTGATCAAACCAACCCATCGGCTAGAGACAAAAGGAATCAGCGGGTGGAAGGGGTATATTAGCAAGAATATGAGGACCGGGATGATTTCAGAGAGAGAACGTACGACGTTCTTAATGATGTGGCTAGAGAAGCACTTCTTCTATGGCAGAGCAGTTGGTCCTTCATCCAATACACAAGCTCTGGGAGAAGCTCTGTCACTAGGATCGGCCATCCCCCTTGGGAAGCATCTGTTAGGATCGGCCTACCATATGATGCACCAAATCGGCGTCAAATTATCAAAACAGGAGCCGATTGGCAATCCTAGTGGTCCTTGGTGGTTCATTACCCTCTGGCTCAACCTATACATGAGCAAGGTCTCCCAGCAGCAAATAGAGACCAAAACATTTCCCAATATCGAGTCAGAGGAAAACCCCACCATACGACGACGGTGTACTTCTTTTGGAGAAGCAGCATCGGCCTTCCCTGGTTGTTAGTTCACTGCCACCCGAATGGCCGAATACTTCAGATGTTTCTACAACGGTTTCAGTGAAGAGACTATCAGCAGGTATCCATATCAGACAACAAGGCCGATTTTCGAGCTTTCCGTCTGTTATGATTCATCATCCAATACTTTTGACGGTGATCTCATGGATATCCTGATCAAGCCAGGGATTTTACCAGCCAACTTCTTTTCTGGAAAGGATTTTCCCACCTATGAATTTTACAATCCGTCAGTCGCAGCACGGCAATTCAGCTTTGGCCAGCTGCCGATTCAAGTCTACTTTGCCGGCCGTGCCAAATTTCGAGATGAACTGACCAAGAGCCTCGACTACAGTCGGCTGTGCAATCTAGTGCCAGACTCCAGTACCATCGACCTAAACAACTGGATAGTGGCCCCCTTTGCCGTCCAACAATTCAAACTGTGGTGGGCAGAATGGAAGCAGTACCTCTTCTGTCCGTCTCCATCAACATATTGTAACAGTTTGGACCCAGACAAAATCGATTCAAGTGCAGCGGTATTACCTTTCTCCCAGCCGATTTCAATATTATCTCTTTCCATGCTACAATCTTGCCGCTAACTTGTATTTCTCTTTTTAGTCTGAAAGTCAAATTCCTCTGATGCGGAGCCGAAGTGGTAGGCCGATAGAGAGCAATCGCCCATAGACACCATTTCCACTTATCGGCCATCACGCTCTGACCATCAAAGACATCACCAGCGGCCGATGGAAGCAAACACCAAAAAGGCCTACCTTAAAGAAGACAAGCCGCCGAGTACGTACCCGCATAGGACCAACTGATCAATCGGCGGCGGCATCGGCTGAAACCCCAACTGCGCCAGCTTTGCCGATTGCCGAGGAGGTCGATCTCCAGACTGCCACAGAAGCTGGAGCGGCCGCTGCATCACTGCTGGTAGAAGCTGTTCAGGTAACCTCGCATGCTTCGCATACCTTTAAGTATTCTATCAATATTAACCTCTTCCTTCTGCCAGGCTGCACAAATTGCTCCAGCGCAATCTCCGCAGCAATCGGCCACGTCCCGAGCGGAAGCCGAAACGCCAGCGACTCTCCTCACCAAGGTAGAGAATCTCTTAACTCAATCTCTTGATATTCAAAAAACTAACCGATTTTGATGCAGACCAATCTGGGTGCGTCGATTGTATCCCCCCAACAAACATCGGCCGGAAGACTCATAGAGGTATGGCAGGTATCTCATATCATCAGACTTAATTATTCGCAGTATACTCATAAAATCTATTTCCCATACCTTTTCAGGAAGCTAGCCCGAGCAGGGCATTGATAGTCGTTGTGTCCTCGTCTTCTGATGAGCCGATCGCACTGGTTCCTGAGACGAGGGTGGCACTCCCGCCGGCACAAGCAAGAGAAATCCGCTTCAAAGAGGTAAGAAACTTATCACCCAAATCGGTCGATTCCCCTTTACTGTCTGCTAATCCTTATCTTTATTTTTTCGCAAGAACAAGATACTTCTAATAACAGTCTTTTCTCTTTCGCGGTTCCCCTATCTGACGATGAAGATGTTGCTTCACACCAAGTTTCATCGAGCTCAATTCCTGATGATGTCCGTGCCAAGCTCGAGAGTATGCGGACCCTCCTCCAAGACGATATCGGCCGATTAGTAGGAGATGCCTCATCGATTTGGCGACTTCTTAATGACATTAGAGGCCGAATCCCAGAGGAAGCGATAGAAACTCTGGATCCTGCTGCATACATAGAGTCGATGCAGACTTCCGTGTTCAGAGCCCTGCGACATATGGCTGATCGTGCCAAGCTAGCGCAAGTCCGCGAGGAAGAAGACTCCCACAAACACCGAGCCCAAGAAGTGCATCAGCAGATCAATTTCCCTGCGAACTCCCGTCCAGATATCGCCGGCGCCATAGATTGCCTCAAACGGAGAAGGGCAGAGCTAGCCAAAGAGATGGAGCAAGTAACCAAGGACATAGCTGCTGAAGAAAAGAGACTTCAAGAGCTTCCAACTGTCATCGCCGAGCTGAAGCAAGAAAGACATAACCTGGCCCGTGAAGCAATAAAACTTCATCGTCATATGCCAGAAATTTCCGGCCGATGACGACCAAAGAGTATTAGACTCGGCCGATCAGATTAGGCAACGAGCGATTGCGACCATTGATGCCCTCCTTGGGTAAGTTGTAAAGAATCTTGTAAACATTTAATGCTCTCTTAATTTTGACACGCCGATTTGAACTTGGACCGTCTCCTTTGGCAGCTTTTCATTTTATGAACGCATTTACTCTGATGGGACGCATCCTACTATCTCTTTACCCCCTTCCTTCTATAAGTATGGGATCCCACATCGTTTCCAGAGGCATCTGTATTACCCATCTTCTTCCCCTCCAATAATTTGATCTCTATCCTCCCAGGCTGGACATCAAGATGTCTTCTTCATCTTCCTCCTTCTCTGTCAACCAAGTACGAACCCTCTTCTATTTCCTCCCTTGACATCTCAATCGCTCTGATACCGGGTAGTTTGTTTGTCCCTTCTTAGCCAAAACGCCTTAGTCCCAGTCTGGAACGAGCGATTGAAGTTATGCATTCAGATGAACCACTGTCGCAGGCGGACATAGATCTGATAAAAGCTCACTTTGAAGAACTCAGAGGTCATGTTCCTGCCGACATCCAGAAAATCTGGGACCATATAGACGCTAACTGCTCCAAGCGACCGCCAATTGAAAGGAGTCATCCACTCCCTCCCTCAGTTGCCCTTGAAGACACCGCGGCAGGAACATCCCAACCGCCTCTTGACAGGAGCCATCCACTCCCTTATCAAGTCGAGGCTGAAACCGCCATGGAGGATCTGGAGGAGAAGAGTATCCGCCTTCTGATAAAATTAGGCCGAATCGAGAGAGAGTTCAAGAAAAAGTGTGATCAATAGATATATTGGTACTTTTTATTCTAAGGGCGACTTGTACCATGTCGGCCATGTACTCTGTTGTTTTCACCGAATAATGAATCGGTCAGACCAAATCAAAATGTTTCTTCCTTAAGGCGATGTCATTTTTACATCGGCTGTATAGACAAAAGCTGATAGGAGTCGGCCACGTTGTCTTGATGCATCTTACTACAAGTTATGCACCTACCCATATACTTGGATAATACCTCTTCAGATATCTTCCGTTTAAGGCTCTTGTGAATTTTTCCCCTTTGATAGTTTCTAGTATATATGCCCTTCCTGGAGCACATCGGCCGATTCTATACAGCCCTTCCCAAGTGGGCGACCATTTACCGAATTTGGGATCTTTAGACCCTATCGGCAGCACCAACTTCCATACCAGATCTCCTTAGGAGAATTGTTTAACCTTGACCTTCTTGTCATACCACCTGGCCACCCTTTTCTTGTTTTCTTCGATGCTAATCAGGGCCCTCAATCACTGACCCGCCGAATCATCGAGCTCATCCTTTATGAGGAAGGAATAGTCATTGGCCGTCAACTGATCTTGAAGCGATATACGCCTTGACCCCGTCCTTAATTCCCAAGGCAAGACTGCCTCGTGACCATATACCAATTTATAAGGAGATATCTTAGTGGCCGCGTGGCAAGCTATCCTATAAGCCCATAGAGATTCAGCCAAAGACATGTGACACTTCTTGGGTTGTTCTTCTATCTTCCTCTTGATCAACTTGATTATCCCCTTATTGGACGACTCAGCCTGGCCGTTGGCTTGAGCATAGTACGGAGAAGAATTCAGCAATTTAATCCCCATATCGGCGGCGAATTCTCCGAATTCCCCTGAGGTGAACATCGTTCCTTGATCAGTTGTGATAGTCTGAGGAATACCGAACCGATAAACAATGTGGTTCTTAACGAAATCGATCATATCGGCTGATGTCATGGTCCTTAACGGAACTGCCTCCACCCATTTAGTAAAATAATCAGTGGCTACCAATATAAACTTATGCCCTTTGCTTGATGGAGGGTGAATCTGCCCGATGAGATCTATTCCCCAACCTCTGAACGACCACGACTTGATTACCGGATTCATAGCCGAAGCTGGCGCGCGCTGCACATTGCCAAACTTCTGACAGTCTTGGCAACCTTTATAATATTTGAAACAATCTTCAAGAATCGTCGGCCAATAATACCCATTGTTCCTGATCATCCACTTCATCTTGTGAGCCGATTGATGGGCTCCACATACACCTTCATGGATTTCCCCCATCAGGACCTTTGCTTCTTCCGTTCCCAGGCATTTGAGAAGAACCCCATCAATCGTCCAGTATAACAAATCGTCTTCAAGTAACATATATTTTGTGGCTTGGAAACGCACTCGCCGATCCACCTTCTAGGACGGATCCTTTAAGTAATCGGCAATCTCCTTTCGCCAATTATCGGCCGCGAGTTCCAAAATCATAGCTCCTTGAATCGGCCGATATCCGGACGCGTGTTGGGCCAGCCTATTGGCCTCTTCATTGTAATTTCTAGGGATGTGCTCGATTATTGCAGACTTGAATTCCTTTAATAGCTGGAGGCAATCTTCATAGTAAATCCTTAAGATATCATCTTTGCATTCAGATTTCCCCGTTAATTGATCTACGATGAGCATGGAATCCCCAAAAATCTCGACTGCATCAGCTTTGACTTCCTTCAACAATTGGATACCTTTTAGGACGGCTCGGTATTCCGCCTGGTTGTTGGTTGCAGATGCTTCTATTGGCAGAGAAAAATCATAACTTGCCCCCCAAGGCGATAAAAGAACGATGTCGATTCCCGATCCGGCTCCACACGTAGAGCCATCGAAATACAGAGTCCATGGAACCGATTCAACGACAGCAATTTCCGGTCCACAATGCTGAGCTACGAAATCAGCCATCACTTGACCCTTGACAGCTTTGGCCAATTCGTACCTTAAGTCAAACTCTGACAGAGCCAGGATCCACTTTCCAATCCGTCCTTTCAAAATCGGCAGTGATAGCATATATTTTACCACATCATCCTTGAACACGACTAAGCACTCCGCCGATAACAAATAATGCCTGAGCTTGGTACACGAGAAGTATAGACACAGGCACAACCGTTCCACCGGGGAATATCTTGTTTCGGCGTCTAGGAGTCTTCTGCTGACATAATATACTACCCGTTCCTTTCCTTCGAACTCCTGTACTAGCGCCAATCCAATAGCTTGTTCATCAGCCGATAAGTATAACTTGAACGGCTTACCGGGCTGTGGCGGGACTAACACCAGTGGTGAAATTAGATATTGCTTGATATCTTCTAACGCTCTGCGTTGTTCTTCTCCCCACACAAATTCCTGGTCGGGCTTCAATTTAAACAAAGGAGTGAAAGCTTGAATACGCCCAGACAAGTTGGATATGAACCTTCTAATAAAATTGACCTTGCCGATGAGGGATTGCAGCTCAGTTTTATTCTGTGGGCTACAACTTTGTTGATGGCGTCTATGGTCTTCCGGTTAACCTCTATCCCGCGCTCATGGACCATGAATCCTAAGAATTGCCCGGCCGATACACCGAATGCACACTTGTTCGGGTTCATTTTCAACCCATGGTTCCTTGTGCACTCCAATACTTCTTGTAAGTCGGCCAGATGTTCCTGATGCCCTTTTGACTTGACCACAACATCGTCGATGTAAATTTCCACCGATGCACCAATGAGCTTGTGAAAGATATAATTCATAGCCTGCTGATATGTAGCACCGGCGTTCTTTAACCCAAAGGTCATTACAACCCACTCGAATAGACCGAGGTGGCCCGGACACCTGAAAGCCGTCTTCGAAATATCTTCTTCAGCCATTAATATTTGATTGTACCCAGCATTACCATCCATGAAATTGATGACTTTATGTCCTGCGACAGCATCTATCAAGACATCGGCCGTCGGCATCGGATATCCGTCCATTGGTGTAGCCTGATTTAGATTCCTGAAGTCGATGCATACGCGCAACTTTCCGTTCTTCTTATTTACGGGTACAATATTAGAAATCCATTCGGCGTAACGACACTGCCGAATAAATCCTGCTTCAATCAATCTTGTGATCTCGGCCTTTATATCAGGTAGAATTCTAGGATTGCACCGTCGTGCAGGTTGCTGATATGGCCGATATCCTGATTTTATAGGCAACCGGTGTTCAAGAATGAACCGGTCTAGACCAGGCATCTCATGGTATTCCCAAGCAAAGCAATCTTTGAATTCTTTTAATAAACTTGTCAATTTACACTTGTATCGGGATCCAAGCTAGCACTAATATACATCGGCCTTGGCTTGCTACCATCTCCTAAATCCACCATCTCCAATGAATCGGCCGACGTGAATCCAGCCCAACCTTCCCGTCTTCTCGGACGAACTGATCCATTTACTCTGAATCTTCAGAGCCGACTGCTTGGATCGGCTGTAGACCAAAATCGGACACTTTCAGGAAATCAGTGTCCCAAGTTCTGCTAGATATACACTTGACGTGTTCACAGCTCCATTGTTGCGTGTCGGCCGCTGCAACACTGTAGGTTGAATCAGCGGTGACTATCTCTGTACTGTCGCTGACCCACTGTATAAGGCATTGGTGCATTGTAGACGGGACACAGCAATTCGCGTGTATCCAATCGCGACCGAGCAACATGTTGTAGGACCCCGTACCATTAATAATAAAGAAGGTAGTGGGAAGGGTCTTACTGCCGATGGTGAGGTCGACGTAGAGCGCTCCGCGGGCGGGAGACACGTTGCCTTCGAAGTCTTTGATCATCATGTCCGTCTTGGTCAAGTCTTCATCACTTTTGCCTAACTTCTGGAACATGGCATATGGCATGATGTTGACTGCGGTGCCTCCGTCCACTAGTAGCCTGGTAACGGGTCGTCCGTTAACGTGCCCTTTGAGAAATAGTGCCTTGAGATGTTGCCGTTTTTCGTCTTCCGGTTTCTCAAAGGTGGTTGTCATCGGCTCCAAGACTAACTGCGCCATCTGCTCCTCCATCCTTGTCGCCTTATCTCGATCGGCAGGTGCCATGAACTCCATCGGCAATATGAACACCATGTTGACATCAGCTGCCGATTCTTGATTATCGCCCTCCTTGTTGTTATTTTTCTTGGGGCGCCAGACTCGAGACCTGTCATTTTTCTTATCCAACACCTGCCTCTGTTCCTCCTCTTGTTGTTCCCATTGGCGCAGGCGTTGGATCCTTCATTTTTGGGATTTAGACAGTCCATCAGGGCACCACCTAGGGTTTACTGGTTTGGCCGACGGTTTGGCGCGCTCCCAGTTTGGTTCCCTCCCTAGAGGGTTTTCATCTGACACCCTATCATCAGCCATTTCTTCCAACCGATCGTGTACGCTGGTTCTGCCCCCCCCCCCCCCCAGTCGCTCCTGCTGGTTGATCCTGCCTTTCGACCGGTGATACCGGTCAACTATGCCCCCCAGCCGATCATGCACTGAAAGGCGCCGACCTTCCTATTCGCGCCAATTTCTGCTGATCGGCTCTGATCCTCTGTCTCTGGAGTGCGATCTTTTGAACGAGCGATCATTGCGACTTGATCCGCTGCACTCAGGACAGTCATCGGCTGATGGCAATCTAAGGTCATTTTCCCAGCAATGGATGAAGAACGGGCATCGCCAATGATCCTCGTGTCGGCGTATCATCTCATCGTGGTATCTCGACCGTTCTTGCTGCCGCCGATATTTGCTGAGTAAGAATTGGGAAGTGACGGGTCGACGCGACCGTTCTGATCCTTCGCCCTCGTCTTCAGCCCGTCTTTTCCCTTTGACATCATCCACCGTGACTTGCTTCCTGGGGTCCACGGCGCCGCTTCTTCTAGCCGATTCCGACGTCAGCACCTTGGTTTGAAGTGAGTTTCTTCTCGTGTCAACCATGTTAGCCGAGAAAGGATGCTGATCAATCTTCATCGGCTTTGCCGGTTTTGCCGGGATTTCGAACTTAAGTCTTCCTTGCTCAATGGCCGACTGTATCTGCTGACGGAAAATCTTGCACTCATTTGTGTCATGAGATGTAGCGTTGTGCCATTTGCAGTACTTCATCTTCTTGAGCTGATCAGCCGAAGGAATGGTATGGTATGGTGAAAGCTTGATCTGCCCTTCCTGAAGCAGTAAGTCGAAAATTTTGTCGGCCTTTGATGTGTCAAAGCCGAACGCTTCTGGTTCCTTCTTTCCAAAAGGACACGATATTGGCTTCTTCCCTTTGACCCATTCTGCTAGGCCGATTTCTTCCTCTTCCTCCGATTCAGACCCTTCCAGATATGCCACCTTCTTCTGGAAGTTCCTCCGCTGCTCAAGCGAACGCACTTCCTGATCGGCCAATCGGTGAACGATTTGACTTAAACTTTCAAATTCTTGTGAGGCGTACCTCTCCTTGATATTTGGCAGGAGGCCTTGGAAAGCGATATCGGCCAACTGGGCATCGGTCAGAGCCAAGGTATAGCATTTGTTTCTGATCTCTTTGAACATCTGTATGTACCCAGTTACTGGTTCATCGCTCCTCTGCCTGAGGCTGGTCAAATCTGAGAGCTTCATCTCGTGTACTCCCGCGTAGAAGTACTTATGGAATTGCTTTTCTAGATCGGCCCAATTAAGGATGGAATTGGGTGGCAAGATAGCGAACCACTGGAAGGCTGATCCGGACAGAGACGACGAAAACAGACGCACCCTCAGAGCATCTTGTGTGGCGGCTTCCCCGCATTGGATGATAAATCTGTTAATGTGCTCCACGGTAGAGGTGTCGTCCAGCCCCGAAAACTTGGTAAAGTCAGGAACTTTGTACCGGTGGGGAAACGGTAGTAGGTCGTAGGCCGATGGGTATGGCGTCTTGTACGTATAAGTTTGCACCTTCGGCTTCAACCCGAATTGGTCCTGAATTACCTCCGCTATTCTTGCCGTCCAATCCACTTGCTGCTGATGAACAGTTGTTCGGGGTGCCGGCATATGTTGGTGGATTGGCGGTGGTATGGCCGGGTGATGGATCAAAACGTGTGGCGGATTCTGTTGCATTGTGGTCGTCTGAGCAGGTGACATTTGATGGCGAAGCGAGTCCGCCACCCCATCGTACATTGTCATCGGCGCCGTGCTTCTGAGTGCTTCTACAGCGTTTGCCCCCCTGCCGTTTTCTGACGTGGTCGGTTGATACTGAGGGACCGTCGGCCGAACGGCCGAATGGAACGGCGCCTGGATCGGATAGCTCCCATGTCCGGTTGATTGATTGGGAAAAGCTGTCGTTGCTGGTGCCCCCCAAGGCACTAAGTTTGAGGGCAGCGACTGCACAGAAGCAATCTGGACAGGCTGAAGCGGCGCTTGCGATCGTAAACATGGTGCACCGTTATACCCTGGAGGCATTGAAGGCAACGAAGTGTTGTATCCTTCGTCTTGCGTCGACATCGGCTGAGGAGCCGAGTGGGACGTGCCTGGTAAGCTTCTGGCTGGAGGTACAATAGGTGGGGCGTATGCTGGCCCCTGATATCCTTGAGCTGCCCCGCTGACCAGAGAACTGATGACGGCGTTATACACCGTGTTGGTCATTACTGAGGATTGGTCGATGAAAGACTGATAGACGGACTGTTGAATTATATCGGACATCTTTCCCGAATCCTCAGCGATGGTGATGTGGCGGGGAACTGGAAGAGGAGCTTTCTTGATTGCTTCCCCGCTTCTGGTACGACTGAAAGATTGTAGATACATCCGTTTGTAGTCCTCTAGATGTTTTGCCAGCTCCTCTTTCTGATCGTCCTTGAGATCCGCTTCCGTGACCTCAATGATGTTGTTCTGAGAAACTTCGGTTGTCTTTGACATATTGGATCTTGAGGTCGCGTCCCACTAGGTGTCCCAAAAGTGTGTTGGCGCTAAAAATCAGCCAGGAATCGGCCGATGACCTTCAGCGTCGGACACACGACCCGGGAGAATCTGCTTAGCTCCTGTTCGGGTTATTGCCCTGGTGCGGTTCGCGCGGCGTGCCAGTCAATCTGACCTGTTGATTGACAAGGAAATAAACGTATTAAATTCCGGGCGTCCAGATCGGCTGAGGTTCCGATCTGTTCCGAAAAGCGTATCGACGAATCGACCGATTTGCTATGAAGATGACCGGCTATGGATCAGCCGATAATCACGTAATAATTGCAAAGAAAACTGCTGGAGCAACTTAAACAATTATTACAGATGCAACACTTGAAATAGATCTAATCGGCTGTATGACAATGAACGAGGAAAAGTGATGATAAAGCCGATAGTTTCGATCTCAAGCTGGATGACTGGTGATAATACTAGAACAACAGGTAAAATCTATAATTCTAGTAAATATCGATAACTGGTGAATAAATCTAAACGAAACCACGGCGATGTGCCCGAAGTTAAAGCTTAGATGTTATTCGATAAGCGGAACCTACCAATTGGCCGGAGATCGTGTCGATGCAGCCCTGCCAATCCGTACGAACTCGTGAAAAAAGAAAAAGTATTGGTGAAGTCGCCGACTTGAAAGTAAAGTGCGATGAAAAAGTAGATTGTTTTGTTGATTGATTGATGTATTTTCTTACAAAACCCTGACGACTCCTATTTATACCCTAGGACTAGGACTCCTGATCGATTACGACCTATTACAAACTTGATTTAAATAGAAAACTAATATCTATAATACTTTCCTAAAGGAAACGGGCTCCCGCAGAATCTTCTGCCACCATCTCCTAGTCCAATCCGGACTCTTTTCATTGCTCCACGACCGAGTCGGCATCGTTCTTTCGACCAACGTCAGGCCACTTTTGACTGGGATCTTCTGTTAGGATTCCAATAGCTTCATCTCCCAAACTGCTGGCGCAGACTGCATCTCCCATCGGCCGATCCCCAACTGTAGCCTCAATCGGCCGATTCCCAACTGTAGCTCTCAAATCTTCCGCATCGGCCGGTCTCTTCTCTTCCTAACGCCGATTCAACACGTGTCAAAATCTGGCATCAACAACTACATGCTGCAATCATAAGGTCAACGGACGGGGCTATGGTATGATGTATATGTTGATGTTTGAGGCTCCGTCTATTTAGTGAAAAATGCTAAGGTCGCAGTGTGTGGTAGTGGTGGTTAAGTCTTTAAATGTACTAACCACATGCCGAGAATATGGTAATCGGTAAGCTTAAGTACCTAATCGGACCGACAAGTGGACAGCATCCCACCATCTCAACTTCCGTTCCATGCGCGCACATGGTGGGTGCAGAGCTAGGCTCTGTAGTCTCGGATGGTGGCCCTGATCGACAACCCAGGAAGAACGGGGAAAATTTGCACGTGTGACTCTTGGAGTAACCACGTGACGTGTGTTTAGGTTTCCCTTGCAAGGTTAAGAAATTCGATTCGAATCGTCCGTTTCTCGCGGTTATTGAGACTACTTGACCCTTTTACCAAATAGAGTAAGAAGAGGAACAATGATGATGATTAATCTTGTTGGATGAAAAATTAATTCTTCCACCATGTATGATGTTGGATAGTTGCTTACCTAGAATGGTTAAAGAAAACTAGAACTTGGAGCTAAAATTTGAAAGTAAGGACCTACTTGTATATGCTTTTCGGCAAAACAAACCCTCAAGCCAAAAGCCTTGCATGTCTAGGAGTCGGCTAAGTATATTCCACTAGTCGGGTAAGCCTTGCTGAGTATTAGTATACTCAGCCTTGCTTGTGACTTGTTTTTAGGTGAAACTTTCAAGGATATGATTGCTAGTTTGACTTGGCCGTGTACCCTTCCTCCTGGTTGGTCGGTGAAATGGGATACGCCCCCGGCCAACGGTGATAATGCCGAGTGATGTCTCGTACGGGCTTCATCGAGACATCCTGTATCGTCGAGTAGTTATCGTTATTTGTTTTCCGCTGCATTGAACTATGAAGAACTCAATTATTTTGAACTCTGAATTACCTTGTTTTACGAATTCGAACTCCGTTGTAATAATAATTTATGATGAACCCTGTGGTGTAAAATTTGTGGAATGTTGTATCCTCTGGGCTCACCTTCGTGTGAGTACATGTATATGTGGTTTCGATCGGCAAAAAAAAAACCGTGGTTGTATCGGGAGGTTACCCGACAGACCAGTGGATTATTCTGTTTGAAGTGCGAGTTAGCCCTGATTGCCCTTGTGGTCATGGTTAGCGCGCTTGAGCCGGATTAATTCAGGTGGTTCTGCCACAGCAGCCTAGCCCCTTCCTGCACGCACACCCGAAACAGCCGCCATTGCCGCTTGCAAGCTTGAGTCATCATGGAGCTCCGACCCCCGACCTCCCTCCACCCAAAATAACCCTCCAGCGAGCTTCCCCACCTCCCACTGGAGCTTCCAAGACCGGCCACACCGCCCATGCCCCGCCGGAACAATTCCAGCGCTGCCACCAACTACCGCCGCCATCTGTCCACCGTGGAGGATCCTGCTCCGGCCGTCCCCGAGCCCCACCAACGCCACAAATTGGTGCGCCCCGGCCCCCTCTCCGTTTCCCCCACCTTCCTCCTCGCCGCCAACTAGTTTCCTCGCCAAAATTTTGCCGACAGTCACCGTTCCCCTGCACAAAGGACCCAATTGCTTCGATTTCAATCTTTCCGAGAAGCTTTCTATAAATCTCAGGGACTCATGTGTAAACCTGCAACAAGAACTTTGAAAATGAATCTCTTAACCTTGAAGATGCAAAACAACTCACAGAAAAGTCCTCAGAACACAAACTAAGATGTTCTGAAATTCTTAAGTTAAGATCTACAACTTTGTAACACGACCTTAGAACTGTTTTCACATAATTTTAACTGTAGATTTAAATCAAGTTAAAATGACTTTTAGTTGTTCCAGGAGTTCCAAGAAAGAACTGCTCATGATTTATGGATGGTAGCTTCAGTTCTAAGAGGATAATCTGTCATAAAAAATTTCATGCTCTAAATCCAAGCACAGATAGTTGTTTCAAGTACTTTTGTGATAGTTTAGATCCTTTTAAACTAAAATGTTAGCCTCTGTTTTCTTGCATAGGAAAAATCTACAAAGTTCACAATAAACCACTCATGCAAGTAAGTTTGTTCAGTAAAAAGTTGATCACCAGTTCTGGTATGAGTTGTTCTGTACAAATAGATTTTAATCCTAGCAATAGTTGTTTAATACATTTTTCAGGAATAACCTGCTGAATGAAAATGGCTAAAACTTTTACACTAAGTTTGTTCTTAAGTAAAAAACTCTACATAAAAATCTCAACTCAGGAGCTACCTCTCCGACTAGTGTTGCACAAGCTCTGTATAAAAATCTTAACCCAGAAACTACTTCTGCGAGTAGTTTTGGTTAACCAATGCTTACTGTTAAATGGCCGTACAACATGCAAAACCACTCGCTCACTTAATGAAGTCAATTAATCCAGATAAGTACTCGTTAAATGACTACCTAGGGAAAAGAAAATAAAGTACTCAACTACTTAACTTAAGTTTTGACTACTTTCTAGTGAAATAATATCCTGTATGAGTAAAACCACTCATACATGTGCATTCATATAGAATTGACTACTCTCGACGACGGGATCTACAATCCGGTGCCCGAGTCCAAGAGTGAGCAATGTGAAGCTCAGGTTAATCTAATAGAAGTCGCTGAAGACCCAAACCAACATTCGGAGGAACCCTCGACTAGTTTTGCTCAAGAAGGCAAGCCTCGGTGCATGATCCCAGTATTTAAATTATACAAATGTTGTTCCTTTTTACCTTTGCATTTAAGTTCAAAGGAGTTGATTGGAACCCTAGCTGCATGATCCTAGGCACCAATGTAATGACGACTAGAACAGGCAGTTCGAGTAGTTGCTTGCTAATAGGTACGGTAAAAGTCGAGTGGTTTCCTGCTACTTGCGAGAATTATAGGAGTTGAACGTTTTACCGCATACTGCAACTATAAGGTCGACAAGCGGGGCTGTGGTAAAGTACTCATGCTTGAGGCCCCGTCCGAGTAGAGAAAAATACTAAGGCCGCGTGTGTGGTAGTGGCGATTAAGCGTTTGAACGTACTAACCACATGTCGAAAATATGGTACTCGATAAGCTAAGTACTCGATCGGCTCGGCAAGTGTACTTTACTTTCACCCTACTTGAACGAAGTTTAGATGGGTATACACATGCGGGTGCAGAGCGTGGCTCTGTAGTCGGGGAGTGTGACCCTGATCCACAACCCAGAAAGAAAAGGGAAAAGTTGCTTGGGGTGACCCTTCGGTACTTCAGGCGTGTGTGTTAGGTTTGCCTTGCAAGGTTAAGAAATTCGATTCGAATCGTCTGTTTCTCGCGGTAATTGAGACTGCTTAATACCCTTGCCACATAGAGTAACAAGAGAAACTATTGCTATGATGACACTTGTGGGATGATTAAATGTTTTCCACCATCTTTGCTTAGAGATAGATGCTCACTTAGACTGGTTAAATGAATTAGAATAAAGAAAGCTAAAATATGATATTAAGGACTTACTCTTTGTTGCTTTTCAGCAAAAAGAAAACCCTAGAACCTTACAGCCTTGCATGCTTAAGTAGTCGGTATTTACATACCACTAGTCCAGTAAGCCTTGCTGAGTATTAGTATACTCAGCTTGCTTGTGGCAATGTTTTCAGGTGTGTCTTTTGAAGATATGGTAGCTAGTTTGTCTTGGCCGAGTGTTTTGCCGATTGGTTGGACCGTGGAGTGGGATCCATCCCCGGCCAGCAATGACTCTGCCGAGTGATGCCACATATGGGCTTCATCGTGGTATACAAATTGATGATAGATAATCGTGTTTTCTTTCCACTGATGTTAAACTCTGAATTGAGTTTTATGTTTAAACTTTAAAGTACTCATTTGACAAACTCGATTTGTAATAATTGATTTCAGACATGTGAGATTAAAGTTGTGGAATGTTGTAATCTCTGGACTTGCCTTTGTGCGAGTTATGTGTATGCTTTGTTTCGATCGAAATATTAAGTGGTCGCATCGGGATTTACCTGACAGACTGTCGGATTACTCCATTTGAAGTGCATGGAAGCCGGTTCATATTTATGGATGATGGTTAGTGCACTTGAGCCGGGTTAATTCGGGCGGTTCTGCCACACCTTGTGCTCATACTTCCAGTATAACTCTATTTTACTGGTTTACGACTGGTATTACGCGCAAGTTTGCTGAAGGGGCCTCACTCCCATATTTCTAGTAACTAATTACTAGTTTCCGACTAGTATCTTGGGTTACTGAAGGGGTCTTGCGCTCATACTTCCAGTACAACTCTGTTTTACTGGTTTACGACTGGTACTGTGTGCAAGTTTGCTGAAGGGGCTTCGCTCCCTTATTTCAAATAACATATTACTAGTTTTCGACTCGTACACTACGTTACTGAAGGGGCCTCGCTCCCATGGCAAGGAGTTTTACTAGTTTACGACTAGTTCTATACCTGTTCGACTACTTCGACTACTCATCCTGACTACAACCCTAGTTAGGATCGACTCTGACTAGATGGCTTCATCGACTGTTCAAGATTTAGCAGCTACTTGCCCGATGCCTGGGCTCAGGGGCTGACGCCACCGAGTGCTACATGTACTCTATGCTTCTCATCTGGCTCCTTGGTTTCGGGGCTCGTTGGGACAAGGCACTCAGCGAGCTTCAAGGGACAGCTCTCATGCTTAAACACTAGACGCTATAAAACTACTCCACAGTATCTGATCCAAGAGGCTTTTTAAAATTTATCTTGGGTAGATGTTTGTTAACCATTATTTCAGGGATTTTATTCCGAAATAAGGGATTCGTTCAGATTATTACCCAAAGGTCTTATTTAGTCATTGATTCAGGGAATAAAGAATGATTTGAGAGGTAATTTCGGGTGTTTGTTGAAGATGTTATTTGTTTAACCATTTTTTCAAGGAATTGATTCTGAAAAAGAGGTTTTCAAATTTACTAAACCGATTTGCCCATGTTCACCATCACATCTTCACCGTCATATATTGCATGCCACGATTCTTTGGATCCTTTATTCCAAACTTTAGGGATTTGGATTCAAGGCCCGGGGCTGCCGGACATGTGTCATCAGCGACATATTTTTCACATCTGCTGGAAGATAAGGACAGAACACTCAAGATGAAGTTGACCCTCAGCCTGATTCTACGAGTCAACCTAAGGCTCGGGGGCTATTCCATATGGAGTGCGAGTTTAATCGCATGCCATATAAAAGAAGACTTGACAACTACTCGGGGCATGAGCACCTCACAGCCTCGACATAGCCAAGGAAGTACTCGGAGGACACCTTCAAGATGAAGTTCGGGAGAACTCGAAGATGCCTTCAGAAGTACTCAGACGCCTTCAGTACTCGACTATGAAGAGCTCGGGGGCTTGTTAGACCCGGGCACACGGGACTGTGCACGTGGCGTACTTCTCCTAGGATACTGTAAGGGGCATGGCCCACGCCCTACATCTGTTTTAACTACTCGTAGTGCAGTAGGACTACTCGTACAGTAGTGAAACTAGTCGGACATGGTAGGAAACTACCCGAGAAGTACTCGGGTAGGACTCCTGGGTTTGTACCCGACCAGGATTTCCATGTAAACCTGTCCCCCCAGACTTTATAAGGGTGGACAGGGACCCCCTAAGGGACAATCACCATAAAAGACAACACAAACCACACAGGACGTAGGGTATTACGCTCTTGGCGGCCCGTACCTGTCTAAACCTTGTGTTTCTTGCACCTTCGAGTTCCTGATCTTGGCGACACCCTACCTACAAACTCACCACCTCGGGGGTATCCCTCGGTGGGCGTGGCGGTAAAACACCAACAGCCTCTGACAACTTGAGGTAGGTCAGGATGGCTTCGCACGTGGTGGTTGCGCCATTGACCTCCCGAGCCGTCAGCTTGTGCGGGTGCCTTGACTCGTAGGCCGCCAGCCCACCAAAGATCATCAGGCATCTATCGGAGTTTTACCGCCACGCCCACTGAGGGATACCCTCGAGGTGGTGAGTTTGTAGGTAGGGTGTCGCCGAGATCAGGAACTAGAAGGTGCAAAGGAACGCAAGGTTTTACACAGGTTCGGGCTGCCGAGAGCGTAATACCCTACGTCCTGTGTCGTTTGTATTACCTTCGATGATGATTGTCCCCAAGGGGGTCCCTGTCTGCCCTTATATAGTCTAGGGGGACAGGCTTACATGGAAGTCCTAGTCGGGTACTTTTCGGGTAGTCTCCTACCATGTCCGACTAGTTTCACTACTGTACGAGTAATCCTACTACATTACGAGTAGTTACAACGGATGTAGGTGCGTGGGCCATGTCCCCTCCCGTACCCTAGGAGAAGTGTGCCACGTGGACAGTCCCGTGTGCCCGGGTCTAACAAGCCGCCGAGCTTTTCGTAGCCGAGTACTGCTGGCGTCCGAGTACTTCTGAAGGCGTCTTCGAGTTCTCCCAAATTTCTTCGTGAAGGTGTCCTCTGAGTACTTTCCTGGCCGCGTCGAGGTTGTGAGGTGCTCATGCCCCAAGTAGTTTGTCCACTCTTCTTTATATGGTGTGCGATTAAACTCGCACTCCATATGGAGTAGCCCCCGAGCCTTAGGTTGACTGGTAGAATCAAGCTGAGGGTCAATGTAATCTTGAGTCTTCTATCCTTATCTTCTAGCAGATTTGAAAAATAAGTCATTGACGACAAGAGTCTCGCACCCCCCGAGCTTTGAATCCAAATCCCCAAGTTTTGGAATAAAGGATTTGATGGTGAACATGGGAAAATTTGGTGTAGTAAATTTGAAAACCTCTTTTTTCGGGATGAGTTCCCTGAAAAAATGGTGAAACAAATAACATCCCAAAAGATGCCCCAAAATTACCTCTCAAACCAATCTTTGTACCCTGACCCAATGACTAAATAAGACCTCTGGGTAATAAACTAGACAAACCCCTTATTTCGGAATAAAATCCCTGAAATAATGGTTAATAAAACATATACCCAAGACAAATCTTAAAAAGCCTCTTGGATCGGGCATTGTCGAGTAATTTTACGGCGTCAAGCATGTAAGCATGAGAGCTGTCTCTTGAGGAACGTTGAGTGCCTTGTCGCATCAAGCCCCCGAGCCAGGAGCATAAAGTAGTCGTAGCAGAACAGTGGCGCTAGCACCCGAATCCAGGCATTGAATAAGGAGCCACTAGTGCTTGAGCAGTCAATGACGCCATCCAGTCGGAGTTGATCCCGACAAGGGTTGTATTCAAGACAAGTAGTCGAACATGTGCAGAGGTAGTCGTAAACTAGTAAACTTCTTATCATGGGAGCGAAGCCCCTTCAATAACATAGTGTACAAGTCAAAAACAAGTAATATGTTACTGGAAATAAGGGACCAAGATCCCTGCAGCAAACTTGCGCGCAGTACCAGTGATAAACCAGTAGAACGGTGTTGTACATGAGCGCAAGGCTCCTTCAATAACCCATGATACTAGTCGAAACTTAGTAATTAATTACTGGAAGTATGGGAGCAGGGCCCCTTCAGTAAACTTGCGCGTAGTACCAGTCGGGAACCGGTAAAACGGAGTTGTACTGGCAATATCAATCTCCAGGCACCAGTAGAAGATGTCCCCAGTTGATCAAGGATGAAACTGAGGTAAGTGTTCAATATTCCATGAATTTGGTACCTCCTGGCCATCCGGGTACTGTAAGCGATAAGATCCAGGGCCTGTAACCTTGTGCACAATGAAAGGTCCTTCCCATCGTGAGGTTAGCTTGTGTAGCCCGGTATCATCCTGGATTTGTCAAAAAACCATATCTCCAACATTGAAAGAGCGTCGTTGAACGTTCCTGTCGTGGTAACGACAAACACCTTGTAAGTAGCGGGCTGACTGCAACAATGCATTGCATCAAATTTCCTCATCTGAGTCAAGCTCTAGATGCCGTGTAGTGTCAGCCTCGCCTTCTTCAAACATTTCTAGTCGTGGAGACTTCCACATTACGTCGGCTAGTAATATAGCTTCAGACCCGTATACGAGAAAGAAAGGTGACTGGCCTGTTGCTTTGCTTGGTTGTGTGCGAAGCCCCTAGACTACTGATGAGATCTCATTGATCCACTTGCCGCCCTTTTTGCTGTTCTCGTCATAAAGTCTTTTCTTCAGTCCATCAAGAATCAAACCGTTGGCACGCTCAACCTGGCCATTGGCCCGTGGATGTGCCACCGAAACATATTTGACATCCATGGAGCTGCGTTCACAGAAATTCCAGAACTGATGCGAGTGGAAATTGGATCCCAAATCTGTGATAATGGTGTTGGGGAAGCCAAAGTGGTGTAAGATGTCGCAGATGAAAGTAACCACTCGATCAACAGTGAGCATTGTGATTGGTTTGTACTCGATCCACTTTGTAAACTTGTCAGTGGCCACCAACACGTGTGTGAAACCTCCAGGCGCAATTGTGAAGGGCCCTATCATGTCCAGGCCCCAGCATGCAAATGGCCATAAAGGTGGTATGGTGATAAGGTTATGAGTCGGAATATAGGGCTGTTTGCCAAAGAATTGGCAGTTGGTGCACCGGCGAACGAGTGCTTCGGCATCAGCCAAAGCAGTTGGCCAGTAGAAACCAGAACGAAATGCCTTGCCGACTAGAGTGCGAGAAGCCGTGTGGTTCCCGCACACGCCTTCATGAATCTCTGGGAGTATCTCTTTGCCCTCCTTCATGCTAACACACTTCATGAGTATTCCCGAAGCTGATCCACGCTTGTACAAATTGCCCCCGACTAGAACATACCCTTTGTTGCGCTATAGGATGCGATAGCTTCATCGCTTTTTGGGTCGACGGCGGGGGATAGTTTGTACTCCTGGATGTAGTCGATGAAGCCAACCTACAGTCGACCTCGATCATCAAGAGCTCTCGATCGGGTTCCTTGGAACCCTGAGCGATGGAACTTGTATCTGGTGCCCTGATGGAAGGGTGATGCAACTCGTGAACAAAGATTCCCGGTGGGACATTAGCACGATCAGATCCCAGCTTGGAGAGAACTTCCGCGCCCACATTGTTGTCGTGAACCACATGGTGAATTTCCAGCCCCGAGGACTTTTTCTCGAGCTTGCGTATTTCCATGACGTAGGCGTCTATGGTGTCCTTGTTGATGTCTCACTCCTTGTTGACTTGTTGAACCACCAATAAGGAGTCACCATAGACGAGTAGTTGCTTGATGCCTAGAGAGATTGCCAGGCGTAGCCCGTGCACTAGTGCTCATACTCGGCCTCGTTGTTAGAGACCTCAAATACTATTTGAAACACATACTTGAGTTGTTCTCCTCTCGTGCTGATGAAAAGTGCTCCCGCACCACCGCCACTGAGCTTGAATGAGCCATCGAAGTACATGACCCTGCTCTGGCTGGTTGGTTGGGGCTTCCACTTGGTTTTCTCGCCACTCCGCCATGAAATCGACTAGTGCTTGCGACTTGATGGTTGTCCGGGGCTTGAAGCTGAGTGTGAGGGCTCCCAGCTCCACCGCCCACTTGGAGATGCACCCGGTAGCATCCCGATTGTGGAGGATATCCGCCAATGGAAGGCGGAGACCACCAGGATATTGTATGCATCAAAGTAGTGGGGAAGCTTCCTAGATGTGATGAGTATACTATAAAATATTTTCTGAAGCGTTGGGCAACGAACCTTAGACTCAGAGAGGACTTCGCTGATGAAGTAAACAGTCGCTGCACCCCGAAGGCGTGGCCTTCCTCCTGTCGTACCACCACGATTGCCGTACTGACCACATGAGTAGTCGCGGCGATGTAGAGGAGCAGGTTCTCACCTAGTTTGGGGGCAGTCAGGATTGGTGGCGACTGCAAATGGTGCTTGAGATCTTGCAGCGCCTGATTTTCCACCTTGGTCCACTTGAACTTGTCGTGGAGCTTGAGCAGTTTGAAGAACGGTAGACCTCTTTCTCCAAGTCGGGAGATGAATCAGTTTAAAGCTGTCATGCAGCGAGTGAGCTTCTGGACGTCCTTGATCATCTTTGGAGCATCCATGGCTGTGATGGCGTTGATTTTCTCCGGATTTGCCTCGATCCCACGGTGACTTACGATGAACCCGAGTAGTTTGCCTTGAGGCACGCCAAAGACGCACTTTGTCGGGTTAAGGTTCCATCGAAACCGTCGCAAGCTGTTGAAGGTCTCCTTGAGATCAGTGATGAACTCATCGTGGAATCTGGTCTTGATGACCACGTCATCCACGTAAGCTTCAACGTTGTTGTGTAGCTGGTCCGCTAGGCACAGTTGGATGGCCCGTTGATAGGTTGCTCTTGTGTTCTTCAACCTGAAAGACATTGTAGTGTAAGCGTATGCTCCAAAGGGGGTGATGAACGCCGTTTTGATTTGGTCTTCCTCCTTAAGAGCTATCTGATGATAGCCCGAGTAGCAGTCGAGGAAGGAGAGAAAGGCGCAGCCAACCGTCGAGTCGATGACTTGGTCGATGTATGGGAGCGCGAAAGGGTCCTTCGGGCAGTGTTTATTAAGATCAGTATAATCCACACACATCCTCCATTCATTGTTATTCTTTTTCAATACAAGCACAGGGTTAGCTAGCCACTCAGGGTGGTACACTTCCTTAATAAAACCAGCCGCAAGTAGTTTTGCTAACTCTTTCCTGATGGCCTCCCTCTTGACGGGGGCGAAGCGTCGTAGTCGTTGCTTTTTTGGAGTGGAATTAGGGCCGACTTTTAGGCAATGCTCAATCAACTCCTTGGGCACTTCTGGCATATCCGCAGGTTTCCATGCGAATATGTCCCGGATAGCCATAAGGAAGCTGATGAGCGTGCTTTCCTATATGTCGCCTAAGCCGCCCCCGATCAAAGCAGTCTTGGATGGGTCACCCTCTTGGAGTTGGATGGTCTTGATGCCGACGTCGCTGGGGTTGGGTTTAACCCTCGACTGGCTACGCCGCTGGTTGGATATCTCCATCTCTGTGTTGGTCAGCTTCAGCGCGGCCGCGAGTACTTCTGCAGATGGCTCTGGCACACGTGAAGTCGTGGCATACTCGATCGCCTCCTGGTCGCAGTTGTACGACTTCTTCAGGTCGTCACGGAGTGTGAGTACACCTATCTTGCCTTGCATCTTGAGTAGCAGGTAGACGTAGTGGGGCACGGTCATGAATTTGGCTAGTGCCGGCCTGCCGAGGATGGCATAGTACGACGAGTCGAAATCCGCCACCTCGAACTTTATGTACTCGGTGCGGTAGTTGTCATTTGTCCCAAAGGTGACTGGCAGGACCACTGACCCGAGTGGTGTAGCCGCGTTACCTGGGACGATGCTGTAGAAGGGAGCTTTGCTGGGAGTGAGCATCTTGGAGATGTCCAGTCCCATCTTCTTCTGAGTACTCGCGAAGAGTAGGTTGAGGCCGCTCCCGCCATCGATGGGCACTCTGGTGAGCTGTGAGCCCGCCACGACAGGGTCTAGGACAAGCGGGAATTTTCCCAGCTCGGAGAAGCTGGTCCATTGATCGTCACTGGAAAAGGAGATCGGGACCTCGCTGTATCTCAGAGGCCTTGTCATGGCCAGCTCCACAAAGAGTATTTCGCGCAGGTTAGCTTCTATGCGCGCTTGGATGGGAATTCGTCGTCTCCACCGAAGATGACATTGACGTTGTTCTTCGGATCCTTGAAGTCTTGAGCCCTCGACTTGTCGCGTCCTTCATCATCCTCCTTGTCCTTTCGCTTTCCTGCTTGATGGAGGGGTGGTGCGTTGAGTGATTTGCGGATGGTGACGCACTCGAGGAGCGTGTGCCGCGACTTCGGGTGTATCGGGCATTGCTTGCGAATGACTTGCTCGTAATCCGACTGGTTGTTTCCTGACTTCTTGCCACGCGTCCTCTTCCTTGCTTCCCTCATCGGGCTCGCTCCGTTTGCCCTTAGGGGCAGACGCGAGCTCGCCTTTGAGGTACCGCTTTAGGAGGTCGGAGTCCTTGAAGAGATGCTTGACGGGGAAGTCGTGGTTCGGGCACGACACCTCCATCTTCTTCTCAAAGTTGCCGGAGTTCTTGCCAGTGTTGGGTCAACCCGTCTTCTGCTTCCCGTGAGGTCGGCAGCAGTGATGAACTCGACGTCACCGCGCTTGCTGTTCTTCTTGTTCCGCCCGCGCCACGCCTGGCTGGCCTCGTCCCCGTCCTGGGGGTCGGCCCTGCCGTCATCTTTGCTGAAGTTAGGTCAGATCGCCTCCTCGCCTGAGGCGTGGCCTGTCGCGATGCCAAATAGCTTGTGCATCAAGCGTGGCCAGTTGCACCCAAGCTCATGCACGAGTGACTCGTTCGTCGTTGCCGCAATGAAGGTGCCGATCACGTCAGCATCCTCCATGTCGGGAATGTTGTTGCATTGCTTGGAGAAGTGGCAGATGTACTCGCGGAGAGTCACTCCCGCTTTCTGCCTACAGTTTTGGAGGTCAAAGGAGTTACCTAGGCGCACGTACGTGCCCTGGAAGTTGCCGATGAAGCCGCGCCGATGGTCCCTCCAGGAATCGATGCAGCCCATTGGCAGGTGCTCGATCCATGCTCGCACGCTGTTGGCAACGTAGATGGGGAGGTACTGGATGATGAATAGCTCATCATCGGCTCCTGCTGTTAGGCATGCCATGCGGTAGTCTTCCAGCCAGATGCTGGGGTCGGTGTCCCCCGTATACTTGGTGAGGTTCCATGGCGGCCGGAACCATAACCGGGAATGGGGTCTGGCGGATGGTTCTCCCGAACGCCCGAGGTCCCCGACGCTTAGGGGTCGGGCTTCGATCGTCTTCATGGCCACCGTGCATCTGGCTGCGGTCCTCACTGGTGCGAGGGTTGGTGACCTCCGCCTCCTCGGGCTCGCGGTTTCGAGCATTGATGATGTTGCGGGCGTCGACGTTGCCCCCTAGCCGGCTCCGTAGCAGAGGCACCGCGCGACTCTAGGTCGTGCTTGATGTAGCACTGGCCCGATCTTCCAATAGGTATGGTAATTTTGATTGGTGGAGTCTCGACGTTGGCAATCCGGGCTTCTAATCAGTCACGATTTGAACCCCTGCAACCATTACACCGCTGCTCCATTGGTTAACAACCAAGCACAACTCTATTGACCTCGCCAAGAAGGCTTTTCCCTTCTAGCAAATCGAAGAACACTAGCAAGAAAGGATAAACACGCAATCTGAAATTGTAGATGTGTATGAAGCAAAGACGAATATGGGGTTCAAACTCTGAACACAAAAGGACTAATCACCACAATGGTGTAGAACAAGAACGAGAGCCCCGATTCATAGCAGAAAGGACTCGGCGTCACAGTTACAATGAAACATGTCTGTTTCTCGATGGAAAAATAGAACTAAACAAAACCTAAACCAAAATGTGGCAGCGGCTACAAAGTTTATATCAGAAAGAGGGACGTCCTAGGGTTGGGGGCGACCAGGGGAGGGTGTCCTCAACCTAGGCCTAAGGCCCGACATGATACAAGGTCGACATGGCCCAAAATAGGTGATGCAGCACCTTGTCGTGATCACACAGAATGATCCACGAACCTTCTAGAGCTAGTACCAGAACCAAAAGAAAGATTACGTCGTTACCTTTCCAACGCATCAAAGAATGTATCGTTTTGATGTCGTATGAGGGAGATGTGACCGATTCCGTCCAGGGTGGTCTGCTGAATCCGAACCGAACACAGAGTCCAAGTTGATGACGACTTGTAACTTGGTGACGGGCATGGCTCGTGCGTATCCACCTTGTTGATATCCCCGTCATCCTCCTCTTATTGAATTGGAGTCATCCTCGACTCCACCCCACCAACAAACTCCTACAAAAGGTTAGTGACAGCAGGACGCAAAGTGCTAGACATTGGATTATGATCATGTGAAAATGAAACATGTCTACAAAGCATTGTATGGCTTGGTGCGCCATCAACATAATTTTCAACATGTCTACAAAGCATTGTTGTTTTAGCAATTAAAGCATCTCCCTTCAGCTTAATTTCTTTGGTTGTAGCACCAGATGGGTCTAAAGCATGATCATTCGTAGAAATTTCAGCAAGCTCTTTGTCATGTTTCACAATTTCAGAAGGTGTTAAAGGAAGTAAAATAATTTTCTTGCCCTTATGCATCAAAGTATATGTATTAGTTCGACCGTGGTGTAAAGCATCAATATCATATTCCCATGAACGTCCTAATAAAAGCGAACATGCTTGCATAGGTACAACATCAAAATCAGCATAATCATGATATGCACCAATAAAAAAGTGAACTCTTGCTGATCGAGTTACCTTCGTCTTACCACTATTGTTGAGCCATTCAAGGTGATAAGGTTTGGAAAGAGCACGTGTGGTCAAGCCAAGCTTCTTGACCAAATCTGAACTAATCAAGTTGTTGCAACTCCCTCTATCAAATATTGTACGAATACGATGATCCTTGACAATGAGAAATGTGTGGAACAAATTATGGCATTATAACTTCTCTGGTTCGTGCTCAAGCTGTGTACTCAACACACGTTGCACAAGAATAGATTTATAACCCGCAGCAGCAGTAACATAATCAATGGCCTCTCCTTCACTATTCGAATCTGCAACATGGTTAGCAGCAGGACCCACATCATCTTCAACATCACTAGCACTTACATATCCTCCATCATCTCTAGCAACAAATGCACGACGACTTGGGCAATCCTTCATGATGTGTCCCATGCCCTTGCAGCGATGGCACACGATGTTGGTGGAGCGGCTCGATGAAGCGTCGGAAGGACCAAGCTTCTTCTTCTGTTGGGACTGCACAGAAGATACATTACTCACCTCGAAAGTAGGTGTAGTAGCAGGTAGTGTCGCTGGTGGCTTAGCAACAGGTGCCTTGGGCTTGTCGAGGTCGGAACGCTGCGGAAAAGATGTTCCAGTGTTGGATCTGAAAGTTTGTTGATGTCGTCATCCCTGTACTTCTCTTTAAGCTTTGAGAGCAAGATGATACAATTGGCTGAACCTGGTCCATTCTTTATAATCAAGGATATCCTGTATATCACGAGGCAAACCACCAAAAAATCTACCACTAGTATCCTGATGATCCTCATGTATATTGCAACGTGCTAAACCAATAATTTGCTCCTGATAATATTCCTCTACTCCTTATTCACCCTAATTTAAAGTTTGCAACTTCAAATGCAAATCATGTTGATAATAAGGAGGCACAAAGGAGATTTCATACGTTGTTTTAAAACATTCCAAGTCTGAGGTATAGCATTAGCATTGTTAGGAGTAGTGCAAAGATCATTCCACCAAAATAGAGCAAAACCAGTAAACTCACTAGTAGCAAGTCTAACTCTATTCTCAGCGGGAACTAAATGAAAATTAAATTTTTGTTCAACAGCAAGTTCCCAATCTAAATAAACCTCAGGATCAGCATTACCAACAAAAGGAATCATGGTAAACTTTGTTTTAGCAAAAGGATCATTATTGCCACGATATTGATTACCTCCCATAGCATGATGATTACGCCGAAGACGATCCGCATCGCGTGCATCAGCATCAAGATCGGCATCATCGCCATCATGCTCCTACGACTGCGAACACACTAAACCAGCAACAAGACTCGACCACGGACACAAACTCAACAAAGCGAATCTGAAATGAAATTGCAAAGGCTAAAACAGGTCATAGGACAGTGGAATGTGTATATATTTTTTTTAGCTTTTCGTGGACTATAGGTAAAGGAACGAGATGAATCTAAAGGGAAAACACGAAGATATACTTCACGGTTAACCTGAATCTTGGTACCACTTGATGTAGTAGTGGTCCGATCTTTCGATAGGTATGGTAATTTTGATTGGTGGAGACTCGACGTTGGCGATCCGAGCTTCTAATCAGTCATGATTTGAACCCTTGCAACCATTACACTGCTGCTCCATTGGTTATCAACCAAGCACAACTCGATTGACCTCGCCAAGAAGGCTTTTCCCTGCGTGTGAATCGAAGAACACAAGCAAGAAATGATAAACACGCAATCCGAAATTCCCGATGTGTATGAAGCAAAGATGAATATGGGGTTCAAGCTCTGCAAAAGGACTAATCTCCATAGTGGTGGAGAACAAGAACGGGGGCCCTGATTCACAACAAAAAGGACTCGGCATCACAGTTATAATGAAAGATGTCTGTTTCTCGATGGAAATCTAGAATTAAACAGAATCCAAACCTAATGTGGCGGTGGCTATAGAGATTATACCATAAAGGCGGACATTCTAGGGTTGGGAGCGACCAGGGGAGGGTGTCCTCAACATGTGCTTAAGGCCCAACACGGTACAAGGCCGACTTGGCCAGAATAGGTGATGCAGCACCTTGCCGTTGTCATACAGAATGATACACCAACCTTCTGGAGCTAGGATCAGAACTAAAAGAAACCATTTATCGTTATCTTTCCAACGCATCAATGAACACCTCGTTTCGATGTCGTATGGGGAGATGTGACCAATTCCGTCTAGGGTGGTCTGCTGAATCCGAACCGAACACGGAGTCTATGTTAATGACGACTTGTAACTTAGCGACGGGCATGGTCCGTGTGTATCCACCTTGGTGATGTCCTCAACAGTGCCGGATCCCAGGCTGTTGGTAGTGACGGCAGGCCGGTGAGACGATTGGCGCCCGCCGCGAGTGCCCGTTCCTGCTTGGGGTTCCCCGTGGTTCACGCTGGTCGCAGCTCGCCTCTTGTCTTCAGAGCTGTCGGCGTGCTGACACGCCACCGCCTCCAGCAGCACACGAAGCTTGTCCATGACGCATTACCACTCCGAGCTCGCCTCAAGCTGCATTGTCCACATCATTGCCGCGGCTGCAGCAACGTTCTGGCTATCTCGCAGGAAATATGGCGTACAGTGCTCGTCGCGCAGGATATTGCTATTGACCACCCTGCCCCTACCGCATGCCCCGGTAGCGAGCGGCATGGCCGTCGGGTGCGCGTTGGCCACGCACGCCTGCTCAGCGTGCTCGCGCTCATTCTCCACCGTGCAAGCCTTGGCGCGTTCGGCCCTCTCCCACTCGTAGGAGGCTTCTTCCTCTGATGTGGGCTGCACCGGAGGGTGGGTGGGCTCATCGTCCGCTCCTCCCGTCGAGTCCACCCCTGCTGCATGCACCATGTTGCAGTGCCGCAAGGGGTGGCAATCCTCACCCGGCGAGGATTCAGAGCTCGAGTCACATGACTCCCCCTCGAGGAGATCATGCACCAACGTCGGGGCGTAGTTCGCGGCCCTGACAAACTGTGCGCACGGAGGTCGCGCCCAGCGCGTCCACTCCGGGATCTCCAGCTCGAAGAGTGTCGCCGCGTTCCTCAGCCCGAACAGAAGAGGCACGCTGGGGTCCTAGAAATTGCTTTCTGGGGGCATGGATTCGTCTCTCGTCAGCTAGGAGAGAACATTTGCCAGCGTGCAGAAGGTGTGCCGGCACTCCTCGGGCTCAGGATTGGGCCTGAGGTGTGCGTAGATGTTCCGCGCGAGGGCGTCAAGGTCTACCACGAGGGTGCCTCCCTCGATGACGGCGAGACCCTCCGCGGGTGGGATGGGCACCTCATGTGCCTCGTGCCCCGCACCATGAAGGTGGAGATGGCCGAGCTGGTCAGCCACGAACTCCAGGCTTCCGAAGCGAATGGTGTGGTCGGGGTGAAAGGTGGGGACATACTTGAGCCCGCCGGTGCTGCTGGTGGTGAACTCCACATTCCCGAAACGGATGGAGCCTCCACGGACTCCGACCGCCGTGTTGGTGCTGAGGGCCGCCATCGAGCGATCACGTGGTGGTGAGAGTGTGCGACTTCCCCTCCCTGGCGTGCTAACTATCAGTGTTTCGATGACCGGCTAACAATCGAAGGCAAGGGTTTAGACTGGTTTGGGAAAATGCCCTACGTCCAGTATGGGGTGGTGTTCTTCGTATTTCTCACGTTCGAATGCTGGGTGCTTACAACGGGGCTCTTGTATCGACATTTATCAATATAATTTATCTTATTTATTTTATCGAGTCAACTTTACTTTACGTATTTATTTATTTATCAAAGTTATCCTCCTTGTGTGTGGAAGTTCTTTCCTCTAGCTTAAGCTTTGTTTTGTATCTTGTTTATCGGGATCTTACCTTGCAGGTATTCTCCACCGGACTAGGGAGCTCAAGTTAGTTCCCCAGGTTGAGGGGGATTTCTCTTGTCGGCCACAAGAGAAATCCTAACATCAAGTATAGACGTGGTGTCTTGGCTTAGTGTTAGCCTGAAGTGTGTTCCACCCTACGGAACAGTGTGGTAGGCGGCAGGTGGTGACAACCCTGTCCATCCCTCGTAGTCCACCACGTTCGGGTGTTTTCATAGCAGTTGTTGTTGTTTGCCATTGGACTCCCCTCTCACCCCTTTCTGCAGTCCTTCCTGTCTCTGGCCGCCAATGTAAGCTTTAGGTTCCCGATAACTAATTAGAAGCAAGGTTTAGTCTAGTGAAGCTAGCTCGGTAGTTTAGAAGTTTTTTAGGAGTCTTTCTCGCTCGTTGTCCTCTTAACTTCTTACCGCTCTAAGGTTTAGAGTCTCCTGTGTCAGACGGTCATCGCTTGGCCACTATCAGATCCAGGGCCACGGGACTGCGCACATGGCATAGATAATTCTGGAATAAGGCATGGGGCATGTCTCATACCTTATATCTTTTGTAAGCTACTCGGACATGAGTAGGACTAGTTGGTACAGAAGTAAATTACCCGAGTAGTACTCAGGTAGGACTCCTAAGCTAGTATTAGTCTAGGATTCCATGTAACCATGTCCCCACAGGCTATATAATGGCGTGCAGGGACCCCCTTCAAAGCATAACCAATCCAAGGCGATACAAACCACCATACAGGACGTAGAGTTGTCGATCTCTCTGCTCTAATCTTCATGTACTCTTCAAAGTCTAGAAAATGCTCTTGTGAGAGCTCCTCGTCTTTCACTATGATGATGTTATCATTGTCGAGGTTGGTGAGAGATCCCATGTTGTTGGAATTAGATAGATCATTTGTTGCAACCAAGATCATCTTCCCCAGCGGAGTCACCAAAAAGTGTGGTGACGTGAAAACGCGCTGCGCCAAGCACTAACCACGTCACGTGCACCAGCAACAATGCACCTTGCAGCGCCACTGCACAAAACCAAAACTTCCGATTTTGGGAACTCAAAACTTCCGATTTTTGTCAGAGAGCCCGAGGAGAAACCAATGAATGCTCACCTGGGAGGGATCCCATCGGGAAAGTGCACCTTGGGTTGTTCTACGTGGGCAGGCCACCTAGAAACACCTTCAATCGTTGTTGAGATGTTGGAAAAACAAGTAATGGAGTTGGAAGAGATTAGAGTTTGAGAGATAAAAATGTAAATTTAATTGTGTTTGATCGATTGGATTTGATGTCCACAATCGGCCGTGACCCTTTATATTTATAGGGTGGGGAGATCATTCCCTGTGGACATTCTAAATAGATCACAAAATATATTTAAGCTAACTCAAATCCGATTTTCTTAATAAAAATCGCAACTTTCAAAATCCTCTCCAGTTTTCCATGGTGTAAATTTCTAAAATGACCATAACTTTTCCGGTGTCCAAATTAGACGATCTACATATGCATTTCGATCGTCTTGATGAAAGCTACGAGATGGTGAAGTCGACTTCACCAAATCTGGAAACTCTGATTTTAGAAAATTGGATGCTTTGGTTTCGTTAGACGTGCTAATTTTAATTGTCAACACTCACTTAAAAGATGTGCATGTGCGTGCCTTGGGGCCGCCTATCAGCGGTGGCTGCAGGAGGTCGGGGTCGGCATGGCGGGCGCAAGAGTACCCAGGCGGGGAAGCGACAGGAATCACGGCAACAGGGACTGCTAGACTGGAGGTGGGACGGTGATTTGGAGTGCAAGGACACTACTAAAAAAGGGCTTTTAGGTGTGGGTAAAAACGTAGTGACGGGTAATGCGCCCGCCTCTACTTCTCGCAGCTAGAAATGCTATTTCTAGGGGCGAGTAATGCGCCCGCCTTTGAAAATTTTTTCTAGGATTTATAGGGGCAGGTCTACAAATAAATTTCCAGAAAATAAAAAAATCAGAAAAATCAAAAATAGAAAAAAATATTGCAGCCAACCAGCCACCACCTTAAGCCCCTGTATTATCGGGCTACAATTTTTTGATGAAATATGCACACTTGCACATCCGGGGTTTGAATAGCATACCTCAAGTCTCGCGTGTACCTTCCTCTCCACCGTACTACATAGTCACTTGTGACTCCATGGGGTATGCTATTCTTTTATATTAACTCTGAAATTGATTTGTAGGGGCGGGTGACGCCATCACCCGCCTCTAGAAATCGTTTCTAGGGACGGGTGATGGCATTAACTGGCCCTTAAAATGTTTTTCTGCTTTATTCCAAAAAATCATTTAAATCTTTACATATAGCAAAATAAATAAAAAGTAAAACTTCTACACTATGATTATTTTAAATTGTAGATAAAAAATATGCCAAATATATTTAAGTCTATACAATGGTTAAGATTGTGGAAACCTTAAAGTATAACTTGAGTTGTATGAAATACTATATAATCATAGCTATGAGACAACTTATAATAACTTTTTGGACTAATAAATAACCTTAAATTAAAAAGTTATCAACTACAAAATTGTAGGTCTCATCAATATCTACAATTTTGATACAAACTTTAGTTTCATCTGAGATTATATGAAAATGTTATGAATTTTCTTTTTTATAGGACTATTTGTAGGGGCGGGTCATGCTATCACCCGCCCCATCATCCGCCCTTAGAAATGCATTTTTAGGGGCGGGTGACGCCATCACCCGCCCTTGTAAATGTGATGGCATCACCCGCCCCTAAAAATGCATTTCCAGGGGCATGTGAATTGCTACAGTAACTCCGCTCCATTTAGGCTGCCCGTAGAAAAAAACAGGACGTCCCTACAAATTATTTTTTAGTAGTTGGATCCAGTTGGAGTGCACGCAGCCAAAATTTTGCTACCAACGACTCACGAACAAAGAAGAGGAGGATCAGTACAAAATATGACAAGCTAAGGAAATGAATTTTGGTAGAGAGGAATTTATTGAGATAAAATTAAATTCTCTTCAAGTTCAGTTTTAGTTTCTTAGGTGCACGTGTCATTACCAGCAACTATTTTACTACCAAATTGGCGACCAATTCTTAGGTGTGCGTGTAAATACTGCTAACCAATACTGTTAGATTGATACTTATCTGTTAGCCGTGGAAAGTGGAAAAAGTTTTACTGGACTGACTGCCTTAAAGATTAGAAGTCAATGGCTGCATAATAGCGATACAACGAAGAAGAATCTAAACATCAACTTCATGGACAAATATATACTTCGACGCAACTAGCAGGGACAAGTAACTTTATTTTGTTTTTCCAAGAGAAAATTATGAACAACGAGCATAAGATAAAAAAAGTGTGTCGATAGCAAAATGTACCAAACTTATTGGCTTGTTTGCAGTGTTGCCGCGGACCATTGTAGGTCTATATTTGCCGACAAGATTGCTTTCAAAAGTAGGTAAAAACCTAAAAAAATTGAAGTTTTTGTGATGCTGCAAAGTAGCGCAATGTCAATTTCAAAGTTAATTACTACTAGCTCGATAGAATATACAAGGCATCTTAGTTGTGCAAGTCGGCTTATATTTGTAACATGTTATGTCAGCTTTGTGAAAATATAGAAGAAAAGAGTAAATTTCACAAAACTACCACATCCTTATGATAATCATCACCAAACACCCATCGTTTGATAGGAGGGATAATAATGCAGTAAAAAGAGCAGTAGGCAGCTGCCTGTGCTATTTAAATGAGGGAGTTCCATGCCCAAAATCCAAGCAAACTAACAATAAGCAAAAACGAGCTAGCTGCTCGCCATTGAGCAAGATCCAGTACCAATGTCTCCCGCGCTGCTCCTGTTGCCTGCGCTGCTTCTAGCAGCCTTAGCGTCACCTGTGGAGCCTGGGTGTCCGACTAAATGCAGCAGCGTCGACATTCCTTACCCATTCGGCATCGGAGCCGGCTGCTCACGAGGCAAGGGCTTCGAGATCCCCTACGTCGACAACGGCAGCACGGCGGTGCTCCCGTCTGTCAAGCAGAGGATCCCGATCATGAGGTTGTCAGTGGCGCCGCCAGAGGTGAAGGTCATGCTCCCTGTGGCTTACCGCTGCTACAATTTGACGAGCGGTGAAGCGACCGGACTGTCCTTCCACGGTCAAGTGGACGTGAACACGCACGGCGTCTGCCGCATCTCGGACGCCCGGAACATGTTCGTGGTGCTGGGGTGCAACACCCTGGCCTACACCAAGAACTCCGACAGCAAGGGCAAGGGACGCTACGATTACGTCTACTACACGGGCTGCGTCGCCTACTGCAACGACTCGCACAGCGCGCAGAATGGCCAGTGCGTGGGCGTCGGCTGCTGCCACGTCGACATCGCGCCGGGCCTCACCGACAACTCCGTTACCTTTGCAGAATGGGAGCACGAGGACATGGCGTACAGTCCCTGCGACTACGCCTTCCTTGTCGACAAGCAGTTCTACAATTTCCAAGTGTACCACCTACACATGGACGTAAACCGGACCAGCATGCCAGTGTGGCTCGACTGGGCCATCCGTGACGACGGTGGTGCCCTGTCGTGTGCCGCGGCCAAGAACAGGACGAGGTACGCCTGTGTCAGCCCCAACAGTGAGTGTGTCGACTCGGTCAATGGACTTGGCTACTACTGTAGATGCAAGACAGGCTATGAGGGCAACCCTTACCAAGCTGGAAAAGGATGCACAAGTAAGTACCTTACCAGCTATACAAATGGATGCGAAGCTCTCTATCTGGGTTTGTCTCTAGAGGGTGACCTCAAAAATAGATTTTTCGATGAAGGAAGCTTTATTGACTTTCAAGAGTATTACGTTGACTTGATATAGACTTGGAATCAATTCTGACCTCTACATACCAGACACATAGCCTAAAACTAAAACTGATATTCCACATATACTTAAGTGACAATCAATCAGTAAATTATATTGCTACCTACTATTGTGATGCCACAACAACCAATCCTGCAAACCTGGCTTCTATAGGATAGCCCACATACGGATCCAATATTACAATAAAAAGAAAACCAGCAATGGACTAGAGTTAAAAGTAAATCATTTATTTATAGATATAATGACCAGCCGCTCCTAGCAGCATTAACAATTTCAGATCTCTTTTATTTCCTCATAGCCATGTGCCAAATCAGGGGTCAACATTGAGTTCTTATTTATTTGCCTTGGTGATGGATGAGGTCACAAGGGACATACAAGATGATATCCCTTGGTGTATGCTCTTTGTTGATGATGTGGTGCTGGTTGACGAGAGCAGGGAAGGGGTTAATAGGAAGTTAGAGCTGTGGAGACGCACGTTAGAGTTGAAAGGGTTCAGACTCAGTAGGACCAAAACCGAGTACATGATGTGCGATTTCAGCGCGACTAGGCATGAGGATGGAGATGTTAGCCTCGATGGGCAAGCGGTGGCCCAGAAGGATACTTTTCGGTATTTAGGATTGATGCTTCAAAAGGATGGCGACATTGATGAAGATGTTAGATATAGAATCTCAGCTGCCTGGTTGAAGTGGCGTCAAGCTTCTGGCGTCCTATGTGACAGAAGGGTGCCATAAAAGTTAAAAGGTAAGTTCTATAGGACAACGATTCGTCCGGCGATGTTATACGGTGCTGAATGTTGGCCTACAAAAAGACGACATGTCCAACAACTGACTGTAGTAGAGATGCGGATGTTGCGGTGGTTTTGCGGGCACACACGAAGGGATAGAGTCCGGAATGAAGTTATTCGGGATAGAGTCGGGGTGGCACCAATTGAGGAGAAACTTACCCAACATCGATTGAGATGGTTTGGACATGTCCAACGGAGATCCCCTGAGGCGCCGGTGCGTAGTGGGGTTCTAAAGCAGGCAGAAAATATAAACGGAGGTAGAGGTAGACCTAAACTGACTTGGGACGAGTCGGTTAAGGGAGACCTTAAGGAGTGGAATATCTCCAAAGAGGTAGCTTTAGATAGGAGCGCTTGGAGACTCGCCATCCACGTACCTGAAGATCCGTGATCTTTATTTTTTTTATGGGTTTCATCTCTAGCCTACCCCAACTTGCTTGGAAAAAAAGGCTATGTTGTTGTTGTTGTTGTTGAATAGCCATGTGCCAAATAGATGTCCCAAATAGGTGTGACACACTAGTAATAGGTACAGAAAGCACTGAGGCCTGATATGTATAGTGGACGATATTGTGTGGGCAAACATAAGCAATAGATACCCTTAATTAAGTCAATCTCTAAGTATATTGGACGATGCTATAGCAACCATTCCATCCAAGACATACGATTGGAAATACATTTTACCGTAGTGCAGAAGTATATACAACTTGATGAAAACAAGTACACAAGAATACTTTGTAGACCATAAAAAACTGTAACTTGATAAGTCCTTCAAAACTAGACACAATGGAATGACTGACTTTAGCTTAGTAAGATCAATTACCTAAAACTAGTCAATCATCTATAACATTCTAAACAACTACATGGGGTGCAATTGTATTGACGAAATTGAATGGAGACACAATTTTGAGCCACTATTTTAGCATTTTATGTGGACCATAGTTTTCATGTACCCGAACATATTACGAGGATATTCTTTTATTCTCTATGGTACATACGTTATTAGAGATGCTCTAATAGTCATGTTGTATGGCAAAATTCTCTATTTTTAGAGAAAACCTTTCAAAATGAGAAATCTAACTATGACTCCAATTCATAATCAAAGAAAAAGATAGTTAAATATGTATCTCTTCTGCACATACAAGCCTTTTCATTTGAATGGCCCGGCCTGTTCGTTGCATTAATTCCTAAACATCCTTACTATACGGCCAACATTTCAGTTCGGTCTTTAAGAAATATATGCTTCCGCTCCTGCATAATATACACACTTCAGTCAGGATACAATACTCAATAAGAAACTTTCATCATGTGAGTCTAGTTGTGCTATTTTTGAGTCAACAGAACGTATTCATTTGAATTATTTAAAATTTGGAATCAATCTTTTCTGGCTTTGTTTATGTGATAATATGCGAACGGTATGGCTTCCTTAATCTAATCTGTGATATGAACAGATATCACTGAATGTACACGCCCTGAGGAGTTTTCATGTTTCGGTGTTTGCAAGGACATCGATGGGTCATATGATTGCAAGTGCCACCAAGGTTACCAGCCTAACGGTGATCCAAAGAAACCATGCAGCCCAAAGTTCCCCCTGAATGCACAACTTGCCCTAGGTATATATATGGCAGTTCATGTTTTTCTCTGTATGTGGGGGTGGAGTTTTCTTTTTTTTTTTGGGGGGGGGGGGGGGGAGGGGGTAATTAACTGTTCTTACCTTGTGCATTTCAAAAGAGATGCTAATGTGGGTTACTGATGATATTTTTAGGCATCAGTTTGGGCATGTTAGTGTTAGTTGTTACCCTACTCGTCACACTAATGGTGCTTCACAAAAAGGGGATGAAGGAATCTTTCAAAAGGAATGGTGGTTCAGTACTTCAAAAGGTGGAGAACATCAAAATTTTCACCAAGGAGGAGCTCAACCAAATTACGAAAAACTATTCCCATATCCTTGGTAAAGGAGGCTTTGGTAAAGTCTATAAAGGTACTCTCGAAGACAACACTATGATTGCAGTGAAGGCGTCCATCAAGGTAAACGAGGCTCGAAAGGAGGACTTTACCAATGAAGTGATCATTCAGTCACAAATGATTCACAAGAACATCATCAAGCTCTTGGGTTGCTGCTTGGAGGTTGATGTCCCAATGCTAGTATACGAGTTTGCTGCTAACGGGAACCTCCATGATGTCCTCCACGGCGAGGCTAACCACCAACTACCTCTCTCACTGGACTTACGTTTGGGCATTGCTATCGAATCTTCAGAAGGATTAAAGTACATGCATTTATCCACAAATCGTACCATACGCCACGGTGATGTCAAACCAGCCAACATACTTCTTGATGACAATTTTATGCCAAACATATCGGATTTTGGGACATCCAAGTTGCTCACCGTGGACAAGGACTTTACCATGTTTGTGGTAGGGAGCATGGGTTACATAGATCATGTGTTCCACAAGACTGGGCATTTGACACAAAAGAGTGATGTATACAGCTTCGGCGTTGTTCTCTTGGAGCTCATATGCAGGAAGCCAACAATATACCATAGAAACTGCAGTCTCATCATCGAGTTCCAGAGAGTCTATGAGCAAGAAAACAGTGGACGTGCAATGTTTGACAAGGACATCGCAGTAACCGAAGAAGATGTGCTTGTCCTTGAAGAAATTGGTAGGCTTGCCATCGAGTGTCTGAAGGAGAAAGTTGAAGACAGGCCTGACATGAAAGAGGTAGCAGAACGGCTTGTGATGCTTAGGAGAGCCAGAAAGAATAGAAGCTGGAACCTTAGGAGTCCGCATCACTTTGAGGAGATCAGCATTGATGGAGCTCTAAAGAGCTTCGCTACCGATATCAGTGGAAGAAGCAGTGCTACACCTTCTGCGCCATCGACTCCGATGAGCAAATGATTCGCCAAAGTGTACTAGCACAAACATGTGTGCTTTGGCTTTCTGGAAATAAAAAATGATCAGCTTAGACTGATATATGCTACTATGTGTTTCCTGTATCCAGCTTCAGTTGAGAGAAGCAAGTTATATACTATTGGTTGTCTTTATATTCCTATGCTCTTGTATTATCTAATTTGTGGAATGATGCTTTGGACCTTGTAAAGCTAATGTCGTGAAGCAAGTGTGGTACTTGTTAGTGTACCAGGCAACTATTAGTTGCTTAATATGCCTACTTTATATGATTTTGCAGTCGTTCTTGCAAGAATCTCTTACCTAAAAGACTCCTAGCGTATCAACCGGAATGGAAGCAGTTCCTCAAAGGGCGCATACTTATATTTCTTATACAGATGGTTTCATCACCTACTCAATTGACAAATACTGATTGCATATATTTACCCAGGAACCAATGCTCATTAGCTTACACAGCTGACTTGTGGATGATCCTGATTAGTGGAAGCCATTTGACTAGAGGTACAAAGTAGTAATAAGCACTATGAGTTTTGTACTGCTGGCAATTACATCACGATTCACGAATATGCTAACTATGCTTGCAAACACGCGCCCTGCCATCCTTTGATGCCAAACTGAATGCCACAGTTTCACCAATTCTCGTCGTCCTTTTTACTATTATCTTTACCGGTTTATAAAGCATGGAATATTTCCACTAGAAATTTCGGTTTGATCCAACATGTATCATCGAAAGGTGGACCCGAAATGTATATAATCAGAACCAAACAACAACACTATTGAACCCAAACGAATTCGAATACAATAAGAACATGAAAACACAAGAAAATTTGTATTGAAGAAAACTCATCATAGAAAAAAAATCAGTTACGGCCTGTATGAGATCTTTGATCGTGGCAACGTATGGTAAATTTACTATTATAATTCTATTGACGCAAATTTGGTCATATACCAAAGCATAAGAACGTGTGGACCGCAAAATGGATTTCCTCACAGTAACTCTTCAAAGACCGATTTGACCAGTTTCTGAAACAGGTCATGTTGGTTTATGAAAAGGGGTCTGACCAGTCTCTGAAAGAGGTCACGTAATTTTCCATGGGCTAAGCAGCATAACTATGATGCTTACATGGCGAATGACAGCTAGGTTTATTAGCAAACCGGCCAACAAAGGATAATCGATGCACTTACATGACGAAGAGCAACTAGTTTACGAGCAAACTAGCAAAGATCGTCGAAACACTCGCTTAAGAGGGACCTTGTTAGAGCGTGGGTGTCACTAGTGTGGCAGAACCGCCCAAATTAATCCGGCTTAAGTGCACTAACCATCACCATAGAGGCAATCCAGGCTAACACACACTTAAAACGGAGTAAAACGACAATCTGTCGGGTAACATCCCGATGCAACCACTGGAATGTCGATCGAAACAATGCATACGTACAACCCACACGAAGGTGAGCCCAAAGATTACAACAATCCAAAAATTTTACATCATAGACTTCAACATGAATTATTATTACAAACCAAGTTCGAATTCATGCATAAACAGGTACTTTCAGAGTTTAATAGTGCAACGGAAAAATAAAAGATAGTTCTAACGACGATACAAGATATCATGATGTTATCATCATTGGCCGGTGACGTATCCCATTCCACCGACCAACCAGAAAGAAGAGTACATGGCCAAGTCAAACTAGCAACCATGTCCTCAAAGGTCTCACCTGAAAACAAAGCCACAAGCAAGGCTAGGTATACTAATACTCAGCAAGGTTTACCCGACTAGTGGTATATACTTAGCCGACTCCTAGACATGCAAGGCTTTTGGCTGAGGGTTGTTTTTGCCAAAAAGCATAAAAGAGTGAGTCCTTACTTTCAAGTTTTAGCATCAAATTCTAGTTGATTAACCATTCTACGTAAGCAACTATCCAATCACGCATGGTGGAAATAATTAATTGAGCATCCAACCATATTAATCATCACCATTGTTCCTCTTCTTACTCTATGTGGTAAAAGGGTTAAGCAGAATCAATGGCTGCGAGAAATGGACGATTCGAATCGAATTTCTTAACCTTGCAAGGGAAACCTAAACACACGTCACGTGGTTACTCACATAGTCACGCGTGCAACTTTTCCCCTTTATTCCCGTTTCATTTATAAGGGCCACCGTCCTCGAGTACAGAGGTCCACGAACCACGGTACGACGCTGGGCTGTGGCTGCTCTTCCACTCACCATGTGCCCATGAGAACGGCGTCTAGAATGTAGGAGGTATGTCCACGCACCGGTTCAATCAGGTACTTAAGCTTACCGATTACCATATTCTCGGCATGTGGTTAGTACGTTCAAAAACTTAACCACCACTACCACACACCGCGACCTTAGCATTTTCGCTAAACAGACGGGGCCTCAATCATCAATAGGAATATCGTAATGTAGCCTCGTCCGTCGACCTTATGATTCCAACATAAGTAAAACAAGCAACTCCTATATCACGCGAGTGACAGGAAATCACTCGACTTTTACCGGAGTCCTATTAGCATGGCAATCTAGCGACCAACACAAACTAGTGTTCATATCATAGGTACTAGGATCATGCAACTTGGATTTCAATCAACTCCTAAAAACTTAATGCACAATACCATATATAAATAAAAGTTGTATAAGTTTAAAAGTAGGGGTTATGCTCCGGGGCTTGCCTTCCTGAGCAAAACTAGCCGTGGGCGCTTTCGAACTTTGGTTTGGGTCTTTAGCAACTTCAGTTAGATTAACTTGAGCTTCGCGCTGCTCACTCTCGAACGCTGGCACCAGCTTGTAGATTCCGTCGGCGAGAGTCGTCGATTCTATATGAATGCATATGTATGAGTGGTTTTAATGGTACAAGATAAATAACTATTTCACTGTAAAGTTGTAATTCAACAAAACTCATGTTAAGTTATAAAGCACTCATTTTCTTTTCCTTGGGCAGTTGTTTATCGAGTAGTATCTGGATTAACTAACTTCAATAAGTAAGTGAGTGGTTTTGTCATTTCATAAACGGCCACTTTTCAAAAGTAAGCATGGATTAAAATAAAACTACTCGTGGAGACAGTTTCTGGTGTTGAGGTTTTTATGCAGAGCACATTACTAAAGTACAAACTCACTGTAAAATTTTCCGACCTTTTCATTCAACAGATTAATCATGAAAAATACATTAAACAGCTACTGCTAGGATCAAGATCCATTTATACAGAACAAACCATGCACAAACTGGTGCTCAACATTTTACCGAGTACTCCTAAACTTATGGTGAGTCTACCGTAAATTTTTCAGGTTTTAGTGTGCAAGATACAGGGCATAGAAAATAAGTCAAGATACATCTACATTAATCAAGATTTATTTCTACAGATGGTTCCTCAAAGTTTCTGTGTCTCAAGCTTTTCTAACATGATAATCTACTCAAAGGTAGTCTCTGGTTAAAATTTCTTATTCTTCTAAGCACCAGAACTAGTTGCTTTGATTTAATGTAGTTTTTCTTCACGCAAGTTAGATAGAAGTAAAAAGTTCCAAACTTTATCCATAGCTTTTATGCATCAAGGTTACTCTACTGTAAACGTTTCAACCCTAAATTATCAATAGAACGGCAGGAACAATTAACTCTAGAAAAATAGCACATCAAACAAGATCCCACAAAAACTACTCGTAGAGACATGTTCTGCAGCAGAACCGCCCGAATTAATGCGGCTTACACTCTGTAAGGTATTAAAATATGTGTATGTTCTTATACTACATTTTCCATGAAATGTGGAGCATAAAAAGGTTATAAACACAAAAGGAAAAAACAAAGTCTCACATACACACATACATACACAGGCAGATTCACACACATAATTAAATACATTGTTTCAATGATTCTGGATTATTATGCATGATGCTGTGTTTAGATTTTCTTGCTTAGGGTTTTAAACACATAGGGTGTTACAACTGGGTCGCTCAAGAGGGACCTAATGTGCAATTTGTGGTCATCAAGATCAGAGGATGAACAATATATCGAGGTTGGAAGAGAAATTAGGGTAAAAGATGTAAAAAGTATATTGATTTAGAGTCCTTATATTTAGAATGGGAAGGTCTTTCCCTATTAAAAGTCGAAAACCTCTCAAATCTCGTACCAAAATACAACTCCTACGAGGATTACATATGCAAAAACCTATATGGCCGGTTTAGCAACCAGGTTTGATTTGTTTTCTTTGGTCCTGATCTTCTCAAAACCATAAATCTTCTTATCTGAAATCCAAAACTGACATTCTATATATGAATTTTGATAATCTTGATGAGAGCTACGTAATAGTGAAATGCAATTCATGATTTGTAGCCATTCTAATTTTGGTCCTCAACGAATTCAAAGAATAGAACTATGTGGAAAAATATATTATTGATTCTGCCAATATAGAATTTTTCATAGATTTATAATTTTACAAAGTATATATTAGTATGCACTTGTCAAGTAATGATAAAAAGTTCCATCAGTGTCCGTCAAATATACACAAGAATATTAGTTTACGAAATATTACTGATACGTGGTAGTATTTGTACACTGCAATAATGAGAATGTGAGATACCCACCCATACTATCAGTGCTCATCCTTGATTAGGCCTTGTTCGGTTGCCTCGGAATGGCCCGTTCCGGGGCCCATTCCAGGTGGATCGGAGCGGCAATGTTTCAAAAATAGGTGCATGATGGAATGACTGTTTGGTTTTGGCTAAAATAAACAGGCCAGGAATCAACATCCCACTCCCTCCACGGCCCGGAACGAAGCCACATCAACTACCCTCCGAATCGAAACCTGGGGACGACGCAGTCGAGCCCGAGCTGGTGGCGCAGGAGGCGACAAGGCGGCGGCGCGTCACGCGACGGCGACCGCTCCCATCCATCGTCCATGCTCACCGCCGCCTTCTCACCGGTAACACATCGCCCTCGTCTTCCTTGCCCTCTTCTCTCCCCGATGCTAGAGTTCTTGCTAGGGTTCAGCTAGAGCCATAACCCAGAATTCTTCAGCTTGGCATAGTGCCCATCGAAAAGCCTGTGCCTTTTGGTTTTCGCCAGTTCAGCTTTCCCCAGTCACTACAAACCTCAACGCCCTTCAAATCTGCAGTTTTTTTTCAATTGGTAAGGTCTCGTTTTTTCACTAGAAGTTTTGATTCGGCTGATACCTAGGATGACAGATCCTTGTTTTCTCGGTTCTTGAAAGCTCGTGTGCATTTGTTTCCTCGCTATGTCTGCATGATTTTGGTGCGTGAATTTGTTTGGGGATTTGGCATCTTGCCTGTTGTCTAGAAGAATCCTTTCCTCTCGAATTGGTCAGCAAGAGGATAATTTCTTTCCCCTGCTTTATGTCTTAGTTAATGATAATTCACTGACTGGGTACCCTGAATGCATACAGTAACTAGGTATTTATTAGAAGGGAAAATTGGAGAAAGTGTAATTAACCCAAGGATCTTGGTCAACGTAATTTGTAATTCTTATAATCTTATCAGTATTTCCTATGGTGATGCATGAATTGGGGAAAGTGTAGTAAACTGACAAATACTTCAGTTCTTGTTCATGCCCTCTTTCTCTGACTTTTAAGGACCTATTTTGACCCCAAACTTCTGACGCTGCCTGTGACTGAAAATGCTAAATTATTGTTCCAATAGTTGTTAAAGGCATTCTTATGTAGGTTCATTTTTCTTTGTCGGTTTCTGCTTTCTATTTTGGAAATCGTGTCATTGACATGGAGAGTTTGCCTTTCTAGTTGTCTGCTGTAGTCCTCTGCAATGGTTGAAAACAGGGCTTGTAACACCCTAGTTGTTTGAAGGGTTAAAATCAGATCATCATGCATCATGACCAAAAATAATTCAAACAATGTATTTCTTATATGAATATATGCATGTGTATGTGTGTGTAGATAAGGCTTTTTCATTATGTGTTTGTAATCTTTCATGCTCCACTTGTCATGACAAATAGAGTATAAAAACACACTCACGTTTTAGTGCCTAGCAAGTTCACTTAAAAGACCATTTGCTAATTCAAACTTTAAATACATAAATGTATAGGAATTCAAATCCTAGTAGCCATAAATTTGAATTAACATTTAAACTATAGCTAAAATGATCTTTGGCCTAAAATGAAAGTTGTAGATTTTCAAATTCCCTACAATTTTCATGTTGACAGTTTTTTAAGTTTCTTTGCAAAAGTTTGAGAAAAATCAAATTCAAACCGGCCCCTTTTTTCCTTCTCTCTCTTTCTCTCTCTCTCCCCTTCACGCCCGACCATGGTAGGGCACCGGTGCCAGGTGGCCGGCGATGCCTGACCACCATGCCACGCCAAGCCTCCTCGCCCGACCGGCCGCTGACCACGCCCGACCTTGCCTCCTCCCGCACGCCATCTCGCTGATGCACCCTGCCGCCGGCCGCCACGCGGCCAGAGATGCGTGTGGGCGCCCGACGACAAGGAGGTCACCACCGGCCTTTCTCCGGCCGCTGCCCGGCTCCCTACCCTTCCTGCCCGGCCTCCCCACTCCCTCCTCCCTCTCATCGCTCGCCTATAAAAGGGGCACGGGCCTCCCAGCTCACGCCCGAGCTCCACCGCCGCTCGCCATTAGCACCGCCGCCCCACCTCCACACCGAACTCCTCCACCGAGCTCGCCCCGGCCTCCACAGACCCCCAAGGCGCGTTCCCCACCTCCCAAGGAAGCTCCCCGACCTGGCCTCGACAGCTTGGCACCGCCGGACTGCCGCCGCACCCATCGTCGGGTACTGCTCTGCCGTCGGCCCACCTCCAACGTCTCCACCCCGATCGAGGCCACCCCGAGGTTCCTCTCGCCTCCCTAAAGCTCTCCCACCCTTTTTCCGCCACCGCCAATGAACCCCCTCACCGGAATTTGGCCCAACACCGCCGCCGGCCACCAAGGGCCACATTGCAAGATCTAAGTTTTTCCTAGGGTTCTTTCTGCAAAAACTCATTTACCCCCCTTAAACAAAAACTTTGCATCTCAAATTCAAACCAGTGAAGTTGTAAATTCATTTAAAAATTGTTAAAAAATCAGAAAAATGCAAACTAAAATGTTCTGATCTCCTTATGATGGGATCTACAACTTTTGCACATGATGTTGGCTAGTTTCAAAATAAAACTTGTTCTAGAATATATCTTAGTTTTGTTAGCTTGTATTTGTATCCAGTGGTGGAGCCTGACCAAAGAATCAGGGGCCAGCCTTTGTTAATTAAGCTGCTAAACCAATGAATAGTGTTAAAATTACTGTTTAACTAATGGAAATTTTGCATTACCGACTGTCCTTAGGGGCCAGCCTTTGCGTTACTGTTTAACTAACGCGCGCCACCATCACCGACATCACCGATGAGGATGTCATTCGTTGCTTCCAAAATGGCCTCTTCTCGAAGAACACGTACCACGACTTCGGGCGCAACCGCCCAACTACTGTCGTGGAGCTGCGTGACATGATGGCACGGTGCTGACCAAGAGGACGAGGAAAATGACAGTTTCCCCAAGCGCAACCACGACAAGCAAGGCAATGGCAACGATCACTTCGACAAAAGCCAGCAGAACCACTCGGGGAATACCCGAAAGCGCAAGCCAGACCATGAAGTCGCAACTGTCGAGTGCAACCTGCGTGGCAAGAAGTCGGGGAACAATGACTCAGAATATGAGAAACTCATGCACAAACGATGCCCGATACACCCGAAGTCGCGGCACACGCTCTTCGAGTGCGTCACCATCCGTAAATCACTTAATGCACCACCCCTCCCTCAAGTAGGAAAGCGAAAAGACAAGGAGGATGATGAAGGAGGTGACAAGTCGGGGGCTCAAGACTTCCAGGATCTGAAGAATGTCATCAACGTCATCTTTGGCGAAGATGGCGAATTCCCCTCCAAGCGTGCGCAGAAGTTGACCCTGCGCGAAATACTCTCTGTGGAGTCGGCCACGACAAGGCCTCTGAGATACAACGAGGTCCCGATCTCCTTCTCCAGGGATGATCAATGGACCAGCTTCTCCGAGCTGTGAAAATTCCTGCTTGTCCAAGACCCTGTTGTGGCGGGCTCACAGCTCACTCGCGTACTCATTAACGGCGGGAGTGGCCTCAACCTGCTTTCCGCGAGTACTCTGAAGAAGATGAGATTGGACATCTCTAAGATGCTCACTCCCAGCAAAGCTCCTTTCTACGGCATTGTCCCGGGTAACGTGGCTACACCACTCGGGTCAGTGGTCCTGCCAGTCACCTTTGGGACGAAAGACAACTACCGCACTGAGTACATCAAGTTCGACGTGGCGGATTTCGACTTGTCATACCATGCCATCCTTGGCAGACCGGCACTAGCCAAATTCATGGACGTGCCCCACTACGTCTACCTGCTACTCAAAATGCCAGGGAAGACAGGCGTACTCACACTCCGTGGCGACCTGAAGAAGTCGTACGACTGCGACTAGGAGGCGATCGAGTACGCCACGACTTCACGCATGCTAGAGCCGTCTGCAGAAGTACTCGCGGCCGCGCTGAAGCTGACCAACACAGAGATAGAGATCTCCAACCAGCGGCCCAGCCCGTCGAGGGTTAAACCCAACCCCAGCAACGTCGGCATCAAGGCCATCCAGCTGCAAGAGGGCGACCTGTCCAAGACTGCTTTGATCGGGGTCGGCTTAGGTGACAAATAGGAAAGCGCGCTCATCAACTTCCTTAGGGCTAACCAGGACATATATGCATGGAAACCAGCGGATATGCCAGGGGTGCCCAAGGAGTTGATTGAGCATTGCCTAAAAGTCGACCCTAAAGCCACTCCGAAGAAGCAACGACTACGACGCTTCGCCCCCGACAAGAGGGAGGCCATCAAGAAAGAGCTAGCAAAACTACTCGTGGCTGGTTTTATTAAAGAAGTGTACCACCCCGAGTGGTTAGCTAACCCTGTACTAGTCTTGAAAAAAGAATAATAATGAATGGAGGATGTGTGTGGATTATACTGATCTCAATAAACATTGCCCGAAGGACCCCTTCGTGCTCCCACGCATCGACCAAGTCATCGACTCTACGGCTGGCTGCGTCTTGCTCTCCTTCCTCGACTGCTACTCGGGCTATCATCAGATATCTCTCAAGGAGGAAGACCAGATCAAAATGGCGTTCATCACCCCTTTGCAGCATACGCTTACACTACAATGTCATTCGGGTTGAAGAACGCAGGAGCCACCTATCAACGGGTCAACCAACTGTGCCTTGCGGGACCAGCTACACCGCAACGTTGAAGCTTACGTGTATGACGTGGTCATCAAGATTAGATCCCATGATGAGTTCATCACTGATCTCGAGGAGACCTTCAACAGCTTGCGACAGTTTTGATGGAAGCTTAACCCGACAAAGTGCGTCTTTGGCGTGCCTCAAGGCAAACTACCTGAGTTCATTGTCAGTCACCGCACGATCGAATTAAATCTAGAGAAGATCAACACCATCACAGCCATGGACGCTCCAAGAACGATCAAGGATGTCCAGAAGCTCATAGGCTGCATGGCAGTTTTGAATCGATTCATCTCCCGACTTGGAGAAAGGGGACTTCCCTTCTTCAAATTTCTCAAACTCCACGACGAGTTCAAGTGGACGGAGGAGGCAAGCTAGACGCGGCAAGATCTCAAGCACCATTTGCAGTCGCCACCCATCATGATGGCTCCCCAACCAGGCGAGAATCTGCTACTCTACATCGTCGCGACTACTCACGTCGTCAGCACGACAATCGTGGTGGAACGCCACGTGGAAGACCACACCTTCGGGGTGCAACGACCAGTCTACTTCATCAGCGAAGTCCTCTCTGAATCCAAGGTTCATTACCCAACGATTCAGAAAATACTTTACGGTATCCTCATCACTTCCAGGAAGCTTCGCCACTACTTCGATGCATACAATATCTTGGTAGTCTCCGACTTCCCATTGGCGGATAACCTCCACAATCGGGATGCTACAGGGCGCATCTCCAAGTGGGTAGTGGAGCTGGGAGCCCTTACACTCGACTTCAAGCCCCGGATAGCCATCAAGTCGCAGGCACTAGTTGATTTCATGGCGGAGTGGAAAGAAAACCAAATAAAAGCCCCAACCAACCAGCCAGAGCATTGGGTCATGTACTTTGACGACTCACTCAAGCTCGGCGGCGGTGGTGCGGGAGTACTTTTCATCAGCTGAGAGGAGAACACCTCAAGTTCGTATTTCAAATACTATTCGAGGTCTCCAACAACGAGGCCGAGTACGAGGCATTATTGCACGGGCTACGCCTGACAATCTCCCTAGGCATCAAGCGACTACTCATCTATGGTGACTCCTTACTGGTGGTTCAACAACTCAACAAGCGTGGATCAGCATCAGGCATACTCATGAAGTGTGTCAACACGGAGGAGGGTAAAGAGATACTCCAAGAGATTCACGAGGGCGTGTGTGGGTACCATGCGGCTTCTCGCACACTTGTCGGCAAGGCGTTTCGATCTGGTTTCTACTGGCCGACTGCTTTAGCAGATGCCGAAGCACTCGTTCGCCGGTGTACCAACTGCCAATTCTTTGGCAAACAGCCCCATGTTCTGGCTCATAACCTCATCACTATACCACCTTCATGGCCGTTTGAATGCTGGGGCATGGACATGATAGGGCCCTTAACAACTGCGCCAGGAGGTTTCACACACGTGTTGATGGCCATCGACAAGTTTACCAAGTGGATCGAGTACAAGACAATCGCAACGCTCACTGCAGATCGAGTGGTTACTTTCATCTGCGACATCTTACACTGCTTTGGCTTCCCCAACACCATCATCACAGATTTGGGATCCAATTTCCACTCGCATCAGTTCTGGGATTTCTGTGAACGCAGCTCCATTGAAGTCAAATATGTTTCGGTGGCTCATCCTTGGGCCAATGGCCAGGTTGAGCACGCCAATGGCTTGATTCTTGATGGATTGAAGAAAAGACTCTATGACGAGAACAGTAAAAAGGGTGGCAAGTGGATCAATAAGATCTCATCAGTAGTCTGGGGGCTTCGCACACAACCAAGCAAAGCCATAGGACAGTCACCTTTCTTTCTCGTATACGGGTCTAAAGCTATATTACCAGCTGACGTGAGGTGGAAGTCTCCACGACTGGAGATGTTCGAAGAAGGCGAGGCTAACACTGCAAGACATCTCAAGCTTGACTCAGCTGAGGAAATCCGATGCAATGCATTGTTGACAGTCGGCCCGCTACTTACAAGGAGTTCGCCGTTACCACGACAGAAACGTTCAACGATGCTCTTTCAATGGTGGAGATATGGTTCTTCGACGAATCCAGGATGATACCGGGCTACACAAGCTTAACTCACGATGGGAAGGACCTTTCCTTGTGCACAAGGTTACAGGCCTTGGATCTTATCGCTTACAGCACCCTGATGGCCAGGAGGTACCAAATTCTTAGAATATTGAACATCTACGTCGTTTTCATCCTTGATCAACTAGGGACATATTTTATTGATGCCTGAAGATGGATACTTCCAGTACAACTCCGTTTTACTATTTCACAACTCGTATTACGCGCAAGTTTGCTGAATGGGCCTCGCTCCCATATTTCCAGTACCTAATTACTAGTTTTCGACTACTCTATTAGGTTACTGAAGGGCCTTTGTGCTCATACTTCCAGTACAACACTATTTTACTGGTTTATGACTGATACTACGCGCAAGTTTTCTGAAGGGGCCTCGCTCCCTTATTACCAGTAACATATTACTTGTTTTCGACTTGTACACTATGTTATTGAAGGGGCCTCGCTCCCATGACAAGAAGTTTACTAGTGTACGACTAGCTCTGCACATGTTCGACTACTTTGACTACTTGTCTTGACTACAATCCTAGTCGGGATCGACTCGGATTAGATGCCTTCATCGACTGTTCAAGCACCAGCGACTACTTGCTCAATGCATGGACTCGGGGGCTAGCGCCACCGTTCTGCTATGACTACTTTATGCTTATCATCTGGCTCCTGGCTCGGGGGCTTGATGCGACAAGGCACTTAGCGTGCCTCAAGGGACAGCTCTCATGCTTACATGCTGGACGCTGTACAATTACTCGACAATGCCCGATCCAAGAGGCTTTTTAAGATTTGTCTTGGGTATATGTTTGTTAACCATTATTTCAAGAATTTTATTCCGAAATAAGGGGTTTGTTCAAAATATTACCCAGAGGACTTATTTAGTCATTGGCTCAGGGCACAAAGATTGATTTGAGAGGTAATTTTGGCTGTTTGTTGGGAATGTTATTTGTTTCAGCATTTTTTCAGGGAACTCATCACGAAAAAAGAGGTTTTCAAATTTACTACACCAATTTGTCCATGTTCACCATCAAATCTTTGTCGTCATATATTGCATGCCACGATTCTTTGGATCCTTTATTCCAAAACTTGGGGATTTGGATTCAATGCTCGGGGGCTGCGGGACACGTGTCATCAGCGACTTATTTTTCAAAACTGTTGGAAGATAAGGACAGAAGACTCAAGATTAAATTGACCCTCAGCCTGATTCTACGAGTCAACCTAAGGCTCGGGGGCTACTCCATATGGAGTGCGAGTTTTATTGCACCCCATATAAAGAAGACTGGACAACTACTTGGGGCATGAGCACCTCACAGCCTCGACGTAGCCAAGGAAGTACTCGAAGGACACCTTCAGGACGAAGTTCGGGAGAATTCAAACGCCTTCAGAAGTACTCGGAGGCCTGCAGTATTCGACTACGAAGAGCTTGGGGGCTTGTCAGACCCGGGCACACGGGACTGTCCACGTGGCACACTTCTCCTAGGATATGGGATGGGACATGGCCCACGCCCTACATCTGTTTTAACTACTCGTAATGCAGTAGGATTACTCGTACAGTAGTTAAACTAGTCGGACACGGTAGGAAACTACCCGAGAAGTACTCGGGTAGGACTCTTGGGCTTGTACCCGACTAGGACTTCCATGTAAACCTGTCCCCCCAAACTATATAAGGGCGGTCAGGGACCCCCTCGGGACAATCATCATCAAAGGCAATACAAACCACACAGGACGTAGGGTATTACGCTCTCACGGCCAAAACCTGTCCAAAACCTTGCGTTCCTTTGCACCTTCGAGTTCCTGAACTCGGCGACACCCTAACTATAAACTCACCACCTCGGGGGTATCCCTCGGTGGGCGTGGCGGTAAAACACCGACACATGACAGGGGGACCATGGCCCACTATGGCCTGGTCGTAGCTCTGCCAGTGTTTGTATCTCCTGTTCTAGGCATGTAATGATGCTAATTTTTGGACAGTAGGTTAGTTTCTTGATAGGTAGGCTTATGTAAAATTTTCAGGATCAGAGCATACCACTAGCTATAGTTGTTAGTGCATCTTGATTCATGTACTAGTTTGGTGGGTTTATTTGTTCATGATGTTCTATTGTTGTGATAGGGATGAAACTTATACAGTAAGGTTACCTTGTCACATAAAAGCTATAGAAAAAGTTTGGAACCTTATACTTCTGTCTAGCATGCTCATATGTTTTTATCTATAAATAAATAAATTAGTAAAAATAGTTGCGGTGCCTAGAAAAATATGATATTTTTACCGGAGGATATATTTGGGTAGTTGGTCATGCATGAAAAGTTTGGAGTTCAGAAACTCTGTAGATCTGTCAGTAAAAATGAATCTTGAATAGTTAGATATATTTTGTTGTATTTTCTATGCTCTGTTAGTTGCTTAATAAAATTAGAAACATTTACAGTAGGATCAATATAGGTGTGGGAGTACTCTGTAAACTTTTGAGCACCAGTACTTGCATTTTTTTATCTGCATAAATGAATCTAGATTCTAGCAATAGTTGTTTACATTATTTATCATGATTAATCTACTGCAAAAAAATGGCTGAAACTTTTAAAGTAAGTTTGTCACTAGGAGATGGGTTCTGCATAAAACTTTCAAGAACAGAACCTATGTCTAACAGTAGTTAAGAGTACCACATGTTTGCTTTGTGTTTGCTTTTGGAAAATATAAATTTATGCACATAAGTAACATGACAAAAACCCCATTCACTTAATGAAGTAAGTAAAATTGGATAATATTCAGTAAATGATTGCCCAATGAAATGTAAATAAAATGCTTTACAATTTAACTCAGAGCCTTGTTGGATTGCAACTTTATCGTGAAATACTATTGTTGTTCCTACCATTAAAATCACTCATACATATGCATTCATATAGAATCGACTACTCTCGCTGATGGAACGTACGAGTTGATTTCCAAGTCTGAGAGTGAGCAACTACTCTCGCTGATGGAACGTACGAGTTGATTTCCGAGTCCGAGAGTGAGCAGCGTGAGGCCCAAGTATATCTAACTAAAATTGTTGAAGACCCGAACCAAAGTTTGGAAGAGCCCAAGGCTAACTTTGCTCAGGAAGGCAAGCCCCGGAGCATGAACCCTATTTTCAAATATATGCAATGCTATACTTCTATTTACTTATGCATTTAAGTTTATAGGAGTTTGTTGAAACCTTAGTTGCATGATCCTAGGTACCGATGCTATGAACACTAGTTGTAAAGAACTCTAGATGCCATGCTAATAGGGTTTCGGTAAAGGTCGAGTGATTGCCTGTCACTCGACGGGCGGGGCTGGTTACGATATTCATGTTGATGATTGAGGTCCCGTCTGTATAGCAAATTTGGCTAAGGTCAAAGTGTGTGGTAGCATGTGGTCATGTTTTTGAATGTGCTAACCACATACCGAGAATATGGTGATCGGTAAGCTTAAGTACCTGATTGAACCGGGGCGTGGAAAATACCTCCCCACCGTGTTCCCGTGCGGCCTCATGGTGGGTGCAGAGCGGGGTTCTATACTCAAGGGCGGTGGGCCTATTCCATGAAACGGGAATAAAAGGGAAAAGTTGCCCGTGTGACTCTAGGAGTAACCACGTGACGTGTGTTTAGGTTTGCCTTGCTAGGTTAAGAAATTCGATTCGAATCGTCTGTTTCTCGCGGCCATCGAGACTACTTGATCCTTTTACCACATAGAGTAAGAAGAGGAACAATGATGATGATGATGATTAATATTGTTGAATGCTTAAGATAATTCCTTCCACCATGTGTGATGTTGGATAGTTGCTCATCTAGAATGGTTAATCAAACTAGAACTTGAGCTATAATTTGAAAGTAAGGACCTACTCATTGTTGCTTTTCGGCAAAAACAAACCCCTCAAGCGAAAATCCTTGCACATTTGGGAGTCGGCTATGTATATACCAAAAGTCGGGTAAGCCTTGCTGAGTATTACTATACTCAGCCTTGCTTGTGAGTTTGTTTTCAGGTGAGACTTTTGAGGACATGGTTGCTAGTTTGACTTGGCCGTGTGATGAGGACATCAACACCAACGATACATCCACTCCGACACAAGTACCTATTGCTGGTCCTATTACTCGTGCTCGTGCGCATCAACTTAGTCATCAGGTGAGTTCAAATCTAAGCTCATGTACATCATGTTTAGACCATGGAGACCCGTGTACTCTTGTTTTGCTTAGGAACCAAGGAGGCGACCGAAAGGGAAACGGATTCGCGCAGGCTGGATTCGGACTGCAGAACAGTACCAACTTGTGACGGACACCACGGTCGCATATAAACTCGGATTGGGGCGTTCAAGTACTTCGTGGAAAGCTTATGGAGTCTTATTTCAAACGGATCCGTCCTCATATCCATATCTATTACGAGTCGGCCGCAATCGTAAAATTAATACAGAGTCCTTTTCTGCACATGGTGCTGCGTCACCCTGTTTTGGCCCAATGGGCCGTGTATCAAGTTGAGTCCATTACGGACGCGTCCTAGGATTGGAGTACGACCCCAGCACCCCTGTGGTCGTCCTCCCACGTACTTATACCCCTTAGCCGCCACCAAGGATGCTTGGGTTTTGTTTAGATCAAGTTTAGCCTTCGCTACTTGCTTGCAAGCGCGCGTGCTGGATCAGCCGCCCGTCTTCTTGTCTTCGAAACCCCACCATTATTGAGATTACGTGTGAAACCTTCATTTACATGTAGTAAATTCGGTACTTGTCATACTTGTTCTTGCTAGTTCTTCGATTGCTTGCAGGACGAGTGCCCTAGTGGTCGGGTGCCGCGCTCCACAAGATCGCGACAGCCATTGGAGGGGGTGTATCGGTTGCTAAGGCGCAGCTTGGAAGGCTGTAGTCGGGCCGTGAACGTCGCCTCCATCGACCAATCGAGTTATCCATGCCTCTCATCGAAAGATCGGGAATCAAACCCTAGCGGGTCGCCATTACCGTGTACTCTTCCTTTGGGTTGGTCGGTGGAATGGGATGCGTCCCCGGCCAATGATGATCATACCGAGTGATGTCATGTATGGGCTTCATCATGACATCTTGTATCGTCGTTAGACTACCGTTTTATTTTCCGCTGCACTATTAAACTCTGAAGTACTAGTTATGAATTCGAATGTGGTTTGTAATAAAAATTCGTGTTGAACTCTGTGATGTAAAATTTGTGGATTGTTGAAATCTCTAGGCTCACCTTCATGTGGGTTGTATGTATGCTTTGTTTCAATCGAAATTCTAGTCGTTGCATCGGGATGTCACCCGACGGACTGTCGAGTTACTCCGTTTTAAGTGCGAGTTAGCCCGGATTGCCTTTATTGTGATGGTTAGCACAATTGAGCGGGATTAATTCGGGCGGTTCTGCCACAGGGCTTTGTCAACTTCACTGTTGCTTTTAGATTTTTAGCATTATTAAGGCATGGATATGTATATGCCTAGGTCCCATCAAGTGAAATTTGCATGTACCAAGCAGCACAACTTCACAAAATTGCAATGTCTTTCTATCTAGCATATTGGCATTCTTTTTGTGTGTCCAACTTCAAGTTAGCCAGTTTTATTGCGTGGATCCACAGTTGATAGCCAATTACAATAACTTGTTACTGTAATTATTCATCTGCACCAACTGAGTGTGACCACCTTAGAGTTAACTTGAATAGACTTATTACTTGGCTTCTTGTAGTTATGATAGCTGAAGATTAGTATTATAGCAGGAGCTTAAAAATTATTGTAGTCCTCTAATCTGAAAATGCTCTTTTCTATCAACTCTTTATTACTTGTAGATCCCTCCCGCACCAGTTCGAGTTGGAGAAGGTGAAGCTTCCCTTCTTGGGATCCGATACCAACTCCAAAAGGTCCAAGTGTGCTATTATTTTTCGCAAAACTATATAGCTGACTTGTTTTCATTAGCAGTATTGTGTTTTCATTGCCGTGTTTGAAGCAATAGAGAAATGGAAGGAAACTCACAGGAAAGTATATAGCCTGTGTCCATGTCTATGATTAGGATCAGATTAATGCATTAATTGATGTGTTTGAAGAGGGATTGGATGATAAAAAAATACTACTTGGTGGCATGCTAATGCATTGGTATACTACTGTGTTGGTGTAGTGTTAGGTACATGGTTCAGTAGCCTCTGTGGGGCCTTGGGATAGCACAAGAACAGCTTGGTATGAGAGTGTAAAGGTTGGGAGGAGGCATGGGACATAGGCTATGCCCTTGGAATTATTGAGAGCTTGGGGAGACATGCCATATTGTGTTCCTGTAGGCATAGTTGTTTTTCAGCTATGGATGATGTTCAATTGGAGTATAAATTAGCTTGAGGGTCCAATGCCTTTTCTTTTTCTTTTTCTTTTTCTTTTTTGAACTCTGTGAGAACACAATACTGTAGAGCTGACCTTGATCCAATACTGCTAGTGAAAACACAATACTATACCTAATCAATGACCGGTCACATTTATGCACCTGTAGTGATGACGTGTAGATCTGCTCCATTTTTTGTTGCAGTTCATCTGCACCAACAGAGGTGTATCAGGCTAGTATGCACAATATACGATGGGTAAAACATTGTGAACTGTACCAGCAAAAGTATTGCTTTTGATTTTACTAGCAGTATGGGAGCGAGGCCCCTTCAGTAAACTACAAGTAGTACTAGTCGAGAACTAGTAAATGGAGTAGTACTGCAAGTATGGGAGCGAGCTGAAAACGGACAACTTTTTGATCAGCTCGGCCAGATCGGGAAGCAGCACATCGTCGAGGTTGTCGACGAAGTTGTCTAGATCGCTGCTTGGAGTCGATGAAGTGGCCTCCGGCTCCTTGGAGTTAGCCAGATGGCTGTTGAAGCCACCCAAACCGTCGGCGACGCAGATCTAGGAACCGAAGATGAAGGTTGTGCCCTCGTCAAGTACAATGCTGGTGATGTTCAAGGATGCCATCGAATTCTCCGGTGGATGCTCGATGAACACCCCTACCTGGCGCGCCAGCTGTTGGTGTTTTACCGCCATGCCCACCGAGGGATACCCCCGAGGTGGTTAGTTTGTAGGTAGGGTGTCGCCGAGATCAGAAACTCGAAGGTGCAAAGGAACACAAGGTTTTAGACAGGTTTGGGCCACTGAGAGCGTAATACCCTACGTCCTGTGTGGCTTGTATTGTCTTTGATGATGATTGTCCGTGAGGGGGTCCCTGTCCGCCCTTATATAGTTTGGGGGGACAGATTTACATGGAAGTCCTAGTCGGGTACAAGCCCAGGAGTCCTGCCCGAGTACTTCTCGGGTAGTTTCCTACCGTGTCCGACTAGTTTCACTACTGTACAAGTAATCCTACTGCATTACGAGTAGTTACACAGATGTAGGGCGTGGGCCATGTCCCATCCTGTATCCTAGGAGAAGTGTGCCACGTGGACAGTCCCGTGTGCCTGGGTCTGACAGCCCCTGCAGTAAACTACACGTAGTACTAGTCGAGAACTAGTAAATGGAGTAGTACTGGAAGTATGGGAGCGAATGCTCCTTCAGTAAACTCCACGTAGTACTAGTCAAGAACTAGTAAACGGAGTAGTACTGGAACTATGGGAGCGAATACCCCTTCAGTAAACTCCACATAGTGCTAGTCAAAATCTAGTAAACGGAGTAGTACTGGAAGTATGGAAGAGAGGCCCCTTCAGTAAACTACACGTAGTACTAGTCGAGAACTAGTAAACGGAGTGTTAATGGAAGTATGGAAGCGAGTCCCCTTCAGTAAACTACACGTAGTACTAGTCAAGAACTAGTAAATGGAGTGTTACTGGAAGTATGGGAGCGAGTCCCCTTCAGTAAACTACATGTAGTACTAGTCGAGAACTAGTAAACAGAGTGTTACTGGAAGTAAGGGAGCGAGGCCCCTTTAGTAAACTATGCTGTAGTACTAGTCGAGAACTAGTAAACGGAGTAGTACTGGAAGTATGGGAGCGAGTCCCTTTCAGTAAACTACGTGTAGTACTAGTCGAGAACTAGTAAACAGAGTAGTACTGGAAGCATATGAGCAAGGCCCCTTCAGTAAACTACACGTAGTACTAGTTGAGAACTAGTAAACGAAGTAGTACTGGAAGTATGGGAGCGATGCCCCTTCAGTAAACTCCACGTAGTACTAGTCGAGAACCTGTAAACGGAGTAGTACAGGAAGCAGGGGAGTGATGTCCCTTTAGTAAACTACGCTGCGCTGCAGCTGACAACTTAGGATACAAGTTAGCTAAGGGTGGAAACGGCGTAGGTGCTTGATATTCCAGGAGTTTGGGACCTCTTGGCCATCAGGGTACAGTAAGTGATACGACCCTGATCCTATAACCTTGAGAACGATGAAGGGTCCCTCCCATCGCGAATTAAGGTTGTGCAACCCGGTCTCGTCCTGGATGCGGCGAAGGACTAAATCTCCAACGTTGAAAGATCTTGCTTGAATGTTCCGATCGTGGTAACGACGGACGCCTTGTAAGTAGCGAGCCGACTGAAGCAAAACATTGCATCTGACTTCTTCTGCCAAATCAAGTTCAAGATGTCTTGCGCCATCAGCCTCGCCTTTTTTGTACATCTCCAGTCGAGGAGATTGCCAAATGACATCAGCCGGTAGTATAGCTTTGGACCCATAGATGAGAAAAAAAAGGTGACTGTCCTGTGGCTTTGCTTGGTTGTGTGCGCAGCCCCCAGACTACTGACCAGATCTCATTGATCCACTTGACGCCCTTTTTGTTATTCTCGTCGTCGTAAAGTCTCTTTTTCAGGCCATCAAGGATCATGCTGTTGGCGCGCTCAACCTGGCCATTGGCCCGCGGATGAGCCATTGAAACATACTTGACCTCAATGGCACTGCGCAGAAATCCCAAAACTGATGCGAGTGGAAATTGGATTCCAAATCTGTGATGATAGTGTTGGGGAAACCGAATCGGAGCAAGATGTAACAGATGAAGCTAACCACTCGATGTGTAGAGAGCTTTGTAATTGTCTTGTACTTGATCCACTTAGTAAACTTGTCGATGGCTACCAACATAAGAGTAAAACCTCCTAGCGCAGTTGTGAAGGGCCCTATCATGTCTAGGCCCCAGCATGCGAACGGCTATGAAGGTGGTATGGTAATAAGGTTGTGGGCCGAGATGTGGGGCTGCTTGCTGAAGAACTGGCAGTTTGTACACCGGCGAACGAATGCTTCGGCTTCTGCCAAAGCAGTCAGGCAGTAGAACCCGGATCTGAAAGCTTTCCCGACTAGCGTGCGAGAAGCGGCATGGTTTCCGCATGTGCCTTCGTTAATCTCCTGGAGTATTTCCTTGCCTTCCTCTGTGCGAACACACTTCATGAGTATGCCTGATGCTGATCCATGCTTGTATAATTTCTCCCCGACTAGAACGTACCCTTTCTACGTCGTAGGATGCGTGCAGCCTCAGCGCTTTTTGGGTCAACGTCGGGAGGTAATTTGTGCTCCTTGATGAAGTCGAGAAAAGTCACCCGCCAGTCGACCTCGATCATCAAGACCTCTCAGTCAAGTTCTATTGGACCCTAAGCGATGGTGCTTTGATCTGGTGTCTTGATGGATAGGTGATGCAACTCTTGGATGAAAATCCCTGGTGGGACATCAGCTCGATCGAACCCAGTTTCGAGAGCACATTCACTCCCACATCGTTGTCGTGAATCACATGATGAATTTCAAGCCCTGAGAACTTGTTCTCGAGATTGTGTATTTCCGCGACACAGGCATCCATGGTGTCCTTGTTGATATCCAACTATTTGTTGACTTGTTGGATCACCAGCAAGGAGTCGTCGTAAACAAGTACTCGCTTGATGCCCAGAGAGACTGCCATGCGTAGCCCGTGTAGTAGTGCCTCTAACTCGGCTTCATTGTTCGAGACCTCAAATAGTATTTGGAATACATATTTGAGTTGTTCTCTTTTTGGACTGATGAAGAGTACTCCCGCGCCACTGCCTCCGAGCTTGAGTGAGCCATTGAAGTACATCACCCAATGCTTTGGCAGGTTGGCTGGGGCTTCCACTTGGTTTTCTCACCATTCTGCCATAAATTTGACTTGTGCCTGCGACTTGATGATTGTTCGGGGCTTGAAGTCGAGAGTAAGAGCCCCTAGTTCCAGTGCCCACTTGGAAATGCGTCCGGTGGCGTCCCGATTATGGAGAATATCCGCCAATGGGAAATCAGTGACCATCGAGATGTTGTATGCGTAATAATAGTGGCGAAGCTTCTTGGAGGTGATGAGTATAGTGTAGAGTAGTTTTTGAATTGTCGGGTAATGGACCTTGGATGTAGAAATAACTTCGCTAACAAAGTAGACTGGCCGCTGCACACCGAAGGCCCCCTCCAATGGCTGTCGCGGTCTTGTGGAGCGCGGCACCTGACCACTAGGGCACTCGTCCTGCAAGCAATCGATGAACTAGCAAGAACAAGTATGACAAGTACTGAATTTACTAGATGTAAATGAAGGTTTCACACGCAATCTCAATAATGGTGGGGTTCCGAAGACAAGAAGACGGGCGGCTGATCCAGCACGCGCGCTTGCAAGCAAGTAGCGAAGGCTAAACTTGATCTAAACAAAACTCAAGCATCCTTGGTGGCGGCTAAGGGGTATAAGTACGTGGGAGGACGACCACAGGGGTGCTGGGGTCGTACTCCAACCCTAGGACGCGTCCGTAATGGACTCAACTTGATACACGGTCCATTGGGCCAAAACAGGGTGACGCAGCACCATGGGCAGAAAAGAACTCTGTATTAATTTTACGATTGCGGCCGACTCGTAATAGATATGGATATGAGGCCGGATCCGTTTGAAAGAAGACTTCATAAGATTTCCACGAAGTACTTGAACGCCCCAATCCAAGTTTATATGCGACCGTGGTGTCCGTCACAAGTTGGTACTGTTCTGCAGTCCGAATCCAGCCTGCGCGAATCCGTTTCCCTTTCGGTCGCCTCCTTGGTTCCTAAGAAAAACAAGAGTACACGGGTCTCCATGGTCTAAACATGATGTACATGAGCTTAGATTTGAACTCACCTGATGATTAAGTTGATGAGCATAGCACGAGCACGAGTAATAGGACCAGCAATAGGTACTTGTGTCGGAGTGGATGTATCGTTGGTGTTGATGTCCTCATCAGCATGGCCTTCCTCCTGGCGTTCCACCACGATTGTCGTGCTGATGATGTGAGTAGTCGTGGCGATGTAGAGTCACAGGTCCTCGCCTGGTTGTGGAATCGTCAAGATGGGGGGCGACTGCAGATGATGCTTGAGATTTTTCCAGCGCCTGCTTTGTTATCTCAGTCCGCTGAAACTTGTCGTGTCGTTTGAGCAATTTGAAGAAGGGTAATCCTTGTTCTCCAAGTCACGAGATAAATCTATTCAGGGCCGCCATACATCCTGTGAGCTTCAGGACATCCTTGATCGTCCGTGGGGCGTCCATGTCTGAAATGACGGTGATTTTCTCCGGGTTGGCTTCAATTCCTCGGTGACTAACGATGAACCCTAGTAGTTTCCCTTGTGGTATAGCAAAGATACACTTGGTTGGGTTGAGCTTCCACCTGAACTTGCATAAGCTGTTGAAGGTTTCCTCGAGATCAAGGATGAACTCGTCGTGGGCTCTAGTCTTGAAGACCACATCGTCCACGTAGGCTTCAACATTGCGATGTAGCTAATCAGCAAGGCATAATTGGATAGCCCGCTGATAGTTGGATCCTGCGTTCTTCAACCCGAAGAACATAGTTGTGTAGGCCTATGCTCCAAAAGGGGTGATGAATGCAGTCTTGATCTGATCTTCTTCCTTGAGAGCAATTTGATGGTAACCCGAGTAGCAATCAAGGAAAGAAAGCAAGACGCAGCCAGCCGGATCCACTTGACGAGCACGAGCGCGAGTAATAGGACCAGCAATAGGTACTTGTGTCGGAGTGGATGTATCGTTGGTGTTGATGTCCTCATCATCCTCCCCTTCTTGCATTTGAGTCGTCCTCGACTCAAGCTCATCTTCCTCTCCCAAATATGGCTTCAAATCTGCAATGTTAAATGTGGGACTAACCCCAAAATCCACAGGCAGATCGAGCTTATATGCATTATCATTGACTTTCTCTAACACTTTAAATGGTCCATCAGCCCAAGGTAACAATTTAGATTTTCTCAATTCAGGAACCCTTTCCTTTCTCAAATGCAGCCAAACTAAATCTCCAGGTTCAAACTTTAGTTCCTTCCTACCTTTATCACCAGCAATCTTGTATTTAGCATTCATGCGCTCTATGTTTTCTTTAGTTGTTTCATGCAGCTTTAACATCAGTTCGGCACGCTTAGTAGCATCAAAATTCGGTTTTTCAGAAAATAGCAAAGGCATTAAATCAATAGGAGCACGAGGCAAGAAACCATATACAATCTGAAATGGGCACATCTTTGTAGTAGAATGCAGCGATCGATTATAAGCGAATTCAATATGAGGCAAACAATCTTCCCACTTCTTAATGTTCTTCTTTAAAATAGCCCTTAACATAGTAGACAAAGTTCTATTAACCACTTCAGTTTGACCATCAGTTTGCGGATGACATGTAGTAGAAAAGAACAACTTAGTTCCCAATTTAGCCCATAAAGTCTTCCAAAAATAACTGAGAAATTTAGCATCACGATCAGAAACAATTGTGTTGGGCACACCATGCAAACGAATAATTTCCCGAAAGAACAAATCAGCAATGTGAGTAGTATCATCAGTTTTATGACATGGTATGAAATGGGCCATCTTAGAAAATCTATCAACAACCATAAACACAATATCACGTCCCTTCCTAGTCCTAGGCAATCCTAACACAAAATCCATAGAAATATCTTCCCAAGGAGCACAAGGAACAGGTAGAGGCAAATACAAACCGTGTGGATTCAATCGTGATTTAGCCTTTTGACATGTCGTGCAGCGAGCAACAAATCTCTCCACATCTCTTCTCATCTTTTGCCAAAAGAAATGACCAGCACGTATATCTTCCGTTTTCTTTGCTCCAAAATGCCCCATTAAGCCACCTCCATGCGCTTCCTGCAACAATAACGAGCGAACGGAGCTAGCTGGAATGCATAGCTTGTTAGCTCTAAAGACAAACCCATCACTAACGATGAATTTGTTCCATCCCTTCCCCTCTTGACAATGCAGCAACACATCTTTAAAATCAGCATCATTAACATATTGATCTTTAATCGTTTCCAATCCAAATATTTTGTAATCAAGTTGGTTCAGCAAGGTGTATCTCCTAGACAATGCATCAACAATTATATTCTCTTTCCCTTTCTTGTGCTTAATAACATAAGAAAAAGATTCAATAAATTCAACCCACTTAGCATGTCTACGGTTCAATTTTCCTTGACAACGAATATGTTTTAAAGATTCATGATCTGAATGAATAACAAACTCTTTGGGCCATAGATAATGCTGCCATGTTTCTAATGTGCGAACAGGAGCATACAATTCCTTATCATAAGTAGAATAATTCAGAACAGGCCCGCTCAATTTTTCACTGAAATAAGCAACAGGTTTGCCTTCTTGTAACAAAACACCAACAAAACCAATGCCACTAGCATCACATTCAAGCTGAAAGGTTTTATTAAAATCAGGGAGTTGGAGGAGAGGTGCATGTGTCAACTTATCTTTCAGCGTGTTGAAGGAGTTCTCTTGTGTTTTACCCCAACTAAAAGGCACTCCCTTCTTTGTAAGCTCATTCAAAGGCGCGGCAATGGTGTTGATGTCCTTCACAAAACGACGATAGAAACCAACAAGTCCTAGGAAACTCCGCACTTGCGTGATAGTCTTCGGTATAGGCCATCTCTGTATAGCTTCCACCTTGGCTTGATCAACCTCGATTCCCTGTGGAGTCACGACATAGCCAAGAAAAGACACTCGATCGGTGCAAAAGGTGCACTTCTCAAGGTTACCAAATAAACGTGCATCTCGTAAAGCATTAAAAACAGCACCTAAGTGATCAAGATGTTCATCGAAAGATTTGCTGTAAATCAATATATCACCAAAGTAGACAACAACAAATTTCCCAATGAAAGCACGCAGAACCTCGTTCATTAATCTCATGAAAATACTAGGTGCATTAGTTAACCCAAAAGGCATGACTAACCACTCATATAACCCGAACTTAGTTTTGAAAGCAGTTTTCCATTCATCTCCCAATTTCATACGAATCTGGTGGTACCCACTACGCAAATCAACTTTGGAAAACACAACAGCACCACTCAATTCATCAAGCATATCATCCAAACGTGGGATAGGGTGTCGATATCGAATTGTGATATTATTAATAGCCCTACAATCAACACACATACGCCATGTTCCATCCTTTTTAGGCACTAAAATAACCGGAACAGCACAAGGACTAAGAGACTCACACACATAACCTTTGTCGAGTAGTTCTTGCACTTGTCGCTGAATTTCTTTAGTTTCTTCCGGATTTGTCCTGTATGGCGCACGGTTTGGCAATGATGCACAAGGAATAAGGTCAATTTGGTGCTCAATCCCTCGTATTGGTAGCAGCCCCGCTGGTATCTCACTTGGAAACACATCAGAATACTCCTGCAAAAGGTTAGTAACAGCCGGGGGCAAAGAATGCTGCATATCGTGAACTGAAATCAAAGCATCTTTGCACACCAAAGCATAGGCAACAGAAGTGGAAGCAATCAATTCATTAATATCAGACTTAGTAGCAAGCAAGCAATGTCCTTTCAGTCTTATCTCATCTTCCCTGCTACTAACAGATTTGGCATTCTTATCGATCTCAGTTTTAGTTCTCTTAGCTTTAGCAACATCATCACGCACAATAGATTCAGGTGACATAGGAAGAAAAATGATTTTCTTATCATGATGTATAAGAGAATATAAATTTGATCTACCATGATGCATGCTATCGGTATCAAATTGCCATGGTCTACCTAGCAGAATATGACAAGCTTCCATAGGCACAACATCGCATTCAACAACATCATGATATGAACCAATAGCGAAATTAATTCGTACCAATCTCGTTACCTTGACCTTACCACTATTGTTGAGCCACCGAATGTGATATGGATGTGGGTGCGGTTTTGTTGTAAGTGCAAGCTTCTCGACCATATCGGTGCTAGCCAAGTTGTTGCAGCTACCTCCATCAATTATCAAACGGCATGAACGCTCTTTAATAACACACTTTGTTTGGAACAGTGTATGCCGTTGATTTTGCTCCGCCTTTTCCATTTGTGCACTAAGTACACGCTGCACAATGAGGCTCTCATAATGATCTGCATCCTCTGCACCAATCTGCTCTTCTGGTTGTTCCTCAGTACCTGCATGGTCAGCAGCAAGCAAAGCAATTGTATCTTCATCAAAATCACTAGCAGAGGAATACCCACCATCTCCTTTGACCACCAAAACGCGCTTGTTAGGGCAGTCACGTTGCATGTGTCCAAAGCCCTTGCATCGATGGCACTGAACATCTCTTGTCCTTCCCGTGGAGGCAACCGAAGATGCACTCGTGGCTGGTTTCTGGACAGTCGTGGTTGCTGAATTTGTCGGGGGAGCACGTGTCTTATCGTTGGATGGAGCAGGTATTGTCGACCGACTCGGGAATGTAGAAGGTGCAGGAGCTCGTTCGGTCAATGAGGTAGATGTGCGCGGATGCCATGATGAAGGTTTTCCTGCAGAAATATTAGTTCTTGTACTAGCACGTCGTCCCAGCACTTCCCTTTCAGCTTTACAAGCAAGATGGAACAAATGGGTTACGTTAGTATAATTTTATAAGCAAGAATGTCCTGAATTTCTCGGTTCAAACCTCCTAAAAATCTAGCCATAGCAGGTTCCTCATCCTCCACTAAATTACAACGCAACACACCCATTTGTAATTCCTGATAGTATTCTTCTACACTTTTATTACCCTGTCTTAATTGTTGCAATCTATGTAACAGATCACGCGCATAGTAAGAAGGAACAAATCTAGCCCGCATGACCCGTTTCAAAGCATCCCAGGTTTGTGGAATATTATTAGGATTTTTCTTAGCATGTTCTATCCACCAAACAGAGGCAAAATCAGTAAATTCACTAGTAGCAGCCCTAACACGTATATTTTCAGGAAATTTATGACATGCAAACTTTTGATCAACAGCAATTTCCCAAGTAATGTATGCAGCAGGATCGTATTTTCCATCGAAAGAAGGTATCTTAAATTTTAAAGCATCATCATTATTATGTACCTCACGTCGTCGATGTCCACCCATACCTCTCCGATTAGTTCGCAGTCGTCGGCGACTAGGAGCATCTTGGTCATCTAGTTCAGTATCAGCGACATAATCATCCCAATTATCCTCGACACGCTCATCCTTCTTGTTTTCTCCCTCATGCCCATTTGCAGTTCTCGCATGCATCTCATCAAAACGCCTCAAAAGAGCAGCAAGGCTTTGGTCAATATGAGCGACCGACGTCTCCAGCCTTGTAAGCTTGGTGTTGGTGGCAAGCTGCGTGGCCTCCAACAACCCAATCTTATCATTTGACACCAGCATATCTTCAGCAAGCCCATCTACATGCCTCCTCATCTTATTTTCAAAATGTTGTATGATTCCCTTTGTACGAGGAGAGTGACCTAAACTCCCATCACCCTCTGATCCTGTCATGGTTAGATGAACAAAGGAAACACGAAAATAGTTGAAGAAATAAGATCCTACAACTAATGGGATGTAGCTACTGCAAGGCGCTCACTATCAACCTGTTACACAAGCTCTTACCAACTCTTACCTTGCTCAACAGGAGGGGACGGCAACCAACAAGTTTGCAATCGTGGGATGAAGTGTATCGGTGCCGCAACAACAGGACCTGTCAAGCTGTAGTCGGATATGTGGAGCTATAGGTGGGCTGAAGCAAGGATGAACTAGCACCGCGTAGTCACAAAAGCAAGCTGAAGAATCGTTCAACGGCGGCACTATGCTGGTCCTAGCCTAGACCGTGCTAGAGACGTGAGCCTGGACACAAATGAAGTCACGAGACACCACCGAAGAACAAAAAAGATGCACAAAGAACAACCACTTTTTCTTCCCTTCGTTTTCTTCTTCCTTTTTTTTTCTTTTCTTTTTTTTTTCCTTTCTTTTTTTTCTTTTTTTCTTTTCTTTTTTTTCAGGGGATCCTCAAAACTGATTATATAACCTAAAAGACTTCAAAAGAGCCACACAGCACACAAACTTTTCCCGAAAGGGTAGGGGTATTCCGGTAAAAAAAAGATACTCTCTCTCTCTGTGTGGAGCAAGCTGAGACTATATGTATGCGTGCAAAGTTGCGGTTTGAGTAAGCCGAGACTACTTCTGCCTTTCTGGAGTGCTACAAAATATGTAGTACAAGTGCGAATAGCAATGGAATTTTATAACACGGCGCAATAACCAATTCGGACTCGGAAACCAATCCCTACTCAAATCACAGCACCATGTGCGATTCGGTCACAAACCAACACAGAATCTAACTCGGACTTGAACATGAATATGGACTCGGATTCCGCCAACACGGAGTATGTATGGTAGCGCACGGTTGTGACTAGAACGTGACAAGAACTCGACACTCTAAAGGACTAAAACTAAGACTAGCAACTCGACGCAACCGATGCAACCGAAAGTTCAACAAGACCTAACTAAGCAGTGCTAGCAAAGGCTCAAACGAGTTTATAGGATTGAAGGTAAACTAATCTACTATTTTTTTTGGCTTTTCTGGACTGTAGGAAAAATAAAACAACGAAGAATTAGAAGTCTCTCACCGATAAACCTTGCTCTGATTACCAACTAATGGCGACCCGCTAGGGTTTGATTCCCGATCTTTTGATGAGAGGCGTGGATAACTCGATTGGTCGATGGAGGCGACGTTCACGGCCCGACTACAGCCTTCCAAGCTGCGTCTTAGCAACCGATACACCCCCTCCAATGGCTGTCGCGATCTTGTGGAGCGCGGCACCCGGCCACTAGGACACTCATCCTGCAAGCAATCGAAGAACTAGCAAGAACAAGTATGACAAGTACTGAATTTACTAGATGTAAATGATGGTTTCACACGCAATCTCAATAATGGTGGGGTTCCGAAGACAAAAAGATGGGCGGCTGATCCAGCACGCGCGCTTGCAAGCAAGTAGCGAAGGCTAAACTTGATCTAAACAAAACCCAAGCATCCTTGGTGGCGGCTAAGGGGTATAAGTACGTGGGAGGACGACCACAGGGGTGCTGGGGTCGTACTCCAACCCTAGGACGCGTCCGTAATGGACTCAACTTGATACACGGCCCATTGGGCCAAAGCAGGGTGACGCAGCACCATGGGCAGAAAAGAACTCTGTATTAATTTTACGATTGCGGCCGACTCGTAATAGATATGGATATGACGCCGGATCCGTTTGAAAGAAGACTTCATAAGATTTCCATGAAGTACTTGAACGCCTCAATCCGAGTTTATATGCGACCGTGGTGTCCGTCACAAGTTGGTACTGTTCTGCAGTCCGAATCCAGCCTGCGCGAATCCGTTTCCCTTTCGGTCGCCTCCTTGGTTCCTAAGCAAAACAAGAGTACACGGGTCTCCATGGTCTAAACATGATGTACATGAGCTTAGATTTGAACTCACCTGATGATTAAGTTGACGAGCACGAGCACGAGCACGAGTAATAGGACCAGCAATAGGTACTTGTGTCGGAGTGGATGTATCGTTGGTGTTGATGTCCTCATCAGCATGGCCTTCCTCCTGGCGTTCCACCACGATTGTCATGCTGATGATGTGAGTAGTCGTGGCGATGTAGAGTCACAGGTCCTCGCCTGGTTGTGGAATCGTCAAGATGGGGGGCGACTGCAGATGATGCTTGAGATTTTTCCAGCGCCTGCTTTGTTATCTCAGTCCGCTGAAACTTGTCGTGTCGTTTGAGCAATTTGAAGAAGAGTAATCCTTGTTCTCCAAGTCACGAGATAAATCTATTCAGGGCCGCCATACATCCTGTGAGCTTCAGGACATCCTTGATCGTCCGTGGGGCGTCCATGTCTGAAATGGCAGTGATCTTCTCCGGGTTGGCTTCAATTCCTCGGTGACTAATGATGAACCCGAGTAGTTTCCCTTGTGGTATAGCAAAGCTACACTTGGTTGGGTTGAGCTTCCACCTGAACTTGCGTAAGTTGTTGAAGGTTTCCTCGAGATCAAGGATGAACTCGTCGTGGGCTCTAGTCTTGAAGACCACATCGTCCACGTAGGCTTCAACATTGCGATGTAGCTAATCAGCAAGGCATAATTGGATAGCCCGCTGATAGTTGGATCCTGCGTTCTTCAACCCGAAGAACATAGTTGTGTAGGCCTATGCTCCAAAAGGGGTGATGAATGCAGTCTTGATCTGATCTTCTTTCTTGAGAGCAATTTGATGGTAACCCGAGTAGCAATCAAGGAAAGAAAGCAAGACGCAGCCAACCGTAGAGTCAATAACTTGGTTGATGCGTGGGAGCGCAAAGGGATCCTTCGGGTAATATTTGTTTAGATCAGTGTAATCCACACACATCCTCCATTCATTATTATTTTTTTTCAAAACTAGTACAGGGTTGGCTAACCACTCGGGGTGGTAGACTTCTTTAATGAAACCAGCCGCGAGTAGTTTTGCTAATTCCTTCTTGATGGCCTTCCTCTTGTCTGGGGCGAAGCGCCGTAGTCGCTGCTTCTTCGTAGTGGCTTTGGGGTTGACGTTTAGGCAATACTCAATCAACTCCGCTGGTTTCCATGCGAATATGTCACAGTTGGCCCAAAGGAAGCTGATGAGTGTGCTTTCCTATTTGTCGTTCAAGCCGCCTCCAATAAAAGCAGTCCTGGACGAGTCGCCTTCTTGCAGCTGGATGGCCTTAATGCCAACGTCGCTAGGGTTGGGTTTTACCCTGGACTAGCTAGGCCTCTGATTAGAGATCTCCATCTCTGCGTCGTTGAGCTTTTGTGCGGCTGCGAAGACTTCTGCAGAAGGTTCTGGCATGCGTGATGTCGCGGCGTACTCGATCACCTCTTGGTCGCAGTTGTACGACTTCTTCAAGTCACCACGGAACGTAAGTACACCTATCTTTCCTGGCATCTTGAGTAGTAAGTAGACGTAGTGAGGCACGGCCATGAATTTGGCCAACGCTGGTCTGCCGAGGATTGCGTGGTATGAAGACTCGATGTCAGTCACCTCGAACTTGATGTACTCCGTGTGGTAGTTGTCTTTCGTCCCGAAGGTGACTGGCAGGACCACTGAACCGAGTGGTGTAGCCGCGTTTCCCGGGACGATGCCATAGAACGGAGCTCTGCTAGGGGTAAGCATCTTGGAGATGTTCAGCCTCATCTTCTTCAATGTACTCACGAAGAGCAGGTTTAGGCCACTCCCGCCGTCGATGAGTACTCGAGTCAACTGTGAGCCCGCCACGATAGGATCTAGGACGAGCGGGAATTTTCCTGGCTCAGAGAAGTTGGTCCACTGATCATCCCTAGAGAAGGAGATGGGGACCTCGCTATATCTGAGAGGCTTCTGTATGGCGGGCTCGACAGAGAGGATTTCGCGCAGGGTCAGCTTCTGCCCACGCTTCGAGGGGAAGCCACTGTCTCCGCCGAAGATGACGTTGACGACATTCTTCGGGTCTTGGAAATCTTGAGCCCCCGACTTGTCACCCTCGTCGTCGTCCTCCTGATCCTTCTGGTTTCCATCTTGAGGAAGGAGTGGAGTGTTGAGTCACTTGCGGAGGCTGACACACTCGAAGAGCGTATGCTGTGACTTCGGGTGCATCGGGCATCATTTGTGCAGTACTTTCTCGAACTGTGCTTGATTGCTCCTCGACTTCTTGCCCCGCAGATTGCGCTTAACAGCAGCCACTTCTTGGTCTGGCTTGCATTTTCGGGAATTCCCCGAGTTTTTCCGCTGGCCCTTGTCAAAGTGATTGTTGCTTTGCCCTGGTTGTCATTGTTGCGCTTAGGGAAATGATCATTCTCCTCGTCCTCCTAGTCAGCCCACCATGCCATCATGTCGCGCAGCTCCACAGCAGTAGTCAGGCGGTTGTGTCCGAAGTTGTGGTAGGTGTGCTTCGAGAAGAGGCCATTCTGGAAGGAGCGGATGACGTCCGCGTCGGTGATGTTGGCGATGGTGACTCGCATCTCAAAAAAACACCGGGTGTAGGACCTCAGGGTCTCGTTCAGCTCCTGCTTAACCTGGGACAAATCATGACGAGTACCTGCTCGGATCATGGATCCCTAGAAGTTGCCGATGAAGGCCCTCTTGAGGTCCTCCTAGGAGTTGATGGAGCTTGGTTTAAGGCTTTCGATCCAAGTGAGGGGCGCGGATTCCAAGGCTACCGGGAAGTAGAGTGCCTTGGTGGAGTTGGATCCCCCTGAGACCTCGATGTCAACGGAGTAGCAACGAATCCACTGGCGCTGGTCTTGCTTGCCATCGTACTTGGGGATGCTGACTGGTTTAAAATCCTTGGGGTAGGATTTTTTTGTGATGTTGGAGGTGAAAGCAGGGAAACGGTCACTATCGTCGGTTTCTTGATATCTGTCGGGTCGGTCCCTTCTCCTTGCCTCGATAATGCGTCGCGCATCACGACCGTCGTGGATCTTTTGCCTTAGATCAGTCGTAGGAGCGTTCAAAAGGCTGGCCTCAGGTGGAATTTCGCCCTGAGGACTCGGGTCATGCTAGCTGCGCGGTGGGCGCTTCGGTTGTTGCACCTCTTATTCAATGTTGCCACACGCGGACTGCTGGTCCTAGCGATCGCCGTGGCCAACTGGATTGTCCTAGTTGCGCTGGCGATTCTCGTTCCCCCAAGATGCGAGACCTCCTCCAGGGGTGCGACTAACTTGCGTAGAGTCACCATGGGGCTCAGATCTCGAAAGCATGTTCCGAGTTGAGGACATTGGGTGTTGCCTATCGAGTTGCACGGGCGCGCGCTGAGTTAGATATTGCAGCCTTTTTATTTGGGGATTTGGTGGTTGTCGGTGTTTTACCGCCACGCCCACCGAGGGATACCCTCGAGGTGGTGAGTTTGTAGGTAGAGTGTCACCGAGATCAGAAACTCGAAGGTGCAAAGGAACACAAGGTTTTAGACAGGTTCGGGCCGCTGAGAGCGTAATACCCTATGTCCTGTGTGGTTTGTATTGCCTTTGATGATGATTGTGTAATCTCCTGGGTGATTCCCTGGATGATCTCTAAGGGGGTACCTGCCCGCCCTTATATAGTTTGGGGGGACAGGTTTACATGGAAGTCCTAGTTGGGTGCAAGTCTAGGAGTCCTACTCGAGTAGTTTCCTACCGTGTCCGACTAGTCTAACTATTGTACGAGTAATCCTACTGCATTACGAGTAGTTACAACAGATGTAGGGCGTGGGCCATGTCTTCTTTATATGGGGTGCGATTAAACTCGCACTCCATATGGAGTAACTCCCGAGCCTTAGGTTGACTCGTAGAATCAGGCTGAGGGTCAATTTAATCTTGAGTCTTCTATCCTTATCTTCTAGCAGATTTAAAAAATAAGTCGATGATGACATATGTCCCGCAGCCCCCGAGCCTTGAATCCAAATCCCCAAGTTTTGGAATTAAGGATCAAAAGAATTGTGGCATGACGACAAAAATTTGATGGTGAACATGGGCAAATTGGTGTAGTAAATTTGAAGACCCCTTTTTTCAGAATGAATTCCCTGAAAAAATGGTGAAACAAATAACATTCCCAACAAATACCCAAAAGTACCTCTCAAACCACTCTTTGTGCCCTGAGCCAATGACTAAACAAGACCTCTGGGTAATAAATTGAACAAACCCTTTATTTCGGAATAAAATTCCTGAAATAATGGTTAACAAACATATACCCAAGAAAAATCTTAAAAAACCTATTGGATCGGGCGTTGTCGAGTAATTGTACACCATCCAGCATGGAAGCATGAGAGCTGCCCTTTAAGGCAAGCTGAGCGCCCTGTCACATCAAGCCCCCGAGCCAAGAGCATAAAGTCATCATAGCAGAAAGGTAGCGCTAGCCCTCGGGCCCAAGCGTAGAGCAAGTAGCCGCTGAATCTTGAACTATCGATGAAGCCGACTAGTCGGAGTTGATTCTGACTAGTCTTTTAGACGAGACTAGTAGTCAAAGTAGTCGCCAGCGTATCACCGAACGGAGTCGATTCCGACTAGCTTGTAGGCGAAACGAGTAGTCGAAGTAGTCGCCAATGAGTCGCCGTGCATTCTTCACAAAGTCAAGTAGTCGTCGACGGCTGTCGAAGAGCCCAACTAGTCAGAGTCGAATCTGGCGAGGTGTAGTCAAGTGTTCTCGCAAAGTAGAAGTAGTCGTGGGTGATTGTTGATGAAGCCAACTAGTCGGAGTTGAATCCGACGTGCCCAGTAGCACGGTCCAGTTCAGGTCCCCTGCAAGGTAAACATAAAAGTATGTTGTAACTAATATACATGATATCGTGTTGGGAGCAAATCCCAGCACTGTAAAATGCATGTAAAATTTTTCGCATTGTACTCTTGCCGGGTCTCATAATGACGCCGGGTAGGTAGCCTGTTACGGTAAGCACCAGATCCCTGATTACCGTAAACCATTGCGCAGGGAGCTTGGCCGCGTCCACGCGTAGTTGCATAGGCGTACAGAAGAGTCGAGGTGACACAATAAGCGTACGCTACCCGGGTATTGTAGCAACCGTTGAGAGGAAACTAAAGCAGTCGGCGCTGCGCGAAAAAAGAGAATGCTCATGGAGCACACTTATAGAGTGTAACCCGATCGCACATGTTGCGAGGTTGACCGTGCAGGCAATCGGGAACAGGCATGGCATGGCCTATGAAGAGAATGCGCATTGCGTAAAATGTATCCGATCCTGTGAAGAACAAGTCGGAAAGGTATAAGTGACTTAGCTTGATTCGTGGACGATTATCGACGAGCCGTAGCGGCCGTCGATGGAGCCGTGACGGTTTGTTGATAAAGCCGACTAGTCGGAGTTGATCCCGACCAGTTGTTGACCGTGCGGAACTAGTCGCCAAGTAGTTTAAGGCTCGTCCATGACCAGTTTCTAGTCGAGACGAGTGGTTGATGTAATCGTTGGCAACACAGATTTGTCAAAGTAGTCGTAGCCGTTGACAGCAGCGCATTTGCGCTGCGGCGCTAGTTGAAGTTGAACCGCAGCATCAGGGTGGGCGGCGATGGCGCTTCGTCATTGTGGCACGGGCTGAATTCGAGTCGGTCACGAGTAGGAGTCGGGTTGGATCCAGACTCGTCCTCACAGTTTTCGATTAGATCGGAAAATCAAATTCCACCAAGATCTTCGGCGAGGTCATCAATGTCGCGGCAGGATGCTGGAGCAGATGCCGTGGGCCCCCATGGTTTCAGCGAGGTCGTAGTTGAAGCCACCACCTCCCTGGCGATGCAGACCCAGAAGCCGAGAATGGATGCCAGCGAGGGGGCCGACCCTTCGTTGGAATCCGAGTCGTAGTCGAGAACCGGGGGCCCCCGATGCGCGGTGGCTCCTTCGTATCGAATCTGGAAGAGGTGATCCAAGTCCACCTCCAAGTTGGGGAGGGACTTGGATCGTGAAGCCTCCACAAATCAGTTTGAATTTGATCCGAGTAGTCCTGGTGCAGCACGAATTGTATTCTCGTTGAAAACGGACGTGTTTTCGATCTGCCTAGGTAGATCGGGGAGCAGCAACTCGTCGAAATCGTCGATGAAGTAGTCGAAGTCGCTGCTTCGTGTTGGTATAGAGGCCTCTGGCTTCCTGGAGTCGACTAGGCGACTGTTGAAGCCACCCAAGCCGTTGGCGATGCAGATCCAGGAGCCAAAGATGAAGATTGTGCCCTCGTCGAGCACGGTGCTGGTGAAGCTGAGAGATGTCATCGAGTTCTCCAGTGGATGCTCGATGAACACCCCTACCTGGCGCGCCAGCTGTCGGTGTTTTACCGCCACGCCCACTGAGGGATAACCTCGAGGTGGTGAGTTTGTAGGTAGGGTGTCACCGAGATCAGGAACTCGAAGGTGCAAAGGAACACAAGGTTTTAGACAGGTTCAGTCCGCTGAGAGTGTAATACCCTATGTCCTGTGTGGTTTGTATTGCCTTTGATGATGATTGTGTGATCTCCTAGGTGATTCCCTAGATGATCTCTGAGGGGGTACCTGCCCGCCCTTATATAGTTTGGGGGGATAGGTTTACATGGAAGTCCTAGTCGGGTACAAGTCCAGGAGTCCTACCTGAGAACTTCTCAGGTAGTTTCCCACCGTGTCCGACTAGTCTAACTACTGTATGAGTAATCCTACTGCATTACGAGTAGTTACAACATATGTAGGGCATGGGCCATGTCCCACCCCGCATCCTAGGAGAAGTGTGCCACGTGGACAGTCCCGTGTGCCCGGGTCTGACATTGGTAGTTGTTGAGCTAGGAGCGCTGCTTCTGCAATAGCGCCGATCGGGGTGCGATATTCCTGATCTTCAACTGCTGCGAAAGTGTTGTTGAGGTTCCTGTGGTAGAGTGGGTTGTGTTGACACCGTTTTTTGGCACGTGTCAATTTCGGCAACGGAAAGAAGTAGAAGAGTCGTTGTGGAATGAAGGAGGAAAATCGGCCGATTCAGATGACTGAGAGGAGACAGATGGGGACCGGCCGATGGGGTTGCCGATTGGAGGCTTGGCCGATTTTGCACAGGAGGTTCAGCCAATTGCCGATTGAACGTTACGGCCGATTGGGCCAAATTGGGCCAATGGCGTTTTGTGGTCAATTAGGGTTTTGTGTCGAGTCCAACTCTTGCATGGGTCGATAAGTTTGTTTAAGAAATTTATTTCTTTAGCGTCAAGTTTTGTGTTTGTCGTGATCGACAAGGAGTCTGTATCCTAGGATATAAATAGCGACCATGCGTGGTCTAAGACAGTTTGTACACACCAACATAAACAAAACCCTACTTTTTCCGCAATCTACTTTTCGTACTCGGCGACTTCGTCGAACCTTTTTTCTTTTTCCACGAGTTCTTTCGAGCTAGCAGGGCTGCATCGCTTCGTTCTCCGGCTTGCTGGTGAGTTCTGCGTTTACCGAATATTTTCTAGGTTTTAACTTCGGGCGCATCGCTGTCGTTCCGTCTAGATTTATTCACTATTTATTGATATCTGCTAGATCTGAAGTTTTAGTTTAAATCTTGTAGTTTTAGTTTTTATCACCAATTTATCCAGCTTGAAATAGCTTCTATCGGCTAGATCGGACCTATTAAAATATTCTATTTCACAGCCGATTTAGATCTGTTTCGAGTGTTGTTTATCGAGCTCTGTTTAGGTTACATTTTAGTAGCTTTTTACATTGCTTACGTCATCACAATCAGCTCCCCTAGCTGTTTGTCTTTATCTGCATCGGCAGCTTTGCCGTTACAACCTATCGGAGAGATTCGGTACACCAGCCGTTTCGCTCATGAATTTAACCTCTCGTTTCTTTATCAATCAACAGATCAGATTGACTGGCATGCTTTTGGTTCAGGTTCAGTGTGCTAGTACGTGAAGGTTGCCGCCCGATTTTTGTGTCAACACACTTTTGGCATGCCCGGTGGGACTCAAAAGATTTCCAAGATGTCACTTCTTGATCCCCAGAATGTTTCGAAATAGAACATCATGCTGGTAACTGAAGAGGATCTGAAAGCTGAACAGAGGGAGGATATGGCAAAGGCTATGGATGAATTCAAGTTAGAGTTCCTCAAGTCATTCAGCAAGACCAAGAGTGGGGAAGTTATCAAGAAATTTCCTGCTCCATCTCCATGCAATATTGTCATCCATGAAGATCCAGGGAAGCTAAGTGAGATGGTCAATGAAGCTCTTCATCATGCATTAATCAACCAATCTGATGTCATGACCAATGCAATGCATAATGCCATTGTCCAGGCTCTAAGAACTGGAGAGGTGTTTCAGGGTTTCAAGGGACCTACATATAAAATGCCAGGAGCTCAAATTGGCAATGCCCATACAACACTTGAGGTAGCTGCAACAGAATCATCGGCCACTCAGCCGGTGTTTATTACACATTGCCACAACAGTTTTTGACACATTTGCCACAGCAATCGGCACCTCAGCCTCCTCTAGTGTTCACCACTTCATCGCCATTAATCGCTTCATCGGTGCAAGGAGTTGCAGGGAATCCAATCGGATGGGATCTGAAAACTAGCCTTGGGATGCCACCCGATTTTGGAAGCACGTCTGCCAGTGCAACTTTGGAGACACCACCGAAACCTCCTTCACCTCGGACTCCAGCTCCTTGGTTAGCCGGTTTATACCAAATGCATACACCAAACTCGGGGCTGACGGGTACTTTGGTTCACCATCAAAATGGGATCAAACTAGTGTTTCATGATCCTACAACGGGATTAGTCCGGCACCTTGAGATTCCTCCATTGCAGGCATCACCGCAGTAGTCATCACCACAACAACAACCACCTCCACAGCAAGAATCGGCACCACATATGACGTCACAAAACCAATATCAGACGTCAGGTTCACAACGGATTCATCAGCATCAACCTCAGATGTCGGCACCACAGATGACGTCTCAGCAATATCAGCATCAGCAGCCAGTTTACCAGCACCAGATGCAGGTGGCTACTCCTCCACCGTAGCAGTTCCGACAACAGCAGACGTCAACAACTCGACCGGTGCAACATCAACCGTCAGCTCCTCAGCCGATTTATCAGCAACCACAATTGGCTTCTCAGCCGACAGCTCAGGAAACACAAAACCAGCTGATAGAGCAGCTGCAGCCAGTACAAGCAAACAGTCAGGTTGATTGGGCTACAAAGATAGCTGAGGTGATGCAGGATTAGTTCGGATTAAAGCATTGAGCTTATTAATCGCTTCATAATTCAGTGTGGAGAAGCAGCTGCAACCGACGCTCTGAGGGTCCAATTGTTTTCTTCATCTCTCTCCGGATCGGCGTTCACATGGTTCACGACATTGCCAGCCAATTCCATTGTTTATTGGGTCGATTTGCAAAAGCAGTTTCACAAGTATTTCTTTCCTGGTATGCATGAGATGAAGTTGACAAGTTTGACTAGTCTAAGGTAGAGGAGTGATGAATCAGTGGCAGCTTTTATACAGAGATTCAGGGAAGTCAGAAACAAATGCTATAGTCTGACCCTGAATGATGCACAATTAGCTGATTTGGCTTTCCAGGGACTTTTGCCACATATCAAAGAGAAATATGCATCACAAGAATTTGAATGCCTGACCCAATTGTTGTGTCGAATGTCGAACCAAGATGTGCGCCCTTATGAACAAAAGAGGAATTTCTAGAAGAGGGTCGCATATGTGGAGTATTCGGATACCGAAGAAGAGGCTAAAATCGGCTTGGCTGAATGGGTTAGAAAAAAAAAAGCCGATGACAATACCTTATGGGAAAGAACAAGCTCCAAAGTTTGGGTTTGACGTGACCAAAGACAATAAGATCTTTGATCTATTGGTACAAAAGGGACAAATTAAGCTCTCTCATTTTCATACTATTCCATCGACTGATGAGTTGAAAAAGATCAGATATTGCAAATGGCACAATGCTACTTCCCACAGTACCAATGATCGCAAGATCTTCCGTCAGCAGATTCAAACAACAATTGAGCAAGGAAGGCTTAAGTTTGAGATCCCAAATAAGCCATCAAAGCCGATGAAAATTGATCAACACCCCTTCCCAACCAATGTGTTAGAAGTCAATGGTAAAGCTAAAGTATTGACTTCCCAATCGGCTAAAGCCAGTGGAGCCGTTGATCTGGAAGTCCAGATATCGGCTGAAGAGGTAAAGGGAAACGTCCGATTGAAGAGGCTGAATGTTCAAAAGGAACATGGCGTCCTGTGACGTCTCAAATGTTTTTAAACAAGTTCCAACGACAGCATGAAGAAGCACGACATGAAGAAGAGATGATGCGTCGGCACAAGGATCATTGGAGATGCCCGCTCGTCATATATTGTTGGGAGGAAGGAATCAAACTGTCGTCAGCTGATAATTGTCCAGAGTGCAATGGGCCATTTAAGGATAGCCGATGCTTCAAAAGACCATGTTTTGATGACAGGAAGCAGAGGCCGATCATCAGGAATAGGCGTGATTATGAAGAAAAGTGTGTTCCAGTTCATGATCGGCTGGGGGGCAGAGTTACAGTAAAAGATCGGATGAGAATAAGCGTCCATGATCAGCTGGAGGAAAGGGCTAATAACAGAGTCCCTGATGAAGAGTTGTTGTGTCACGAACCGGAAAGACATCATGCCCCAGAGCACAGTGGTGTAAGGCATCCTCGGTGGTGCCCAGATGGGTTAACCAGATCTCAGAAGAGGAGAGTTCAATGCCTGCGCCAGTGGGAGCAACAACAAGAAGAAGAGAGATGCACTCTAGACAAAATGAAAGTTAAGTCTCAAGTATAGCGTGCAAAGCCAAGAGCCGATGATGCAGGCACAAGCGAATCGGCTGCAGATATTAACATGATATTCATCTTGCCAATGGAGTTTATGGCCCCCGCTAGCGATGGAGAAATGTCAGACACGGAAGGAAGATGGCTCAACTTGCTTTGGATCCGATGCCGGCTACTTTTGAAGAACCAGAAGAGGAAAAGCGTCGGCACTTGAAAGCTTTGTTCCTTAAGGGACAAGTTGATGGGAGGCTTGTCACCAAATTGCTGGTAGATGGAGGTGCAGTAGTGAACAAAATGCCTTATGCCATGTTTCGCAAGCTCGGAAAGGCGAGGAAGACTTGATAAAGACTGACTGATGCTCAAAGATTTTAAGGGTAATGTCTCACCAGCTCCGGGGGGGGGCACTCTGCGTTGATCTGACTATCGGAAGTAAGACTCTACCTACTACTTTCTTTGTTGTTAATGAAAAAGGGTCCTACAACTTGCTCTTGGGACGTGATTGGATATATGCGAATTGTTGCATTCCTTCGACCATGCACCAATGTGTTATTCAATGGATCGGAGATTCTGTGGAGATGGTCAACGTCGATTCCTCCTTCAGCATTGCTTCAGCCGACGCCCAACAATGGAGTTTTGAGACGGTAAGCTGCATATCGGGCAAGGTGTGGGATACCGATTTTCTCAAGGTATCTGATTTTGGCCTACAGCCGATCCAAGCAGTCGGCTCCGAGGAATCATCTTAATGGATAATTATATTGAAGAAGGAAAATTAGGGCATGGGTTTACGCCGGCTGATGAGTTAGAATAGATAGATCTAGGTGATGGTAGCAAGCCAAGGCTGACGTATATTAGTGCTAAGTTATATCCTGAGTACAAGCAAGAGTTAATTCAGTTGTTAAAAGAATATAAAGATTTTTTTGCTTGGGAGTATTATGTAATGCCTGGTTCAGACCGTTCTGTTGTTGAACATCGGTTGCCTATAAAACCAGGGCATCGGCCACATCAGCAGCCTGCTAGACGCTGTAATCCTAAAATATTACCTGATATCAAGGCCGAGATTACTCGTTTAATTGAAGCAAAGTTCATCAGGCAGTGTCGTTATGCTGAATGGATTTCTAATGTGGTTCCTGTGTACAAGAAAAATGGAAAACTCCGAGTTTGTATTGATTTCAGGGATCTTAACAGGGCAACACCGATGGACGGTTATCCGATGCCGATTGCCGATGTGTTGATAGATGCTGCTGCAGGGCACAAGGTTATTAGCTTCATGGATGGTAATGCTGGATACAATCAAATATTTATGGCTGAAGAAGACATTGGTAAGACTGCGTTCAGATGTCCTGGGCATGTTGGATTATTTGAGTGGATCGTCATGACTTTCGGATTGAATAATGCAGGGGTTACATATCAATGGGCTATGAATTACATATTCCATGAGCTTATCGGCAGGATAGTTGAGATTTACATTGATGACGTTGTGGTTAAGTCAGAAGGTTATAAGGAGCATTTGGCCGATTTACATGAAATTTTGGAGTGCACAAGAAAACATGGGCTGAAAATGAATCCAAACAAGTGTGTTTTCGGCATATCGGCTGGACAGTTTTTGGGTTTCATGGTTCACCAAAGAGGCATCGAGGTCAGTCAAAAGATGATTGGTGCAATCAATAAAGTTACTGCTCTGATGAATAAAACTGAGCTTCAATCGTTGATCGACAAAATCAACTTCATCCTGAGATTCATATCAAATTTATCTGGGAGAATTCGGCCGTTCAGCCCTTTGTTGAAGCTTAAAGCCGATCAAGAGTTTGTATGTGGGTCCAATCAGCAAAAGGCATTGGAGGATATTAAAAAGTATTTGGTGACCCCACCAGTGTTGGTGCCTCCTCGAAGAGATAAGCCGTTTAAGTTGTACTTACCGGCTGATGAAAATGCTATCGGATCGGCTCTTATTCAAGAATTTGAGGGAAAGGAACGGGTGATTTATTATGTCAGTAGGAGACTTTTGGATGCCGAAACCAGATATTCTCCGGTCGAAAGGTTGTGTTTGTGCCTGTATTTCTCTTGCACTAAACTTAGGCATTATTTATTATCGACATAATGTACTATTGCCTGCAAGGATGACGTTGTCAAGTACATGTTGCCATTGCTGATTTTGAATGGGAGAATCGAAAAATGGATTCTGGCATTATCCGAGTTTGGCTTAAGGTATGAATCGGCTAAAGCTGTCAAGGGGCAAGTCATGGCCGTTTTTGTGACTCAGCATTGTGGCTCAGAAGTTAAAGTGGTGGAACCTGCGTCGTGGACTTTATTCTTCGATGGATCATCTTGTGGAGTAGGATCAGGAATCGGCATAGTACTGATTTCGCCTCCGGGGGCAAGTTTTGAGTTCTCACTGCCGATTGAGAAGATTGCTACGAATAGTCAAGCTGAGTATCAAGCTGTATTGAAGGGGATTAAATTATTAAGAGAAATCAAGGCCGATGCTGTTGAGATATTTGGGGATTCTATACTCGTTATTAATCAGTTGCTCGGACAATATGAATGCAAAAATGATATTTTGAGGGTTTATCATGAAGAATGTCTCCAGTTGTTAAAAGAATTCAAGACTATGATGATCGAGCATATTCCCAAAGCCTATAATGAAGAAGCCAATAAACTTGCTCAGGGCGCTTCTGGATATCAGCCGATTTATGGGGCAATGGCAGTGGAGTTGGCGGCCGATGATTGGAGAAAGGAGATAGCCGATTATTTGAGGGACCCATCTAAGAAAGTTTGACAGACGGTTACGGTACCAAGCGACTAAGTATGTTCTGCTAGAAGATGAGTTGTGTTACCGAACAATTGATGGGGTTTTACTCAAATGCCTCAGCAAGGAAGAAGCCAAGAATTTGATGGGTGAGATTCATGAAGGAACATGCGGGGCTCATCAATCGGCTTTTAAGATGAGATGGATGATTAGGCAAAATGGGTATTTCTGGCCAACTATATTGGAGGATTGCTTTAGATATTATAAAGGTTGTCAAGAATGTCAGAAGTTCAGCAATGTGCAAAGAGCTCCCGCATCAGCAATGAATCCAATAATTAAGCTATGGCCGTTTAGAGGTTGGGCAATTGACTTGATCGGTCAAATTTATCAACCATCAAGTAAAGGGCATAAGTTATTAGTAGCAACTGATTTTTTTACAAAGTGGGTTGAGGCAATTCCTTTGAAAAAAGTGACATCGGCCAATATGATTGATTTCGTTAAGGAACATATTGTTTATTGGTTTGGAATTCCTCAAACTATTACGACTGATCAGGGGACTATGTTCACCTCAGGAGAGTTCGAGATTTTGCTACTCGTATGGGGATTAAAATATTGAACTCTTCTCCTTACTATGCTCAAGCCAATGGTCAAGCCGAAGCAGCCAACAAAGGGGTTATCAAGTTAATAGAAAGAAAAATTGAGGAACAACCAATACGTTGGCATACTACTCTAAATGAAGCATTGTGGGCCTATCGTATGGCTTCTCATGGTTCTAAAAAGTTGTCTCCTTATCAGTTGGTGTATGGGCATGAAGTTGTATTGCCTTGGGAATTAAAAATAGGGTCAAGGCGTACTACATTTCAAGATCAACTCACGGCCGATGATTATTCGGTTTTAATGAAAAATGAATTAGAAGATTTTGCGGGACATCGTCAAGAGCCTTGATCAGTATTGAGGAAAACAAGAAAAGGATAGCCAGATGGTACGATAAGAAAGTTAAAGTTACAGAGTTCTCTCAAGGAGATTTGGTCTGGAAACTCATATTGCCGATTGGATCCAAAGACCCTAAATTCAGCAAATGGTCACCAACGTGGGAAGGACCGTATCGGATAAATCGGTGCGCTCCGGGCAACACGTATATTTGGAGACACTTGAAGGAGAAGAGTTTTCCAGGGCTTTAAATGGGAAATATTTAAAGAGATACTACCCCAGTATATGGGTAGACGCTTAGCCGATTTGTATGGAAGCATTAGATGAGTTATAGCCAATTTGTCTAGGGGATATCGGATGAGTTATAGCCGATTTGCTAAATCGCCTTTAATACAAAAAATAAATAACAAGGTAAAAATCGTTGAGGATTTATTAGCCCATTGGATTCGTTTCTCATCGATGGAATACATGGCCAACACGATATGTGTCACCCTTAGGGCAAAAAAAAAATTACATCAATGAACTCTAGATCTATGGGATTACAAAGGAGAGATTGCATCTGATCTTGGATTGCTAGAAGAATAAAATAGTCGATTGTAAGTATAGTTTGGAAAAGTCATCGGCTCATACGTGATTGACGCAAATCACATAGGATCACAACCAAGATTTCAGAATCCCTATTATTACATTGAGTCTAGAAAACCTTGGATTGATTTTACTGCTTGTAGATGGATTTGGCGTTCTTCTTCAGAGATTCAACAACAACAACAACAACATAGCCTTTTGTCCCAAGCAAGTTGGGGTAGGCTAGAGATGAAACCCATAAAAAAACAAAGATCATGGATCTTCAGGTACGTGGATGGCGAGTCTCCAAGCGCTCCTATCCAAAGCTACCTCTTTGGAGATATTCCACTCCTTAAGGTCTCTCTTCACCGACTCGTTCCAAGTCAGTTTAGGTCTACCTCTACCTCTCTTTACATTTTTGGCCTGCTTTAGAACCCCACTACGCACCGGCGCCTCAGGGGATCTCCGTTGGACATGTCCAAACCATCTCAATCGATGTTGGGTAAGTTTCTCCTCAATTGGTGCCACCCCGACTCTATCCCGAATAACTTCGTTCCGGACTCTATCCCTTCGTGTGTGCCCGCAAAACCACCGCAACATCCGCATCTCTACTACACTCAGTTGTTGGACATGTCATCTTTTTGTAGGCCAACATTCAGCCGGACGAATCGCTGTCCTATAGAACTTACCTTTTAACTTTTATGCCACCCTTCTGTCACATAGGACGCCAGAAGCTTGACGCCACTTCAACCAGGCAGCTGAGATTCCATATCTAACATCTTCATCAATGTCGCCATCCTTTTGAAGCATCGATCCTAAAAACTGAAAAGTATCCTTCTGGGCCACCACTTGCCCATCGAGGCTAACATCTCCATCCTCATGCCTAGTCGCGTTGAAATCGCACATCATGTACTCGGTCTTGGTCCTACTGGGTCTGAACCCTTTCGACTCTAACATGCGTCTCCACAGTTCTAACTTCCTATTAACCCCTTCTCTACTCTCGTCCACCAGCACCACATCATTAGCAAAGAGCATACACCAAGGGATATCATCTTGTATGTCCCTTGTGACCTCATCCATCACCAAGGCAAATAAATAAGGACTCAATGCTAACCCCTGATGTAGGCCTATGTTAATAGGAAAGTCAGTGGTGTCACCATCACATGTCCGGACAAACGTCATCGCATCCTTATACATATCCTTGATGAGGGTAATGTACTTAGTTGGGACTTTGTGCTTCTCCAAGGCCCACCACATGACATTTCTTGGTATTTTATCATACGCCTTCTCAAGGTCAATAAAGACCATATGCAAGTCCTTCTTCTGCTCTCTATATCTCTCCATCAATTGTCGGATTAAGAAAATCACCTCCATGGTCGACCTTCTAGGCATGAACCCAAACTGGTTTTGGGTCACACTTGTCACTCTTCTTAGACGGTGCTCGATAACCCTCTCCCAAAGCTTCATCGTATGGTTCATCAGCTTAATCCCACGGTAGTTAGTACAGCTTTGAACATCTCCTTTGCTCTTGAAGATTGGTACTAATATACTTCTCCTCCATTCTTCAGGCATCCTGCTGGACTGAAAAATAAGGTTAAAAAGCTTAGTTAACCATACTATCGCTTTGGCACCTAGGCATCTCCACACCTCAATGGGGATACCATCAGGACCCATCGCTTTACCCCCCTTCATCCTCTTCAACGCCTCCCCGATCTCAGCCTCCTAAATTCTCCTCACAAAGCGTCTGTTGGTGTCATCAAAAGAGTCATCTAACTCAAGGGTAGGGCCCTCATTCTCCCCATTAAACAACTTATCAAAATACTCTCGCCATCTGTCCTTGATCTCCTCATCCTTCACTAGAAGTCAATCTGTCCCATCCTTGATGCATTTGATTTGGTTGATATCTCATGTCTTCCGCTCGTGGATCCTAGCCATCGTATAGATGTCCTTCTCCCCTTCCTTCGTGGCTAGCCACTCATACAGTTCATCATACGCTTTACCCTTTGCTACGCTCACAGCTCGCTTTGCAACCCTCATCGCTAAATTATAGCTCTCGATGTTTGCTGCACTCTTATCAAGGTGGAGGCGCTTGAAACACTCCTTCTTCTCCTTAATAGCCCTTTTCATCTCGTCATTCCACCACCAGGTGTCTTTCCCTTCATGTTTGCCTCCCCTACTCACGCCAAACACCTCTGAGGCCACCTTCCGAACACATGTTGCCATCTTTAGCCACATATCTTTTGCATCTTCTCCTTCCTCCCAGGGCCCCTCACCTAGCATTCTCTCCTTGAACGTTTGCGCTGCTTCCCCTCTAATTGGGTTAAACTTTGAAGTAAGTCGCATGACTCTGAAGTAAGGATGAACGAGTACACCCTGATTGTGTTAAACTCCGTGATCCCCTAGCCGAGTGGTTGAAATGAATTATTTGGTAAAAAACCCCTTATGTTGAAATGAAACTCGAGACAATGGTTAAACAAATTCCCTAAAGATCTCTATAAAACCTCCTTGAGTAGGGTCTCAGTCTTCTCGTGGGTGATTGGCGATGAAGTCGTGTCTCTTGTTGATGAAGCTACGCCGGTTTGTTGAAGATCCCGACTAATCAGAATCAATTCCAACTAGTCACTGGTTGTGTGGGTCCTGCTTCCGGCTAGTTGTGTAGTCGAAGAAAGGTAGGCTAAGCCGGGTAACTTGGAGGACTCATGCCCTTCCTATGCCCTGGCCCGCCCGACCAAGGTGGAGACGCAAAAAAGGGTGGGTTGAGCTGGGTAGTTTGGAGGACTCGTGCCCTTCCAATGCCCTGGCTCGCCCAACCAAGGTTGAGGCGCAAAAAGGTGGGCTGAGCCCGGTAACTTGGAGGACTCATGCCCTTCCAATGCCCTGGCTCGCCCTACAAAGATGGAGGCGCAAAAAGGTGGGCTGGGCCGGGTAACTTGGAGGACTCGTGCCCTTCCAATGCCCTGGCTCGCTGGACCAAGGTTGAGTTTCAAAAAGGCGGGCTGAGCCGGGTAACTTGGAGGACTCATGCCCTTCCGATGCCCTGGCTCGCCCTACCAAGATTGAGGCACTATCAGGCCGTGGTGGCCGTTTCGTAAAGGTATGGTGTTGTTGATGAATTCCGAGTAGTCGGCAGGGATGGGAGCCATTCAATAGATGCTGGTTGGTCCTTCTTTCACTTGAAGTAGACAATCCAAACCCTCCTCCGATTGTAGTAGGCCATCCAAATCCTCTTGCGACTTGTCGTAGGTGATTCAAATCATTCTCCGACTTGTCGTAGGCGATCCAAATCCTTCTCCGACTTGTGGTAGAGGACCTCCGATCGAGGGGGATTCGGTTCGAGGGGTTCCGAATCATTGATTGCACGGTTGATTTCCATGCGGGTGGTGCGATAGCTTCATGCTGCTTCTAGTCGGGAAAAACCGAATTACGTCGAAACCATTGGCAAAGTTGTGTGGGAGCAAGGCCCCTTCAGTAAACTACGCGTAATACTAGTCGAAAACTAGTAAACGGATTGCTACTGGAAATTTGGGAGCAAGGCCCCTTCAGTAACACAACAAACTAGTCGGGAACTAGTAATCTGTGTTACTGGAAGTGTTTGATATATAATCACGTAAGTGCTATATTTGATTAATTGACGGGTTCCACTAGTCATTGCCAAACGAGGCAACCACTCTTGGCAGTTGCATGGTTCGACTATGACAGGGTTCCCTGAGTTTAGCAAGGGAGTCGTAATTAACCCGAGTAGATGAACATAAATAGCGACCCTGACTAAGTGGTAAAAAGGGGTGCTTTTGGGTGTACGTAACCTCTTGATTCGAGATAAGGTCCCAAAACAATGGTTTACACAAACGAAACACCAGAAAGACCCTCAGAAAACCTCCTTGAGCCGGGTGCTTAATTTATGGGTAAATCATTAGTCGGGTAGTCCCGTCGCCTTTTGTCGTGGACTTGATGGAGCTCCAAGGGCCCTCCGAAGGGCTTGACATTCAAAGGTAGAATACTTGCTCTTCGGGTGGTACAGGCATTGCCCGTGGATGACTCCCTCGAGTCATTTCTTGGAACTGGGAGTATTTTTTTCTGCGAGTGGATTGTTCCATGGCTTCTGGCTTATGCTTCCGAGTAGTTCCCAAGTACTCGGGAGGGTGTTGGTTGTGGGTGGGGTTGTAGGCTTCCACTTCTTCACACTCCTGCCGTCTGGCAATGATGATATTGCGGGCGTCCCGGCCAGCATTGATGATGGCTCGAAGATCACCCGTGGAGAAGTCGTGAAGGTTACGGCTTCCCTGCTGGTTTGCCTTGACGGTGCAGTGCCTGCGTTGAGCGCGCTTCGCATTGATGAGCCTGCAGCGTTCCTTCTGGATGTCATCTGCGTCGTCCACCTTGGTGTTGGATGAGGATTCCCTATTCATTGATACGCCCACATCTTCGTTGAGTGGATCAAGAAGGTAGTCGTCGTAGTCATCCAGCTGGACCTGCTCTAGGCCTTCACAGTCCTCGTCGGCGTGAATCATGAGTACTTCCCAATTGAAGCATTTGGCACGCCGCACCACTTGGTCATCATCTTTGTCATCAGATGGGGGGAGGGATCTGCCCTCTTGAAAGGGTGGTTCCGCGGGTGTGGCAATGAATCGTGGTGGACTTGATTTAAGGGCCTGGAGGGTTTCTTGCCCTTTCGCTGCCCTAACCCGCCCAACCAATCTGATCCCCTTACCAGACCCTGGGTCACATAAGTAGATGGATCCGAGTGGTTGTCGGAAACCATAGCCCCCTGACAAGCGGTGGCTTCTCCTTCTCCGAGTGGTGGAAGATGATCAAGATCCTCCTCCAACACGGAGAGGGTCCTGGGTTGAACCGTCTCAACCCGATCTTGATCCGTGAGCAATTTATTAATGGAGCCAACTAGTCGGAGTTGATTCCGACTAGTTGTTGACCAGGCGGAGCTATTCGCCGAGTAGTTTGCGGCTCGGTCCCGACCGGTTTGTTGTCAAGACGGGTTGTGGAAGTTGTCGTTAGCGCTGCCGAGTTGTCGCGGTAGTCGTGACTACAGCGCGAGTCGAGTAGTTGAGGTTGTCGCGGTAGTGTGTCGATGTTGAGCGGAGTAGTCAAAAATTTCCGGCTCCCTGAGGTCTATTCGCCTGGGGGGTAGATTGTGCCACAAGGTGGGAGTCGGATTCGAGTACCTCAGAGGGCTCTAGACCCATCTAGTATCGGAAACAACCTTGAGGCATGGAAGTTATAGTTAGACCCGGATGACTACCCAAAAACGATTCAGAGTAGTCATCGCGTTGTGAGTGGATAACGGGAGCTGGGGCCTCCCGACAAGCGGTGGCTTCCCCGTTCTTGAGTCCCGGTCTGTCTGGAATTGTAGTTGAGGGGTATTCTTTAATTGAATCTGACTCGTAGTCGAGAACGAGGGTCCCATGATGCGCAGTGGCTCCCTCGTCTTGGATCTTGAAGAGGCGATCCAAGTCCTCCTCTAAGTCGGGGAAGGACTTGGATAGCGAGACTTCCTCAGATTGGTTTGCATCCGATCCGTGTCCTGGTGCAGTACGACTTGGAGTCGCGCTGAAAACGGGTTTGTTTTCGATCTGCCTAGGCAGATCTATGGGCAGCAACTCGTCAAGATCGTCGATGAAGGAGTCGAGACTGCTGCGTCAAGTTGCTGCAGAGGCCTCCGGCTTCCTGGAGTCGGTCAGGTGGCTATTGAAGCCACCCAAACCGTTGGTGACGCAGATCCAGGAGCCGAAGATGAAGGCTGTGCCCTCGTCGAGCACGTTGCTGGAGCAGAGAGATGTAATTGAGTTCTCCAGTGGATGCTCGATGAACTCCCCTACCTGGCGCGCCAGCTGTCGGTGTTTTACCGCCACGCCCACCGAGGGATACCCCCGAGGTGGTGAGTTTGTAGGTAGGGTGTCACCGAGATCAGGAACTCGAAGGTGCAAAGGAACACAAGGTTTTAGACAGATTCGGGCCACCGAGAGCGTAATACCCTATGTCCTGTGTGGTTTGTATTGCCATTGATTGTGATTGGGTGATCTCCTAGGTGATTCCCTGGAGGATCCCATGGGTTGTCCCCTGGAGGGGGTCCTGTCCGCCCTTATATAGTTTGAGAGGACAGGTTTACATGGGAGTCCTAGTCGGATACATTCCCTAGAGTCCTACCCCGAGTGGTTTTCTGGTAGTTCCCTACTATATCCGACTAGTTTAACTACTGTAGGAGCAGTTCTACTAGGTTATGAGTATTTACACAGATGAAAGGCGTGGGCTATGTCCCAACCCTTATCCTAAGAAAAGTATGCCACGTGTACAGTCCCATGTACCCGGGTCTGACAGATACCTTAGAGGTGCTGCATCTGCTGCATGAGGACGAGCCGCACGTGAGGAGGTCTTGCAACTGCATTGCCAGCAACCGACTGCACTACCCCGACTGCACTAATTCTGTGATCTATAACAACAGTTTTCCTAGTTTATGCGGTGGAAATTTTTGTTTATCTCTAGCGTAGCCCACCTCATATCCCTTCTCCTTCCTCCGTGCCAATTGGGACATCTTCTCATGGAAGCCCTCTGACATGCCAGGCGTTCTGAAGGAGGAGGCTAAGCACTCCTTGGATCTCGATGAAAAGGCTCGACCCGTCAAGAAACAGCTGCATCGCTTCACTCAGGATCAGAAGGAGGCTATTAGGGTAGAAGTTGCTCGGCTCTTAGCCGCAGGATTCATTCGAGAAGTCAAACACCCCGAATGGCTGGCAAACCAAGTCCTTGTAAAAAAGAAAAATGGTGAATGGAGAACGTGTGTTGACTATACTGATCTCAACAAGCACTGCCCTATGGACCCTTTTCCCCTCCCAGGCATCGACCAGGTCATTAACTCGACGGCCAGGTGCATTCTCCTCTCTTTTCTCGACTGCTACTCTGGGTACCACCAGATTGCCGTCAAGGAGACGGATCAAGAGAAGACCTCTTTCATTACTCCCTTCGAGGTGTACTACTACAACACTATGGCGTTCGGACTCAAGAACGCAGGGTGCCACCTACAGAAAGCTATTCAGAGATGCCTCCAGGGGCAGATCAGGAGCAACGTCGAGACCTATGTCGACGATGTAGTGGTAAAAACAAGATCCGGTGACAAGTTCATCGCTGACCTGGCTGAAACATTTGAAAATTTCCGGAAATTCAAATGGAGGCTAAACCCTATGAAATGTGTCTTTGGTGTTCCCTTGGGGAAGCTCCTGGGCTTCATCGTCAGCAACAAAGGCATAGAGGCCAACCCCACCAAAGTCAACGCCATCAGAAAGCCTCCACGATGCAAGAAGGATCTGATGAAACTGACCGGGTGCATGGTGGCCCTCAGCCAATTCATTAGTCGACTCAGCGACAAAGGCCTGCCGTTCTTCAAACTTCTTCGAAAGGCCGACAACTTCGTGTGGAACGACGACACCTCCAAGGCATTGCACGATATGAAGGAGTTCCTCACCAAACCACCAGTGCTCACGGCCCCAGACCCGAACGAAGTTCTACTTCTGTACATCGTAGCTACCACTCATGTGGTCAGCACAGTCTTAGTCGTTGAGCAAGACAAACTAGGACATGCCTACAAGGTGCAACGACCCATCTACTTCATTACTGAAGTACTTAGCGACTCAAAGGTTCGATACCCACAAGTCCAGAAGCACCTGTACGCAATCCCAATCACATCTAGGAAGCTCAGGCATTACTTCCAAGCGCAAAATGTCAAGGTCGTATCCTCTTTTCCACTCGGTGACATCCTCCACAATCGAGACACCAACGACTGAGTTGTCAAATGGTCAGTCAAGCTTGGCGCGCTATCCATCAAATTCATTCCTCGGTCCACAATAAAGTCACAGGCTCTGACCGACTTCATTGCCGAGTGGACTGAGATCCAAGACCCACCGCCTGAACAACGACCCGAACACTATAAAATGTACTTTGATGGCGCCCTCAACCTGGATGGCGCCGGCGGTGGAGTCCTTTTCATATCTCCCAAAGGCGAACAGCTAAAGTACGTCCTCCAGCTACTCTTCAAGGCTACAAACAACGCTGCCGAATACGAGACTCTCATCCACGGTCTCCGGATCGCTGCCTCACTCGGTATCAAGTGGCTCTTAGCCTACGTTGACTCTAAATTCATCATCCACCAGGTCAACAAAGACTGGGATTGTACCCAGGAGAAGATGGACACATATTGCAAAGAGGTATGAAAGATAGAGGCCAAGTTCTATGGACTTGAGTTCCATCATGTCCTCCAGGACTACAACGTCGTGGCTGGCGTGCTCTCCAAGCTCGGCTCCAAGCTAGCTCTTGTCCCGGCAGGAGTCTTCATCCACGCACTCAACAGTCCCATGGTGAAACTGGAGGAAGAACCTCCCACCAAGCCAGACTTGGTACCTGCGGAGGGGCAGGAAGTACTCATCATCGAGTCAAACTGGCGAACCCCCATCATCAACTTCATCATCCACAACAAGTCCTACCCCGACAGGAAAGAGCACAAAAAGCTCTCTAGGCGCGCAGCTAGCTACGTTGTCATTGGCAACAACTTTTTTAAGCACTCGGCTTCCTCAGGAACCCTATGCAAATGTGTCTCCCAGAGAGAAGGAGTAGCTCTTCTCAGCGAGATCCACTCGGGCATCTACGGGAACCACGCAGGAGCCTCCACTCTGGTGGGAAAGGCTTTCAGGTCTGGGTTCTACTGGCCTACGGCCCTCACTGATGCCTATGACATTATCAAGAAGTGCACATGTTGCCAGTTCTTCGCCAAACAGCAGCACATCCCGGCACAGACTCTACGCACAAAACCTCCCTCCTGGCCTTTCACCTGCTAGGGACTTGACTCCGTTGGACCCCTCAGGACCACCCCGGGAAGTTTCATACACATCTTCGTTGCGATCCACAAGTTCACCAAGTGGATTGAGGTCAAACCAGTCACGGCGACCACTACCACCAAGAGAGTCGAGTTCATCCAGGAGATACCTCACAGGTTCGGGGTTCCTAACCGGATCATCACTGACCTTGGCACATCATTCACTGGTTGTGAGTTCTGGGACCATTGCCATGACAATTGCATCGTACGCCTCCATGGCCCATCACCAATGTAATGGTCAGGTCGAACGCACCAACGGTATGATCCTCGAGGGGCTCAAGGCGCGCATCTTCGATCAGATCAAAAAATATGGTTCCAAGTGGCTCCAAGAGCTATCGTAGGTCGATTGGGGCCTTCGTACCCAGAAAAGCTGAGCTACAAGGTACTCTCCCTTCTTCCTGGTCTATGGTTCTGAGGTAGTCCTTCCGAGCGATATTGCCTTCGGTGCCCCACGCATCCAGAACTACAACAAGGGTACTGCAGAAACTACTCGGCGTTAAGATATCGACTCGCTTGAGGAACACCGCATCACTGCGACCCTACAGCACGCTCGGTACAAACAACAACTCAGGCACTATCACGGCCAAAATGTGCAGGAGTGGGACTTCAACGACAGGGATATGGTCCTGCGTCAAATCCAGTCAACAACAGGCGCACACTAGCTATCTTCCCCCTGGGAAGGCCCCTTTATCGTAAGAAGCGTCGCTGTCCCAGGAACCTATCGACCCCAACATGAAGACGGCACAGACGTGGGCAAGCCATGGAACATTGAACATCTCCGACGCTTCTACCCGTAGAAGTCTTTTACCAGCTATGTACCTATTTCCTTTTGAATAAAGTCAATATATAATTTCACCTTGGCCCCATATTATCTTTTATGTCATCAGCATAACCTTCTGACTCCTTTCCTAAGTTGTTCCCCACACTTGGGGGCTATGACTTGGCCATGCCGACTTGTACAAACCTAGACGACCCAGCGTCAGCATAAGCCTGAATACATAGTGACTGAAACAACCTTGTGCGTCCGAGATCTACTCCACGTCACTCCAACTCATCATGTACACGATGACCCGCTCTCGGCACAATGGGCGGAGCACACCGCGGAGTCAACATTCTAACCACTCGGCCAAATTCGGAAACTACTCGGCTCGGAGTGTTAAAACCTAAAAGCATTCCAAATTAATTTCAAGCAAAATAAAACATTGTTTTTTGGCCTCCATTAGGCCACCGATTGTTCCAATGCAACTTAATTAAAATACCTACAAGTCAATCTAGGTCATGATGCGGTCAGAAAGAGGCTTGGTGGAGTTGAAGTGCGCCTTCCACTCATCCTCGGTGCAGTCCGACGCAACGCCCTCCCCCAGTAGATCTAGGTCCGCCTCCGGAAGATGGGACTTCATAAGCACCACCAAGAACTGCACAGCCTCCCCAGCGACGTTCTTGATGAATGCCTTGTCGGTGTTTTACCGCCACGCCCACCGAGGGATACCCCCGAGGTGGTGAGTTTGCAGGTAGGGTGTCGCCGAGATCAGGAACTCGAAGGTGCAAGGAACACAATGTTTAGACAGGTTCGAGCCACCGAGAACGTAATACCCTATCTCCTGTGTGGTTTGTATTGCCTTTGATGGTGATCGTCCCCTTGGAGGGGGTCCCTATCCGCCCTTATATAGTCTTGGGGGACAGGTTTACATGGAAGTCCCAATCGGGTACAAGCCCAGGAGTCCTACCCGAGTACTTCTTGGGTAGTTTCCTACCGTGTCCAACTAGTTTAACTATTGTACGAGTAGTCCTACTGCACTACGAGTAGTTACAACATGATGTGGACATCACCAGAATGGATACACCCACATGTAATAAACACACATGGAAGGTATGGAGGACCAAAGAAGTTGATTGGGGACCAAGCCTAAGTCTTCCCAATGTTCTCCATCAGGCCACCACGTCACCTTTGGTGCAAGGAAAGAAAGAGTCCATGTCCAACACGTTTTGGAGGCTGGATTCGGACTGCAGAACAGCACCAACTTATGACGGACACAACGGTCGCATACGGACTCGGATAGGGACGTTCAAGTACTTCGTGGAAAGCTTATGAAGTCTAGTTTCATATGGATCCGGACTTAAGTCCATATCTCTCCTGATTCGTCCGCAATGACCAAAATACTACCGACTGGTTTTCTGTCTAAAGGTGCTGCGACATCTTAATATGGCCCGATGGGCTTTGTATCAAGTCGGGTCCATTAGGGACGCGTCCTAGGGTTGGAGTGCGACTCAAACACCCTCTTGGTCGTCCTCCTAGGTATTAATAAGGGTTAGAGCCGCCATGAACAGATTGGGGGGTTTTTGTTTTGTTGAAAGTTTAGCCATTGCTACTTCCTTGTAGACGCGTGTGTCGACTAGACCATCCGTTCTACTCGATTCGGAACCCCACCTTGTTGATTCCAGATTGGTTATTATCTCCATATTTGCAATTGAGTTGCTTGTTCTACTTGTTCTTGCTGGTTCTTCGATTGCTTGCAGGACAGGTGCTCTAGTGGCCGGGTGTCGCGCTCCACAAGATCGCGGCAGCCATTGGAGGTGGTGTATCGGTTGCTAAGGCGCAGCATCCTTGGAAGGCTGTAGTCGGGCCGTGAACGTCGCCTCCATCTCAAATCGAGTTATCCCCTGCCTCTCATCGAAAGATCGGGAACAAACCCTAGCGGGTCGCCATTAGTTGGTATCAGAGCAAGGTTTATCGGTGAGAGACTTCTAATTCTTCGCTGTTTTATTTTTCCTATAGTCCAGAAAAGCCAAAAAAAAATAGTAGATTAGTTTACCTTCAATCCTATAAACCCTTTGAGCCTTTGCTGGTACTACTTAGTTAGGGCTTGTTGAATTTTCGGTTGCATCGGTTGCGTCGTGTTGCTGGTCTTAGTTTAGTCCTTTAGAGTTTCGAGTTCTTGTCACCTCTTTTTGTCTCGGAGTTTCAATTCATCAGTGGAAGAAAACTTTCATTGTTTCTGTGTCCGGTCTCTGATTTGCGAGTTTTAGTACAATCTGGAAAGCGTAACTCGTGATCTTTCCAACGGATCTGACCTGGGTCACAAATTCCATCTAAGTGCTCCAGAATCGACTTGGAGATTTGTGCGTCTGGCTGCGTGAAACAAGTTTCGTCAATCTGAGTTGGTAGCAGCTATATGCAGTAATCCTGTTGCGTTGTTTGTCAAACAAAGGATTTTAGTCCTCTACAAAAAAAAAGAAGAAGAAAAAAAGAAAACAAAGTGAAAAAAATAGAAAAGAAAAGAAAAGAAACGAAAAAGAAGAAAGGGGCTGATCCATCTTTTGTGTTCCTGCTGTTTCGGTTGGTGCTTTGTGACTTCATTTGTGTCCAGGCTCGCGCCTCTAGTACGGTCTATGCTAGGGCCAGCGCAGTACCACCGTTGAACAATTATTCAGCTTGCTTTTCTGACTAACGTGGTGCTAGTATTTTCCCTTGATCAGCCCACCTACAGCTCCACATACTCGACTATAGCTTGACAGTTTTCTGTTGCTAAGGCACCGATACACTTCTTTCAAGGTGCTTGACTTGTTGGTTGCCGACTCATCCTGTTTTGCTTGGTAAGAACTGGTAAGAGCTCGTATTAAACAAGTTGAGTTTGAGAGAATTACAACCGACACATTCCAGTAGTTGACAGGAGGATACATATTATTTTTGTGTTCTTGTTTTCTACTGATCATGGCAGGTGATACAATGATTTTTGAGGGGAGCAGACAACAACAAAATATTCTGGACATTATTCAATGCTTGCCTTTATATCCTGGTGAGTTTGATCCTAAAGCTTACATTGATTGGGAGCTAAAAGTAGATAATGAATTTGATGAGCATGACCTGTCGGAGCAACAAATGATTTATATTGCCTCTAATATTTTAACAGAAAATGCTTTGCTAGAATGGAAATATATTTGTAGGCATAACATTATTCCGCAAACTTGGAAAGAATTCAAAATACATTTTAGAGATGCCTATATTCCTGCATATTATGTTGATCATTTGCTTACCAAACTAGAGAAATTAAAACAGGGTAGTAGGACTGTGAAACAATACTACCATGATTTTAAAATTTGTATCATGTTTGGTGGATTGGATGAATGCATGGAAGATGTTATGAATAGGTTCATGAGAGGGCTCAATTCTGAAATTCGAAACTTGTTAATTGGCAAGTCCTATTGCTGTATCGGTCAATTGTTTTGTCTTGCTCTCCATGCTGAAAAAGAAATTCTTTCATTTGTGAATACTTGCAAGAATGATGTGACTCATAATGTCCAAACTTTGTCCACTCTACATGCTAACAAAGAGCAACGAATAGTGGAACCTGCTGCTGATTCAACTTTTTCACAAGATGAATTACTTGTTGTTTCTTATGATAAAGAGGACTTGTGTGCTAATACTTCTTTTACTCATATACCAGAATTAATGAATAAGTGTGATATTTTTGGTTTGGAACCATACGAATGTGCTGTAGATAATCCTTCTCATCCTATTACTTGTGTACAAGATGAACTGAAATTGTTGTCTTCTTTAAATACTTTGGGTTATATTGAATTTAATATTCTGTGTAATCTAAATTGTCTAAAAGAGAAGGTTCAATTAGATTCAAATTTGCCAAGTTTAAATCATTATTCGCTTCATGCAATTGGAAAAAATGACATCAAAGGAGAATATTTGGTGCATAAAGTGTATATCTGTTCTAATCTGAAATATCCTTTTGGGCTACAATACCATGAGCAAATAGGGGGCTGCATTAACACTAATAATATCTTGCAAAGTTTTTCTAGTTTTTCTCTAATGCAACAGGATCAGCCTGAAGAACGGGAGCATTATTTGTTGTGCCCATGCAGCATAGTCGTCGCTCCATATTCCAACAACAAAGCAAGCACCTTTGAATGCCGTTGGAGCAAGTCGAGGACGACTTGCAGCCAAGAAGGGGAGAATGATGTGGACATCACCAGAATGGATACACCCACATGTAATAAACACACATGGAAGGTATGGAGGACCAAAGAAGTTGATTGGGGACCAAGCCTAAGTCTTCCCAATGTTCTCCATCAGGCCACCACGTCACCTTTGGTGCAAGGAAAGAAAGAGTCCATGTCCAACACGTTTTGGAGGCTGGATTCGGACTGCAGAACAGCACCAACTTATGACGGACACAACGGTCGCATACGGACTCGGATAGGGACGTTCAAGTACTTCGTGGAAAGCTTATGAAGTCTAGTTTCATATGGATCCGGACTTAAGTCCATATCTCTCCTGATTCGTCCGCAATGACCAAAATACTACCGACTGGTTTTCTGTCTAAAGGTGCTGCGACATCTTAATATGGCCCGATGGGCTTTGTATCAAGTCGGGTCCATTAGGGACGCGTCCTAGGGTTGGAGTGCGACTCAAACACCCTCTTGGTCGTCCTCCTAGGTATTAATAAGGGTTAGAGCCGCCATGAACAGATTGGGGGGTTTTTGTTTTGTTGAAAGTTTAGCCATTGCTACTTCCTTGTAGACGCGTGTGTCGACTAGACCATCCGTTCTACTCGATTCGGAACCCCACCTTGTTGATTCCAGATTGGTTATTATCTCCATATTTGCAATTGAGTTGCTTGTTCTACTTGTTCTTGCTGGTTCTTCGATTGCTTGCAGGACAGGTGCTCTAGTGGCCGGGTGTCGCGCTCCACAAGATCGCGGCAGCCATTGGAGGTGGTGTATCGGTTGCTAAGGCGCAGCATCCTTGGAAGGCTGTAGTCGGGCCGTGAACGTCGCCTCCATCTCAAATCGAGTTATCCCCTGCCTCTCATCGAAAGATCGGGAACAAACCCTAGCGGGTCGCCATTACAACAGATGTAGGGCGTGGGCCATGTTCCATCCCGTATCCTAGGAGAAGTAAGCCACGTGCACAGTCCCGTGTGCCCGGGTCTGACAAGCCCCCGAGCTCTTCGTAGTCAAGTACTGCAGGCGTCCGAGTACTTCTGAAGATGTCTTCGAGTCCTCCCGACCTTCATCCTGAAGGTGTCTTCCGAGTACTTTCTTGGCTACGTCGAGGCTGTGAGGTGCTCATGCCCCGAGTAGTTTGTCAAGTCTTCTTTAATATGGGGTGCGATTAAACTCGCACTCCATATGGAGTAGCCCCCGAGCCTTAGGTTGACTCGTAGAATCAGGCTGAGGGTCAATTTAATCTTGAGTCTTCTGTCCTTATCTTCCAGCAGATTTGAAAAATAAGTCACTGATGACACGTGTCCCGCAGCCCCCGAGCCTTGAATCCAAATCCCCATGGTTTGGAATAAAGGGTCCAAAGAATCGTGGCTTGCAATATATGACAGTAAAGATTTGATGGTGAAGATGGGCAAATCGGTTTAGTAAATTTGAAAACCTCTTTTTTTGGGATGAATTCCGTGAAAATATGGTTAAACAAATAACATCTCCAACAAACGCCCTGTCGGTGTTTTACCGCCACGCCCACCGAGGGATACCCCCGAGGTACCCCCGAGGTGGTGAGTTTTTGGGTTGGGTGTCGCCGAGATCAGGAACTCGAAGGTGCAAAGGAACACAAGGTTTTAGACAGGTTCGGGCCGCCGAGAGCGTAATACCCTACGTCCTGTGTGGTTTGTATTGCCTTTGATAGTGATTGTCCCCGAGGGGGTCCCTGTCCGCCCTTATATAATCCGGGGAATAGATTTACATGAGAGTCCTAGTCGGGTACAAGCCAAGGAGTCCTATCCGAGTACTTCTCGGGTAGTTTCCTACCGTGTCCGACTATTTTAACTACTGTAAGAGTAATCCTACTGCATTATGAGTAGTTACAACAGATGTAGGCCGTGGGCCATGTCCCATCCCGTATCCTAGGTAAAGTGTGCCACGTGGCCAGTCCGTGTGCCCGGGTCTGACAAGCCCCCGAGCTCTCTGTAGCCAAGTAGCATAGGCATCCGAGTACTTCTGAAGGCGTCTTCGAGTTCTCGCGAACTCCATCTTGAGGGTGCCCTTTGAGTACTTTTTTGGCAGCGTCGAGGCTGTGAGGTGCTCATGCCCGGAGTAGTTGTCCAGTCTTCTTTATATGGGGTGCGATTAAATTCGCACTCCATATGAAGTAGCCCCCGAGCCTTAGGTTGACTCGCAGAATCAAGCTGAGGGTCAATTTTAATCTTGAATCTTCTGTCCTTATCTTCTAGCAAATTTTTAAAAATAAGTCGTTGATGACACGTGTCACGCAAGCCCCGAGCCTTGGATCAAAATCCCCAAGTTTTTGAGTAAAGGGTACAAAGAGTCATGGCATGCAATATGATAGTAAAGATTTGATGGTAAACGTATGCAAATTGGTGTAGTAAATTTGAAAACCTCTCTTTTCGGGATGAGTTCCATGAAAAGATGGTGAAACAAATAACATCCCCAACAAACACCCAAGATTACCTCTCAAACCAATCTTTGTTCCCTGATCCAATGACTAAACAAGACCTCTGGGTAATAAATTGAACGATCCTCTTATTTCGGAATAAAGTCCCTGAAATAATGGTTAACAAACATTCACCCAAGATAAATCTTAAAAAGCCTCTTAGGTCGAGAGTTGTCGAGTGATTGGACGTCATCTAGCGTGAAGGCATGAAAGCTGCCGTGTATAGCAAGCTAAGTACCTTGGCATATCGAGCTCCCGAGCCAGGAGGATAAAGTAGTAGCGGAAAGGTAGCGCTAGCCCCCGAGCCCAAGCGTAGAGCAAGTAGCCCCTAGTGCTGGAGCGGTCAATGAAGCCATCTAGTCGGAATCGATCCCGACTAGGATTATAGTCAAGACAAGTAGTCGAAGTAGTCGAACTAGTATGGAACCAGTCGTAAACAAGTAAAGTTCTTGTCATGGGAGCAAGGCCCCTTCAATAACATAGTGTACAAGTCAAAAACATGTAATATGTTACTGAAAAATATGGGAGCGAGGCGCCTTAAGCAAACTTGCACATGATACCGGTCGTAAACCAGTAAAACGAAGTTGTACTAGAAGTATAAGCACAAAGGCCCTTCAGAAACCCAAAATACTAGTCGTATTCTAGTAATTAGGTACTGGGAATATGGGAGCGAGGCCCCTTCAGTAAACATGCACGTAGTACCAGTCGTAAACCGGTAAAACAGAGTTGTACTGGTACAATTAATCTCTAGGCACCAATAGATGATGGCCCTAGTTGATTTAAGGATTAAACCGACGCACATCTCCAACATTGAAAGAGCGCCGTTGAACGTTCCTGTCGTAGTAACGACGAACTCGGAGAAGCTGGTCCATTGATCATCCCTTGAAAAGGAGATCGGAACCTCGTTGTATCTCAAAGGCCTTGTTGCGCAGGGTTAGCTTCTGCGCTCGTTTGGAGGGGAACCCGCCGTCTCCACCGAAGATGACGTTAACTATGTTCTTCGGATCCTGGAAGTCTTGAGCCCCCGACTTGTCACCTCCTTCTTCATCGTCCTCTTTGTCCTTTCGCTTTCTGGCTTGATGGAGGGGTGGAGCGTTGAGTGATTTGCGAATGGTGATGCACTCGAAGAACGTTTGACGCGACTTTAGGTGTATCGGGCATTGCTTGTGCAAGACTTGCTCGTATTCCGACTGGTTGTTCCCCGACTTCTTGCCACGCGGGTTGCGCTCGACAGCCGCGACTTCATTGTCTGGCTTGCGCTTTCGGGGATTCCCCGAGTGGTTCCGCTGGCTTTTGTCGAAGTGGCTGTTGTCGTTGCCTTGTTTGTCGTGGTTGCGCATGGGGAAGCGGTCGTTTCCCTCGTCCTCCTGGTCAGCCAATCTTGCCATCATGTCATGCAGCTTCACGGCAGTAGTCGGGCGGTTGCGCCCGAAGTCGTGGTATGTGTTCTTCGAGAAGAGGCCGTGTTGGAAGCAACGGATGACATCCTCATCGGTGATGTTGGCGATGGTGGCACGCATCTCAAAGAAACACCGTGTGTAAGACCTCAGGGTCTCGTTCATCTCCTACTTCACCTGGGACAAGTCATGGCGAGTGCCTGCCCTGATCATGGACCCCTGGAAGTTGTCGATGAAAGCCCGCTTGAGGTCCTGCCATGAGTCGATGGAGTTTGGCTTGAGGCTTTCAAGCCACGTGAGGGGTGCGGGCTCTTGGGCTGCCGGGAAGTATAGTGCTTTCGTAGAGCTGGAGGCCCCTGAAACTTTAATAGCGACGGAGTAGCAACGAAGCCACTGGCGTGGGTCCTGCGTACCGTCGTACTTGGGGATTCCGACTGGTTTGAAGTCCTTGGGGTAGGACTTGTCGGTGATGCTAGTGGTGAAAGTAGGAAAACGGTCGCTGTTGTCGTCGTCGTCTTACCTGCCGGGATGGTCCCTTCTCCTTGCTTCAATAACGAGCCGCACGTCATGGCCCTCATTGATTTTCTGCGTGAGGTCGACCGTGGGAGCGTCTTGGAGGTTGGCCCCGATTGTATCTTGGCGGCGGTGCCCTGCCCCACGCTGGTTGCGAGGGGGTTGTTGTACTTCTTGTTCATTGTTGCCACGCGCGGACGGGTGGCCCTCGTTGCGCTGACAGTTGTCGTTCCTCCGACTCCCTTGGCCTCATTTAGGAGTGCGACTGACCAACGCGGTATCCCCGTGTTGCTCCGACCTCGAGAGCTGATTCCGAGTGGATGACACTGGATGTTGCCCATCGAGTTGCATGAGCGCGCGTTGGGTCAGGTACTGCAACCTTTGAATCTAGGTGTCAGATGGGAGTTGTTGGGCTAGAGTGCTTCCTCTGCAATGGCGCCAATTGGCGTACGGTACTCACGATCCGCGACTGCTGCAAAGGCGTTGGTGAGATCCCTTGGTCCGCGGGTGCAGTTTTGCGCGTTGCGCCTGCGTTGGGCTTGCTTGGCATTCTTTGCCCGCTGGATCCTCCGGTGCTCCTCATCTTCATCTTGAGGAGCATCTGCTGTGGGCTCGTCGGCTGAAACGTCCACGAGTTGTTCATTATCGTACTGAGTGCCCAGTTCTTCTTCTTCCGCGTTGCGAAGGGAAGCCATGCAGACTTGTCGATCCGGCGAGTGGTTAGCCCTGGGTTGTACTCGAGTAGCTCTGTGCTGCTCTCTCCTTCTTCCGCGATAGGAGAAAGAGGTCTACCCTCTTGGAAGCATAGTTCTTGCGTGAAGGCCACAAGGCGAGATTAGTAATCGAGTAGTTCGGAGGGCTCGAAGCCTTTGTATCTGAGGGTTGGGTGGGAGTTGTTGGGCTAATAGGGCTGCTTTTGCGATGGCACCAATCTGTGTATGATACTCCCGATCCGCGACTTCTTCAAAATTGTTGTTTAGATCCCTTTGGTACATTGGGTTGCGGGCGTGATTCTCTGCATTGTGCCTGCGCTGGGCGCGCTTTGCATTCTTCACCCGTCGGATCCTTCGGTGCTCCTCATCTTCATCCTGGGGGGCATCAGCTGTGGGCTCGCCAGCTGAGACATCCGCGAGTCGCTTGTTGTCGTACTCATGGTCTAGCTTGTCGTCCTTCGCGTTGTAAAGGGAGGCCATGCAGACTTGACGATCCGGCGAGTTGTTAGCCGTAAGGCTGTACTCGAGTAGCTCTGTGCTACTTTCTCCCTCTTCTGCGATTCTAGGTAAGCAACTATCCAATATCATACATGGTGAATGAATTAATTTTTCATCCAACAAGATTAATCATCATCATTGTTCCTCTTCTTACTCTATGTGGTAAAAGGGTCAAGCAGTCTCAATAACCACGAGAAACGGACGATTCGAATCGAATTTCTTAACCTTGCAAGGGAAACCTAAACACACGTCACGTGGTTACTCCTAGAGTCACACGTGCAACTTTTTCCCTTTCTTCCTGGGTTGTGGATCAGGGCCACCTTCCGAGACTACAGAGCCTAGCTCTGCACCCACTATGTGCGCGCATGGAACCGAAGTTGAGAGGGTGGGATGCTGTCCACTTAAGCTTACCGATTACCATATTCTCGGCATGTGGTTAGTACGTTCAAAGACTTAACCACCACTACCACACACTGCGGCCTTAGCATTTTTCACTAAACAGACGGGACATCAATCATCAACTTGAACATCGCACCATAGCCCCGTCCGTCGACCTTATGATTGCAGCATGTAGTAAACATTCAACTCCTATATTCTCGCGAGTGACAGGAAATCACTCGACTTTTACCGAGTCCTAGTGGCATAGCATTCTATCGAACCTTACATCTAGTGTTCAGAGCATGGGTACCTAGGATCATGCAACTAAGTTTTCATTCAACTCCTATAAACTTAATGCACAAGTAGAATGGAGTATTAAGTTGCATAATTTAGAAAAATAGGGTTCATGCTCCGGGGCTTGCCTTCTTGGGTAAAGTTAGCCTAGGGCTCGTCCGAACTTTGATTCGGGTCTTCAAAAACCTCAGTTAGCTTCACTTGAGCTTCACGCTGCTCACTCTCGGACCCGGGCACCAGCTCGTACGTTCCGTCGGCGAGAGTAGTCGATTCTATATGAATGCATAAGTGTAAGTTGTAGTGATGGCACGTGATATTTATCTTCTTCACGATAAAGTTGCAGTCTACAAAAACATAGATTTGGTTCTAAAGTTACTTAGTTACGATTTCTTGGGCAATCTTTAACAGAAGAGGTTGTGTTGTATTGGAAATTTAATTTTCGCAGTATAAGCATGGATTAAGCACAAACACTAATCTAGGTAACTTCTGGTGATGAAATTTTTATTCAGAGTACATTATGCAGAGATAAAACCACTATAAAAATTTCAGAGATTTTCATGTAGCAGAATAATTATGAAAAATATAATACACAGCTACTACTAGAACCTAGTTATTTTTATACAGGACAAACCATGCATGTGTTGATGCCAAACATTTTACAGGGTGTCAATCGGACTATATGTGTGTTACTGTAAATTTTTCAGATTTTATTGTGCAGGATACAAAGCAAAGTAAATAGGACAAGCTACACTTATGTTAAAGCAGATTAATTTCTACAGGATGTTTTACAGGGTTTCTGAGTATAAAACTTTCTATACAGCATAAACAAATTCAAAGTATCCCCTAGTAAAAAGATGAACATTTTCTAAGCAAAGCAACTAATTATTTTTATTTAGTGCATTTTTCGCACCACAAAATTATATCAATAGGTTACAGAAAGGAAAAAGGTTCTAAACTTTTTCTGTGGTATTTAGACATCTCTATAACAGCTCTAGAAAAGTTTCACAATAAGAATCGCAGTATAACAACAGTTACAAATTAGTTTTATTATTTTATGGTATAAACAAGGTTTAACAAAAAGTTTAGCTAGAGATGGTTTCTGGTCCTAATATTTTTACACTGGCCTACACATCAAGCAACCAATCTACTGTCCAAAAATCAGATTCAGAACTGGTCAACAGCAGTGGGTACAATTAAAGTCTATTAAACATTCCATTTAATATAGAGCAAGATTTAGCAAGCAACTGAAGAAAGCATGTAACAAAAGTTGTAGATTTTCTGCTAACGATTCCAGAACAGTTACGTTTGTATTTTTCCGATTTTTCTAAGATTTATATGAATTTTAAAAGTTCACTATTTTTGAATTCAAAGTTTAAACATAGGTTTACAGATATGCCCCTGGAAACTTGCGTGCAGACTCTTTTAAAGATTTCAATCGTTGCAATTGGGTCCCTAGGCGGGGCTGGCACGACGGCCGGCCAAATTCTGGCGAGGGGGCTCGTCGACGGCGAGGGGAAAAGGGTCGAGGAGAACCAGGGAGGTGAGGGCTACCTTGGGGTGGCCTTGGTCGGGGTTGGGAGGGGCCGGAGGTGGCTCGTTGGCGCGGAGCATGGGGGATGGTGGTGGTGCGGAGCATCGGCGACGGTGCTCCAGTGAGGAGGGGAGGGCGTGGGCTGGTCAATGAGCTTCGCGGCGTCGAGGGGAACCCGTTCCGAGGCTTGGCTCGAACAGAGGAGCGTCGGAGTGGGCTGTCCACAGAGCAGCAGAGGAGCGGCGGCGGCACGGGCGGCGCTGGCAGTGCTCCGGCGGCTGAGATGGTTGGGGAAGAGGCCGGTGAGCTTCAGTGGAGGGAGGGCAAGCTCGCTGGGTGATGGGTTTGGGCAGTGGGAGGCTGGAGGATGGGGCTCCACGGGCGGGTGGTGCACGGCAGTGGCAATGGCAGCGCCGGCGGCGTTCTGGTGGGTTGAGGCACGCGCGAGGGGCGTTGTGTCGCCTTTTATAGGCTGCGGGAGGGAGGGAGAGGGCCGGGCGACGCTTGGGAGGGGCGGCACGACGGGGGCGTGTTACTGGTCACGGTGGGCGGCGAGCAGTGCCGGCGTGGCGTGCGGCGGGCGCGGGCAGGGGATTGGGCGCCGGGGATTTTGCATGAGGAAGGGGGAGATCACGCGGCGCGCGGGTTGGGCGAGGAGCTGCAGCAACTGGCTTGCCGGGCGGCGAGCGCGGCGACTGGTTGGAGCGGCGGGGGCTCGGGAACGGCGCGGGCTGTCCATTGGGCGCTGCGGCGGCAATATAAGGCGCGCGTTGCTGGCGTGCGTGTGGCGTGCGCGGACTGGGCAGGGTCGCGGTGTGGGGAGGAGCGCGTGCGAGCAGGGCGCGGCGAGGCATTGGCTTGGCGCCAAGCGCCGGTCAAGCATCACCGATCAAGTGGCCAGCGGCGACTGCGCGGCGGGCGGAGGGTCGGGCGGAGCGGAGAAGGGAGGGTCAGCGGCGACTGCGCGGCGGAGGGTCGGGCGGAGCGGAGAAAGGAGGGTCTGCAGCGACTGCGCGTCGGAGGGTCGGGCGGAGCGGAGAAAGAAGGGTCGGAAATGAAAAATAGAGAAAAAGAGAGGGGCTGGTTTGCAAAGTCAAGTGTTACTCAAATTTTTGTGTTGCAACTCAAAAATCTCTGAACATGAAAGTTGTTCAAAATAAAAAGTTACACAAGTTTTGTTTTAGGCCAAAGTTCATTTGAGTTCTAATTTAGAAGTTATTTTAAAAACTAAAAAAAGCATGATTCGGAGGGCATGTCATTTTCTGGGCAAAAATTTGTATTCTCTCCTAGGCTTCAACTAGACTTTTGTTTATCCTGTCATCGATGGTGTGTCTATTAAATTTCACCGCCAAGTGCGTTGAGGTGAGAGTTATTTAATTTATTTGATTAAAGTACATGTAGTTATGCACATATACACATCTATTTTTAATTCAAAGCAAAACCAATTTATAATTCATTTCTTTTAAACTTTTCTTAGTTATTTATGCATCGTGTTAAGCTAATGAGGCTTATTTCGAAATTTAAACACCCGAGGTGTTACACCGCCCGACGGGTGGTGGCTCCCTCGTCTCCGAGTCGTCCTCGGGACTGGCTTGAAGGTGTAGTACAAAGCAAGGAGTACTCTTCATTGGAGTCCGAGTAGTTGTCGAAAATGGGGCCCCCCCGGCAAGCGATGGCTGCCACGTCCTTGAGCTTGAGCAGCAGATCTAAATCCACCTCCAAGTCCGAGAGGAACTTAGATTGTGTGGTTCCCTCAGATTGGTTTGAGTTCGATCCGAATAGTTCTGGTACATCACGGGTGGAAGTCGCGTCGAAAACGGACATCTTTTCGATCTGCAGGGCCAGATCAGGAAGCAATAGCTCATCGAGGTCGCTGCTTCGAGTTGATGTAGAGGCCTCCGGCTCCCTGGAGTTGACTAGGTGGGTGTTGAATCCACCCAAGCCGTTGGCGACATAGATCTAGGAGCCGATAATGAAAGTTGTGCCCTCGTCGAGCACAGCGCTGGTGAAGTTGAAGGATGTCATCGAATTCTCCGGTGGATGCTCGATGAACACCCCTACCTAGCGCGCCAGTTGTCGGTGTTTTACCACCACGCCCATCGAAGGATACCCCCGAGGTGGTGAGTTTGTAGGTAGGGTGTCACCGAGATCAGGAACTCGAAGGTGCAAGGAACACAAGGTTTAGACAGGTTCGGGCCACCGAGAGCGTAATACCCTACATCTTGTGTGGTTTGTATTGCCTTTGATGGTGATCGTCCCCTTGGAGGGGGTCCCTGTCCGCCCTTATATAGTCTGGGGGTACAGGTTTACATGGAAGTCCCAATCGGGTACAAGTCCAGGAGTCCTACCCGAGTACTTCTCGGGTAGTTTCCTACTGTGTCCGACTAGTTTCACTACTGTACAAGTAGTCCTATTGCACTACGAGTAGTCCTCGACTCGGCCTCTACCAAAATAACAACTCAGTAATGCAGGAAGATCCTAATAACTCAGTTCATATACAAGATAGGATCCTTACCTTCACGAAGCTGCTTCTCCAGCCAGAGTTTGCCCTCCGTGTTGGCCTCCCAGCCCTCAGCACCTTTGCCAAGCCGATGCAGCTCCTCGTAAGGTTTCACGGCCACCTCGAGCTTCCGGGCCATCATGTGGTTAACTTTCAGTAACTCTGTGACTGGACCGCTGAGTCAACTCGGCACAACTACTCCAACTAAATCACAGGGGTATGGCAACAAACTCACAGTGCTTCTCATCGGCATGCTTCCTTGCGGCCTCGAAGCGCTGATGCTCCAACTCCTCCATCCGCGCCTCCAGCTGCGCTATTTGCGCCTCCAGCTGATGTAGTCGGTCGGTTGCTCGTCCGTGACCTGCAGCGGCGTAGCTGGCTGCCGACTCAGGTCGGCCAGGGTTTGCCGGCAACCAACATCAAAAGAAATGCCCAGGCATTGACATTACAAAAACAGCAGAGCATCAATTACCCACCTGTGTCGGCTCCACCGCCGGCTGCGCTGTCCCCCGCAGCACCTCCTTCGCCCTTGGGGCCACCTACTGCTGGGCCTCCCCTCCGCGCTACTGTGCACCAGCAAGGCGAGCAGGTGGCGGTATGATTGGGGCCACATGAAGGGTGGGGAGGTGGTCTGGTGCGACCACCGCCTCTTCCACCTCCTCATGCGACAGCGCTGCAGACTCCGCATCGACGCTCTGGGGCGGCACCAAGTTCGCCTCCCCCTCCACCTCCTCCTCCTCCACCGTTGCCTGATCCTCCAAGCGGGCGCGGGATGTGGGCTGCTCCTCCGCAAGAGCCGATCCCTTGTCCGCCTCAGCCGACTCGGCCTCCTTGGTGGACTCCTCCGCCCTCCTCTTGGTGCCGATGAGCGACGCCTTCCGTCGGCTAGACGCTTCTTCAGTACAAAAGCAATCTACATCGACAACTAAAACAAGGAAAAGGAGGGATTTCGACTTACTTCTCGCTGCGGCGCGCGCTGAAGCTTGTCTTTTGCAGCACCGCGGTTGGCAATGACCGCGCCAATGACGCGGGTGATGCCCTCTGCTGAATCTGAGACAGACGCAGGCTGCCTCCTCCTCCTTTGGGGCAACGAGGCCTGCACAGCTGTCGCCAGCCGCGCCCTCGGGGATGCCCCGCTCCTCCTCCATCGCCTCAGAAGCGGAAGCGCCCCCACCTTGCGGGTGAGCCGCCCCCTTTGGTGCCTTGGAGATCGGCACTTTGCGCACAGCGGCGCGCCTCCTCCTCGTCACGGCGCCGGCTCCGACAGCCGGCCCTGCCACCTCCACAACCTCCTCCAAATCACTCCGAATGGAGGAGTCGGTGGCGTAGTCCAGCGCCCCCTCCGTCGGCTTTGCTAGCCCGGCGGGAGGGTTAATCGCCTTCCCCTTCTGCCCCTCCGGTAGCAGCGCAGGGACCAGAACTCTAGTACCCTCTCCTGCAAGATCAGGGTATTGTAACAACCCAACGGGTGCTATATTCTTTGAATCTCAAAATTCAAAGGACCCCAACAAGGAAATCAACTCGGATTGATATCAAAACAACTTGGCAGAAAGCGGAGCTTACCTCAGTGGTGGGCCACTTGAGGCAGTATGCCTTTAGGCAGCCCTTGTCTCGGATCTCCCCGCTCATGATGCAGGCGACTCGGTTCGCTGCCTCCGCGTGGGGGACTTTACAGTTCTTCACTCGGGTCGGGTCTTCCCGACCCGACTACTCATAGCCCGGGTGGACCCTGTCCTGGATTGGCTGGGTCAGGCGCTTGGAGAATGACTAGGCCAAGGCGGCCCCGGTCAGCTTCTTGGCCTTGAGCTCCAGCAGCTCGGCCATCAGGACCCTCACCTGAACCATCTCGTCCTTGGAGGGCATTTCCTCCCATTTGTCATTGAGGACAGGGGGATACCCGGTCTGGGGCAGAAGAACAGGAGTGGGGTTCGCCACCACGAACCACTCCTCCGCCCATTTTTTGTTGCTGTCCTTGAGGTCGGCCTCCAGATACTTCGCCCTCTGGCGGAGCAAGAACGTGGCGCCTCCCACTACGTTAGGTGTCCCATTCTTAGGGTACGCCCTCAGGTGGTACAGTGCCCAGCAGAGGTTGAAGTGGGCGGGGATGCCCAGGAAGCTCTTGCACAGATGAATGAAGATCGCGATCTGTGTGATCAAGTTGGCTCAAGGTGCGCCGCCTCCAACCTGTAGTAATGGAGGAGCCTGCAGAAGAATGCCCCCGCAGGCAGGCCAAACCCCTTATTGTAGAAGGACTGGAAGACCACCGTCTCAATCCAGTCCTGCGAGGGGAAGTCTTGGCTGTAGCAGCACTTCCACCCGAAGATCGCCTGCTCTGGGATGAGGCCGCGTGCCTCCATGTCCTTGAGGTCCTCCTCCATCAAGGTGCTCGGCACCCACGACTTGCTGGGCGCTGGGCGAGGAAGGCGCGGAGGAATCGCTGGCCATCTTGAAGCTTGGTGAGGTCCGCGGATCTGGAAGGGGATGGCAGCAGCTGTGCAAGGGCAAAGGCGAGAGCTTTGAGGAGCGCCAGCGAGATCTGGAATGAATCACCGGTGGCAGAAAAAGGAGAGGAAGGCAAGAGTGAGTGGATAAGGACTGGTCGGGTCGGTATCCTTTATATTGGCCCGAGAACTAACAGCCCGTCCGGCGCCGCATTCGAAATTCGAATCGCCCCTAACGGTGGATGAGGAGTGTACGCCGAAAGGAACGGGAAAACGATAAAAATCCTGACGGAGCCGTTAGCCCCAATGGTAAAAACCTCAGCCTGCACAAAGAAAGACAGCGCTAAAAAGGAGGAGACAGCGTCAGGCGGCTGACAGCGAGGTAATTAAGCGATGTTCTTGAAGTTTCTCCTGCAAACGAATTCGTATCCAATGATCCCTGATTTGTCGAATTATTTCTTAGGAAATAAATTTGAAACCACTTGGCATATCTTAGTGACTCAGCCAACGACCTTGCTCGGGGACCTGGCACCACATATTGACTCGGCCTCTCTGAGTGACTCCGCCAGTGACCCTGCTCGGGGGCTGGGCGCTGCATATTGACTCGGCGTGTCTCAGTGACTCCGCCAGGGACCTCGCTCGGTGGCTAGGCATCACATATTGACTCGGCGTGTCTCAATGACTCAGCCAGCGACCCTGCTCGAGGGGCTGGGCGGCACAAATTGACTCGACGTGTCTCAGCGACTCAGCCAGCGACCCAGCTCGGGAACTGGGCGCCACATATTGACTCGGCGTGTCTTAGTGAATTCGCCAGTGACCCTATTCGGGAGCTGGGCGCCACATATTGACACAGCGTGTCTCGGTGACTCCGCCAGTGACCCCGCTCGGGGCCTGGGCGCCACATATTGACTCGGCATGTCTCAGTGACTCTGCCAGCGATCCTGCTCGAGGGCTGGGCACCGCATATTGACTCAGCGTGTCTGAGTGACTCCGCCAGTGACCTCGTTTGAGGGGCTGGGCACTGCGTATTGACTCGGCGTGTCTCCGTGGCTCCGCCAACCATCCTGCTCAAGGGCTGGATCTTTCCGCTCTCGAAGCGCTCCTGCGAACCTTCCAAGGCTCGGGGGCTGCATTAAGATTGAAGATTTGGCCTGAATCTATCGACGTCAAGATCGCTGCATGAGTTTGTGGATCTGGAAGGGTGCTTTTCGTCATTATGAGCACCGACCAACTTCATGACTTCGGCAGGAACTCATTCAGCAATTCGGCGCTCGGGGGCTTGACGGAGGTAGACCCATGTACCTCCTTGCTAAGTGGAGCCCAGTTCTCCAGGGAACGACTCCGCGTAACAACCCGGCAGACAGGCACTCAGCTGGACGGCGGGTGGGTTCCTTCGGGATCAGGATCGGGGCCGTATCGAATAGCCTCGATATTGTGTATCTTAACCGACCCGATTTCTTCTTGTAAACAACCTGAGTAGATCTTGACCTATCTTGTAACCCACGGCTGCTTGGCTATATAAGGGCGCCGTGGGGTACCCATCAAACAACAACACAGTTAGCCCACACCAACCAGGATCCCTGGTCATTCAATACAACTTCGAACACAGGACGTAGGGTATTACGCTCTTGGCGGCCCGAACCTGTCTACAAAGCCTTGCGTCTTGTGTTATCATTGTTCCTGCGATCTCCCTCACCTACAAATCTACTACCTGAGCATACTCCGGATGGACTTGCCGGAGTACAAATCCGATAGTACAAATCCGATAGGGGTCAAAATGTAAAATATCTGGTCACGAACAGATCATAGGCGGAGTGAGTGGGGGTACAATGCGCAAGCATGAGCATACATGTTCGATACCCCAAAGCAAAGATAGTTATAAATTTTGGCCCTAGACCCTACTAGGTCTATGGATTCACCAGCTCTACAGCTACAACCCTGGTACACACAGTTGGATGTTGTACAATGAAAATTGCAGATTTTTCAATATTTAGGTCATTTTTACCTTAGTGCGCTCTCGCTGACTTGTTATTTAAATATCACGGAACCGTATGGTTGCAGCCTAGGCGTTAAGGGGAGATGCTGCCTCCTAGCCTAGAGCCAAACAGTACATTAGAGTTCACCAACGAGGAGGGCGTCGGAAACCTCAAGCTTGTTCGCCTGCGTCGGGGAGCTCAAAGAGCCGAGCCGGCACAGAGCCGCTGAGCATGTTCTTGCCAAGGCGGATGCGCTTCAGCGTCTTGCAGACGGCCAGTGACTCTGGAACGGGACCGGACAGGCCGTTCTCCATCAGCACGAGAATCTCCAGCTTCCTGCCCGCGCAGAGGTCAGGCGGTATCTGACCGGTGAGGTGGTTGGTGGCCACGTCCAACATCTTGAGTGGGCTGTTCTTTCCTAATCCGGCCGGAAGGTGACCGGTGAGGTTATTCTCCCACAGTTGCAACACCTCCAGGTGCGGTAAGTCGGCCATGAACTCTGGTATGTTGCCGTGGAGGTGGTTGCGGAACAGGTGTAGAAGCCTGAGGCTGGTGAGGTCAGCGAGGCCGGCCGGTATCTCGCCGATGAACTGGTTCATGGAGAGGTCCAGCGACTTGAGGTCCTTGAGGTCGCCGAGCTGCGTGGGTATTTCCCCGGAAAGGCGGTTCATCTGCAGGAAGAGCGTGTCGAGGCGCGCGAGCCGGCCGAGCTCCTGCGGGATGGGACCCGTCAGGTTGCAGCTGCTCATGTCAAGGCGGACGAGCGAGTCGAGCTCGCCGAGCTCCAGCGGGATGCCGCCATCGAACAGGTTGAAGTAGCCGATGTACATCTCCCGCAGCCGCTTGAGGCGCGCGAGCGACGCGGGCACCCGTCCGGAGAGCGAGTTGCCGTTGAGTCCCAGGTACTCGAGCGCCGCGAGGTCCGCGTAGCTTTCCCGTATAGCGCCAGAGAAGTAGTTCCCGCCGAGGTGGAGATAACGGAGGCGCGCGTGCGCGGCGCCGAACGGGGGCAGAGGGCCGGAGAGGTTGTTGTTGTAGGCGTCGACGACCTCCAGCACCGGGAAGTAGGGTCCTCCGCCGGCCGGCGTGGGGAACGGGCCGGTGAAGTTGTTGTTGGAGAGGTTGAGGTGGCGGAGCGCCGGCAGCGCGGCGAGCGACGCGGGGACGCTCCCCGCCAGCGAGCAGGCGGCGACGGTGAGGTTCTCGAGGGCATCAAGCAGCGCAACCTCGGGCGGGAGGACGCCCCCTTGCAGCGGCATGCCCGTGAGGTTGATCCCGACGACACGCGCGGCCGCGTCGCAGGACACGCCCGAGAAGGAGCAGTGCGCAGGCGGCGTGGCGGCTGGGTCCCAGTCGGCGAGCGCGGTGGAGGTAGCGGGGACGAGCAGCGCCGCTTTCATCTTGACGAGCGCGTACACGTCCCGCTTCGGCGAGGCGGAGGCGGAGGCCAGGAGTGAGAGCAGGAGAAGAGGGAGAAGGGGAGGCATCGTCGTGTTGTGGTGGCTGCGGGTGCTGCGTGGCGGTGACTGGCGGAGGAGAGACGAGCGAATAAAAGGGCAGAGGCGGTGGTGGAGGGAATCAGCATATCGAATTCTATCGACGGAGACGGGGAGGGACTACAGCGCCCTGCTAATCAAATGGGGCTGTCTATTCATCGCATAATGTGATTAGACGCCGTACCGTCGCAGAAGGCCGGCAACCTGCACTCCATTATGAGTTTGCTAAACAGTCCATAAGAAAAAGTAAAACACTCCATTTTACTGCGAGTTTGCTAAATGATCCCGCGTATGGTCGGGAAGGAAACGTGACGTACACACTACATATGCAATCTACATTGAATTGTTTTGAAACAACTCATCAGTTTCACCATAAAAACGTTGTTTTGAAACAAATAAAAATGTTCTATAAAAAATTTTAGAACAAATAAAAATATCACATTAAAATAAATATTCTAAGAACAAGAAATAATGTTTCGAGAAAACAACATGTTCTGATTCCAGAACAATTAAAAATATTTCAAAAAATATTATTCAAATATAGTCAAACGTGATCTAACTTCAAAAATCTCATCCAAAAAAAGTACAATGGTACACTTGAAATTTTATTTTGATAATCACTTTGTGAACTATAAATTATTTTTACGTTTTGCATACTTATTTGCAAGGAATCCATGATATCAGCACCTTAATTTTTATTGGACTACGTATGTTATGGCAGTGATGAGCTTCCGGCCAATGAGGAAACCGAAAGAGAAAAACGATCGATGGAAAAATAGCTCACGTTTCATCTTTGTGGGCGGCCGGAGAGAAAAAAAATGTCCTCCTGTGCGGTAACTCGCATCGTACCAGCGCGCGACAAATCTATTTGTCCAATTTGTCCAATCAAACTCCGCTATGAGGATCCTGTAGAGCTGACAGTTCACTTGGAGCGATGGAATTTCCTAAAAAATCATGGGAAACAACTAATTAAAGGATGATCAGAAAATCTAGTGTTACAAGCGGGAAAAAGAATTACTCCTTTAGAATTGTACTTGTATAAAAAAATATGCGCTCAAATATGCTAGGGTATGCATGGTACTCTACGAGCATACAATGGTACGAGCATACTCCGTCATGGAGGCTCCTCTTTCTTGTTGTTTGAGTGCAACAACTTGTGTTAAGGTTAGTGATTAGCGATCCATTTGATTCGTACCTTTTATCTTTGGATTAATCATACATTTTGTGATGAACTGATCATGTAGAGTCCCTTTCATCATTTTAGGATAATTTCTCATCAGAAGTCATCATGGAGGCTCATTAAATTTTGAGGTTGAACTTCATATACTTGATTCAAGGTATGGAACTAGCTATTCATGGTTAGATCGTTGTCAAAATTATGATAATTGGGATGTAAATGCTCTTTCTTAATTTAGAGGGGATTTCTTAATTGTGATGATCGAGATGTAAAGGCTCTTTTTTAATTGTGATGATCAAGATATATACATTTGTAGAGGATACTAGTCATGATATTTAACGTTTAGTTTAAATTATAATTCGAATTATTTTTATTTAAGTTCTAGAATTCTTATATTTGATTTTATGAATAATGAATTTAAAATTCATTATTCATGAAATCAGATGACGTAGATATATATAGCATTGTTAGATTATGATATCTATGAACAAATTTAATAAATTGAAAATCTAGATGTAGAGATGGTATTATTCATTAAATTAAAAATTTTATATGTCGAGGATGGAAGTACGCTATGAAGACTGGAAATTTGGATTTTATCGACGATGTTGACTCGTTTGTGAAGACCGCTAAGACTTACGAGACAAACAACCTACAAGATGATTGCTACGTGTATTGGCCATGCATTGATCGCAAAAATCAGGTAGTTTGGCAAACGTTGAGCAGATCCGCTTCCATCGGCTTGTTGGAGATTTTATGCCCAACTATAAAGTTTGGAATAAGCACGGCGAGAATGGTGAGAACACAGCTACTCAAGTCTCAATGCACTCAATTTGTGTCATGAACTTACGATTATAGGCGGCAGGTCTACGAACCGGCGTTCATGACAAAAACTGGCGGTGATGGCCCCCATCATTGCCAACTTAAATCCAATGGGCGGCCGAGCTGATAATGATGCTCATTTTGAGCCGGCGGTGATGGAAGGCTAGAGTCAGAAACCAAATCCAATGAGACTGCTTATGCATATTGGTATGCTGCTAACCGCTAGGATGGAATGGCAATCTACATGGAGCACTTCACTTGGAGTCATAACTTGCCATGGCGACATAGTATCAAGAAAAAACCTAAATAGATATTTTGCAACAATGCTTAGACTCCAGCTTTGGTGAATGCTTGTATTTTACTTATTATAGGGGGTATTTACAAAATGAAGTGACTTGTATTGTGATATTTAACAATTTTGCCTTACAGAGCTAGAGAGGCCTGCGAGAAAGGATACTCCCTGTGTCTGCATAGTTAGGATACACAGCCCATAATTACTAAGAAAAATTACATAATACCATATACATGCCGCAGCGAGCTAAAACACAAAAATAATATTCAGTTCCATGAATCACCAAAGCAACATACTAGGACCGCGAGAGATGCCCTCCAAAAGCAACATGCAGCTGCTAGACGACAGTTGACTAACAAGATTAGGTTTTGGTTCTTTCGAACTTTTTTGTATCCTAACCATCAGTAAAATTAATTCTTACTGTGTATTCCAAAATCCCAAGTCCAAAAATTCTGGCTTCCTCATTTTTTGGTTCTCGAGGAGAAGATAGAGCTGATTTTTGGTGAAAGAATGTCAACTGGACGGAGCGATGCTAATAAAAGCGCACAAAGGCAACTAGAATCCACATCCGTGTCACCTGCATGCATACTAGCAGCACTCAAAAATCCAAAAGGAAATTCGTACGTGTAAAAAAGGAATAAACCCAAAAGGAAAGCTAAGATGCGCCACTCATCTGGTGAACTATATTTAATTACCATAGATGTTAGGTTTCAATCATGACAGCGAATAAACAGCTTAGTAACCATCATGTTTGCCTCTGACGGTGAAAATAGCACTTCCCTTGTTTTTTCGACATCAAGAACATTCATATCCCACTTGTTCATTGCGCACCATACACATGCATTTACATGTTAATTACGTTTGAATCACATCAACTGCGGTCTTAATTATTCGCGAGAAAAATGGCATCCATCCATTGCAGGGGCAAAAAGGTTGAGAGAATGATTCGAGTTTCCGTGTCGTGGGTGAGAATAGATTCACTTAAAGATAAGCTCTTTGCCCTGAAAACCCAATGAGAGATCAGATAGAAGAACTGCCCTCGCTTTGTTAGGCTGACCTTATTTGTACTCCTACCTAGCTACGTCCACATCGAATCCATTGAACTGGAAAACGCCTGTCAGATCAGCATGCATTGTTTATATGTGCGAGCCTTTATTCTGATTCGGGTTGACATGATACAACCTATTTTCAGAGTCAGACCACCCGGTTTTGTGATGAGGTTAAATTGAAAATTGGAGTTCACCGTTGCGTAGGCCTCATCGAGAAGGTTAAAAATAGGTATCTGGAGCTTACGATTTGGAGTCCAGATGTAAAACTTGTGGCCATCGAAATTATCGATCAAGCTAAAAAACTAGAGGGTCAGATTTTTCAAACTGGAGGGTCGAGTTTTGGGTAGTTCGAATAAAAATTGTCATTTCATATGATTATGTAAGGGATTTCGACTCTAGCCTATTGCTGCAAGAACTCCCCTACTTATATATATACAAAGGGGTCACGCCCAATTGAGGGCATCCAATCCATCCAAATCATAAATTGGTTTTTCTTTTTATCCTTCATTCAAAATCCTAATCCCTTTTCCAACCCTGATTTTTTTCAACCTTCATCTTGGTTGCGACTGAAAGCATTGAAGATGGCCTACCGATCCTAGAACAAGTTGTGCATTCCCCAATGAGGCTTCCCCCAGACAATTGTTTGTTGGTTAGTCGGTGAAATCTGCCAAAATAGGAGGGGTTTGGGTTTCTAAAATTTGATCATTCGATTTCCAGGTTGATGTTGAGGGGAGCCCGAACTTAGGAGGTGACACCATGCCAATGGCTGCTGATTAAGAACCACCAGCGGTGCTGTAAGCATTGCTGAACAGATCCATCTAAAGCGCAAGGATTGATCCTGTTGGGTGATTTCCTTGCAAGGTTGATCATCCGGAGCTCCAGAGCGTCATCGAGATTGTCATCAGGTATAACCCTAAATGGCAATCCACTATGTATCTTGTTACTAGTTTCAATATTACTTACTCATGCGGTCTAATTATCGCTATACAGTGCAGGAGTTTTGTGCCTTTATCCTTGTCTCATTTTCAAGATAGACACGAGCGGGTAATCCTAGTCGTGGTGATTATATTACTTAGTGGAAAGCTATGTAGCTCAAACTAACACTGCTGCTTTCCGACAGGGGGAGTAACATAAGTTTGTGCACAGGGTAGTACTTCCGGTCGTGACCCTAGGAAGAAGCAAGGACTTCGAAAGCCCTTCGAACCAAAACTTGCCAAAGCACTAGAAGTTAGCTGTCAGGGTTGCAGAGTCTTGTGAGTAATTAGGTGGTATCGATGGATATGACATAGTTGTCCTATGCTAGCAGAAAGCCATTTAATAGTAGTACAGAGGTGGGAACGGATCCAAAGAAGATTTAGAAGAGGATAAGAATAGTAGTGTATCACTGCTAGAGTTGCGTATTACATTTTGTTACAATCTCATCTTACCAGCAAGACCTAGCCAGCTATCCTGGGGCATTTTATCACCTGGCATCGCTTGACACGTGACAGGCGCCGCACGGCACCATGCCCTTTTTTAGCCATTTTCAATCGATCTTTTCACACCGTGTTCATTCCTCTATCCCATACATTTTTCTAACACCTTAGTCAATGTTGGCGCTTGATTACGACACCTTTTAGGTACTGTTTTAGTGGCGATTTTGGATTATTCTTATACTAACCTACCACTTGGTGTCTCAAATAACCTCATATTCACATATGTGTTATGTTTTGGAGTATATTACAATTTGTCAGGTAATACAACATAAATAGAAGTTTTTGTATGAGGTCTATGGACACATGGATTAGGGTCATCGAGAGACACCTGCGTGAGGATGATGGATAACTAAAGAGCCAGGAAGGGCTTAGGCCGATCGGCCTAGCCCATTTTGGTCCCGATTGAGCTGCCATTCCAGCAGATTGAGTCCATGATGATCTTAGGGTTTTGGTATAGACCATGGAACCAAAAATGCCTCCAAACTGACCTAGAGAGGTAGTATAAAAACCTCCTAAAAAACCACATGAAGAAGGTTCGCAAGGGTTTGCAAAGAAGTCCACAACACTATACATTTCAGCATTCCACCGCCGCCACAGGAGAAGGAATAGAAAATAGATTGTATCATCATATTGAGCATCGCAGGAGACCTTGGGAGGAGGAGGATGTAGACACGTCGTAAAGCATATCAAATAGCTTTGGGCATTTTTAAGTCAGAAAAAATCAATGAAAAAAATAAAAAAGAGGATATAGCTAGGAATTGAACTTGTGACCTATGTCTACAGAAGTAGAAGGTCCAACCACTACACCACAGCTCCTTTGAGTTTGATTCCGGGGTTACACTCTATTTAATAATGTGCAGTGGAGCTACAATGGTAAATAAATAGCGCAGACAAAAGATTCCAACCTTCTGTTCAACAAAGATGATAGGAACCACTGAGATGCAGCTTTGTTTGTTAGATGCGGAGTGAAAACATACCTATTTCGCATATTATATAGAGCTAAATGGAAAAATATGGGGTAATAGGAATTCGAACACGCAAACCCTTATACGAGCCAACGGAGTATATATGGAACTATGTGAGGGAGATATCTATTTGTGAACAATGTACCGTGACACATTATTAGAACCACTTGATTTTTTTTATGGAAATTTGAAGGATAAAAATATGTTGTCATTCCAATTTATAGAATTTTTTGACCAAATTTTGATGTTATTATAATTATTCTATGGTATCTTGGAGATAGAAGTATGAATTATACATAGGAAATAATTGCATTATTGATCTATCACGAGAATATGGTTATAATGGAATATATGAGGCTAAATATGATTTTATACATTTTTTCAAATCTTATTCAAGGTCTTCATAGTATGATTTTGAATTACTTTCAGTAAGCACATAGAAATTTATTTAAACTAAGTATATCAACTCTAAAATTTTTGAAACCCCTAGTATAAAAATTTTGACGATTTAAAATCCATCCCGCCAATGCACACTTTTTTTATCCACCAAGAACCCAGAGTGGATAAAGTGCTCCCGTGGGCCTCCCCGAACCCTAAATCGATTCCCCCCCTACTTTTTGCAATTTGGCCTTTTTTTTTAAAACAAAGTCACATTTGAACCTCTGGATGAAGTAAACTCAACTTTGGACCCTGGGGGTCGGCGCCATGACTCACGGCGCCGAGCTAACGCTGCTCGGCGCTATAGGTCATGGCGTTGAACTGCTTTGTGTTGCATTGGACGTGGCAGTGATATGGCACTGATATGGACAATTCCTCGGCGCCGTAGATTTCGGGGCCGAACTGGTAATTTTTATATTTTGGCATACGACAGACTACAAGAATAAAAATAACAGTTTCAATAAAACATGCAACTATGATGTTTTAGTCTAGTTGGTGAAGACGCTCCGCTCTAGGCTAAAAGGTTCCAGGTTCTAATCCTGGTATAAGCAGTTTTTTTTTAATTTCTTTCGATAGTTTTATAGACAAAACGTTGGCCAATATTTTTTATAGACAAAATGTTGGCTAATATTTTTTATAGACAAAATGTAGATCCACGGAACACTAATAGACAAAACGAAGCTGCACACGCGCCACTTGGCATCTCTGGCTTTCAGCTTACTACCCCGATGCCATTATTCGGTGCTGCCAGTCGCCGGCTGGCCGCGACGTGCTGGTTGTCTCGCGTCTGATAGGATTTCAGAGTCGTGACACAAAAAAATCAATCGAAAATGATGCAAAAACACATCCAGTGCTAGGGCTTGAACCCAACTCTCCTAACCAAAAGCCAAGTACCCTAACCCAACTGCACTACAGATATGTTGTTTCACAAAACTCGGAACAATATTTCTTGTATTTTTATGCCAAAATCTGTAGGAGACCAGCTCAGTGCCGAGATCCACGGAACCGACCTCGACGCCGAGATCTATGGAGCTAACCTCGGCGCCGTGATCCATGGCGCTGATGTACTGTCCATGTCAGCGCCATATCACCACCACATCCGATGCAACGCAAATAGCTCAGCTCGGCGTCGTGAATTGTGGCGCCGACCCATGGGATCCAAAGTTGATTACTTCGTCCAAGGTGGAAACGTGAATATTTTTTTAAAAAATAGCCAAAATGCAAAACAATTCGCCCCCCCCCCACAAACACCACACCGCACTGTTTCTCTCTATCCCCCGACTCCAGTCTTCCTCCCGAAGCCCGCCGTCACCACCTAGGGCTGGCGGGCCACCACGCGGCCAGCAGCTAGGGCAGCAGGCGCCACACCAGGTCGCCGCGTTCCGGGCGCCGTGTGGTCGCAGCGCTCTGGGTGCCGCCACCGCTCTTGGCTGCGCCGCTCCGAGCAGCCGCGCGTCGTTCCTGGTCTTGCGATTTGCGCCTCCGCCTGCTGTGGATTCTGATGGATTGGGTTGGTTTGGCGCAGGGACGCGACGGGGGAGACGGACGAGGAGAGGCATCGGCTGCGGAAGGAGCTGGAGGCCCTGCACGCCAGCAGCCTTAGGGTCCCCAGGCGGTTAGCAGTTTCGTTCATTGATGCCATTGCTGTTATATGTATGTGGTTTTAGGATTGTTCCTTCTGTGATTGTGGCTCCTTTGTGCGTGATTGCAGTCCACCGTGGCATAATTAGATGACCGTAGAGGAGCGAGATGCAAAACGAGAGGCGGGCGTTCCTCGTGTGGCTGTAGGAATCTTGCAAGGTTGGTTCCGAGTTGTAATATTACTCTACTTTGTTGATTATACTTAGAACTGTTTAGTGGGATGGAATGATATTCTCTTGTAAGATCACATGTTCAGGAACTGCACGATGACTACTGATTTCTTTTTTATCGACAAGTGCATTAGATTAGTAAGCTTATGAGCTTTATGATGCACCTTGTTATTGTGTAAACTACTAGATTAGTTTTTGGACCATTTCTATTGCATATGTAGTTCACGATAACCTAAATATGTGGCTTAAAGGCAGACGTAACGTGTTAATTGTAGAAAATTACCTTGAGTTATTAATGTATCTTTGAGCATCATTTTTCCAATCAAATGCTTTGAGTAGGTAGTTGATGAGAGCAATCTTATCTGTAGATTGGAAGAGAATGACAAGCTTGTCCTGACACCCTTTGAGAAGAATATTGACATCTGGAGACAGCTCTGGAGAGTGCTTGAACGCAGTGATTTAGTGAGTTATCCTCCTTAATGTCAGGTGTGGTTGATTGCTTTTACCAATATTTCTTTCTGTCTGGGTGCTCATACTGGACCATTTGTTAAACTACTCAACGAAAGTAACACATGGATGTAGGTGCCCCTTGCAAACTGTAGTCTGTATGTTAACCCTGATTTTTGTTCTGTTGTGTTATTTTATATGATTTACTTGGATTGCGCTGCTGTGCTGACCTCCATCGTGTTCATGCTATTTCGATTGAAGAGTTTGCCACTAGCTAAACTTTCTTTGGTTGACATAGCTTAGTTTACTGATGCGCACTTGCTTCGTGTTGCAGTCAGATTTAGCAGCAATTATCTACAATTTACAAACTCAATTATGCAATTTTCTCACTCAATTTTTCTAGTGACTTGTTTATCTGAATGTCTAAAATTATAATAATCTGATAATCTGAACCAGAGCTTATCTTATGCTCTGAACTAGTGATGTTGTGGCTACAGTGAACATGCAAGCCTATAATGTTGCCTACATATTCTAAGATGCTCTAAACTTTGATTCTTGTATGCTCTAAAATCTGAATGAATGAATTTGGTTTTCACAGAATTTGGAGATTGAGAAGATCAAGCCATGAGTGCAAAGAGAAGGAAGACGGCCCAAAGAAAGATAGGTTTTAGAAGTTACATTAAAAATTTAGAAATATTGTATGATATTTCTACTTTCTCTATTTTTTTTATTTTTACGAACGCACTTGTGTCGACCTGATAATATTTGTATGGACCTCATTGTTGTTGAATTACGAAGTTTTCTATTTTAAGATACTTGCAGTGCCATGGATCATTTTTTTTCTATTTTTAACATTATAGATTGGGATAAAAATATAAATGCAAATAAAATAATTATAATATATTTGTACATAAAATCATCTCTACATTTCTTGATACAGAACATGTTGTTATACAATATGTCTATATTTGTAGACATGAATTAAAAATATGACTGATATTGTTTCTACGAAGTAGTTAGGTGTTACTATGAAACGTGTCGCCCACCACATCACCCGCCACGTCACTGGCCACGGTGTCCAACGTGGAAAACACGTTATAAAAATGTATCAACTAAATCGTCTCTATATTAATAGACATGTAATATAATTATTTTTACAATATTGTCTCTACAATTGTTCACACACGATGAAGCATTACTATACTACGTGTCTACAGTATTAGAAGCATTTTATTTCTATGTCAACGAAGATGTATCAATATCTCTAGATATGCATCTAACGTGTCTATGAAACATATATTGCTTAAATAGATACGATTTAAGAAATCGTCTCTACAAAGCCCGACACGGTCCATACGAAGACGTTTCTAACACGCTTTATGAAAGCATGTCTACAGTGCCATAGAGATGCAATATAGTGTGTCAAACTCTAAAAAAATTTATCTATAGGGGGTATTCTAGTAGTGGTGTGTTGATGATTCTGATGTTATAATAGCTATGTTGATGAATGCCTATATGTGTCTCGACAGCAATCTCAGTAGGTTTGCAGTAATCTTATGGTTATGTTTCTTACGTATATCATCATAATGTGCATGTTTCGAGATAGGAGTACATTGTTCCTTGTGTAGTGGCAATATGCGGGAGGGAAAAGGTACGGTGAAGCACGTAAACAATCATTTGGTAACACTTAGATCAGTAACGTTTGTTTGGTGAAAGCATATGCATGGGATCCTAGATCCTTGGGAAGAACATTCTAGTTATCTTTATTCACAATCGTTAGCCTTTGACTAGTTTGCCTTAATTCATTACAATAGATTTCTTACACAACTACTCATTTTGGTTTGTAGAATTAATACAATAGTTGAACCATAGACCACTTGTTTCGTGGATTGATAAATATATCACCTGGTCCTCCAAAGCCACATTGCCCAACCCTTACAATAAAGGGGCCCGTGTACACATAGCATCATGCTTACACTTTCATCCTCGGTTCATGTAAAAGGTTTAACCTGAAGGTGCTGTGGCTGGAGGACAAAGGGTTATAAGTGGTGCTATACATGCTTAACTAACAAGGTGGTAATAAATATGTGTACGCAACACTCATGGGCTAATACTATAGGCCGCGGTTGACGGTCATTGAATCATGCCTTGACCGTAAACTTCTCAGAAATAAAACAGAGCTTTGCACCATGTTTTATACATAATTTTCTTTAACTAACCGAGCTCCATAAGTTTTCGATGAGTTGTGAATGCACAAACACATGGTACAAATTTTAGGCAAAATGGGCAAAAACCCAGGCCGGCCGGCCTGGCACTTCCCCCAAATGCCACATCATCAATCCGGGGGTGAGAAAACACACTTACCTTGCCCCTGAGCCGTGCATCCAACGTCAGTTTGATCATACGCAGGGATTGAAGGGCCCACACACTAGGAAAAAATGAGCGCAATACTTACGAATGCAGATTGTGGGTGCCCAATCCTGGCTGTTGAAGAGTAATGGCGGTTGATCAGATATCCTGGGATGAAGTCCTAGGCCGGTCGGCCTCTACTTTCGCGCCAAGATAAGGAACCATCTATGGCAGTTCATCCAACTGCCTCCACAACTCAATCCAAGCCGCAAGATCCAAAGGCTGTGAAATCAACGGCCAGACGGACTCCCTTAGGCCGGCCGGCCCCACACCGGCGCCAACGGCCTAACTGCTTCACCGACCTCCCCCTAGGCTACTCTACACTATAAATAGGGGTCCATCCCTCACTTGTAAACACACATGAAGGAGCTCTCGTTCCATCTTTCACTTTCTAGAGTTAGGTTTAGTAGTCTGGGAGTTAGATTCGAGTCGAGCTTGTCTCAGGATTCCGGAGTCGTCGTCGAAACTCTGGTACAGCTCTTGTATCTTTTCATTTGACATTTTATCGATATAAGTTATCTTCTTTATCCTTCGAGTCAGCTTTACTTTCCGCATTTATTTATCTTTCCGAGTTATCATGCTTGTGTGCGGAAGTACTTTCCACTAGTTTAGGCTTTATTTTCTATCTTGTTTATCAGGATCTTACCTTGCAGGTATCTAGCCTAGACTAGGGAGCTCAAGTCAGTTCCCTTGGTTGAGGAGGATTTTTCTTAAAGGCCACAAGAGAAATCCTAGCACCAAGTATGGACGTGGTGTCTTGGCTTAGAGCTAGCTTGAAGTGTGTTCTACCCACAGAACTGTGTGGTAGGCGGCACGTGGTGACAGTCCTGTCCATTCTTTGTAGTCCACCATGTTCGGGTGTTTTCATAGCAGTAGTAGCCGACTGCCGTTGGACTCCCCTCTCACCCCTTTCTAAAGTCCTTCTGCTGAGGCCGTCGAAGTAAGCTCTTGTTTCCCGGCATCTAATTAGAATCAAGGTCTAGTCTAGCAAGGCTCGCTCGTTTAGTTTATAAGTGTTTTAGGAGTTTTTCTCGATCATTGTCCTTCTAGTTGCTTGCCGCTCTAAGGTTAGAGTCTCCGGTGTCATGGTCATTGTTCGACCCTTATCATAGCATATCCAGTTTACCCCTACTAAGTTGGTTGATATCACTAGTAACGTTTATTATTCGCTTCTTTGACACTCTTTAACCATAGTGCTTCCCTAGGAAAATTTACGATACGCTGCAATACTCCAAGTTGAAGTGCTACAACAGTAATTCCATGTGCTTGCAGAATACTAATTCTATTTGAGCATAAGAAACACCAACAACCACATCCAAATAGGATCGGGTGTCACATACATTCGCCCTGAAAGGACCTAGCGTCTTCGTCGGTACAACTCCACGACCATACATCTAGTGCTGGCACCATATACCATGTGATGAGGACATCACATGCTTGGATACAACCACATTAGAAACTTTTGATTCAAAGGTGGAACCATTCTTTATCATGATTGTATTTGATAAATTTGATGAACTGATGCTTCGCCATGATGTGTTTTCATTGTTATTTTTAGAAATACATACATGGATCAAAAAGAGTATTAAACACACATGGAAGGCATGGAGAACCAAAGAAGTTGATTGGGGACCAATTCCATATATTCTCAATGTTCTCCACCGGGCCATCACGTCACTTTTGGTGCAAGGAAAGAAAGAGTCCAATCCAACATGTTCTAGATATTGGATTCGGACTGCAGGATAGAACCAAGTTGTAACGGCTGTCACGACTTCATACAAACTTCGATTGGGACGTTCTTGTACTTCACGGAAAGCTTATCAAGTCTACTTTGGCCCCAGTCATCATTTTCGTTCGCGGACATTTTCTGTCCAGGTGCTGTGTCATCTTATTTTGGCCCAATGGGCCGTGTATCGAGTTTGGGTCCATTAGGGACGCGTCCTAGGGTTGGAGCATGACTCCAGCACCCCTGTAGTCGCCCTACCACGTTCATATACCTCCATAGCCGCCACAAACAGATTGGGTTTTATTTTGTTGAAAGTTTAGTCATTGCTACTTGCTTGTAGACGCATGTGTCGGCTAGACCATCCGTTCTACTCGATTCAGAACCCCACCTTTGTGATTTCAGATTGGTTATTATCTCCATATTTACATTTGAGTTGCTTGTTCTACTTGTTCTTGCTTGTTCTTTGATTGCTTGCAGGATGAGTGCCCTAGTGGCCGGGTGTTGTGCTCCACAAGATCGCGGCAGCCATTGGAGGTGATGTATCGGTTCCTAAGGTGCACTGTCCTTGGAAGCCTGTAGTTGGGCTGTGAACGTCATCTCCTCCACCAATCGAGTTATCCCACGCCTCCCATCGAAAGATCAGGAACAAACCGTAGCGGGTTTGCATCAGCTGGTAATCAGAGCATGTTTTTTCGGTGAGAAACTTCCAATCCTTCGTTATTTTTAATCCTATTGCCCAGAAAAGCCAAAAAAAATTTTAGTAGATTAGTTTGCCTGCAATCCTATAGACCTTTTGAGCTTTTTACTAGAACTGCTTAGTTAGGGCTTGTTGAGTCTTCGGTTGCATCAGTTGTGTTGAGTTGCTAGTCTTAGTTTAGTCCTTTAGAGTTTCAAGTTCTTGTCATTTCGAAGTTTCAATTCAGCACGGGAAGAAAATTGTTGTAGTTTCTGTGTTCAGTCTCCGATTTGGGAGTTTTAAGATAATCTGGAAAGCTTAACTCGTGGTCTTTCAAACAATCTGACCTTGGTCACAAACTCCGTCTGAGCGCTCCAGAATCAACTTGGAGAATTGCACGTCTGGCTGTCTGAAATAAGATTTGTCAATCTGAGTTGGTAGAGGTTGTATGCAGTAAACCTTTTGTTTTGGTTGTCAAACAAAAGATTTTAGTCCCCTGAAAAAAAGAGAAAAAAAAAAGAAAAAAGAAAATAAAAAAAGAAAAAAAAGAAGAAGAGAAAAGGAAAAAGAAAGGGGTTGTTCTTTGTGTTTCTGTTTTACTCCTGGTGGTGTGTTGTGGCTTCTTCTGTGTCCAGGCTCACGCCTCTAGCATGGTCTAGGCTAAGACTAGCACAGTACCGCCGTTGAATGATTACTCACCTTGCTTTTGTGACTAACGTGGTTCTAGTACTTCCTTGCTTCAGCCCACCTGCAGCTCCACATTTTCTACTACAATTTAACAGATTTTTGTTGTTGCGGCACTGATACACTTCGTTACACGGTTGCAGACTTGTTGGTTGCCGTCACCTCCTGTTCTGCTTGGTAAGAACTTTTAAGAGCTTGTTTGAATAGCTTGAGATTAAGAGAATTACAGCAGACACATCCTTGTAGTTGACAGGAGGATACATATTATTTTTGTGTTTCTCCTTTTCTACTAATCATGGCAGGTAATACCGAGATTTTTGAGCACCCTGAGATTCAGGATATCTTTTAACACTTGCCTTCATATGCTACATTGATTGGGAGTTAAAAGTAGATAATGAATTTGATGAGCATGACCTATCGGAGAAACAAAAGATTTATATTGCCTCTAATGTTTTAACTGAACATGCTTTGCAAGAATGGAAACATATTTGTAGGCATAACCCGGTAGGGTTTGTTCCTGATCTTTCGATTAGAGGCGTGGAATAACTCGATTGATGGAGGAGACGACGTTCACGGCCTGACTACAGCCTTCCAAGAACACTATGCCTTAGCAACCGATACACCACCTCCAATGGCTGCCGCGATCTTGTGGAGCGCAACACCCGGCCACTAGGACACTCATCCTGCAAGCAATCGAAGAACAAGTAAGAACAAGTAGAACAAGCAACTCAATTGTAAATATGGAGATAATAACCAATCTGAAATTACAAAGGTGGGGTTCTGAATCGAGTAGAACGGATGGTCTAGCCGACACACGCGTCTACAAGCAAATAGCAATGGCTAAACTTTTAACAAAACAAAATCCAATCTGTGTGGGGAGGCTATGGAGGTATATGAATGTGGGAGGGCAACCACAGGGGTGCTGGAGTCGTACTCCAACCCTAGGACGCGTCCCTAATGGACCCAAACTCGATACACTGCCCATTGGGAAAAAATAAGATGACACAGCACCTGGACAAAAAATGTCCGTGAACAAAAATGATGACTGGGCCAACTCCGAAAAGATATGGACAAGAGTCTAGATCCGTTTGAAAGTAGACTTGATAAGCTTTCTGTGAAGTCCAAGAATGCCCCAATCGGAGTTTGTATGAAGTCGTGACAGCCGTTACAACTTGGTTCTATTCTGCAGTCCGAATCCCACATCCAAAACGTGTTGGATTTGGACTCTATCTTTCCTTGCACCAAAAGTGACGTGGTGGCCTGGTGGAGAACATTGAGAATATATGGAATTGGTCCCCAATCAACTTCTTTGGTTCTTCATGCCTTTCATGTGTGTTTAATACTCTTTTTTGTTCCATGTATGTATTTCTGAAAATAACAACGAAAACACATCATGGCGAAGCATCAATTCATCAAATTTATCAAATACAATCATGATAAAGAATGGTTTCACCTTTGAATATAAATTTTCTAATGTGGTTGTATCCAAGCATGTGATGTCCTCATCACCATGCAATGTGACCCATCCGGACCCACACACGCCATGCACCATATGCCCGCACAATGACCTGTATCTGGGAACGTCCCCTCTTAGCGCGCGATCACACGTCCAGTGCCAGCACCATATGCCATGTCGTGTGTTCCATCCCATTATGTAGTGGAACACTGAGTCCAACATGAGCAGACATTATCGAGTCACAATCATGCACCCTAGCTGTCACGCACCTCATACTTCCATTTGAGCGTCGAGGAGTGCCTCGAAGGCGTGTTTCTTAGAGTTGCACCACCGTAGTAACAGAACACCGAAAGAGCCTAACCAGCCGCATCGTTGATTTGAGTAGTGAATTAGCTCTAGTAGCTAAAGTGTAGTGCACTAATGTCTCCATTGTGCCTCCATGCTCGTAGTCAGCTGCGAGAATATGCACTGACACCCTTAACTCCTCTGGATTCCTCATGTGTATCCTTTTGTGTCCCCTGGTACTCTATCTCCACTTGCATATGAAGACGGTGCAACAGCAGTCGAAGCACCCTTGCAAAGCAGTAGTATCTAGGAGAGCGGTGCCGAATCACAGTCTAGATCTGTGGCAATGGAGGGGGTGGCGGAGCAGCATCCACTCCATGTTCATCTTCTTGTCCTGTCTTATCATCCTCTTTCCATTGTCCTACTTCAGCTTGCGCCTCCTTAGCATGGATCTTCTCCACTTGCACTTCCTCAGCTCTAGACTCTTCAGTTTCAGCATCCTCCACTTTTGGTTTCACCTCTTGGGGTTCTTCTTCATGCATAGGTGCAATAGAGGATGGGGAAGGTGGGCTACTGCATAGGTTATGTGCAAGATTTTTCCTATAAGCAAAACTCAAAGCCTGAGAAGACAAGTGATTAGTGTCAAGCAAGGAGAAGGAAGGAATAGATCAAGCTTGGAATCGCTTTAACGGATTACTCGAACAAGGGGCAAAGCTAGGGCTCTCTAGTGATGTATTGTTGCACATATTTTATTTTTCACTAACCCCTTACTCTGTCGAGCATTTTAGTGTGTGTGCAGGAGAAAATTTGATGGAAAAGATGCTCACCGAGGCTGTGTAAATCCTACAAAAGATAAGCAACAGGGTGGGAGTACACATATTGGGAGAAACGTTTTATGAAGAGCTGAAAGAGGAAAACAAATTGGAAAGCTTGCTGAACTTTTCAGAAAACAAGTGCCATAAGACAAGGAGGCCAAATTGGTTGCACCAAAAATTAAAGAAGTTTACCCAAGGTAAATGAGTTCATTCCGCCTAATGAAATTGATGAAACTAACCTGATGGCATGTTGAAGCTTGACGAATGCTACGCCATTGATGTATTTGAAAACTAACTACTCCTATGATACCTCCCGAACATGGTGGACTACAAGGAATGGATAAAGCTATCACCACCTATTGCCTACCACACAGTTCCGTGGGGTAGAACACAACCCAAGGTATCTATCAAGCCTATACACCACACCTATACAATCTAGTCACTTAATCCTACCGTGATCTTAGGTAGAGAACACTCGGAAAAAAGTAGGACTTGCTACCTACGTCAACAAGGGATCACCGACCACTACTACCATGATCTTAGGTACAAAGTCGGAGAGGGCTCGATCACTACTACAGATATGGTCATCCCCAACACCCCATTACCGCCTTTTGAACTCAAACCGGTGGAGATAGACTTTCATCGCTAGTTCATGAGTAAGTGCCATAATGGCCGTTGGAACCGACGGTGAGAATCCGTATACCTACCGGTTGAGTTCAAAAGGTGGTGTAAGTTCAAATAACCATCACCGCCAGTTCGTGTACATATACAAATTAGCGGTGACGAACGAACAGTAAAACCACCACCCTTTTCTAAATTGAAAACCTACTCATTCACATGAAAAAAATTTATAACATTTTCACGCAAAATCGGATGAAGATAAACTTTATATCAAAATTATAGAACTCATCGAGATCTAAAAGTTTGTAGCTGACAACTTTTTAATTTGAAATTATTCATATATGCCAACATTTGACATAAATTATTTGACCAATCAAATGACCTTGATGGAAACAATATCAACATCAAAGTTGGTTGTAGTACTCGATGAGATCTAAAACTTTATCGTTGACAATATTTTTATTTGAGATTATCTTAGCTTCTAAATATTTTAATATAAGACTTAAAATTTTAGTGTGAATAATATTCGATCACTTGTCAAAAGTGACTGTGCAGCGTAGTGGTATAGATGGATCGCGCGATGCATGAATTCGTGGATTCAAATCACTAGTGATGTATATTTCTCATATTATGCGTAAAAATTGTGGATGTTGGATGTTGAGACAGTTGATCGTGCAGTGGTTGCTTAGGTATTAAAAAATATTTTTTCTACCATTATAAATTTTTTACGGAGTTTCTAAAAAGTTCATCACCGCCGGTTCATGGCTCAAAACGGCGGTGAGGACCGAACCTCATCACCGCCGACTATAATCCAACACTGCCTCCCCTCCCCTTCCCCACCCCCCCCCCCCCAACCAACGGTGAAGGGGGTTTGGAACCGGTACTGATGGAGGTGGTTGTAGTAGTGGACACTCCGGTTCCTCTCCGGACTCTCACTCGTCTCTCTCCCTATTTTCTAAGTGTATGTGGGCAGCACGATGCTTCACCTTGGCCTTGCTTCAAATCTCTGTATTTCCAAATGGATTGATGTAACACCTCAGGTGTTTAAATTATGAAACAAGCCTCATTAGCGTAACAATATGCTTAACTAACTAAGAAAAGTTTAAAAGAAACAAATTATACTTTGGTTTTGCATTTGATTTTGAATTTCTGTGTATATATGCATCAATATATGTGCTTTAATCAAACAAATTGAATAACTTTCACATCAATGTAGATATGGCTACAAAATTTAATAGGCACATCATTGATGACAGGATAAACAAAAGTCTAGTTGAAGCCGAGGAGAGAATACGAAATTTTGCCCATAAAATAACAGGTCCCCCAAATCAAGCTTTTTGGGTTTTCAAATTAACTTTCAAACTATAACTCAAATGAACTTTGGACTGAAACAAAACTTGTGTAACTTTTCATTTTGAACAACTTTCATGTTCAGAGATTTTTGAGTTGCAACACAAAAATTTGAGTAACACTTGACTTTGCAAACAGCCCCTGCCTTTTCTTCTATTTTCACTTCAGACCCTTCCTCCTCCACTTCGCCCAACCCTCCGCCTTCCACTGCAGACCCTCCCTTCTCCGCTTCGCCCGACCCTCCGCCCGCCGCGCAGTCGCCGCTGACCACTTGGCCGGCGATGCCTGACCGGCGCTAGGCGCCCAGCCAATGCCTGGCCGCGCCCTGCTCGCACGCGCTCCTCCCCCACGCCACGACCCTGCCCAGTCCGTGCGTGCCATGCGCACGCCGGCGACGCGCGCCTCTGCTCGCCGCCCGCCGCGCCAAATGACCTGCCCGCGCCGTGCCCGAGCCTCCGCCGCGCCCCACCAGTCGCCGCGCTTGCCGCCCTGACAAGCCGCTGCTGCAGCTGCTTGCCCAACCGCGCCCGCGTGATCTCCCCCTTCCCCACGCCAAATCCCGGGCACCCAATCCCCTGCTCACGCCCGCCGCACGTTGCGCCGGCACTGCTCGCCGCCCGCCGTGCCCAGTAATGCACCCCCGTCGTGCCGCCCCTCCCCAGCGTTGCCCGGCCCTCTCCCTCCCTCCTGCAGCCTATAAAAGGAGGCACAAAGCCGCTCGCGCACGCCTCGACCCACCAGAACGCCGCCGCCGCTGCCATTGCCACCGCCGTAAGGAGCCCACCGTGGAGCTCACCTCACCGGCCACCCATTGCCAGAGCTGAGCCTCCGATCACCACCACACCGCCCCACTGCAGCTCACTGCCCCGACCAGACCCGCCGGAGTGCCGCCGCGCCGCCGCCGCTCCCCTACTGCTCCGTGGGCAGCCAACTCCGGCACTCCTCCGTCTGAGCCAAGCCTCAAAACGGGTTCCCCTCGATGCCGTGAAGCTCATTGACCCGCCCACGCCCTTCTTTCCTCGCCGGAGCATCGTTGCCGACGCGCCGCACCGCCGCCGCCCCCCTGCTCCGCGCCGACGAGCCACCTCCGGCCATCCCCAACCCCGACCAAGGCCCCCACAAGGTAGCTCTTGCCTCCGTGGTTCTCCCCGACCCTTTTTCTCTCGCCGTCGACGAGCCCCCTCGCCGGAATTTGGCCGGCCGCCATGCCAACGCTGCCCAGAGACCCAATTGTAAGGATTGAAATCTTTAGAAGGGTCAGCACGCAAGTTTCCAGGGGCATATCCGCAAACCCATGTTTAAACTTTAAATTCAAAAATAGCAAACTTGTACAATTCATATAAAATCATAGACAAATCAAAAAAATACAAACTCAATGTTATGTAATCTTTAGAAGAAAATCTACAACTTTTGTTATATACTTTTCTTCAGTTACTTGCTAAATCTTGCTCTAAATTAAATAGAAGGTTTAATAGACTTTAATTGTACCCACTGTTGTAGACAAAGGATGAACCTGAATTTTGGACAGTAGTTTAGTTACTCGATGTGTAGTCCAGTAGAAAAAGTTTAGGACCAGAACCCACTTGTAGCTAAACTTTTTGTTAAACTTTGTTTATGTCATAAAATAATAATACTAATTTTACCTGCTGTTATATTGTGATTCATGTTGTGAAACTTTTCCAGAGCTTTTATATTGATGTCTAAATACCACAGAAAAAGTTTAGAACTTTTTTCCTTTCTGTAACCTATTTATATAATTTTGTGGTGGAAAAATGCATTAAATCAAAGTATATTGTCCTATTTATTATGCTCTGTATCATGCACAATAAAATATCAAAAAATTTACAGTAACACATATATGGATAGATTAACACCCTGTAAAAGTTTTAGCATCAATACTTGCATGGTTTGTCCTGTATAAAAATAACTAGGTTATAATAGTGGTTGTGTATTACATTTATCAAAATTAATCTGCTACACAGAAATTTCTGAAATTTTTATAGTGCTGTTGGCTCTGCATAATGTACTCTAAATAAAAATTTCATCACTAGAAGTTATCTAGTTCAGTAATTGTGTTTAATCCATGTTGTGCTTAGAAAATTAAGTTTCCGATATAACACAACCCCTTCTTGTTTAATGAAGTCAAATAGTTTAAGATGTACTCTCTTAACGATTGCCAAAAAAATTTTAACTAAGTAACTTTACAACCAAATCTATATTTTCTGGACTGCAACTTTATCGTGAAGAAATTAAATGTCATATACCATCACTACAACTCATACTTGTGCATTCATATAGAATCGACTACTCTTGCTAACGGAACGTACGAGCTGGTGCCCGAGTCCGAGAGTGAGCAGCGTGAAGCTCAAGTGAATCTAACTGAAGCTTTCGAAGACCCGAACCCGAGTTCGGAAGAGCCCAAGGCTAGCTTAGCTCAAGAAGGCAAGCCCCGGAGCATGAACCCTATTTTTCTAAATTATGCAACTTATTACTCTATTTTACTTGTGCATTAAGTTTATAGGAGTTGGATGAAAACTTAGTTGCATGATCTTAGGTTCCTATGATCTGAACACTAGATATAAGGTTTGATAGAATGCTATGCTAATAGGACTCCGGTAAAAGTCGAGTGATTTCCTGTCACTCGCGAGAATATAGGAGTTGAATGTTTACTACATGCTGCAATCATAAGGTCGACGGATGGGCTATGGTACGATGTTCGTGTTGATGATTGAGGCCCCATCTGTTTAGTGAAAAATGCTAAGGCCACAGTTTGTGGTAGTGGTGGTTAAGTCTTTGAACGTACTAACCACATGCCGAGAATATGGTAATCGGTAAGCTTAAGTACTGGATTGAACCATGGCCGGAATATACTCCCCACCGTCTTGAATTCGTTCACATCTAGCTAATTGCGGGTGCATGTGTCGCCATGGCCCGGCCGGGTCCGTGGTCCATGGGGACGTGTAGTCGAGGGCGGTGGGCCTGTTCCGTGAAGCGGGAATTGAAGGGAAAAGTTACACGTGTGACTCCGGGAGTAACCACGTGACATGTGTTTAGGTCTGCCTTGCAAGGTTAAGAAATTCGATTCGAATTGTCCATTTCTCGCGGTTATTGAGACTGCTTGATCCTTTTACCACATAGAGTAAGAAATGGAACAATGATGATGATTAATCTTGTTGGATGCAAATTAATTCTTTCACCATGTATGATATTGGATAGTTGCTTACCTAGAATGGTTAAAAAAAACTAGAACTTGGAGCTAAAATTTGAAAGTAAGGACCTACTTGTATCTGCTTTTCGGCAAAACAAACCCTTCAAGCCAAAAGCCTTACATGTCTAGGAGTCGGTTAAGTATATCCCACTAGTCGGGTAAGCCTTGCTGAGTATTAGTATACTCAGCCTTGCTTGTGGCTTGTTTTCAGGTGAGACTTTCAAGGATATGATCGCTAGTTTGACTTGGCCGTGCACCCTTCCTCCTGGTTGGTCGGTGGAATGGGATGCGCCCCCGGCCAACGATGATAATGCCGAGTGATGTCTCGTACGGGCTTCATCGAGACACCATGTATCGTCGAGTAGTTATCGTTGTTTTCTTTTTTCCGCTGCAATGAACTCTGAAGAACTCGTTATTTTCGAACTCTGAAGTAAGCCGTTTCTTTTTACGAATTTGAACTTGGTCTGTAATAACAAATTTATGTTGAACTCGATGATGTAAAATTTGTGGAATGTTGTATCCTCTGGGCTCACCTTCGTGTGAGTACTTGTATGTGTGGTTTCGATCGGCAAAAACCGTGGTTGTATCGGGAGGTTACCCGACAGACCAATGGATTATTCCGTTTGAAGTGCGAGTTAGCCCTGATTGCCCTCGTGGTGATGGTTAGCGCGCTTGAGCCGGATTAATTCAGGTGGTTCTGCCACAATTGACCCCTCATATTTATTAGCCAACGTAGTGAGGAGGCACTTGTAGGTGAAAGGAAAGGCGGCTGGCAACAAAGTGGGGCCACCTGATCCACCGACCTATGATCGGGCACCCATGATTTTTCCTTGCAACATTGGTTGGAGTAACCACCAAGTTGATTTAGTCTGAATGACCAAATAGTTAGACCAACCGGCCTAGGTGAGGCCGGATAGCCTGAAAATTCTTCTCCAAGCGTTGGATCCACCACCATTGTGTGGTTGACATCTTGGATTAACTCTCCCAGGTCGGTTTGGACGTTATCCATGCTGAAGGTGGGATCTTTGATCCTTGCGACAAGCTCATCCATCCTTCCACTTGTCTTAACCTCCATCCAATGGTTGGTATTGATCCCTTTTATGTTTTATTTGCATGTAGGTGCAGACCCAACCTTGTATGATAAGGTCAACTTCGTATGGCCAGTTCGGGAGCCCATTTTAGGAGCATTGGTGGGTCCCCATAGTTTTGATGATGATTGGAGAAGAATTCTAGGGGTGCAAGGTCCGCCGGCCTAGGTCGGATCGGCCGGCCACGCAAGGCCATGTTGGTGATCTTTCTAGGGAGCATAACATTTTTGTCCGAACTCCAAATTGGGTGATCCAAGTGTCCATTTCAATAATCATGAGGAGCTCTTCAACATGTTGTAATCAAATATGTGATTTGAGTACCTTTAAAGCATGTCCAAGTGCTTCTTTGTTTCTTGCTTGGAATTATGTTGGAATGTCTGAATGAACCTTCATTTGTATGGCCTCAATTGCTCTTCGCTAATAATGGTATTTGTGTACCATATTACCTATATAACTTGCGAAACATGTTGGGACATAAAACTTATGGAACTCATTAGTTTTGTAAGAAACATGGCCCCATTAGACCATTATTGTGATTTTGGTGATTATGTGACAATATAGTCAATGGGACTAACAAGTTTGTGAGCTCAAGATTGTAGGATTTCTAGGTCCCATGGATGTAGTCCAATCCATAGTCAATGTCCATGTTATAGTGAAAAACCAGAGATGAATTGGAAAGTGCAGCATGATTACATGCACCGGTTAAACCGACGATCTTAGAATACAAAGGGTCGGTGCATTAGGAAATTGCAATGATGATCAAGTGCAGAAAGCTAGTAGCACCGGTTGAACTAATGCATGTGACCTGTTTAACCGACAGTACTATCAGAGACGTCGATGCTTTGGTCGTTTAATGTGCCAGAAGGTTTCTTGGAGTTGGAGATGGCTGCCTCAGCAAAGTGTTCAACACCGGTTAACCGACACCCATCAGTGCAAGGCGTCGGTGCAATGACGTCAGCATAAGGGGACGTTGGAATCCAACGGCTAGCATGCAGGCTTAGTGTGACCGGTTAAACCGACGGTGGCGACTGGTTTAACCAACGCTTTAGGCTTTTTGGCAGAAAAGCAGGTAACGGCTATGAGATCTCTAGGCTATATAAGGAGTTCCCCGGGTTATTTGCGGTTGCTGGAGTTCAGGGAAAACCACATAGACACTGAAGAAAATCTCAAAGCCATCCATAGAGCTAATTGATCAAATCCATAGGCTTTAGCACATGCTTTGAGAGTGTTAGTGCTAGGTTAGACCTAGAGAGAGTGAGAGAGCAAGGTGTTGTTGCCTTGTGCATGGTTCTAGAGTGAACAACCGCTATAATCTTGATGTGTCGGTCCCTTGGAGTCTTGGTGGCTCGCCGGCAAGTCTTCGAACCTCCGGCTTGGTGTGGAGCAGTGATGATGGCTTTGTGCGGGGGGCGAGGAGACTCCTCCTTCGTGGGAAGTTCCATATTGAAGGCGGCATCAAGATGACCAGGGAACTTGGCGTGAGCCTTTATGGCAAGTTAAGGGGTGTCCCAGAAGAGACTTGGTGATCAGGAAGTAATACTCTTTGTGAGTGCTTCAACAACGTGGATTAGGGGTGGCTTAGTTATAGTGAAAAACTAGAGACTTGGGGTGTCCAATTGACCGCAGTGACAAATTGGAAGCATGATTACAAGCGTCAGTTAAACCGACGGCATGGAATTTGAACTGATCGGTGCATTGGAAATTGCAATGGCGATCAAGTGCAAGAAAACTCAGTACCACCGGTTAAACCGACGCTATGGACAGTAAGCGTCGGTGTAGTGTCAGATTGCTCTGGCGATGTGCACAGAAGCTCCAGATGGGTTTGGGCAAAAGTGCCTTCAGCACCAGTTGAACCAACGGTCAAAAAAGAAGGCATCGGTGCATTGGTACTTTATTGTTGCACAACGGTTTTTGGAGTTGAAGATGGCTGCTTCAGTAAAAGTCATCAACACGGTTGAACCAACGGTGCGTCGGTTGAAGACGTCGGTGCAATGACGCAAGCAAAAGAAGAGGTGGCAGAAAGAAGATCAACGGCTAGCATGCAACTTCAAAGTGACCAATTAAACCGACGCATGTGACCTTTTAACAAACGCTTTAAGCTTTTTAGGGAAAATGCATGCAACGGCTAGGAATGGATCTCTAGCCTATATAAGGCCTCACCCCGGGTCATTTGAGGCTGCTGGAGTTCGTGAGAAGAAACTAGACTTTGAAGAAGTTCTCCAAGCCACCCAAGTGCTTATTGATCACGTCCATAGGCTTTAGCACATGCTATGAGAGTGTTAGTGCTAGGTTAGCTCTAGAGAGAGTGAGAGAGCAAGGTGTTGCTGCCTTATGTACGATTCTAGAGTAAACCACCGCTATAAATCTTGGTGTGACAGCCCCTTGGAGTCTTTGTGGCTCGTCAGCAAGTATTCGACCCTCCGGCTTGGTGTGGAGCGGCGACGACGGCTTTGTATGGGAGACGAGGAGACCCCTCCTTCATGGAAAGCTCCGTAGTGAAAGCAGCATCAAGGTGACCAGGGGACTTGACGTAAGCCTCAGTAGGTGAGCCTTTATGGCAAGTCAAGAGGAGTTCCGGAAGAGACTTGATGACCGGAAAACAATACTCTTTGTGAGTGCTTCAACAATGTGGACTAGGGGTGGCTTAGTGCCTACCGATACCACGGGATAAATCATCGTGTCCAGAGGTTGCTTTCCCTCATACTTTTCTTTACGTTTGCGTATTGCTCTTGAAACTTGTGTGCCTTTACTTTCTTAGTATAGTATCTTGCTAGGATTGGCTATAGGTTGTAAAAAAATTTTGGGATGAGGGTTTCACACTAGATAAACCGTAGTTGCACATCTAGATAGCATGTTCTAGATTACGCTTTGTGCAATTTAGTTTGAGGCATAGGTTAAGGTTTTTTTACTTTGCCTATTTCACTCCCTCCCGCTCTTAGGTTGCAAGCACCGTTTACTTTCAATTGGTATCAGAGCCGGGGCTCATATCTTTCACAAAGATTCGCCAATTCCACATTACTTCAAATTCCATCATTATTTGCAATAGTTGATGGCCAGAATAGTGTATAATGGCCGTCAATAGCCACCAATCCAGTCGGTGGTATTGGCAAAGGAAAAGATGTTGGGAAGGAATGCCTGACTCATTCGGTCATGTCCAAGAATGCCACCACAAAATCAGTCGGTTGATGTTGGGAAGGAGAAGAATGGCTCTGGAATGATTGACCCATTCGGTCATGTTCATTATTAGTGTCACCAGATAAATCAGTGATGCAAAGGGGGCCCACAAGTTAGTGGCCCAACAGCTAATCGACATAAGATAGTACCGACCCGTCTGGTGCTACCACCTTTGCGCCGTAAGATCAGTCCGTGATATGCAGAATTGCAGCCATGAGTTGCAACTAGTTTCTTGGTTGTGGCTATATACACCACATGCCCAGCCATTAGAAGCTGTTAGAGCTTGGAGAGGTTTTAGGCTTAGTTTCCACACATATTCAACTTCTCTATCCATCAAAGTGCTTAAGAAAGGATTTAAGGCAATTAGCAAAAGTCTTAGGGCTGGATTAGTGCTAGTTTATATCTCTTAGAGGTCTGTGAAGGTTGACAAGAAGAAGAGTACACCCTACCTTCTCAAGAAGAAAGATAAAAAGGTGGTGGCTCACTTGATTGATCAATAAGCAAAGCATGGGGTGGAATCAAACCTACTTGGTACCCGATGAAATCATCACTACCATGAATGACTCCAAGAAGGTTTGGATACCAAAAGCAACTTAGTATCCATATTGGGGAGAATTTGGAGATTTAGCTACAAGAGAAGAGCGTTCCAGAGCCTATGCTAATGCTTAAGTACCTAATTCTTATTTACTTTATTTTCTATGAACATAAAATTATTTTTTCTTTAGACTTTTAGTGATATGATTTTTTATTTATTAGAATTAAATCACGTGCGGCTATTTTAACGTTGTCATGGTGCGCTCTAGCTAAACACTAATGGGCAATAGCAAGTAGGGGATGGAAAATTATTTTTAGTGATAATGAAGGGATCGTCTAAATTTTTATGGCATGGAAGGGGTAAGTTAAATTTTCAATAATATAGTGAGAATTTTTGTTTTATACATCCGGTCTATACAAAACATACATCCTCGTGAAGTGAGGTACCTCAACTCGTAAGGTTCCCTGTGGTTGAACCTACCCACTCAGATTTGAGTCCTTAACTCAGCACGGGTGCTCGTATTTTTCTGGATTTATTCCGGAATTTAACCGGTGCTATTTTTTAGTGGTAGATAACGTACTCATCGACAGCAAGATGCTTGTGGTGACTTCGTCAACCTTAAGTATCAGCCGGCTCAGTCTCTCGAAAATAGTTATAGGGATAAGATTATGTACATATTTGTAAATGTGAGTGTATGGTTATGTGCGCAACATAGATCCCATGGCCCAACCAAGGACGCAGACGTGGCCTCTCCATCGCCGCAACTGGCACCCACTCCTGCTCCACTTGCCAAGACGCGGTCTATGCACCACCATCCCCTCCATCGAACAGCCGTCGCGTCAAGCAGCCTCCAGCCTTCCAACACCGCGCCCACCTCCCAAATCACGCGTCCCTTCCTCCTCCACGCCGCCGCGATGCCGCCGGCCACCGCACCGGCGAGCTCCACCCCGGTACACCCATCCCGCGTGCGGGTCCTCCACCCGGGAGGGGACCGTACGACGGGGCCAGTGCTGTACTGGATGCTGCGGGACCAGCGTCTCGCGGACAACTGGGCCCTCCTCCACGCGGCCGGCCTTGCCGCTGCGTCCGCCCCCGCGGCTCCGTTCGCCATCGCATTCGCTCTATTCCCGCGCCCCTTCCTCCTCGGCGCGCGCCGCCGCCAGCTGGGGTTCCTCCTCCGCGGCCTCCGGCGCCTCGCTGCCGACGCGCGCGCCCGCGGCCTCCCGTTCTTTCTCCTCGAGGGCGGGCCTGCGGAAGTGCCGGTGCTCGTGCGGCGGCTCGGAGCATCTGCTCTCGTCGCCGACTTCTCACCGCTGAGGCCAGTGCGTGAGGCACTGGACGCCGTCCTCGGCGAGTTGCGGCGCGACGTCGCCGACATGGCCGTGCACCAGGTGAGTGCACTGGAATCCCTCGAAAGTTAGAATGGATTGAGTTCGGTGGATACGTGGTCAGTGTGGCGGTCACGCAGGTGGACGCACACAACGTGGTACCCGTCTGGGCGGCGTCGGGGAAGCTGGAGTACTCGGCCAAAACCTTCAGAGGCAAGGTGAGCAAGGTGATGGACGAGTACCTGGTGGAGTACCCCGAGTTGCCGGCGTTTGATGCCATGGGATGGGGAGCAACCCGAGGATGTTGACTGGGACGCGCTGATCAACAGGATTTGCAGGTGTGGCAGGGTTTTCGCAGTGAATTGGGTGACAGTTTCATCTGGAGCGTATGCATAGCATTGTTAATGAGGGTTATATGATTCTGCATTCATGGAACAGGGAGGCGGAGAATGTGCCGGAGATTGATTGGTGCGAGCCGGGGGAGGCTGAAGCGATGGAGGTGCTTCTGGGGAGTAAGGATGGGTTCTTGACGAAGAGGATCAAGAACTATGACATGGGCCGGAATGATCCTACAAAGCCACGTGCATTGTCTTGCCTTTCTCCGTACTTGCACTTTGGGCACATTTCAGCACAGCGGTGTGCTCTGGAGGCAAAAAAAATGCCACCATCTTAGTCCAAAGGTGCACTTTCTTAATTTCATGTTACTCTCTTAGAAGATTAAGAGCAATACCATATTAAATGGCTAACAGTATCTTTCAAACAATAAACTAGAACATCAGTGTTAGGGCTGAATCCATCTGTTTGACAGTGAACTAATAGCATTATGGAATACCTCATCTTTGGATGCAGTCTGTGGATGCATTCTTGGAGGAACTGATAATAAGGAGGGAACTAGCTGACAACTTCTGCTATTACCAGCCTCACTATGATTCACTGGCTGGTGCATGGGAGTGGGCTAGAAAAACATTGATGGATCACGCTGCTGATAAAAGAGAGCATATCTATACGTGAGTAAGCGTACGAGCTAATTTCATTTATCTGCTTGCATGACTAAGGCACAAGGCTCATGCTTGACATGGTTATTTGTTAACTGGCATTTTGTTTTGGCTTACAGGAGGGAGCTGCTCGAGAATGCAAAAACATCTGATCCTGTATGTATTAGCATTTTTTTTGTACTGTACTACATATGTTGAAGTCATTCTGATCTACTTCCTGATTGGGTTATGTGTTCTTCATCTTCCAACTTTATCAGCTGTGGAATGCATCGCAGTTGGAGATGGTGCACCTTGGAACAATGCATGGGTTCATGCGGTACATAATTCATACGTACTTTAATATGTCATGGTTTTTAGCCCATTTATGTGTTGTATTTTTATTATTTTTGCTGATAGGATGCTATTGGAATTGTCTGACTGTCATGCCATCTTGCTGTACAAATAAAGAACTGAGCATTATTTGGGCTTTGTTTATCTACTTCGTAGCAGAGTTAGCACATAATACAGTAAAATATCCATGTCCAGGCCACCAACAGCTCATAGGCCTTACAGAAATAGCTGAATTGTTGTCAATTGCATGTGTTAAGATTTCTCATTTTGTATTCATAGCGCTTGTTTAGTTCGAAGACAACTGAATAAATCAAGGTTCTTGTTCCTATTTCAACAATATAGTCCTTCAATTATAGTTGGTTTTAAGTGTGGGTTAGCTTAAAATGATCTTTGTAATACTTGGTTTGTACCAAGTAATTCTCCATAATTTGTGTTGATTTGAATGTTGGAGTTAACTACCGATTACCAACATTTTGTGTACATGTTCTTTATAACAGTAAGCAGTCCACATTGTTTATGTGTCACTTTTTCCCCAGCTAAGCTTTGTTTCTGTATCATTGATGCTTTATTTCTTCATTGATATTTCTGTATATGAGATTACTTTGTGTTGATACTGTATTAGTCTGCAGAATGTATTGGGCCAAAAAGATTCTAGAATGGACCAGTGGACCTGAAGAAGCACTTTCAGTAGCAATATATTTGAATGACAAGGTAAATTTATAAGAATGTTGGAGATGCCCAATAGAGATGTACTGTTTTATCTCAAATTGCAGGTGGGGCGGATTGCAGCTGGCCGCAAACCCACAAAGCTTGCCACCAAACTAATCTTGCGGGTTTGCGGCTGCCCACCAAACTGATACATATTTCGTGGGTATGGTGGCAGAACACAGAATCCCGCATGACCCGCAAATCTAGCTTGCTTGCCCACTGCTTATTCATTTGCTTGTCCGGCGTTGATACAAAGAGCTCAGCATTATTGCTGAAAAGGTAAAAGATTCTAAAAAAACAACTGATCTAAAAAGGCATTAACATTCAGAATCCTCAAATGGTTCTATTCAATTGAATCAAAGCAATAACTCAGAATAAATTACATTATCTGAGATGAACATCTCATTAGCTTCTTTCAGCAAGGCAATTTTGTATCTCATAAGTACCCTATGCTCTCTACAATTACATTATCTGAGATGAACACACATGCTATTAAGTACAATTAACAAAAAATGTACCATCTGCTCTCTCTTTTTTTTTTGCGAGTAAGTACCATCTGCTCTCAACCAATCCTTGACAGAGGGAAGTATGGAACAAGAAAAAGCAAACATCAACGGCATACTGGAAACAACAAGATAAGGAAAAAGAAATTGAATCAGGAAACAAGATCTAACCTTGTAGGTAGTAGCTTCCTCGATCATCTTAGGAGCTTGGAATCCTGCTTGAGGGGAGCATAGCAGAGTACAGCAACACACACTAGCAGGCTTGCAGTCCTCTCTCTATGTCTCTCTCTAGAGCTGGCGCTCAAGGTGCGGTGAGGAGGAGCTACGGGGTGAGAAGTAGCACCATGGCAGCAGCGGCAGAGGAACGAAGAGGTCGGAGGGTTGCTTGGGCGGCCACCCGCGGTTACTTTTATGCAGAGCTATTGGACAGCAAGCTGCAAGCATTGCGGTGTGGCTGAATTGAACTGGATTCCTGCAGACAGGGATGGCCTGCTGCAGCCGATCTCCTCTTCCACCACACGAAATCAGACGAAACGCTGAAATCCCCTAAATCACAAAATCCAAAACCATGACCCCGCACCAGATTTCCCACAACCAGACGGTCACACCCTCATGGAAGAGAGGACGTCAAGCTCACCAGGACTATGGTCGGAGGACGAGGCGGCGGCGGCGTTACGGCCGTCGTCGAGCTCGAGGGGCCGGCGGCCTCTTTTCCCCACTTCACCGCTAGCGACGACAGAGGGTGACGATGGCGGCGTCCCTTCCTAGCTCCGCCTCGTGAGGAGATGCGGACTAAGGGAGATGATGGCGGCGCTTCTCCCATCCTTTCACCGTGTGAGGAGGAGATGCTGACGGAGGACGGCGGCGGCGGCGGAGTAGCGCTAAATTTCTTGCGGGTTCTCGCTGATTTTTGCGGATTGGTGTTCCTGTTCACCGGGCTTAGTAGTGTGGACAATACAAACCCGCAAAAGTATTGCAGCTTCGCCGCATCAGCCACGAAAGCTGTTTTTGCGGGCCTGCAACCTGAGTTTTATCTTATTTTGTTGTTCATGGAAACTTGTTTTTATTCACCAATGCAAGAAATTTTAGGGGGAACGGAAACTTGCTGTACTTGTGTGTAGGGTTATTAAGGTTACAGATGGCATTGCTGCAAAACTTGAAATTGGCAAAATCTGTTATATTGTAATAATTCCTATATGATATCAGTTACATTCACTTATGATTTTGACTGTTTTAGCATGCCAAAACCACAAGAGTTACAGTCTCGAATGTTGCTAAGATTAGTTACTTTTATTACTATTTCATATACTAAAAGAAAAGACGATAACAGTTTTAGTGATGAATAGAGTCAGCATTCTTTACGAAGTAAGGTGCGTCTGACCTTCCACCAATCTTAGTTCTATCCACCTATCTTCTATTTTAATTATTGTGCAATAGTCCTCTGGGGGCAAAAGATGTTAAGGTTGCGTGTGATAAGCATTAGCTTCGTTAAATTGGTTATTTATTTTATTTATATTTTGATTTAGAAGTAAGATATGCAAGTGCTGAAGTATGTTTTGGGTTGCCCAAAAAAAAAGTATGTTTTGGGTATGTAAATAGCTTGAAGATATATGCTTTGTATACCTTACTGCCATACCCATATTGTGCAAACCTGCTGTTCTGTTCATTTCCGTGGTGAATAGATTTGGTTTTTTTCTTGAGGGGGTAATAGATTTGGTTTTGTTATAGCAGTTTGTCTTAAGGTATTCAAGTTGGTTTTTTTATTAAGTATGTTATGTAATAAGCTAACAAGTCAATCTTTTGCAGTATCATATAGATGGCAGGGACCCCAATGGCTTTGTTGGTTGCATGTGGTCTATATGTGGCCTCCATGATCAGGTTGGTGAACTTGGGTGGGTCACTTCATAAGATAGACTGCAAAATCTCTGAGTTGCTTTTCACAAGCACAGAATATATGATTTATGTAATTCCATATTACTCACGTTCTTAAAGCTTACAAGTTATTATGTGTTCTTAATTTTTCAGGGTTGGAAGGAGCGTCCGGTATTTGGAAAGATACGTTACATGAATTATGCTGGTTGCAAGAGAAAATTTGATGTCGATGCTTACATTTCGTATGTTAAAAGATTGGTTGCTCAGGCCAAGAAGAGGAAAGCTGAGGAAGCTCGGGATACAGGGTCAAAGCATCCAAAGTCTGAGGCCATTCAGCAGTTGAACATGTCTAAAACTTTGATATAATTCGAATTTGCAGCTGGTGGATAATCGCCAAATAGTGATGGACATTTTACGAAGGTTTATGCTCACTGATATTGTTATAAATTCTGATGATTGAAACTTAATTAACATTAACTTAGATTGGTCGAATTCAAGTTTATTCATTGATTGTTAATGCTGTACTGGTTTGAGTTTTAACTAGCATCATTATACCTTTGGACAATATGTGACACTGCTAAATTGATATGGATACATTACGGAAGACTCTGTAACGCGATGTGCTTATACCTAGGGAACTCGTAGAGATATCGTCATTTAGTACAATTTTCTTGGAACTTGTATCGATATCCTCAGTCTGCAGATTTTTTAGTTCTGGCTTAACTTCAAGCTCAATCCTATTTGCACCTTGTAAACCTGAGAAAAAGGAAGGGATTTTTGCCTCTGTTTAGCTAGGCAAGGAGATTTTGATCACTTATGTTTGTAGCTACTCTCCTCCATTCCAAATTGTAGATTATTTTAGTTTTTTTTAATACATACTTCTTCGGTTCCAAATTATAGGTCATTTTGATATTTCTAGGTGCATAGGTTTTATTATGTATGGATCTAGAAATATCAAAACGACCTATAATTTAGAACGGAGGGAGTAGTTTTTACTATGCACGTACTCCTTTTGTCCTAAATTATAGGTTGTTTTGATATTTTTAGGTGTATAGATTTTGCTACGTATCCAGATTGGATACATAGTAAAATCTATGCACCTAGAAATATCAAAATGACATAATTTGAAACGGAAGTAGTAGTTTTTACTATACATCTAGATATATAATAAAAACTATATATATATATATATATATAGATCGCCAAAACGAACGAACAGAGTACTCGCAAATTGAATCACATGCAGCTATACACGATTGTCACCAGTCCTATCACATCCTCACGCCCTCGTCCTAGCCTGCACAAATTGAATCATCCTCGAGACCTTAACGTCCACGGACCTGACGTTAGATTGAGTACCTAGAATCCCATCGGCCAGAGTAATAAAAGACAACTGAGTTGGTTAGGTTTGCTAAGAACTTGTGATGGAATCTATCCAATAGACTTTTAGTGCTCTGTATCAATCTGAAGAATCAATCTGAAGAATTATTGGCTTAATCCTCGAAGGTGCTTATATAGGTGAGTAGTGTGTGTATGCGAGTGTCCACACTCCAAAAAGAAAACTGATATGACTCTTTTATGTTCCAAGAACATCGCATTCACATTAGCCGATATTTTTATTAAAAGTGTCCTACGCTGGAGCCCTCAAACTAACTTTGTATAAATTTCACTTGCACAGCAAAACAAAACAAGATTGCTAAAAGTCAAGCCCGCACCTCAAAAAAAAAAAACAAGTACACCATCCTAAACAGCTATTGACGGCCTCCTGCCTAACCTTCGAATGTTAGGATAACCCAAGTTATGCTTTTCCAACCTAAATTATGTTTCCCTCTCGTCTCAACTACTATTGAAGTCATCCTAGCTGTCCCGACGCTAGGACAACCTAATGTGCTCGTTTCTAACGCTAAATTCTGTTCTTCTCTCATCCCAACAAACTATTGAAGGCATCGTAGCTAAACTGCCGACTACAGCAGCCCAAAGTCCCTTTGCTCCAACACGATCCCCGCTCCTTGATTTCCATCGGAACGCAAACCGAAGGGCCTGTCGTTGATCCGGTGAAGTTTTGGGCTCGTGGGAACACAAACCGATTCTTTTTACAGTAACACCGGACATAACATACAACACCAGGTCCTACGGCCAGGTTAGGCACCCCGGAAGTTCTCCAAGCTTGCACATTATCTGCTTGGCGGCTCCCACACGGTATGTGGTTTAGCTCAACGGAACCCTCGTGCAGTTGGTAAGCCGTAACCATTCATACAAAAACTAGCAAAATCAGCTACATGCTATTGCTATCTACACAATCGCAGCAAAAGTTTCTAAACCATTTACTAGTACAGGGGAGAAAACATTCCTCAGCCAGCAAACCGGTGTGCACTTCTTTATCGTCGATTTTCTTTCAGCAAAATAGGAAGGTGCAAAGAGTTCTTATTTCTGTTAACAATTATGTCTTGAACTTCTATGGGAAGCATCTAAATATATACACTGGAATGAACTCAGATCCTCGTTATCATGGGATCAAATGGAAGCACGGAGCTGAGCAGCTGACACTTGATTTTAGTTAGTAATCTCCTCTTCGAGGTATGTATGAACCATTCCCTAGGTAATAAGATGCACTAGGAGGTGGAGGGGGCGGGTATACATATGTATATCCAGCCTGCAAGGACAACAAAGATTAACTGATAGAAAGCACAGGTAACTGCAAATTTCAGAAAGATGCACAAGTTGTAAACATCAGAAATATAATATATAGGGATTACTATAAAGCGGTTATATAAACAAGATGTGCCCATTTGGGTGCCTAGGCTCTACATGGGTACAGACCCAAAAAAATCAGCAGGTTTTGTGCCCAAAAAGAGGGGCAAGGTTCAGCCCAGTTCCCAGAATACTGGAGACATCTGCCCTCTAGTTATGATGATATATGAAATATAGCTATCATGTATTATATTGAGATATTAAGTTTACATTTGACAATTATGCCAGTTTTGTAATTTTACCACATACATAGAGTGACCAAGCATACTTCAAAACAGTTAGCAAACGAGCAATTATGCACTCTTGTGATAGTTTATATTGACTTCAAAAATCCAAACTGGAAATATGTATAGCAATCAAACAACGCATTGTCATGAGTTACCTCATAGTCAGCATGGCTTGTATGACCACAGTAGGCTGCTCGTGAAGCTGCAGTTTGTGCCCAAAAGAAAAGAAAATTTTAGATTACACACTAAAAATGTTTGGCCAAATAAAAAAAGAGGAAGCAAAGAGTAACCTCAGTACATGAGATTACCACAAGTTTGCGGGGTAAAAGAAATAACTGTCACCACAAAAAAATATATCGAACAAATCAAATTCTCAAATTAAGTGTTAGTTGGCTGAAGAGTGAAGACAAAGGAGCTCATGAGAATATTGCTATAATGGTATTACAGTGGCTCAGTAATTAGTACAGTATTAAAGGATCAGCAAAAACAATACTAGCTTTCTTTTACTATTATTGATATTACAATGAAATTTTACAATTAATTCATATAGCATCATCCTTTTGAGGCATTGTTGGGTTTTCATCTCTAGGCTAAAATGAATGGTTATTGGTTACACACTTACCCTAACATATAGTTCTGAAACAACTACCAAATGTGCAAAACTGCCATATTTACATGGCATTAAATACACGATACATAAAAACACTGACATTGATCTTAAATACTGTAACACCCAAACAGTCACAAGAGGAATTCAACATACATAAAAGAGGATGCCAGGAAAATGATATTGCTTGTTAATGTATCATTACTATGAATAGTAGCAAATGCCTAATTAATAAATACGTAATTCGCAAGATCATACCTCTAGCATAAGGATGACGATCTATTGGCTGGATACCGTATTCTCCATCTCTGTGAGAGCATAAAATAGAACTAAAATTAGGTTATTTTGCAAATAAGTTTTTTTTGCAAGTATAGTAACAAATAAGTTATAGGTGGGTATACAAAATTTAAATTTTCCTTCAGTTTTGTATGGTAAATATTTTGCAAATAGATATGGGGTGCATCTAGCATAGCCCCCCCCCCCCCCCCCCCCCCCCGCGTCATTGCCCCTGGGTCTCATGGACTAAGAACCTCCCATGGAGTTCACTCGCAATGTACCGTGTGAACAGTAACCACAGGTGCGCTATTGCAACAGGGGTTGAATCTCACAACAATGCCATGTTGGTTTGTTCATTGTTACGAGAATCATGGTTAAATAGGATTTGTCGTACAGGTTTGTTTGTTCACAGTTTGCCATTTATTTTGAAGTATGAATGGCTAGGGGGTATACCTCTTGGGTCCATTAATCAGAAATGGGTTCCCGAATCAGTGATTGGGTCATGATTCAGAATAATATTACAAAGAGGAAAATAAGGAGGAAATGCAAAGACAAGGATCTTGCACTAGTTAATAGGCCTAGCCCAACAATTGATCATCCAGCCCTAGCATCACAACCTCCCACACCAAGCTAGCATTAATTAGTCCATCTAGCTCGCCTTCTTACATTGCACCCAAACCTGCAGCATCCACCGCTCAGCTCGCCTCTTTCCTCGCTTTCTTTTTCTTTCCACAAATGCAGCTTTGCCACCACCATGAATCCCTCACTGCTGGCCATCATCTCTCACAAATGATTAGTAAAATGGATAACCTGCACCAGCCTCATCTCTCTGGTACCCTTGGTTTCCCTTGGGATAGCAGACAGAGCTGCCACGGCATGCTCTTTTCCAATGCCAGCAACACCTCAACTCTCGCATCCACGCAGCATCCCCAACAGCGACTCTTATGTATCACAGCCTCCGTGCTGCTGCCCTCCCCGATCTCCTAAGCCCCTCACTCTTCGTCCATTGGGGTTTGCCTAGGCCCCTCGTACCGACCACCGTTTAAGAGCAATTCAGTTTGCGCGAATTGAATGGCGATCGAGGCCTCCCTGCGCAGTTCCGGTAACTATAGTTTTGCTTGCCTAGCTATTATTCCCTCCATTTCTTTTTGTACGACGTATTTTTGTTTATTAGGACAGGACTTTGACCCCAATTACTCAATTAATATATCATTTATGTGATATAAAATCATAATACAAATCTAATAACATCAATTTTGCGTGACAAAAACTAATTACAATAGAATGACTGTTGGTCAAAGGGTTGTCCTAATGAACAAAAATACACCTTAGAGCAACTCCAAGAGTCTAATCCTAGCCAAAATTTAGAGTTTTAGGAGGACTCGAAAAAATAGAAAACTTCCAAAACGGTTGGGAAACCAACATACTCTCCAAACCAGACTCTCCATATTAAAAACGGGTCCACGTCTGTTCCTTCCCTGGCGATTTTTTTTTCTCGCCCGGTCCTTTCGACGCCGTCGGGCGTAGGGTAGCGCCGCCTGCTGGACGCCGCCGCGACCTGCGCCTGGACGCGTGGGCGCTAGGGCCTTGGAGCCGCTATGCGATTAGAAGAGGATGGAGGAAGCAGACGGGTAACAGATCATGAACTTGAACTAAGCTATGCAAGCTACTTTAAACTCAATATTTCCCCAAGAACCGTGCGTAGAACAGATCGATTTGAGCTCGAACCCAACCAATTCGATTCGCATCAGACCCAAAGTCGATTAGTTCAAAATAGCTGGGAGTTTGGCTAATAATAAAAATAGCTGGGAGCTGGGACTACTAGTACTCCACTGAGCACCGAGTATTCCCTTGCTTCTTGCACTACGCAAGTGCAGTCTCTCCGGCCTCGATCCTCCGCCACGTCGTCACTCCGCGCGCCGATGGCGCCGCCGTGGTCGGAGCTCCTAGGCGTGGTCTTCCTCCACCTGCGTTGCCTCGTCGACCACGTCTACTTCGCCGCCGTGTCGACACTCCGCGCGCTGATGGCACCGTTGTGGTCGAAGCTCCTGGGTGTGGTCTTCCTCCACCTGCGCTGCCTCGCCGACCGCGTCTACTTCGCCGCCGCGTGCCGCCCAGGCCCGCACGCCGCCGCCTCCGCAGCTCCTCCTTCTCCCATCTGGCGGCGTGCCCTGCTTCATCAGCCCCCTCGCCGGCTGCTGAGCGGCAGCCGCGTGGTGGTCCCTCGTCGCCATCGCCCGAGCAGGCGGGAGCGGGGCGAGGGGGCGGCGCCGGCGCGACCTGGCGGGACCTGCGCGAAGGGGCGGCGACGGCGCGAGCGGCTCGTTTAGCGCCAGGGGGCTGGATTTGGCGCGGGAGCAGCAAAATTTGGTGCGGGATTGGGAGCACACGCAGGGGGGAGCAGGATGGCGAGGCGCCGGCGCTTGGGAAAAAAAGCGAGCGGAGGGGGAGAGATGCCAAGCAGGATAGCGAGGAGAGGAAAAAGGAGAGTATGTTGGATGAGGTTTTCACCACAGATTATCCAAATTTACCCAGGAAAATCAATTTACCTAGGCTGCTGGGAGTTGCTCCTAGACATTGAAATGGAGGGAGTATGAGATAGGTTCAGGGATGCTATCTTTAAGATTGAATTGTATTAGACATAATCTCTTAGATACTTGGCTATATAGCAATCCTGTCCATAAAAAGAGAGGAAGGCCATCAATAAAGAGGCAAGCAGGATTAAGAAGGAAAAGCCTTTGCGTTCAGGGCTCTCTTCCCTGGCCAGCCACTATCATCTCTTTCTCCCTCTCAAATCCTCAAAACTCAGACACATAAGACTAATAGTAAGCAAGAAATGAAAAGGAAAGAAACCTTTGCCGATCATATGCATGGGTGCTGCGAACTTGACTTGCAGGAGGGATGAATCCAGCATGAGGTTCCTAAATGGCTCATACAAGAGTAACTTATAAATAAAAATTATGAGAAATTTGATGGTGAGAGTAAGAATGTCAGGATCTAAAATTTTCAAGTACCAGATCAGAGGCATATGCTTTAGATCTCGAACTTCCATCCATATTACCTGCATATTCAGGTATAAGAACCAGTTTTGGCTCATCAAATGTTGGATCAATGAATTTGAGTTACAAAAAGAACATACTATTGTTGTGTGCTCTCTTCAATGGTCTGTCATTTCTATAGATGTTTTTATTCTTGCCAGGTTTCCTTTTCCTTCTGGAACTGTTAGATGTTTTCAATACAGCACGTTGAGAGGTTCCTTGGCTCCCATCAACATTACCTGCACAATCATTAGTATAAGAAATAGTTTTCATTCACCAAATAATTGTTCAATGAGTTATGAGAGAGAACATACGATTATTTTCCTGTTTCTTTGATGGTTTTTGGTTTACAGAGGCATTTTTGTAATTCCCAACTTTCCTCTTCCCTTTAGAAGGATTGGATATTTGCAGTGCAGCATCTTGTGAGGTTAGGTTTACATCATGATCATTTGGTAATTTACTTGGTGAATTCGTCTTCACAAGGACCTCCTTTGGGAGACAGGTAAGCTTCTTCTTATTGCCTTTTGACAATTTGTGTGGTGAATCCTTATTTACAACAACCTTCCCTGTGTGGGCTTTTTCCTTCTTAGATGTAGTAGCACCTTCTGAAGCTGCACCACTATTGACCTTTAAACCACTTTTAGGCCGAGCAAGGCATGCAGACAACTAGGTCAAAAAAAACAACATGTAAGAAAGTTATCCAAAGCAACTGAAAGGCATAAGAAAACAGGATATATGATACCTTGAAGCCTCCATCAACAATATTCACATTGTTTATTCCTTCCACACAAGCTAATGCACTCTTGCTAGATGAGAATTCAACAAAAGAAAAGGTTTCAATATCCATGTTCTTTGATATCTGGAGAAGGTCAACTTTCAGAATTTTCCCATATTGTTGGCAGCATTCTTTAATTTTATCCTCATCCCAAGAAAGAGGGACACGTTCCAGGTATACTTTTTTAGCCTACAAAGATACCAGTTAGTTATGAAGAAATGACAAATTGTTAACGTCCGATGATGACAGATTAAATTCGTGTACAAATTATTGAAAGATTAGGTATATCTGGTTTTTTAGTTGGTAATCTGCATACAGAACATAGTCCATAACTTGTCTGGGGTTGCAAAAGACAGAAGCTGCCTACTGATTTGAAATAACCTTTTGGATTACACAGAAAAATATACAAAACTTCTCGCTTTGTTTGGTTAAAAGGTTATATGGCTAGCTAGCTAATCATAATCTAATAATGCTTCAAAATATTTTTAGTACCCAATAACCAGTCCAAAAACATAGTTACCACGCTCGCTACAACAACGCTCACACCAAGTGCTGGAGTAACAGGTCTGGATTGAGCACCGAATATCACTGAATATGTAGATTATCCTAACACCTTAGAAGCAGGATGAGAAACAAACAGATATTTCCGCGGATTATAGAAGTAAGATTCTAACACTATCCAGTACTTGAGTTTAAACATGGCAATGAAGGGCTAAAGTTTTTCTGTTGATCTTTTGTATGCTTGGCTACTGGATAATTTAGCTTCTGCAACTCATAGGAATGCTACAGAATAAGCTTCACCTTTTTCCAGTACAAGTTTAAAAGTATCAACGAAAAGATACATAGCCAACTACTGGTGTTTTGTGTAAACTAGCTGTGCTCAAGTTTGTACACAATTCATTCTCAGAAAGGAAATGAACCACCTGACATGCTATACTCCCCTATACTCTTATAAAGAAAATAGTGGGAACCAGGACGTGCACACCATACAGAAAACAGTAGCTTTCATAAAATCTAGTTCATTAGCAATATGGTATAGTATTTAATAAGGAAAAATGACACAAAAGGTGTCTGAATACTAAACCAACAATGAAGGCTTACCTCTGTAAGATTCTCACTTGGTTTTATGGGGGGTTGATAAAAAGATACTTTAGGACTTCTATCAGTGCCAAAAATAGCATCTGGTTTAATTAACCGTCGAAATGCTGCTCTGGCATAGTAATGCGAGGCAAATTTAAGAAAAGCAAACCCTCTGCTTCCTCTCTTGGAAGTGGGAAAACTTATCTCGCAGTCTTGAATTCCTATACTTTTTAAGGTGGTCAGTACCTAAAAAGAGTTAAACAAATATGAAGTAAATGATAACAGTTCCACAGGAAGTGATGATTTGCAGAATTCTGCAGTATTATTTCAGAGAGAACACAATGAGTTAAATAAAAATGAGTAGTGAATATTTAACTGATAAGTGTGAATAAAGAATTAAATGCTTCCAACTATCTGAAAATAGAATTTGGGGTAGAAAAAATAGTTTGTATTAAAAAAGATCATTTTTTCAGTGGTACAAAGTAAAATGAGCCTAGATACCAACATTTTATCTCATCAATTTTCAAATGTTCTTGATTTGACGACAGATGACATTTTTGCCATGATGCAATCACACATTTTGCTTCTAATTAAGTTCATCTACATTTCTGAACCTCACATTACTTATCATTTTATCAACAATGGCTATATTATCAATGTAAGTTACCATTGTATCATGCTAGAATACACATAAACTTTAGCACTTTCAACCTTCTCATGGTAGCTTTTTCAGCATTCCAGTGGCTGCATCAAACAATTATTATTCAGTTCTATTTATTTGTTCCAGCAAGGTAAATCATTAAAAAATCAGCAGCAGCTCATGGTGGTCTGACTCAGCACCTAGCTAGAGTCTAATTTTGGTTAATTCTTATAAATTTAAATAAATTGGACAATTCAGACTACCATCCACATATAAATTGTAGCTATTTTTATCCCTTCAACAAAACTGAACAGTTTAACAAATTTATATTTGGAAAATAATATTCTTGCAAAATGATAAGATAACATGGTTTTCGGGAAATTAGTTAAAGTATGTAATATCATGCCTGATCTTTGGTCCAGCCCTTACATATGTTTCCCAGATAAAGGGCATTATTATCTTGACAAGCAGATACCCTGACCTTTTCTCCTTTAACCTGATGAAAACAGCATAAAAAAACAGAATATATGACCAAAATGCATTAAGCTTTGACACATTAAAATAACTATGTAAAGGGCTGAAGGGTTCATTGTCAGATCCGAAACCTCAATTCCCTCCTTAAATTCAACGAGAGCCTTCTTTGCAGCTTCAATGCTCGCATAACAGACAAATGCAATATCTTTGTTCTTTTCGGATGATGAATTTTTAATTATCCTAACAGATTTGACATCCCCACATTGAGAAAAGACCATTGTGATGTCTTCCTCAACACAATCTTTAGGCAATTGGTCAACAAATATTTCAAGACCTCCAGCAAGTTCAGAGTTCTGTGCATCATTACTTTTACTTCCACAGCTATCACTGACTTTGCTGAATTCATCAGCAACTTTATCCTTATTTGTGTTGCCACATTTACCATGTTCCTGTTTGGATACTTCATTCGTATCTGCAGTAAATAGAAGGAAAATGTCTCTTTAACTACTACTGAGAGGTTTGACTATTAATGTAGGACACAGAATGACAGAAATATTCTACAGATGATTGGAACTGCCAAAGATTTACCAGGTGGGAACATCTATCACTGAGTATAAAGAAAACTTCGATAACAGGCTACTTCGCTAAAGAGAGTATCTTAATTCTTACACGCAAATTACAATAGAAAGTTCTACAGTTGTGACCTTCTTTGCTTGGGCAAAAAGGCTTCAGTCGTCGTTGTATCATCTTTTCTCCTGATAATTTATCATGTGATTCTGACAGACGAAAACCAGAATGACAATTAACATTGAAGGGATATGATTTTAGACAGCACTCTGTCGCAAAGGTAAACCAACATAATTTGGAGAAGATAAACCATTGTGCTGCCATTTTGGTGTCCAAAACACTCAAGAATCCTAACCATGCAACAACCAAGCATGAACAATATTATAACAAAGGCTTGGAACTCTTGAGTTTCTTATACAGTGTTCAATGTACATTAATTTGACTGCCCCACCTCCCACACAGCACCTGAACACTAGCACGTCAAACCATATACACATCGCGCATCTACAAGAACAAAAAGACTGCCACCAACATAACAATTATAAAAGTTAATATGGATATCATGCCATAGCCTCTACGTACCGTTCGCCGCAGATCGATCCACTAAGCCTTTCTCCTCAACATCGTCGTATTCCTCCTTGCCCTCTTCCACCTCCTCGGGCTCCTCTTCCGAAGGCGTAGCCTCCTCGGATTCCTCATCCAGCTCTTCCTTCTCCCCCTCCAGCTCTTCGGGTTCGTCCTCCTCCCCGGGCTTCAACGCCGCCCTCATCGCATCCCCACCCTCCACCTCCCCTGCATCCCCTTCCACTTCCTCCTCATCTTCCACCTGCTCGTCAGGATCCTCCTCAAGCTCCACCTGACCATGCTCCTCATCTGCAGCCGCAGCCCCCACATTCATCTCCTCACCCTCTTCGACCGCTGCCCCAACATCCGCCGCTGCTAGGGTTTCTCCCTCCGTCACGGTGCGCACCGGAGAAGTCGCATCGGCGGTGGCGGATGTGGTCATCCCGGCGTGGTGAAGCTAGGGTTTCTGATTCGACGGGTAGGATGGGGAAATTGGACACAGAGGACAAAAGGTTTGAGCCTTGAAGAAGGCTCAATATTTTACGTCTAAGGCTGAATATCCGTATATATTTTCTACAGTACATACATAGGAATATTTATGAGACATCGTGATAGAATTTTAGTCTATTATGATTCGGAAAATCAAATTTTATAAGCTTTAATCGACAATTAAACAAATTATACACAGTACTCTTCTAGTAATAAACCATTTTTTATTAATAAGGTGATACTTTCGAATATAAATCGAATAATACCAATTTAGTGCTATAAAAGTTGCATACTCCCACTGTGCGATAAAAAGTGCAATTCTGCATTTGATAAAATTTTAAAAAAAAATTAATTTTAAAAATTAAATCTCAACTATCTGTCTAATTAAATGGTCAGATTTGATTTGTATGTCAAAATTAACCACATATGACAAATAAATAAGGGTATGGGAGTCTTTTCGCACCACCACTAATCTGGCTGAAAAAAAAAATTAAAATTACCCTCTTCATGGGATGGGGTAGTGCCTTCCTTCCATCTCAAATTATAATTTGCTTTGGCTTTTGTAGGTATATAGTTTATATGTTATTTCTAGACAGATACATTTACTATGTACATGAAACAATCTCTAATTTAGAATGGATTGAGTAATATATTAACTTTTATCAAACGGTTATCCTAAAATAAAATATACTTTTGGGTAAAAGAATAAAAGACACATCACAATCTTATTTTAGAGAAGTAGGTGAGGAGTCATCCAAATCGTATAAGCTAAACCGAATTATCAACTCAACCAATCCAGCTTAACTCACTTACCGGCGTAACCCAGTTAACCCGGTAATCCTCGGAGCACAACATAGGCATGTTCCACGTGCAAACCATAAACAAGTATCTATATCACAATATTACATAAACAAGGTACTTTAGAGTTCAAAATAATTGAGTTCTTCAGAGTTCAATGCAGCGGAAAGAAAATAACGATAAACTACTCGACGATACAGAATGTCTCGATGAAGCCCGTACGAGACATCACTCAGCATGATCACCGTTGGCCGGGGGCGTATCCCATTCCACCGACCAACCAGGAGTAAGGGTACACGGCCAAGTCAAACTAGCAATCATATCCTCGAAAGTCTCACCTGAAAACAAGTCACAAGCAAGGCTGAGTATACTAATACTCAGCAAGGCTTACCCGACTAGTGAAATATACTTAGCCGACTCCTAGACATGCAAGAGTTTTGGCTTGAGGGGTTTGTTTTGCCGAAAAGCATATACGAGTAGGTCCTTACTTTCAAGTTTTAGCTCCAAGTTCTAGTTTTCTTTAACCATTCTAGATAAGCAACTATCCAATATCATACATGGTAAAAGAATTAATTTTTCATCCAACAAGATTAATCATCATCATTGTTCCATTTCTTACTCTATGTGGTAAAAGGGTCAAGCAGTCTTAATAACCGCGAGAAACGGACGATTCGAATCGAATTTCTTAACCTTGCAAGGGAAACCTAAACACACGTCACGTGGTTACTCCAAGAGTCACACGTGCAAATTTTCCCCTTTCTTCCTGGGTTGTGGATCAGGGCCACCATCCAAGACTGCAGAGCCTAGCTCTGCACCCACCATGTGCGCGCATGGAACCGAAGTTGAGATGGTGGGATGCTGTCCACTTGCCGGTCCGATTAGGTACTTAAGCTTACCGATTACCATATTCTCGGCATGTGGTTAGTACATTCAAAGACTTAACCACCACTACCACACACTGCGGCCTTAGCATTTTTCACTAAACAGACGGGGCCTCAATCATCAACATAAACATCATACCATAGCCCCGTCCGTCGACCTTATGATTGCAGCATGTAGTAAACATTCAACTTCTATATTCTCGCGAGTGACAGGAAATCACTCGACTTTTACCGAGTCCTATTAGCATAGCATTCTATCGAACCTTACATCTAGGGTTCAGAGCATGGGTACCTAGGATCATGCAACTAAGTTTTCATCCAACTCCTATAAACTTAATGCACAAGTAGAATAGAGTATTAAGTTGCATAATTTAGAAAAATAGGGTTCATGCTCCGAGGCTTGCCTTCTTGGGTAAAGGTAGCCTAGGGCTCGTCCGAACTCGGGTTCGGGTCTTCGAAAGCTTCAGCTAGATTCACTTGGGCTTCACGCTGCTCACTCTCGGACGCGGGCACCAGCTCGTACGCTCCATCGGCGAGAGTAGTCGATTCTATATGAATGCACAAGTGTAAGTTGTAGTGATGGTACATGACGATTATTTTTTTTCTTTATGATAAAGTTGCAGTCCACAAAATATAGTTGTGAAGTTACTTAGTTACGATTTTCTTGGGCCATTGTTAATAGAGGGGGTTGTGTTGTATTGGAAATTTAATTTTCGCAGTATAAGCATGGATTAAGCATAAAAACTGACCTAGATAACTTCTGGTGAGGAAATGTTTATTCAGAGTACAGTATGCAGAGATAAGACTACTGTAAAAATTTCAGAAATTTCTGTGCAGCAGAATAATTATGAAAAATGTAATACACAACCACTGCTAGAATCTAGTTATTTTTATACAGGACAAACCATGCATGTTTTGATGCTAAAATTTTTACAGGGTGTTAATATATCCATATATGTGTTACTGTAAAGTTTTTAGATTTTATTGTGCACGATACAAAGTATAATAATTAGGACAAGATACACCTATTTTAATAAAGATTAATTTCTACAGGATGTTCTACAGGGTTTCTGTGTTTGAAACTTTTTATACAGCATAAACTACACTAAAGTATCCCACAGTAAAAATATGAACATTTTTCAAGCATAGAAACTAATTATTTTTGTTTAGTGCATTTTTTCCACCACAAAATTATAAAAATAGGTTACAGAGAGGAAAAAGGTTCTAAACTTTTTCTGTGGTATTTAAGCATCAATATAATAGCTCTGAAAAGTTTCACCATATGAATCACAATATAACAGCAGTTACAAATTAGTTTTATTATTTTATGTCATAAACAAGGTTTAACAAAAAGTTTAGCTAGAGATGGGTTCTGGTCCTAATATTTTTACACTGGCCTACAAATGAAGCAACTAATCTACTGTTAAATTTTTAGTTTTAGCCTTTGTCTACAACAGTGGGTACAAATAAAGTCTATTAAATCTTCCATCTTATTTATAGCAAGATTTAGCAAGCAACTGAAGAAATGCATGGAACAAAAGTTGTAGATCTTCTTCTAAAGATTACAGAACAGTTGAGTTTGTATTTTTACGATTTTTCTATGATTTTATATGAATTTTACAACTTCGCTGTTTTTGAATTCTGGTTTAAAACTTTCTTTTACAGAGGGGTCCCTGGAAACTTGTGTGCAGGCCCCTGGGAAGATTGCAATCAACGCAATGTGGTCCCTGGCGGCCGGCCGGCGAGCTCGAGCTCGATTCCGGCGAGGGAAGGGGCCGGCGGTGAGGGCAAGGTGGGGGAGGAGCACGGGGAAGGCATGGGCTACCTTGGGATGGCCTTGGTCGGGGTTGGGGGTGGCCGGAGGTGGCTCGTCGGCGCGGAGCAGAGGGGCGGCGGCGGGGCGGAGCGTCGGCGATGGTGCTCCGGCAAGGAGGGGAGGGTGTGGGCTGGTCGATGAGCTTCGCGGCGTCGAGGGAAACCCGTTTCGAGACTTGGCTTGGACGAAGGAGCTTCGGAGTGGGCCGTCCGCGGAGCAGCACGGGAGCGGCGGCGGCGCGGGCAGCGCTGGCGGTGCTCCGGCGGTCGAGATGGCCGGGGAAGAGGCCGGTGAGCTTCAGTGGAGGGAGGGCAAGCTTGTTGGGCGATGGGTTTGGGCAGTGGGAGGCTGGAGGATGGGACTCCACGGGCGGGTGGTGCACGGCGGCAGTAATGGTGGCGGCGGCGGCGTTCTGGTGTCTGGGCGCGCGAGGGGGGGCTCAGTGCGGTCTTATGTAGAAAGCAGAGAGGCGGGAGGAGGGGCGGGACTGGACTGCGAGGCGCGGGTGCGGGCGACACGACGGGGGCGCGTTACTGGCCGCGGTGGGGGGCGAGCAGAGCCGGCGCGGCGTGTGGCGGGAGTGGGAAGGGGATTGGGCGCTGAGGATTTGGCGTGGGGAGCGGGAGATCACGCGGCGCGCAGGTTGGGCGAGGAGCTGCAGCAGCTGGCTTGCCGGGTGGCAAGCGCAGCGACTGGCGGGACACGGCGGGGACACGGGCACGACGCGGCTTGTCCATTGGGCGCGGCGGACGGCGAGCAGAGGCGCGTGTCGCTGGCGTGCGCATGGCGTGCGTGGATAGGGGAGGAGCGCGGCGTGGGGAGGAGCGCGGTGTGCGGAGAAGCACAGCGTGCGGGCGCGGCCAGGCATTGGCTTGGCGCCTAGCGCCGGTCAGGCATCGCCGGCCAAGTGGCCTGCGGCGAGTGCGCGGCGGCGGAGGGTCGGGCGAAGCGAGGGGTTGGGCGAAGCGAGGGTCAGGCGAGCGTAGGGTCGGGCGAGCGTAGGGTCGGGCGTACGTAGGGTCGGGCGAGCGAATGGTCGGGCGAACGTAGAAGGAAGGGTCTGCAGTGAAAATAGAAGAAAAGGCAGGGGCTGGTTTGCAAATCCAAGTGTTTCTCAAATTTTTTTGTTGCAACTCAAAAATCCTTGAACATGAAAGTTGTTCAAAATGAAAAGTTACACAAGTTTTGTTTCAAGACAAAGTTCATTTGAGTTCTAGTTTAGAAGTTATTTTAAAAATACAAAAAGTATAATTCGGAGGGCACGTCATTTCCTGGGCAAAACTTTGCATTCACTCCTAGGCTTCAACTAGACTTTTGTTTAACATGTCAATAACGACGTGCCTATTCAATTTTGTAGCCATGTTAGCATCAATGTGAAAGTTATTTAATTTGTTTGATTAACGTACATGTACTTATGCACATATACCCAACTATTTTCAATTCAAAGCAAAACCAATTTATAATTCGCTTCTTTTAAACTTTTCTCAATTATTTATGCATCGTGTTAAGCTAATGAGGCTTATTTCGTAATTTAAACACCTGAGGTGTTACACTATTCAACATCAGAGGCTAAAGCTCGCAAAGCTCGATGAGCGAACAAGAGCCTAGCGCTGCTATTTATAGCCGCAGCTGAGCAGAACGCGCCTTGGTCGCGAGGGGCCAGGCCACGACCGACGACCGGCGTTAAGGCGCCCAATTGCCCCCGCCTGAGCATAGCAACATCTAGCTCGATGGGACTACACCAAACAGGCTGACGCAGAGGCCAGCCGAGGTAGAGCTATGCGGCAGGAGTCGCGCGAGCCCTGGAGCAAGTGAGGACGAGTGCAGGCGGCGAATCCACGCCAAGAATCCCGACATCAACAAAGCTGCCTCCACTACGACTGGCGATGACAAGACCCGACGAGGAGCGCTCGGGCCAAGGCACCACGCAGAGAAAACACGCCAGCTACGCCGTTAACCCTCTGCGCGAGTCTCTAACTCACCCAGAGGCTCAGGGGCTACACCCAGTGGGTTCGCTCGCGCGCACCCACGTGAGTCTGACTGGAGGAAATCGCTCCCGGTCATGTCAGCCCAAATACGGGACCAAGCACATGCTATCTAACCCCCCGCACAAGTCCTCGGGACTCTCACAGGGGCTCAGGGGCTACACCCACTGGGTCCGCTCATGCGGACTTAGCGAAGATACACCCGACCCGGCGCGCGCCAAGCTCGGGGCAACAACACCCGAGCAAGGGACAGCCCCCGCGTGGCTCTCCGAGCCGCGCAAAGGCTCGGGGGCTACTGACGGGGATAAGTACCACAGGTGCCCCAAAAAACAGTCCTTAGGGACCTAACCACGAGATCAGCCAACCAGAAGCAGACGATCCGGCCCATCGAGCTGGCGCATGGCTGAGGCCGGCCGTCCAGGAGAAGGAGCCTCCACGGCCTCATGGGAGCAAGATCCAGGGCACGTGGCGACCTCCTGACCCGCAACCTCACAGGAAGGGATGGGGGGCCAAGCTGACCCCCGAAGGCGGGTTCGACCCTGATGCAGCCGGGGGAAGGCGCGGGGCGACATTAACTGCACTGACCCCGACAGGACGTGCACGCGCGCCCCGTCCGACAGCCAGGATACGGGCGCCGCCTACGGGCCGGAGGGACGCCTCCGGTCAGTCCGGCTATCATGACGCCATGACCGGCGCTTGCGCCGGTAGCGCTCCCTCCACGGGGCTGATGGGATGGACCGTACAGGGTCTGTTGGTGTTTTACCACCACGCACACCGAGGGATACCCACAAGGTGGTGAGTTTGGTTGGTTGGTGTCGCCGAGATCAGGAACTCGAAGGTGCAAAGGAACACAGGGTTTTAGACAGGTTCAGGCCGCTGGGAGCGTAATACCCTATGTCCTGTGTGGATTGTATTGCCTTTGATGGTGGTGATTGTGATTGTCCCCGAGGGGGTACCTGTCCGCCCTTATATAGTCCGAGGGACAAGTTTACATGGGAATCCTAGTCGGGTACAAGCCAAGAAGTCCTACTCGACTACTTCCCGGGTAGTCTCTATCCGACTCTGACTAGTTTAACTACCGTATGAGTAATCCTACTGCATTACGAGTAGTTACAATAGATGTAGAGCGTGGGCCATGTCCCATCCCGAACCCTAGGTGAAGGGTGCCACGTGGCCAGTCCCGTGTGCCCGGGTCTAACAAGCCCCCGAGCTCTTCGTAGCCGAGTACTCACAGGCGTCCGAGTACTTCTGAAGGCGTCTTCAAGTTCTTTGCGAACTTCGTCTTATAGGTGTCCTCCGAGTACTTCCATGGCTGCGTCAAGGCTGTGAGGTGCTCACGCCCTGAGTAGTTGTGCAGCCTTCTTTATATATGGGGTGCGATTAAACTCGCACTCCATATGGAGTAGCCCCCGGGCCTTAGGTTGACTCGTAGAATCAGGCTGAGGGTCAATTTAAACTTGAGTCTTCTGTCTTAGTCTTCCAATAGATTTGAAAAATAAATCGCTGATGACACGTGTCCCGCCGCCCCCGAGCCTTGAATCCAAATCCCCATGTTTAAGAATCTAGGATCCAAAGGGTCGTGGCATGCGATATGGTAAAGATTTGATGGTAAACATGGGAAAATTGGTGTAGTAAATTTGAAAACCTCTCTTTTCGGGATGAATTCCCTAAAAAGATGGTGAAACAAATAACATCCCCAACAAACACCCAAAATAACCGCTGAAACCAAACTTAGTGCCCAAGCCAATGACCAAGTAAATCCTCTGGGCAATAGATGTAACAAAACCTCTTATTTTAGAATAAAATCACTGAAATAATGGTTAACAAACATACACCCAAGATAAATCTTAAAAAGCCTCTTGGTGCAGGTATTTGTTGAATAATCATGCGGTATCCAGCTGGGAACATGTGTACTGCCTTTGAAAGCAATCTGAGAGCTTTGCAACATTAGGCCCCTGAGCCAGGGGCATAAAAGTAGTCGATGCAGAAAAGGTGGCATTAGCCCCCGAGGGTCAGCGTAGAGCAAGTAATGAAGCCATCTAGTCGAAAGTGATCACGACTAGGATTGTAGTCAAGACAAGTAGTCGAAGTAGTCGAACTGGTATGGGACCAGTCGTAAACAAGTAAAATTCTTGTCATGGGAGCGAGGCCCCTTCAATAACATAGTGTACAAGTCGAAAACAAGTAATATGTTATTGGAGAAATATGGGAGCGAGGCCCCTTCAGCAAACTTGCACATGATACCAGTTGTAAACCAGTAAAACGAAGTTGTACTAGAAGTATAAGCACCAAGGCCCTTCAGAAATCCAAAATACTAGTCATGCAATAGTAATTAGGTACTGGGAGTATGGGAGCAAGGCCCTTCAGTAAACTTGCGCGTAGTACCAGTCGTAAATCGGTAAAATGGAGTTGTACTGGAATAATCAACTTCTTGGCACCAAAATATGATAGCCCTAGTTGAGTTAAGGATAAAACCGATGCAAGTGTTCAATATTCCATGAGTTTGGTACCTCCTGGCCGTCCGAGTACTGCAGGCGATAAGATCCAGGGCCTGTAACCTTGTGCACAATGAAAGGTCCTTCCCATCGTGAATTGAGCTTGTGCAAACCAGTATCATCCTAGATCCGGCAAAGTACCATGTCTCCCACATTGAAAGAACGCCGTTGGATGTTCCTGTCGTGGTAACAACGAACTCCTTGCAGCTAACGGGCTGACTGCAATAGTGCATTGCATCTGACTTCCTCGGTTGAATCAAGTTCAGGTTGTCTGGCAGTGTCGGCCTCGCCTCCTTCAATCATCTCTAGTCATGGAGACCTCCACATCACGTCAACTGGCAATATGGCCTCAGATCCATACATGAGAAAGAAAGGTGACTGGCCTGTGGCTTTGGTTGGTTGTGTTCGAAGCCCCCAGACTACTGATGAGATCTCGTTGATCCACTTGCCACCCTTTTTGCTGTTCTCATCATAAAGTCTTTTTTTCAGTCCATCAAGAATCAAGCCGTTGGCACACTCAACCTGGCCATTAGCCCGCGGATGAGCCACCGAAATATATTTGACTTCAATGGAGCTGCGTTCACAGAAATTCCATAACTCATGCGAGTGGAAATTTGACCCCAAATCTGTGATAATTGTGTTGGGGAAACCCAAGCGGTGTAGGATGTCGCAAATGAAAGTAACCACTCGATCAGCAGTGAGCGTTGCGATTGGTTTGTACTCAATCCACTTTGTGACTTGTCGATGGCCACCAATACGTGTGTGAAACCTCCTAGCGCAGTTGTAAAGGGCCCAATCATGTCCAAGCCCCAACATGCAAACGGCCATGAAGGTGGTATGGTTATCAAAGTATGAGCCGGAACATGATGCTATTTGCCAAAAAATTGGTAGTTGGTCCACCGGCGAACAAGTGCTTCGGCATATGCCAAAGCAGTCGTCCAGTAGAAACCAGAGCGAAATGCCTTGCCGACTAGTGTGCGGGAGGCAGCATGGTTCCCGCACACGCCTTCGTGAATCTCCTGGAGTATTTCTCTGCCTTCCTCCGTGCTGACACACTTCATGAGTATGCCTGACGCTGATCCACGCTTGTACAAATTGCCCCTGACTAGAACATACCCTCTGCTACGCCGTAGGATGCGAGTAGCCTCAGCACTTTTTGGGTCGACGCCGGGGGGTAGTTTGTGCTCCTGGATGTAGTCGATGAAGGTCACCCTCCAGCCAACCTCGATCATCAAGACCTCTCGGTCAGGTTCCTTGGGACCCTGAACGATGGAACTTGAGTCTGGTGTCCTGATGGAAGGGTGATGCAACTCATGAACGAATACTCCCGGTGGGACGTTAGCACGATCTAAACCCAATTTGGAAAGCACGTCTGCGCCCATATTGTTGTCACAAACCACATGATGAATCTCCAGCCCCAAGAACTTTTTCTCGAGTTTGCGTATTTCCATGACATAGGTGTCCATGGTGTCCTTGTTGATGTCCAACTCCTTATTGACTTGTTGAACCACCAGTAAGGAGTCGCAATAGACTAGTAATCGCTTGATGCCGAGGGAGATTGCCAAGCATAGGCCATGCAGCAGTGCCTCGTACTCGGCCTTGTTGCTGGAGACCTCGAATAGAATTTGAAACACATACTTGAGCTGTTCTCCTCTCGGACTGATGAAAAGTACTCCCGCACCACCGCCACAGAGCTTGAATGAACCATCAAAGTACATGACCCAATGCTCCGGCTGGTTGGTTGGGGCTTCCACTTGGTTTTCTCGCCACTCAGCCATGAAATCGACTAGTGCTTGTGACTTGATAGCTGTCCGGGGCTTGAAGTCGAGTGTGAGGGCTCCCAGCTCCACCGCCCACTTCGAGATTTGCCCGGTAGCGTCCCGATTGTGAAGGATATCCGCCAATGGGAAGTCGGAGACCACTAGGATGTTGTATGCATCGAAGTAGTGGCGAAGCTTCTAGGAAGTGATGAGGATACCGTAAAGAAGTTTTTGAATCATCGGGTAACGAACCTTGGATTCAGAGAGGACTTCGCTGATGAAGTAAACCGGTCGCTGCACCCCGAAGACATGGCCTTCTTCCTGTCGTTCCACCATGATCGCCGTGCTGACGACATGAGTAGTCGCGGCGATGTAGAGTAGCAGGTTCTTGCCTGGTTGGGGAGCCGTCAGGATGGGTGGCGACTGCAAGTGATGCTTGAGGTCTTGCAGCGCCTTGTTTGCTTCCTTGGTCCACTTAAACTTGTCGTGGTGCTTGAGCAACTTGAAGAAGGGTAGTCCCGTTTCTCCAAGTCGGGAAATGAAGCGGTTCAAAGCTGCCATGCATCCGGTTAGCTTCTGGACGTCTTTGACAGTCTTTGGGGCATCCATGGCTATGATGGCATTGATCTTCTCTGGATTGGCTTCAATCCCACGGTGGCTGACGATGAACCCGAGTAGTTTGCCCTGAGGGATGCCAAAGACGCACTTTGTCGGGTGGAGCTTCCATCAAAATCGTCGCAAGCTGTTTAAGGTCTCCTCGAGGTCAGTGATGAACTCATCATGGGATCTGGTCTTGATGACCACATCATCCACGTAAGCCTCAACGTTGCGGTGAAGTTGATTTGCGAGGCACAATTGGATGGCCTGTTGCTAAGTTGCTCCTGCGTTCTTTAGCCCAAACGACATTGTAGTATAGGCATATGCTCTAAAGGGGGTGATGAACGCCGTTTTGATCTGGTCTTTCTTCTTGAGAGCTATCTGATGGTAGCCCGAGTAGCAGTCGAGGAAGGAGAGCAAAATGCAGCAACCATGGAGTCGATGACTTGATCCATGCGTGGGAGCGCGAAGGGGTCTTTCGGGCAATGTTTATTGAGATCAGTATAATCCACACACATCCTCCATTAATTATTATTCTTTTTGAGTACAAGTACAGGGTTAGCTAGCCACTCTAGGTGGTAAACTTCTTTAATAAAACCAGCCGCGAGTAGTTTTGCTAACTCTTTCTTGATAGCCTCCCTCTTGTCGGGGGCAAAACGACGCAGTCGTTGCTTCCTCGGAGTGGCCTTAGGGTTGACTTTTAGGCAATGCTCGATCAACTCTTTGGGCACCCCTGGCATATCCGCTGGTTTCCACGCGAATATGTCGCGGTTAGCCCTAAGGAAGTTGACGAGCGCGCTTTCCTATTTGTCACCTAGGCCGCCTCCAATCAGAGCAGTCTTGGACGAGTCGCCTTCCTGCAGCTGGATGGTCTTGATGCCGACATCGCTGGGGTGAGGTTTAACCCTCGACAGGCTTGGCCGCTGGTTGGAGATCTCCATCTCTATGTTGGTTAGCTTCAATGTGGCCGCGAGTACTTCTGCAGATGGCTCTGGCACGCATGAAGTCGTTGTGTACTCGATCGCCTCGTGATCGCAGTCGTATGACTTCTTGAGGTCACCACGGAGTGTGAGCACACCTGTCTTGCCCGGCATTTTGAGTAGTAAGTACACGTAGTGGGGCACAACCATGAATTTGGCCGGTGCTGGCCTGCCAAGAATGGCGTGGTACGACGAGTCGAAATCTACCACCTCGAACTTAATGTACTCCGTGCAGTAGTTGTCTTTGGTCCCGAAGGTAACTGGCAGGACCACTGATCCGAGTGGTGTAGCTGCGTTGCCTGGGACGATCCCGAAGAAGGGAGCCTTACTGGGAGTGTGCATTGTTGAAATGTCCAGTCCTATCTTCTTGAGGGTACTCGCGAAGAGTAGATTGAGTCCGCTTTCGCCGTCAATGAGTACTCAGGTAAGCTGCGAGCCTGCTACGACAGGATCTAGGACGAGTGGGAACTTTCCCGGCTCGGAGAAGCTGATCCATTGATCCTCCCTGGAGAAGGAAATCGGGACCTCGTTGTATCTCAAGGGCCTTGTCGTGGCTGGTTCCACAGAGAGAATTTCGCGTAGGGTTAGCTTCTGCGCGCGCTTGGTGGGGAATCCACCGTCTCCACCGAAGATAACGTTGACGACGTTCTTCAGATCCTGGAAATCTTGGGCTCCCGACTTGTCACCTCCTTCTTCATCGTCCTCCTTGTCATTTCGCTTCCCGACTTGATGGAGGGGTGGAGCGTTTAGTGATTTGCGGATGGTGACGCACTCAAAGAGCGTGTGACGCGACTTCGGGTGAATCGGGCAATGCTTGTGCAAGACTTGCTCGTATTCAGACTGGTTGTTCCCCAACTTCTTGCCGCGCGGGTTGCGCTTGATAGCCGCGACTTCATGGTTTGGCTTGCGCTTTCGGGGGTTCCCCGAGTGGTTCCACTGGCTTTTGTCAAAGTGGCCGTTGTCGTTCCCTTGTTTGTCGTGGTTGCGCTTGGGGAAGCGGTCGTTTTCCTCGTCCACCTGGTCAGCCCATCTTGCCATCATGTCCCGTAGCTCCACGACGGTAGTCGGGCTGTTGTGCCTGAAGTTGTGGTACGTGTTCTTTGAGAAGAGGCCGTGTTGGAAGCAGCGGATGACATCTTTATCGCTGATATTGGCGATGGTGCGCGCGTCTCAAAGAAACTCCATGTGTAAGACCTCAAGGTCTCGTTCATCTCCTGCTTCACCTGGGACAAGTCGTGACGAGTGCCTGCCCTGATCATGGACCCCTGGAAGTTGTCGATGAAGGCCCGCTTGAGGTCCTCCCATGAGTCGATGGAGTTTGGCTTGAGGCTTTCAAGCCACGTGAGGGGTGCGGGTTTGTCATACTTGGGGATTCCAACTGGTTTGAAGTCCTTGGGGTAGGACTGGTCGGTGATGCTCATAGTGAAGGCGGGGAAGCGGTCGCTGTCGTTGTAGTTCCTGCCTGTACGGTCCTTCCTCCTTGCGTCAATGACAAGCCGGGTCGATTGTGGGAGCGTCCTGGAGGTTGGCTGCGACTGGTTGCGAGGGGGTTGTTGTACTTCTTGTTCATTGTTGCCACGCGCAGATGGGTGGCCCTCATTGTGCTGGTGGTTGTCGTTCCTCCAACTCCCTTGGCCTCCTCCGGGAGTGCGACTGACCAGCGCGGTATCCCAGTGTTGCTCGGACCTCGAGAGCTGGTTCTGAGTGGATGACACTGGATGTTGCCCATCGAGTTGCACGAGCGCGCGCTGGGTCAAGTACTGCAACCTTTGGATCTGGGGGTTAGATAGGAGTTGTTGGGCCAAGAGTGCTGCCTCTGCAATCGCGCCGATCGGGGTATAGTACTCGCAATCCGCGACTGCTGCGAAGGCGTTGGAGAGATCCCTTGGTCCACGGGCACGGTTCTGCGCGTTGCGCCTGCGTTGAGCGCGCTTGGCATTCTTTGCCCGCCGGATCCTCCGGTGTTCCTCGTCTTCATCTTGAGGAGCGTTTACTGTGGGCTCATCGGTTGAGATGTCCGCGAGTTGTTCGTTGTCATACTGGGTGCCCAGCTCATCTTCCTCCGTGTTGCGAAGGGAAGCCATGCAGACTTGTCGATCCGGTGAGTGGTTAGCTCTAAGGCCGTAGTCGAGTAGCTCTATGCTACTCTCACTTTCTTCCGCGATGGGCGAGAGAGGTCTACCCTCTTTGAAGGGTAGTTCTTGCGTGAAGGCCACGAGGCAAGATTCGTAATCGAGTAGTTCGGAGGGCTCAAAGCCCTTCCAGTACACGAAACGTCCTTGTGGTGTTGATGTAATCGTTAGACCCAGATAGTTGCCCGATAAGAATTCGGGGTGGCCATCAGGTTGCGACTTGTTTTGAAGGGCGGGGGCCGCCCGACGGGTGGTGGCTCCCTCGCCTCCGAGTCCTTTTCGGATCTGGTTTAGAGGTGTAGTCCCGCACGTGGAGTACTCTGCATCGAAGTCCGAGTAGAAGTCGGGAACGGGGGCCTCCCGGCTAGCGGTGGCACCCGCGTCCCCGATTTGGAGCAGCAGATCCAAATCCTCCTCCATGTCGGAGAGGGATTTGGATTGTAGGGTCTTTGTAGATCTGTTGCAGCTCGAGTTGAAGTGGTTTTGAAAACGGACATCATTTCGATCTGCTGGGCCAGATCCGCTTGAGGTCGATGAAGTAGCCTTCAGTTGCTTGGAGTTGGCTAGGTGGCTGTTGAAGCCACCCGAACCATCGGCGATGCAGATCCAAGAGCCGAAGATGAAAGTCGTGCCCTCGTCGAGCACGACGCTGGTGAAGTTGAATGACGCGATCGAGTTCTCCGGAGGATCTTCGATGAGCTCCCCTACCTGGCGCGCCAGCTGTCGGTGTTTTACCGCCACGCCCACCGAGGGATATCTACAAGGTGGTGAGTTTGGTTGGTTGGGTGTCACCGAGATCAAGAACTCGAAGGTGCAAAGGAACACAGGGTTTTAGATAGGTTCGGGCCGCTGGGAGCGTAATACCCTACGTCCTGTGTGGATTGTATTGCCTTTGATGGTCGTGATTGTGATTTTCTCCGAGGGGGTACCTGTTCGCCCTTATATAGTCTGGGGGACAGGTTTACATGGGAATCCTAGTCGGGTACAAGCCAAGGAGTCCTACCCGACTACTTCCCGGGTAGTCTCTATCCGACTCCGACTAGTCTAACTACCGTACGAGTAATCCTACTGCATTACGAGTAGTTACAACAGATGTAGGGCGTGGGCCATGTCCCATCCCGAATCCTAGGTGAAGGGTGGCCAGTCCCGTGTGCCCGGGTCTGACAGGGTCGCCCTCTGCTGTCAGGCGTAGGGTGAAGGGGTCACGCCGCGCTAGCGGCCCCTGCCTTGGACCATGCACCCGGAGGAGAGCACAACGCCCGTCCTTCCGAGCCTCGAGAGGGAGGCCGGGCGCGCTGACCGTGCGGGAGGCCTGCCCCTAGTGCATCAGGACGGAGGCGTGCTGCAAGTATGACAGCGCTATCCCCTGCCGTGGGGATGGGGCACGGACTAGAATATATGTCAGGCGGTGCCGCGATCCGAGCGAACAGGACTCGACTTGGGGAGCGGCGGAGCACAATCGACTTGGGGGCCCTGGCAGGACACGTGTAGAACAGCCGACCTCACCCTAAGGGGATCCACCCCGGGGGCAAGGCACCCCCCTCTGTCACACATTGTAGCTCAGCCCACCACGAATATAAAGCGGGACCGGGCCTTCTCTCAGAAGCACCCACGCAACCACCCCCCCACGCACCACTTGCAAGCGCCCCGTTGTAAGGACCCAACATTCGAACGTGAGGAACACGAAGAACACCACCCCATACTGGATGTAGGGCAGTTGCCCGAACCAGTCTAAATCCTCACTTTTGTCTGTTAGCCATCGAGCTACGGAGAAGCGTGGTGCTAAATTTACTAGCCGGTGATCGAAACACCGATAGAGGGCGGGAGCCCTAGGAGGCGGAGGTGTTTGGCGGCGCGGGGGCGAGCCGGGTTAGGGTGGCGATGGGCGGCGGAGGCGAATTCGGCGGTGGGAGCCACCAGAGACGGAGTTGGAGGGTGATGCGGGGTAGAGGCGTGGAGAGAAGCAACGTGTGGGTGTGAGGCGCGGAGAGGGGAAAGAAGAGCTCGTGAGGAAGAAGAAGCGCTCGTCGGCCATTATGGGGCGTCTTCAGGCAATGGGTGATGCATTCATCACCTCAAGTGATGGATAGCCTCACCCAACTACGTATGCCTCCTGTCTCCATTGTCTGCCTCCTGCGGCAAAACTCATCAACTACACAAGCCGACGTGCAGAGCGCACTAACTACGCGCAAGAAAAGAATAGCAACCACGGGCCGCCCATATCGGACATTACTAGAGGTCGAGCCGTACTAGTAAAAGAGGCCCAGATTAGGTGGAGGCAAAAAAAAACTTGGATTGGACTGCAACTACAACGCCGGCATCATTTCCAGTAGCTGCGGTGGCACTGACTCCACATCTAGGCATGAATCAAGACGAAAAATAGATCAAAGAAGGTAGAGAAGTAAGAGAGGAGAAAATGGAAATCCAAACATCAACACTGGGGAACAAGTAGTAGGTCTACAAATCCTTTCTCAACCAGCACAAACAACCCCTTAGGGTTTATTTGGTTGAGCTTTTCAACCTGCTTTTATTTTTTAAAAAAGCCAAAAGCTAACCAAGGAGGTTAGCTCTCATCCAAAAATCAGAGGCAAAGCTTTCGGCCAAAATATAACAACACCTCGCCCCTTGCTTTTTTTTAAATCTCACCCCTTGCTTTTAACTGCTGTGGCTTCCAATTTTTCACAAAAATTATTGACCTACCACCGGTTACGTAACATACCGGTTGTTTCTTTGTTTCTTTCCTCCGATTCCCTCCCCGTCACGACAGGCGCATCTCAGCGCGCCTCCACCGCCACCGCCGTAGTTGATGGCCTCGTGCGTGGCTTTGATGCATGACGGCGACCCTAGGCTCCTGATTCTGTCTAATCTCCGACTCTTCATCTGTCAAAATGAGATTGGCCAGCAAACAACAATAAACAAACATGGAGGCTGCTCCTGCTGTCGCGGCTGCAGCTCCGGCGGATGGTGGTGGTGGTGGTGCTGCCGCCTCCTATGCGCCCACGAGGGCGGCGACCTCGCGCGCCCGCTCACGGCACGGCCACCACCCCTGGACCTGCTCTCCCGCTCCTCCGACTCAAATGGATGCGCCATGGCATGGGAATTTGACTCCCCCACTTCCCAGCCACTATCTCCCCTTCTCCCCATGCCGATTTGAGCTTCAAAGGTCACCCATGGTGGCTGGATGGGAGGGGAACCACGTTGAAAGAAGCTTTTGCAAAAAGGCCCTTACAAATTCAGACAGATTTGGTCCAGATCTAACAATTTTAACTGGTGCATTCAATAGAGGATGAGTATTTCATTTTCTACATATATTACTTATAAACTACTATTTAGATATGTTATTTTCTCCCCCCAAACACCTTGATTATCAACTTGGGGCATATGCTGTGCCTTCCCCGTTCTCTCCACCCCTAGAAAGCTACTTCTCCTAGGCATCAGTTTTTATTCTTGGCTTGAAAAAAAAAGATAGAGAACAAAAAAAGTAATAGTTAGAAACCCATTTCATGAGTTTGCTAGTTAGTTTGAAGGGATAAAAAGAAAATGAAAAGCAACTTGCATCGTGTAAGGTACCTGGCATGTTCAACGGTACATTTTTGAAAAAAACCAAGAAGAAACTTGTTGTATATAAAAAGGTTACAACACCTCATTCCATATCCTGTAGGATACTTCCATGTAGCCTCTAAGGCTAGCCATACCATTGGTTCATGCATTTTCGTGGAAAATTGTGATAGTGGCCCGCTAGGCTATTTCGTGCCATAAATAAAAATAGTATTACCTTTTGTAATGGATCACTTCCTCCGGGGTAATGGAAGGCCTTCTTCAAGAAAGAGCTTCTGCTGGTTACTCTAAGAGCTATGCTTAGAATTTTGTTGAGTAATTTCTAGATTTATATATCCTTTTGACATTTGGATAGGTCATGTATGTTAGAAATATGCCCTAGAGGTAATCATAGAGATTATCATATTTCGTTGTATCCATGATGTAATTTGTGTTTATTGAATATCCATGAAAAGCAACTTGTATTGATTGACAATTATGTGAATTGTTTGTGAGACTCTTTACTTATATGGTTATTATAAAGTTGTTCTTAGTCGGAGTCAATGTATGGACACACATGAATATTAAACTAGCACATGTATTAGTTGATGACTGTGTTTCATAAGTCATATACATGGAGATGTCAAACTAATAATGTGGGCGCATGTATGACATGAGGCTGGACCGACCCAACTCGAGAAATAGTGATTTCTCATTACACAATGTGTACGCTGTGTCCTTAGACCTGAGATTGTCGCATGTACTCAAGATATGAACTGACCTACTTAGGAGCCATCAAACGCCACTCGGTAACTGGGTAGTTATAAAGGTGGTTCTCGGATTTATCAAGAAGCATGCTGTGAGACATGGTCAGTCAAAATGGGATTTGCCCCTCTCTGCTTGAGAGAGATATCTCTGGGCCCCTCGAGTGATCGGATCAAGAAATGCACGGCCGTGCTAGGGTTAAGTGTTAACCAAGGATACCGGATCACGACATCGAGAAAGAGAGGTCAGTTGGAGCTAGACCAAATATCGTGAGGCAAAGAGAATAACATGTATATGAGATTGTGGTGGCTCGTCTGATATGATCTTTGCGCGCGCATAGGAGTTGACATGTCTTACTAGAGGCCGCTGTCAACTATTGGTCGAGTAGGAGTACTCGAGCCATGTCTGTTCGCGCGTGAGCCCATAGGGTCACACACTTAAGGAGCTGGAAGCCTAATGAGGATATTGTCAGACCCGGGCCCACGGGACTGTGCACATAGCATACATTTTCTAGGATAAGAGATGGAACATGGCCCACGCCCTACATCTATTGTAACTACTCGTAGCGTACTAGGACTACTCATACAGTAGTAAAACTAGTCGGAGACGATAGGAAACTACTCGAAAAGTACTCGGGTAGGACTCCTGGGCTTGTATCCGACTAGGATTTCCATGTAACCCTATCCCCCAGACTATATAAGGGCGGACAGGGACCCCCTCCAAATAGTAGATGACCCGATCACCACCTATGGCAATACAAACCACACAGGACGTAGGGTATTACGCTCTCGGCGGCCCGAACCTGTCTAAACTTTGTGTTCCTTGCACCTTCGAGTTCCTGATCTCGGCGACAACCTACCTACAAACTCACCACCTCGTGGGTATCCCTCGGTGGGCGTGGCGGTAAAACACCAACAGCTGGCGCGCCAGTTAGGGGTGTTCATCAAGCATCCACCGGAGAACTCGATGGCTTCTTTCAACTTCACCGGCGCTGTGCTCGACGAGGGCACAACTTTTGTCTTCGGCTCCTGGATTTGCGTCGCCAACGGCTTGGGTGGCTTCAACAGCCAACTAGTCGACTCTGGGAAGCCGGAGGCCTCTACACCAACTCGACACAGCGACCTCGACAAGTTCATCGACAACCTCGACGAGTTGCTGCTCTGCGATCTGGTCCTGCAGATCGAAAAGATAACCATTTTCGATGCGACTTCCACTCGTGCTACACTAGAACTAGTTGGATCAGACTCAAACCGATCTGAGGGGACCACACAATCCAAGTCCCTCTCCAACTTGAAGGAGGACTTATATCTTCTGCTCAAGGTCAAGGACGTGGGAGCCACTGCCTTTCGGGCCCCTCCGTTTTCGACAACTACTCAGACTCCAACGAAGAGTACTCGTCGTTTAGTACGACACCTTCAAGCTGGAGCTGAGGAGGACTCGGAGATGAGGGAGCCACCACTTGTCGGGGGGCCCCCGCTCTTGAAAACCACTCGCAACCTGATGACTACCCCAAATCATTTTTGGGCAATCATCTGGGTTTAACCATAACATCTACGCCGCAAAGGCCGTTTCGTGTACTGGAAGGGCTTAGAGCCTTCTGAACTACTGGACTACGACTCCCACCTTGTGGCCTTCACACAGAAACTGCCCTTCTAGGAGGGCAAACCTCTCTCTCCCATCGCGGAAGAGGGAGACGGTAGCATATAGCTACTCGAGTATAGCCATACGGCTGACAACTTGCCGGATCGTCAAGTCTACATGGCCTCCCTTTGCAACGCGGATGACGACGAGCCGGGTGTCTTGTACGATGACGAACTACTCGCGGATGTGTCTGCTGACGAGCCTACGGCGGACGCCCTCTAGGATGAGAACGAGGAGCATAGAAGGATCCGGCAGTTGAAGAACGCCAAGCGCGCCCAGCGCAGGCGTAACGCGCAAAATTGTGCTCGCAATCCAATGTACCAAAGGAACCTCAACAACGCTTTTGCAGCAGCCGCAAATCGGGAGTATCGTACACTGATTGGTGCCATTGCAGAAGCAGCGCTCCTAGCCTAACTACTACCACTCAACCTCCAGATACAAAGGCTGCAGTATCTAACCCAGCGCGCGCTCGTGCAACTCGATGGGCAACGTCTAGTGTCTTCCACTCGGAACTTGCCCTCAAGGTCTGAGCGCCATGGTTTCACTGCGTTGATGAGTCGCACCCCTGGAGGAGGCCCTGGGAACCGGAGGAACGACAATCGCCAGCGTGATGAGGGCCACCAGTCCGCGCGTGGCAACGACGAACAAGAAGTACAACAATCTGCTCGCCTACCTCGCAACCAGTGTGACGCAAGGCCTCAAGGCCAAGCTCCACCCACGACCAGCCTTCACGACACTCCCACGATCGATCTTAGGCAGAAAATCAATAATGCCACGACGCACGGCACATCATTGAGGCAAAAAGAAGGGACCGTCCCGACAGGTACCACGACGACAACGACAACGACTGTTTCCCCGCCTTTACCTCCAACATCACTGAAAAATCCTATCCCAAGGATTTTAAACCAGTCGGAATCCCTAAGTAGGACGGAAAGCAGGACCCGCGCCAGTGGATCCGATGCTACTCCGTTGCCATCGAGGTCTCAGGGGGATCCAACTCCACCAAAGCACTCTACTTCCCGGTAGCTTTGGAATCCGTGCCCCTCACCTGGCTTGAAAGCCTGAAGTCAAACTCCATCGAATCATGGGAGGACCTCAAGCAGGCCTTCATCAACAACTTCCCGGGATCCGTGATCAGAGCAGGAACTCGCCACAATCTGTCCCAGATCAAGCAGGAGATGAACGAGACCCTGAGGTCCTACACCCGGCGTTTCTTCGAGATGTGCGCTGCCATCGCCAACATCACCGACGAGGACATCATTCGCTGCTTCCAGAATGGACTCTTCTCGAAGGACACGTACCACGACTTCGGACGCAACCGCCCGACTACTGCCGTGGAGCTACATGACATGATGGCACAGTGGGCTGACCAGGAGGACGAGGAGAACGACCGCTTCCCCAAGTGCAACAGCGACAAGTAGGGCAACGGCAACAATCACTTCGACAAGGGCCAGCGGAACCACTCGGGTAACCGCCGAAAGCGCAAGCCAGACCAAGAAGTCGCTGCTGTCGAGCGCAACCCGCATGGCAAGAAGTCAGGGAGCAATGACGCATAGTTCAAGAAAGTCCTGCACAAACAATGTTCAATGCACCTGAAGTCTCGACATACACTCTTCGAGTGCGTCAGCCTCCGCAAGTCACTCAATGCTCCACCCCTTACCCAAGCCAGAAAGTGAAAGGACCAGGAGGACGACGACGAGGGTGACAAGTCGGGGGCTCAAGATTTCCAGGACCCCAAGAATGTCGTCAACGTCATCTTCGGTGGAGACGGCGGCTTCCCCTCCAAGCACGCACAGAAGTTGACCCTGCCGCACCGAGTACATCAAGTTCGAGGTGGCTGACTTCGAGTCGTCATACCATGCCATCCTCGGCAGACCAGCACTGGCCAAGTTCATGGCTGTGCCCCACTATGTCTACCTGCTACTCAAGATGCCTAGCAAGATAGGCGTACTCACGTTCTGCGGCGACCTGAAATAGTCGTACGACTGCGACCAGGAGGCGATCGAGTACACCGTGACATCACGCGTGCCAGAGCCTTCTGCGGAAGTACTCGCAGCCGCGCAAAATCTCACCGACTCAGAGATGGAGATCTCTAGCCAAAGGCCTAGCCAGTCGAGGGTTAAAACCAACCCCAGCGACATCAGCATCAAGGCCATCCAACTGCTACAGGGCAACCCGTCTAAGACTGCTTTGATCTATGGTGTCTTGAGTGACAAACAGGAAAGAACGGTAGGAAACTACCCGAGAAGTACGCCACATGCATAGTCCTGTGGGCCCGGGTCTGACAATGACCACATCGTCCACATAGGCTTCAACATTACGATGTAGGTGATCAGCAAGGCATAGTTGGATGGCCCGCTGATAGGTGGCTCCTGCATTCTTAAACCCAAAGGACATGGTTGTGTATGCATATGATCCAAAGGGGGTGATGAATGCCGTTTTGATCTGATCTTCTTCCTTGAGAGCGATCTGGTGGTAACCCGAGTAGCAGTCGAGGAAGGAGAGCAGGACGCAACCAGCCGTAGAGTCAATGACCTGGTCGATGCATGGGAGCACGAAGGGATCCTTCGAGCAGTGTTTGTAGAGATCAGTATAATCCACACACATCCTCAATTCATTATTATTCTTTTTGAAGACTTGTACAGGGTTAGCTAACAACTCGGGGTGGTATACTTCTTTAATAAAACCAGCCGCGAGTAGTTTTGCTAGCTCCTTCTTGATGGCTTCCCTCTTGTCGGGAGCGAAGCGTCATAGTTGTTGCTTCTTTGGAGTGGCTTTAGGGTCAACTTTTAGGCAATGGTCGATCAACTCCTTGGGCACCCTTGGCATATCCGCTGGTTTCCACTCGAATATGTCTCGGTTAGCCATTAGGAAGCTGACGAGCGCGCTTTCCTATTTGTCGCTCAAACCTCCTCCAGTCAAAGCAGTCTTGGACGAGTCATCTTCTTGCAGCTGGATGGCCTTGATGCCGACATTGCTGGGGTTGGGTTTAACCCTCGACTGGTTAGGCCTCTAGCTGGTGATTTCCATCTCTGAGTTAGTGAGCTTTTGTGCGGCCGCGAGTACTTCCGTAGAGGGCTCTAACACACGTGAAGTCGCGGCTTACTCGATCGCCTCATGGTCGCAGTCGTATGACTTCTTCAAGTCACAGCGGAACATGAGTATGCCTGTCTTGCCTGGCATATTGAGTAGCAGGAAGACGTAGTGGGGCACGACCATGAACTTGGCCAGTGCAGGTCTCCCGATGATGGCATGGTATGACGACTCAAAGTCAGCCACCTCAAACTTGATGTACTCCGTGCGGTAGTTGTCCTTCGTCCCAAAGGTAACTGGCAGGACCACTAAACCGAGTGGTGTAGTCGCGTTTCCCAGGATGATACCGTAGAACGAAGCTCTGCTAGGGGTGAGCATGTTGGAAATGTCCAACCCCATCTTCTTCAGAGTACTCGGGTCAGCCGTGAGCTCACCACGACAGGATTTAGGACGAGCAGGAATTTTCTTGGCTCGGAGAAGCTGGTCCATTGATCATCCTTGGAGAAGGAGATCGAGACCAAGCTGTATCTCAGAGTCTTTTGCGTGGCAGGCTCTGCAGAGAGCATTTCGTGCAGGGTCAACTTCTGCACGCGCTTGGAGGGGAAGTCGCCATCTCCACCGAAGGTGACGTTGATGACATTCTCCTGGTCCCCAACTTGAGCCCACAACTTGTCACCCTCGTCATCGTTCTCCTTGTCCTTTCGCTTTCCAGCTTGGGGAAGTGGTGGAGCGTTGAGTGGCTTGCAGAGGCTAACGCACTCGAAGAGCGTATATCGAGACTTTGGGTGCATCGGGCATTGTTTGTGCAGGACTTTCTCAAACTGTGCTTCATTGCTCCCTGACTTCTTGCCACGCGGATTGCACTTGACAGCCGTGATTTCTTGGTCTGGCTTGCACTTTCGGGGTTTCCCCGAGTAGTTCCGCTGGCCCTTGTCGAAGTGGTTGTTGCCATTGCCCTGCTTGTCGTTGTTGCGCTTAGGGAAGCGGACATTCTCCTCGTCCTCCTGGTTAGCCCACCATGCCATCATGTCACGTAGCTCCACGGCAGTAGTCGGGCGGTTGCGTCCGAAGTCATGGTACGTGTGCTTCGAGAAGAGTCCATTCTGGAAGCAGCGGATGACGTCCTCGTCAGTGATGTTGGCGATGGTGGCGCGCATCTCGAAGAAATACTGGGTGTAGGACCTTTGGGTCTCATTCATCTCCTGCTTGACTTGGGACAGATCGTGGTGAGTGCCTGCTCTGATCATGGATCCCTGGAAGTTGTCGATGAAGGCCCGCTTGAGGTCCTCCCAGGAGTCGATGAAGTTTGGTTTGAGGCTCTCGAGCCAAGTGAGGGGCGCGGATTTCAAGGCCACCAGGAGGTAGAGTGTCTTGTTTGAGTTGGATCCCCCGGAGACCTCGATGGCAACGGAGTAACATCGAATCCATTAGCGCGGGTCTTGCCGTCATACTTGGGGATCCCGACTGGTTCAAAATCCTTGGGGGTAGGATTTCTCAGTGATGTTGGAGGTGAAGGCGGGGAAGCGGTCGTTGTCGTCGTCGTCATCGTGGTAACTGTCGGGATGGTCCCTTTTGCTTGCCTCAATGATGCGCCACGCGTCACGGCCATCATTGTTCTTCTGCCTAAGATCGATCATGGGAGTGTCGTGAAGGCTGGCCTCGGGTGGAGCTTCGCCTTGAGGCCTTGCGTCACGCCGTTTGCGAGGTTGGCAAGTGGATTGTTGTACATCTTGCTCGATGTTGCCACGCGCGGACTGCTGGCCCTGTGTCAGACCCGGGCACACGGGACTGTGCACGTGGCGTACTTCTCCTAGGATACGGGATGGGACATGGCCCACGCCCTACATCTGTTGTAACTACTCATAGTGTAGTAGGACTACTCATACAGTAGTGAAACTAGTCGGACACGGTAAGAAACTACCCGAGAAGTACTCGGTAGGACTCTTGGGCTTGTACCCGACTAGGACTTCCATGTAAACCTGTCCCCCCAGACTATATAAGGGCGGACAGGGACCCCCTCCAAACTGAGGAGATCACCCGATCACCATCAAAGGCAATACAAACCACACTGGATGTAGGGTATTACGCTCTCGGCGGCCTGAACCTGTCTAAACCTTGTGTTCCTTGCACCTTCGAGTTCCTGATCACGGTGACACCCTACCTACAAATTCACCACCTCGGGGGTATCCCTCGGTGGGCGTGGCGGTAAAACACTGACAGCTAGCGCGCCAGGTAGGGGTGTTCATCGAGCATCCACAGGAGAATTCGATGGCATCCTTCAACTTCACCAGCGCTGTGCTCCACGAGGGCACAACTTTCATCTTTGGCTCCTGGATCTGCGTCGCCAACGGCTTGGGTGGCTTCAACAGCCACCTAGTCAACTCCAGGGAGCCGGAGTCCTCTACATCAACTCGAAGCAGTGACCTTGATGAGCTGTTGCTTCCCGATCTGGTCCCGCGGATCGAAAAGATGCCCGTTTTCGACGCGACTTCCACTCGTGATGTACCAGAACTAGTCGGATTGGACTCAAACCGATCTGAGGGGACCACTCGATCTAAATCCCTCTCTGATTTGGAGGAGGATTTAGATCTGCTGCTCAGGCACACGGACGTGGGAGCCACCACTTGCCGGGGGGACCCGTTTTCGACATCTACTCGGACTCCAACGAAGAGTACTCCTCGCTCAGTACTACACCTTCAAGCGAGTCCCGAGGAGGACTCGAAGACGAGGGAGCCACCGCCCGTCGTGCGGCCCCCGCTCTTGAAAACCGCTCTGACGGCCACACCGAATCGTTTTCGGGCAGCCTTCTGGGTTTAACCATAACTTCAACACCGCAAGGCCGTTTTGTCTACTGGAAGGGCTTTGAGCCCTCTGAGCTACTCGATTATGAGTCCCGCCTTGTGGCCTTCACGCAAGAACTGCCCTTCCAGGAGGCCAAACCTCTCTCTCCCATTGCGGAAGAGGGAGAAAGTAGCACAGAGCTACTTGATTACGGCTAACAACTCGCCGGAGTACCGTACCAAAGGGATCAACAAGGCTTTTGCAGCAGTCGCGGATCGGGAGTACCGTACGTCGATTGGCACCATCGTGGAAGAGGCCCTATTAGCCCAACAACTCCCACCCAACCCTCAGATACAAAAGCTACAGTATCTGACCCAGCGCGCGCTCGTGCAACTCAATGGACAACATCCAGTGCCTTCCACTCAGAATCCGCTCTCGAGGTCTGAGCGCCATGGCGAAACCGCGCTGATCAGTCGCAAACCCCGAAGGAGGCCCTGGGAGCCAGAGGAACGACAACTGCCAGCGCAACAAGGGCCACCCGTCCGCACGAGGCAACAATGAACAAGAAGTACAACAATCTACTCGCAACCAGCGTGGGGCAAGGCTTCTAGGCGAAGCTCCACTCGAGGCCAGCCTTCATGATGCTCCCACGATCGACCTCAGGTAGAAGATCAATGAAGGCCGCGATGCGTGGCGTGTTATCAAAGCAAGGAGAAGGGCCCGTACTGGCACATTCCACGACAACGACGACAGCGACCGCTCCCCTACCTTCACCTCCAACATCACCGACAAATCCTATCCCAAGGAGTTCTAACCAGTCGGAATCCCCAAGTACGATGGTAAGTAGGACCCGCGCTAGTGGATTCGATGCTACTCTGTTGCCATCTAGGTTTCAGGGGGATCCAACTCCACCAAAGCTCTCTACTTCCCAGTGGCTCTGGAGTCCGCACCCCTCACCTGGCTTGAAAGCCTCAAGCCAAACTCCATCGATTCGTGGGAGGCCCTCAAGCGGGCCTTCATCGACAACTTCCAAGGATCCATGACTAGAGCGGACACTCGCCACGATCTATCCCAGGTGAAGCAAGAGATGAACGAGACCCTGAGGTCTTACACCCGGCGTTTCTTCGAGACGCGCGCCCCAATCGCCAACATCACCGACGAAGACGTCACCGCTACTTCTAGAACGGGCTCTTCTCGAAGCACACGTACCACGACTTCGGACGCAATCGCCCGACTACTGCCGTGGAGCTGTGTGACATAATGGCATGGTGGGCTGACCAGGAGGACGAGAAGAACGACCGCTTCCCCAAGCGCAACCACGACAAGCAAGGCAATGGCAATGGCCACTTCGACAAGAGCCAGCGGAACCACTCGGGGAACACCCGAAAGCGCAAGCCAAACCAAGAAGTCGCGGCTATAGAGCGCAATCCACATGGCTAGAGGTTGGGGAACAATGACACACAATTCGAGAAAGTCATGCACAAACAATTCCTGATAGACCCGAAGTCGCGACACACGCTCTTCGAGTGCGTCACCATCCGCAAGTCACTCAATGCACCGCCCCTCCCTCAAGCAGGAAAGCGAAAGGACCAGGAGGACGACGAGGAGGGTGACAAGTCGGGGGCTCAAGACTTCCTGGATCCGAAGAACGTCGTCAACGTCATCTTCAGCGGAGACGGCGGATTCCCCTCAAAGCGCGCGAAGAAGTTGACCCTTCGCGAAATACTCTATGTGGAGCCGGCCACGTCAAGGCCTCTGAGATACAGCGAGGTCCCGATCTCCTTCTCCAGGGATGATCAATGGACCAGCTTCTCCGAGCCGGGAAAATTCCCGCTCGATCTAGATTCTGTCGTGGCGGACTCATAGCTAACCTGAGTACTCATCAACGGTGGGAGCAGCCTCAACCTGCTTTTCGCGAGTGCTCTGAAGAAGATGGTCTGGACATCTCCAAGATGCTCACCCCCAGCAGAGCTCCTTTATACGGCATCATCTCGGGCAACGCGGCTACACCACTCGGGTCAGTGGTCCTGCCAGTCACCTTTGGGATGAAAGATAACTACCGCACTAAGTACATCAAGTTCGAGGTGGCGGATTTTGACTCGTCATATCATGCCATCCTTGGCAGATCGGTACTGGCTAAATTCATGGCCGTGCCCCACTACATCTACCTGCTACTTAAAATGCCAGGCAAGACAGGCGTACTCACACACCGCGCGACCTGGAGAAGTCGTACGAATGCGACCAGGAAGTGATCGAGTACGCCATGACATCACTCGTGCTAGAGCCATCTGCAGAGGTACTCGCGGCGGCGCAGAAGCTGACCAACTTAGAGATGGAGATCTCCAACCAGCGGCATAGCCAGTCGAGGGTTAAACCCAACCCCAACGACGTCGGCATCAAGACCTTCCAGCTGGAAGAAGGCGACCCGTCCAAGACTGCTTTGATCGAGGGTGGCTTAGGTGACAAATAGGAAAGCGCGCATCACCCCCTTTGGAGCATACACATACACTATAATGTCATTCGGGTTGAAGAATGCAGGAGCCACCTATCAACGGGCCATCCAACTGTGCCTTGCGGACTAGCTACACCGCCACGTTGAAGCTTACATGGATGACGTGGTCATCAAGACCAGATCCCACGACGAGTTCATCACTGATCTCGAGGAAACATTCAACAGCTTGCGGAAGTTTCGATGGAAGCTTAACCCGACAAAGTGCGTCTTTGGCGTGCCACAAGGATAACTACTCGGGTTCATTTTTAGTCATCGAGGAATTGAAGCAAACCCAGAGAAGATCACCGCCATCACAGCCATGGTGCTCCAAGAACGATCAAGGACGTCCAGAAGCTCACAGGCTGCATGGCAGCCTTGAATCGATTCATCTCCTGACTTGGAGAAAGGGGACTACCCTTCTTCAAATTGCTCAAGCGCCACGACAAGTTCCAGTGGACCGTGGAGGCAAACCAGGCGCTGCAAGATCTCAAGCACCATTTGCAGTCGCCCCCCATCCTGACGGCTCCCCAACCAGGCGAGAATCTGCTACTCTACATCGTCGCGACTACTCATGTCGTTAGTACGACAATCGTGGTGGAACGCTAGGAGGAAGGCCACGCCTTTAGGGTGCAGCGACCAGTCTACTTCATCAGCGAAGTCCTCTTTGAATCCAAGGTTTGTTACCCGACAATTCAGAAACTACTTTACGATATACTCATCACTTCCAGGAAGCTTCGCCATTATTTCGATGCATACAGTATCTTGGTGGTCTCCAACTTCCCATTAGCGGATATCCTCCACAATCGGGACGCGACCGTGCTCATCTCGAAGTGGGCCGTGGAGCTAGGAGCCCTCACTCTCGACTTCAAGCCCTAGACAGCCATCAAGTCGCAGGCACTAGTCAATTTCATGGCGGAGTGGCGAGAAAACCAAGTGGAAGCCCCAGCCAACCAGCAAGATCATTGGGTCATGTACTTTGATGGCTCAATCAATCTCGGTGGCGGTGGCGCCGGAGTACTTTTCATCAGCCCGAGAGGAGAATAACTCAAGTACGTGTTCCAAATACTATTCGAGGTCTCTAACAATGAAGTCGAGTATGAGGCATATTGCACGGGCTACGCCTGGCAGTCTCTCTGGGCATCAAGCGACTACTCATCTACGGTGACTCCTTACTGGAGGTTCAACAAGTCAACAAGGAGTGGGACGTCAACAAGGACACCATGGACGCGTACGTTATGGAAATACGCAAGCTCGAGAACAAGTTCTCAGGGTTGGAAATCCACCATGTGATTTGCGACAACAATATGGGCGTGGATGTGCTCTCCAAACTGGGTTCTGATCTAGCTAATGTCCCACTAGGAGTTTTCGTTCATGAGTTGCATCACCCTTCCATCAAGGCACCAGACTTAAGTTCCATCGCTCAGGTGTGACACCCTAGGTGTCGAAAAGGCTAAACAAAAGATCTATAACATGAAATCAGGCACAAAAGTGCAATAAAAGTATACAACAACCTATCAGAATCTACCTTTCAAGCAAATGTATATGTGTATATGTATATATGCATATACATTTGAACTCTTGCAAACAAACCCTTCTAACTTTCAAAGTTGATCATAAATGACTCTAAAAATTTAATGGCACATTTGTTATAACAAGAGCAACAAAAGTCTAGTTGAACTCAAGGGCTAAAAGTGCAAAAATTCACATGAAATGACATGTCATTTAAATACTAGTTTTTGGAAATTTAAAATAACTTTTTATACATTGCTCAAATGAACACAGACATAAAAGAGAAAATGTATATCTTGAAAGTTTGAGCAAAAATGGTATTCAAATGTTTTGGATTTGACCTTGGAAAGAATGAGTTTTAGCTCGTTTTTCACCCAGGCCCCGCTGTTTTTGCTTCTCGTGCATAAGTCCCATCACCTTCTCCCTCTTGTCGGTGTTTTACCGCCACACCCACCGAGGGATACCCCTGAGGTGGTGAGTTTGTAGGTAGGGTATCACTGATATCAGGAACTCGAAGGTGCAAAGGAACGCAAGGTTTTAGACAGGTTTGGGCTGCTGAGAGTGTAATACCCTACATCAGTTGTGGTTTGTATTGCCTTTGATGATGATTGTCCCCACGGGGGTCCCTGTCCGGCCTTATATAGTCTGGGGGGATAGGTTTACGTGGAAGTCCTAGTTGGGTACAAGCCCAGGAGTCCTACCCGAGTACTTCTCGGGTAGTTTCGTACCATGTCCGACTAGTTTCACTGCTGTACGAGTAATCCTACTGCATTACGAGTAGTTACAACAGATGTAGGGCGTGGGCCATGTCCCATTCCGTATCCTAGGAGAAGTATGCCACGTGGACAGTCCCGTGTACCCGAGTCTGACAAGCCCCTGAGCTCTTCATAGCCGAGTGCTGCAGACGTCCGAGTACTTCTGAAGGCGTCTTCGAGTACTTTCCTGGCTGCGTCGAGGCTGTGAGGTGCTCATGCCCGGAGTAGTTGTCCAGTCTTCTTTATATGGGGTGCGATTAAACTCGCACTCCATATGGAGTAGGCCCCGAGCCTTAGGTTAACTTGTAAAATCAGGCTGAGGGTCAATTTGATCTTGAGTCTTCTGTCCTTATCTTCCAGCAGATTTGAAAAATAAGTCATTGATGACACGTGTCCCGCAGCCCCCGAGCCTTGAATCCAAATCCCCAAGTTTTGGAATAAAGGATCCAAAGAATCGTGGCATGCAAAATATATGAGAGCAAAGATTTGAAGGTAAACATTGGCAAATTGGTGTAGTAAATTTGAAAACCTCTTTTTTCGGGATGAGTTACCTGAAAAAATGGTGAAACAAATAACATCCCCAACAAACACCCAAAATTACCTCTCAAACCAATCTTTTTGCCCTTAGCCAATGACTAAATAAGTCCTCTGGGTAATAAACTGAGCAAACCCCTTATTTCGGAATAAAATCCCTGAAATAATGGTTAACAAACATATACCCAAGACAAATCTTAAAAAGCCTCTTGGATCGGGCATTGTCGAGTAATTGTGCAGCGTCCAGCATGTAAGCATGAGAGCTGTCCCTTGAGGCACGCTGAGTGCCTTGTCACATCAAGCCCTCGAGCTAGGAGCCAAATGATAGTCATAAAGTAGTCATTGCCGAACGGTGTGGCTAGCCCCCGAGTCCAGGCATTAAGCAAGTAGCCGCTAGTACTTGAGCAGTCGATGAAGCCATCTAGTCGGAATCGATCCCGACTAGGGTTGTAGTCAAAAAAGTAGTCAAAGTAGTTGAACATGTGCAGAGCTAGTCGTAAACTAGTAAACTTCTTGTCATGGGAGCGAGGCCCCTTCAATAACATAGTGTACAAGTCGAAAACAAGTAATATGTTACTGGAAATAAGGGAGCAAGGCCCCTTCAGCAAACTTGCGCGTAGTACCAGTCGTAAACCAATAGAACAGCGTTGTACTCAAAGTATGAGTGCAAGGCTCCTTCAGTAACCCAAGATACTAGTCGAAAACTAGTAATTAGTTACTGGAAATATTGGAGCAAGGCCCCTTCAGTAAACTTGCACATAGTACCAGTCGGAAACCGGTAAAACAGAGTTGTACTGGTAGTATCAATCGCCAGGCAAAAATAGAGGATGTCCCTAGTTGATGAAGGATGAAACCGACGTAGATGTTCAATATTCCAAGAATTTGGTACCTAATAGCCATCCGGGTACTGTAGGCGATAAGATCCAGGGCCTGTAACCTTGTGTACAATGAAAGGTCCTTCCCATCGTGAGTTAAGCTTGTGTAGCCCAGTATCATCCTGGATTCGTCGAAGAACCATATCTCCAATGTTGAAAGAGCGTCGTTGAACGTTCCTGTCGTGGTAACGACGAACTCCTCGTAGGTAGCGGGCCGACTGCAACAATGCATTACAACAGATTTCCTCAGCAGAGTCAAGCTTGAGATGTTGTGCAGTGTCAGCCTCACCTTCTTCAAACATATCCAGTCGCGGAGACTTCCACATCACGTCAGCTGGTAATATAGCTTCAGACCCGTATACGAGAAAGAAAGGTGACTGGACTGTGGCTTTGCTCGGTTGTGTGCGAAGCCCCCAGACTACTGATGAGATCTCATTGATCCACCTGCCGCCCTTTGTGCTGTTCTCATCATAGAGTCTTTTCTTCAATCCATCAAGAATCAAGCTGTTGGCGCGCTCAACCTGGCCGTTGGCCCTATCATGTCCAGGCCCCAGCCTGCAAATGGCCATGAAGGTGGTATGGTGATAAGGTTACGAGCCGGAACATGGGGCTGTTTGCCAATGAATTGGCAGTTGGTGCACCGGCGAACAGGTGCTTCGGCTTCTGCCAAAGCAGTCGGCCAGTAGAAACTAGATCGAAATGCCTTGCCAACTAGAGTGCGAGAAGCTGCATGGTTCCCGCACACGCCTTCGTGAATCTCTTGGAGTATCTCTTTACCCTCCTCCGTGCTGACACACTTCATGAGTATGCCTGAAGCTGATCCACGCTTGTACATATTGCCCCCGACTAGAACATACCCTTTGCTGCGTCGTAGGATGCGAGTAGCTTCAACGCTTTTTGGGTTGACGCTGGGGGGTAGTTTGTGCTCCTGGATGTAGTCGATGAAGGCCACCCTCCAGTCGACCTCGATCATCAAGACCTCTCGATCGGGTTCCTTGGGACCCTGAACGATGGAACTTGAGTCTGGTGCCCTGATGGAAGGGTGATGCAACTCGTGAACGAAAACTCCCGATGGGACGTTAGCTCGGTCAGAATCCAACTTGGAGAGCACATCCGCACCCACATTGTTGTCGTGAACCACATGGTGAATTTCCAGCCCCGAGAACTTTTTCTCGAGCTTGCGTATTTCCATGACGTAGGCGTCCATGGTGTCCTTGTTGATGTCCCACTCCTTATTGACTTGTTGAATCACCAATAAGGAGTCGCCATAGACGAATAGTCGCTTGATGCCCAGGGAGATTGCCAGGCGTAGCCCGTGCAACAATGCCTCGTACACGGCCTCGTTGTTGGAGACCTAGAATAGTATTTGAAACTCGTACTTGAGCTATTCTCCTCTCAGGCTGATGAAAAGTACTCCCGCACCACCGCCACCGAGCTTGAGTGAGCCGTCGAAGTACATGACCCAATGCTCCGGCTGGTTGGTTGGGGCTTCCACTTGGTTTTCTCATCACTCCGCCATGAAATCAACTAGTGCCTGCGATTTGATGGCTGTTCGGGGCTTGAAGTCGAGTGTAAGGGCTCCAAGCTTCACTACCCACTTGGAGATGCGCCCGGTAGCATCCCGATTGTGGAGGATATCCGCCAATGGGAAGTCGGAGACTACCAAGATGTTGTATGTATCGAAGTAGTGGCGAAGTTTCCTAGAAGTGATGAGTATACCGTAAAGTATTTTCTGAATCATTGGGTAAAGAACCTTAGATTCAGAGAGGACTTCGCTGATGAAAGTATTTTCTGAATCATTGGGTAAAGAAACTTAGATTCAGAGAGGACTTCACTGATGAAGTAGACTGGTTGCTGCACCCCGAAGGGGTGGCTTCCTAAGACATAGACTGCCCTCACAGACCAACATAAGTCTTTTCTGCACACTTTGTCCTCACTCGTGCGCACCCAGGAAGAATTTCCCGGTCGGTCACCCATCCCCAAATTGCTCCAAGCCAAGCACGCTTAACTTTGGAGTTCTTTGAAATTGGGCTTCTGGAAAAAAAGTTGCAACTTGTTGGTATGAGTATCCTATTAAATCCTTTTAAGCCCTGGGCCGGGGTGTCACATCCTCACCCCCTTAAGAGACCGACGTCCTCATCGGTCAACCCCAAGCCAGGAACGTTCCCTCTTGGCCACGTCCGTACGTCCACAGTGCCAACGGCCCATATGCCACGTCCGTGCGTCCAGTGCCAACAGCACATGTGCCACGTCCATGCACCCAGTGCCAACGGCGCATCCCTGATGCCCGTGCACTGACCCGCCACGCGCCCGCCCACATGCCTGCGCACCTAACCTGCACGCGCCCGTGCTCATGCACGCACACTATGCCCGTACGTGCCCGTGAAACCGCGAGAGTCGGCTCTGATACCATTCTGTAACGTCCCGCCTCTCCAAGACCGGGCCCGCTTACATCTGGCCGCTTCACGTCCCGCCTCCCCGAGGCTGGGCCCCCTTACATCTGGCCGCTTCCTAGGACATAGACTGCCCTCACAGACCAACACAAGTCTTTTCTGCACTTTGTCCTCACTCGTGCGCACCTAGGAATAATTTTCCGATCGGTCACCCATCCCCAAATTGCTCCAAGCCAAGCACGCTTAACTTTGAAATTCTTTGAAATTGGGCTTCCGAAAAAGAAGATGCAACTTGTTGGTATGAGTATCCTATTAAGCCCTGGGCCGGGGTGTCACAATCTCCTCTGGATTTGCTTCGATCCCACTGTGATTGACAATGAACCCGAGTAGTTTGCCTCATCATGGGATCTGGTCTTGATGACCACATCATCCACGTAAGCTTCAACGTTGCGGTGTAGCTGGTCCGCAAGGCATAGTTGGATGGCCCGTTGATACGTGGCTCCTGCGTTCTTCAACCCGAAAGATATTATAGTGTAAGCGTACACTCCAAAGGGGGTGATGAACGCCGTTTTGATCTTGTCTTCCTCCTTGTGAGCTATCTGATGATAGCCCGAGTAACAGTCGAGGAAGGAGAGCAAGACGCAGCCAGCCGTGGAGTCGATGACTTGGTCGATGCGTGGGAGCATGAAGGGGTCCTTCGGGCAGTGTTTATTGAGATCGGTATAATCCACACACATCCTCCATTCATTATTATTCTTTTTCAATACAAGTACAGGGTTGGCTAACCACTCGGGGTGGTACAGTTCTTTAATAAAACCAGCCATGAGTAGTTTTGCTAGCTCTTTCTTGATGGTCTCCCTCTTGTCGGGGGCGAAATGTCATAGTCGTTGCTTCTTCGGAGTGGCTTTAGGGTCAACTTTTAGGCAGTGCTCGATCAACTCCTTGGGCACCCTTGGCATATCCGCTAGTTTCCACGTGAGTATGTCATGGTTGGCCCTAAGGAAGCTGACGAGCGCGCCTTCCTATTTGTCACCTAAGCCACCCCCGATCAAAGCAGTCTTGGATGGGTCGCCTTCTTGCAGCTGGATGGTCTTGATGCCGACATCGCTGGGGTTGGGTTTAACCCTCGACAGGCTGGGCCGCTGGTTCTCCATCTCTGTGTTGGTCAGGTTCAGCGCGGCCGCGAGTACTTCTGCAGATGGCTCTGGCACGCGTGATGTCGTGGCGTACTCGATCGCCTCCTGGTCGCAGTCATACGACTTCTTCAGGTCACCACGGAGTGTGAGTACGCCTGTCTTGCCTAGCATCTTGAGTAGCAGGTAGACGTAGTGGGGCACGACCATGAATTTGGCTAGTGCCGGCCTGCCAAGGATGGCATGGTACGACGAGTTGAAATCCGCCACTTCGAACTCGATGTACTCGGTGCGGTAGTTGTCTTTTGTCCCAAAGGACTGGAAGGACCACTGACCCGAGTGGTGTAGCCGCGTTAACCGGGACGATGCCGTAGAAAGGAGCTTTGCTGGGAGTGAGCATCTTGGAGATGTCCAGTCCCATGTTCTTGAGAGTACTCGCGAAGATCAGGTTGAGGCCGCTCCTGCCATCGATGAGTACTCGGGTTAACTATGAGCCCGCCACGACAGGGGCTAGGACGAGCGGGAATTTTCCCGGCTCGGAGAAGCTGGTCCATTGATTGTCCCTGGAAAAGGAGATCGGGACCTCGCTGTATCTAAGAGGCCTTGTCGTGGCTGGCTCCACAGAGAGTATTTCGCGTAGGGTTAGCTTCTGCGCGCGCTTGGAAGGGAATCCGCCATCTCCGCCGAAGATGATGTTGACAACGTTCTTTGAATCCTGGAAGTCTTGAGCCCCCGACTTGTCACCACCTTCGTCATCCTCGTTTTTTCGCTTTCCTGCTTGAGGGAGGGGTGGAGCATTGAAATATTTTCGGATGGTGATGCACTCAAAGAGCGTGTGCCGCGACTTCGGGTGTATCGAGCATTGTTTGTGCATGATCTTCTCGTATTCCAAGTCATTGTTCCCCGACGTTTTGCCACGCGGGTTGCGCTTGACAGCCGCGACTTCATGGTCTGGTTTACGCTTTTAGGTATACCCCGAGTGGTTCCGCTTGCTTTTGTCGAAGTGGCCGTTGCCATTGCCTTGCTTGTCATTGTTGCGCTTGGGGAAGCGGTCGTTTTCCTCGTCCTCCTGGTCAGCCCACCATGCCATCATGTCACGCAGCTCCCCGGCAGTAGTCGGGCGGTTGCGCCCGAAGTCGTGGTACGTGTTCTTCGAGAAGAGGCCGTTTTGGAAGCAACGAATGACGTCCTCATCGATGATGTTGGCAATGGTTTCGCGCGTCTCGAAGAAACACCGTGTGTAGGACCTCAGGGTCTCGTTCATCTCTTGCTTCAGCTAGGAAAGGTCATGGCGAGCGCCCGCCCTGATCATGGATCCTTGGAAGTTGTCGATGAAGGCTCGCTTGAGGTCCTCCCACGAGTCGATAGAGTTTTGCTTGAGGCTTTCAAGCCACGTGAGGGGCACGGACACCAGAGCCACCGGGAAGTAGAGAGCTTTTGTAGAGTTGGATCCCCCTGAAACTTCAATGGCGACGGAGTAGCAACGAATCCACTGGCACGGGTTCTGCTTACCGTCATACTTAGGGATTCCGAGTGGTTTGAAGTCCTCTCGATAGGACTTGTTGGTGATGCTGGTGGTGAAGGCGGGGAAGCGGTCGCTATCATCGTCGTCGTGATGCGTGCCGCTACAGTCCCTTCTCCTCGCTTTAATGACAAGCCGCGCGTCGTGGTCTTCTTTGATTTTCTGCCTGAGGTCGACCGTGGGAGCATCATGGAGGTTGGCGTCGAGTGGATCTTGGCCGTGGTGCCTTGCCCCATGCTGGTTGTGAGTGGGTTGTTGTACTTCTTGTTCATTGTTGCCACACGCGGATGGGTGGCCCTCGTTGCGCTAGCGATTGTCGTTCCTCCGGCTCCCGGGGCCTCCTCCAGGGGTGCGACTGACCAGCGCGGTGTCACCATGGCGCTGAGACCTCGAAAGCTGATTCTAAGTGGAAGACACGGGATGTTGTCCATCGAGTTGCACAAGCGTGCGCTGGGTCAAGTACTGCAGCCTTTGTATCTGAGGATTGGATGGGAGTTGTTGAGCTAAGAGTGCTGCTTCTGCGATGGCGCCAATCGGCGCACGGTACTCGCGATCCGCGACTGCTGCAAAAGCATCGTTGAGATCCCTTGGTTCGCGGGCGCGATTCTGCGCGTTGCGCCTGCGTTGAGCGCGTTTGGCGTTCTTTGCCCGCCGGATCCTTCGGTGCTCCTCATCTTCATCTTGGGGAGCGTTAGCTGTGGGCTCATTGGCTGCAACGTCCGTGAGTTGTTCGTTGTCGTACTGGGTGCCCAGCTCGTCTTCCTCCGCGTTGCGAAGGGAAGCCATGCAGACTTGACGATCCGGTGAGTGGTTAGCCCTAACGCTGTACTCAAGTAGCTCTGTGCTACTTTCTCCTTGTTCCGTGATAGGAGAGAGAGGTCTACCCTCTTGGAAGGGTAGTTCCTGCATGAAGGCCACAAGGCAGAATTCGTAATCGAGTAGTTCGGAGGGCCCAAAGCCCTTCCAGTACACGAAACGTCCTTGCGGTGTTGATGTGATGGTTAAACCCAGAAGGCTGCCCGAAAGCGTTGGTGTGGCCGTCGGGTTGCGAGTGGTTTTCAAGGGCGGGGGCCGCTCGATGAGCGGTGGCTCCCTCGTCTCCGAGTCCTTTTTAGAACCGGCTTGAAGGTGTAGTGCTGCACGGGGAGTACTCTTCGTTGGAGTCCGAGTAGGTGTCGAAAATGGGGGCCTCCCGGCAAGAGGTGGCGCCCATGTTCTCGATTTTGAGCAGCAGATCCAAATCCTCCTCCAAGTCGAAGAGGGATTTAGATCGTGTGGTCTTTTCAGATCGGTTTGAATCCGACCTGACTAGATCTGGTGCGTCGACATCTTTTCGATCTGCTGGGCTAGATCGGGAAGCAGCATATCATCGAGGTTGTCGATGAAGTCGTCTAGATCACTGCTTGAAGTCGATGAAGAGGCCTTCGGCTCCTTGGAGTTGGCTAGGTGGCTATTGAAACCACCCAAACCGTTGGCGACGCAGATCCAGGAGCCGAATATGAAAGTCGTGCCCTCGTCGAGCACAACGCTTGTGAAGTTGAAGGATGCCATCGAATTCTCCAGTGGATGCTCAATGAACTCCCCTACCTGGCGCGCCAACTGTCGGTGTTTTACCGCCACGCCAACCGAGGGATACCCCCGAGGTGGTGAGTTTGTAGGTAAGGTGTCGCCAAGATCAGGAACTCGAAGGTGCAAAGGAATGCAAGGTTTTAGACAAGTTCGGGCAGCTGAGAGCGTAATACCGTACGTCCTGTGTGGTTTGTATTGCCTTTGATGATGATGGTCCCCAAGGGGGTATCTGTCCGCCCTTGTATAGTCTGGGGGGACAGGTTTACATGGAAGTCCTAGTCGGGTACAAGCCCAGGAGTCCTACACGAGTACTTCTCGGGTAGTTTCCTACCATGTTCGACTAGTTTCACTACTGTACGAGTAATCCTACTGTATTACGAGTAGTTACAACAGATGTAGGGCATGGGTCATGTCCCATCCTGTGTCCTAGGAGAAGTGTGCCATGTGGACAGTCTCGTGTGCCCAGGTCTGACACCTCCTCTCTCCTCCCACTACCCTGTCCCAACACCGGCAGGTCAGCTGGCCGGCGCACCCCGGCGCAACCAAGGCCACCCGCCCAAGTGGGCCTGCCAGCACCGGGAGATCTCCCGCTGGCCCACAAAATCTCGTTCTCCCCCTCAAGAAGCCTCCACGCGGTGGCATTCTTCTGCCGCGGGCGCTGCTGGAGCCACGGCGAGCCCCGCCGGCGCCAGCGAGGCAACCGCGCCCCCGGTTTTGCCCCCTGTTCGCGCCCACCCCAGCAGCTTGAGCCCAGGCCGCCATCCTCCATCTCGCGCCTATAAAAGCCCTAACCGAGGCCCCTGAGCTCGCAGCAACAACTCCAACTCCGGCGAGCAATCACCCGCGCGTGGACACGTCGCTCCGCCCCCACATTGCCCAAACCAACCCTCCCATCACCTTCTCCGCCTCACACCAACGCTGCACTGCCGGTCCCCGCGCCCTCTTCCTCACCGGACCGCCACAACCACCATCCGCACCCGCCGTCGATCCTGTGCAACCGCGGCAAGCCGCCTTGGTCCACCCCTTCCCCACCCAAGGCTACAAACAGGTGCAGTTTGTTTCCCTCTTGCCTCTCCCACCTTCGCCCCTCGCCGCCAGCAACCTTAGCCGCCGGAATTTGGCCGGTCGCCGCAGTTCCCCTGCACCAAGGACCCATTCGCTTTGATTTCAATATTTCCGAGAAGATTTCTGTAAAATCTCAGGGACTCATTTGTAAACCAGAAACTAGAACTTTGAAAACCAATCTATAAACTTTGAAAATGCAAAACAACTCACAGAAAAATCCTAAAAATACAAACTAAGATGTTCTAGACAAATTAAGTTAAGATCTACAATTTTGTGAAAGGATCTTGGATTGTTTCCACATAATTTTAGCTGTAGATTTAAATCAAGTTTACATATCTTTTAATTATTCCAAGAGTTTTAGGAAAGAACTGCTCATAAGTTTTGGATGGTAGCTTCAGTACTAAGAGCAAAGTCTTTCATAAAATTTTCATGTACAGAATCCAATCACAACTAGATGTTTCGAGTACTTTTGTTATATGCTAGATCCAGTTAAACTAGATTTTTTGCCTCTGATAAAAATCAACAAATTTTACAGTGGCCTACTCATGCAAGTAAGTTTGTTCAGTAAAATGTTGAGCACCGGTTCTTGCATGGTTTGTTATATACAAATAGATCTTAATCTGAGCAGTAGTTGTTTAATATATTTTTCATGATTAACGTGCTGAATAAAAATTGCTAAAAATTTTACAGTGAGTTTGTACTTAAGTAACATGCTCTACATAAAAATCTCAACCCTAGAAACTACCTCTACAAGTAGTTTTGGTTAACCCATGCTTACTATTGAAAATGGCCGTTTACAACATGACAAAAAAACTCACTTACTTAATAAAGTCATTTAATCCAAATAAGTACTCGATAAATGACTGCCCAAGAAATAGAAAATGAAGTGCTCGACTACTTAACTTGAGTTTTGTTGAATGACTACTTTATAGTGAAATAATTATTTATCTTGTACCGTTAAAACCACTCATACATGTGCATTCATATAGAATCGACTACTCTCGCGGACGGAACCTACGAGCTGGTGCCCGAGTCCAAGAGTGAGCAGCACGAAGCTCAAGTTAATCTAACTAAAGTCGCTGAAGACCTGAACCAAAGTTTGGACGAACCTCCGACTAGTTTTGCCCAAGAAGGCAAGCCCCAGTGCATGATCCCAGTGTTTCAATTTATGCAACTACTGTTCCTTTTTACCTGTGCATTTAAGTTCATAGGATTTGATTGCAACTACTATTCCTTTTTACCTGTGCAACTACTATTCCTTTTTACCTGTTCATATGCGTATACACATGAACGAAGTTCATATGCGTATACACATGTGATTGCAGAGCGTGGCTCTGTAGTCGGGTAAGGTGACCCTGATCCAAAACCCGGAAAGAAAGGGGAAAAGTTGCTTGGGGTGACCCTTCGGTACTCTAGGCGTGTGTGTTAGGTTTACCTTGCAAGGTTAAGAAATTCGATTTGAATCGTCCATTTCTCGCGGTAATTGAGACTGTTTAATACTTCTGCCACATGGAGTAACAAGAGGATCTATGGCTATGATGAAACTTGTTGGATGATTAATTGTTTTCCACCATGTTTGGTGAGAGATAAATGCTCACTTAGAATGGTTAAATGAACTAGAATATTGAAAGCTAAAATATGAAATTAAGGACTTACCCTTTGTTTCTTTTCAGCAAAAAGAAACCCTAGAACCTTAGAGCCATGCACGCTTAGGAGTCGGTATTTACATACCACTAGTCGGGTAAGCCTTGCTGAGTATTAGTATACTCAGCCTTGCTTGTGGCAATATTTTCAGGTGTGTCTTTTGAAGATATGATAGCTGGTTTGACATGGCCTTGTACCATGCCGCCTGGTTGGATCGTGGAGTGGGATCCGTCCCAGGCCAACAATGACTCTGCCGAGTGATGCCACGTATGGGCTTCATCGTGGTATCCGAATCGACGATAGATGATAGTGTTTTCTTTCTGCTGCTTTGAACTCTGAGTAAAGTTCTTAGGTTTGAACTCTGAAGTACTTGTTTTATGAACTCGGCTTGTAATAAATAATTGTCAGACTTGTGAGATAAAAACTATGGAATGTTATAATCTTTGGACTTGCCTTCGTGCAAGTTAAGTGTACGCTTTGTTTCGAACAAAATTTTCAGTGGTCGCATCGGGATTTACCTGACAGACTGTCGGATTACTCCATTTGAAGTGCATGGTAGCCGTCTCGCCTTTATGGATGATGGTTAGTGCACTTGAGCCGGATTAATTCGGGCGGTTCTGCCACACCTGGTATTAGAGCGAAAAGTGTACACCAGAGTATGCAACAAACCTTAAAATAAGTTTTATAAAACTTGACCACAAAACTCCTATTTGAAAAATGCGTTGGACTCGTTAAGGATTATATTTAGCTCGTAAAGCCCTATGGGAATATGGGAATATAACTAGGAGGTAATATAAAACTTATATATCTATGTATGTTTTCTGCAGGTACACTAACCGCGAGTACGATAGGTTAAGAACGAAGAGAGCTCGACTAGTTATTATAGGGAGAGACCTACTAAATTAAGCCACCGAGTTAACTTCGTAAAGCCAAGTTAATGGCAACTGTGAAGTTGTGAGGACGGAAAGGTCGTGCATGCTGCATATCTTTAAATTCGAATAAAAATTTGAGTTATGGATGAACTGAACAAAAATTACCCCCAAAATAGCTAAATCACTAACCAAAGGTCATCGAGGTACTTGTTGTTTTCTGTCCAATCTAAGGAAATCAATTTATTAACCATAACAAATGACCTTATCTACTGGAGTTCAACACGAAAGTTTTTGTAAATTGAGGAATAAGCTACTGTTATAATTTGGTAATTTATGGCCAGATAGATTTTTCCCAGGTTTATAAAACGTTAGCCTTTGTTTCCTAGAATTTCAGGCTGGACAGTAAGTTAGGAATGTAAGGATATAGTTATCTTAGAGTCTGATTTAGCTTTGGGGTTGACCAGCAAAGTTGTGCACAAGTACGTTAGCTATGCTCTGGTAAATTTGAGAATTTTTGCACATCACCTGCAGAAGTTATGCTCAGTTTTGTGCACTATCCAGAATCTGTTCAATTGATTGAGCATCAATTTTTGTTATCTCACCTTTTAAGCTTTTGAATCAGATGGCTGATCCGGTTCTCATGGTGGTGGATGAGGAAGGACATGCGCACTCAGCGTGCCTGCATTGGGAGGGCTTTCCCTCCATCTTCTGGGGTGTGTTGAGCGCCGCTGGGTACCCGAATCCGCCTCTTTATGTGGGGCAGGAATTCATGGAGACGGGTGTCCGTCGGTGCCGGGTGCGTATGACCATTCCCCAGCACCCACTCAACCCCGCGTGGCTCGCCATTGAGACAGAAGTTGTCGGACATCGCCTCATTGACTCATGGGAAGCAGCAGCAATGAAGGTGCTCACCACATTTTGTGAGCAGCCCCCACTGGAGGTGATTTTGGCTCCAGCTGGGCTGTTTCCGCAGTCATCGAGAGCGACCCTCTGTGGCTTGACAGGTTGGCACATCTAGGCCACTTGGTAAATCAGATTCCTGTCGAGACCAAAGTCTTTTCAGTCCGGTGCATGAATGCACTTTACCGACTGCAGGCCCTTCAGAGTAAGGGGATGGCACAAGTGATAGACCTTGCTTAGTCCTTCCAGTGGACAATTAGTTTGAGGGAAGAGCAGATGCAGGACTTGGTCGAGGAAATTAGTGATCGAGATGCTAGGATTGGCCAGCTTGAAGGCCAAGTTCAGACACTAGAGACCACCGTGGGTGAGCACGAGGCGATGATTGAGTTTTTGGAAGAGCAGATCCATAACCTCAACATCGAGTTGGAGGACGCCAATGGGCATATCGACATGCATCATGCACATCAAGCAGCCCTTCACGCCCCACCGAACGTGATGGACGTTGACAGTGATGAGGAACCCGAGGAGATAGAGGGTGTCTCCGACCTTGACTACGATGTTGTAGCCCCGCAGCCCGCACAGATGGGAGCTCACTCCCCCACAAACAGCGAGTCGTCTGTCAACAACCTTGATGACTACTAGGTAACGACTTCAGAGTACTTTTGCATATACTCCTCGTAGTGTAGCCTAACTTTTGGGTAGGTGGTAATATGCTAGCTTAGAGTTGAGTACCACCTGATATAAGGAGTGTAGCCTAGAAGCTCGAGCACTCAAATTTTGTAGGCTTTAGTGAAGGACTTGATGGATGTATGTGAATATTGGCAGGCAGTTGGAAATCATTGATGCAGTGGTTCATCTGAAAACAGCCAAAACAGAGAAGCAGGGGAAGATGTAGTCGAAGTGGTCAAAAATGTAGTCATAGTAGTCGGAAGTGTCGCTCAAGCAGCCGGAAATGTAGTCAGCGTATTGAAAAAGTAATCGTACTAGTCGAAGATACAGTAAAAGCAGGCCAAGATGTAGTCGTAGTAAACGGAAGTGTAACGGAGGCAGTCGGAGATGCAGTCAAAGCAGTCATAGATGCAGTATAGTCGAAGTTGTGGTCGTACTAGACAGAGATGCAACTAAACGAGCCGGAGGTATAGTCGTAGTAGTCGGAGATAAGGTGGAAGCAGTCGGATGTGCAGTCGAGGTAGTCAAAGATACAATGTAGTTGAACTGTAGTCGTAGCAGATGATGGTACAGTTCAAGCAGTCGAAGATGTAGTCGAAGGAGTAGTAGATGTTGTCGAAGCAGTCGGCGATATAGTCAAAGAAGCCGTATGGTAGTCGATGTAGTCGATAAGGGAGCCATAGCAGTCGGAGTTGTGGTCCTGGAATACGAAAATGTAGATGAAGTAGTCGATGATGCAGCCAAAGTAGTTGGATTAGTAGTCGTGGTATTTGGAAAAGTAGTCGGAGATGTAGTAGTCGGGGGTGTACTGAATGCCTCAGTTTTAGGCCACTAAATTTCCTAATCACCACCAACTTTTGTAAGGGTTCAGATAAACAGAATGTGAGTTATGAAATTTCTCATAGCCAACCACAGATCCCACACCCGATTGTATCAGCCTTTCAAGTTCCACATCTTCTCATACTATCTTTTTGAATCATGGGAGAATTATGAAGCCTTTGCTGATGATAAACCTCCAAGTTTCAGATGGTCGGGGCAACACGTGACAATCCCGATGGGTTTGGAGCTAGCGGCAGCAGGTCGCAATAGACGCAGCCACCGCCACCGCCACCGCCACCTAGTCTGGTGCAGGTAATGGCCGCTCAAACCAAATTGCTCCGACAACTTGATCAAGGGCAACAAGCGATTCATCAATTCCTGTAGCAGCAATACCATCAACGGGGTGGCTGCAATGTCCATCAATCTCAGGTGGCGGGCTATCAAGAGCTCAATGAGGAAATAAAGGAGACAAGGGATGTTTACTCGGACTCCCTAATGCCACTAGCACGGTTCCAATGGAACTTAAGGATCCCCAAGTAAAGTGTCGGACTCTCAAGCATGACACCTGCGACGTAGACTTAAGTGGATGGGAAATTACATGCACAAAATTCATTCCACGTGGTAGAAGGCAAACCAGCAATACTACTAACGCCAACACAGTCATAAGAGCAAGAACTCGCTCACCTGTCCGGGAAAAGATGGACCATGCCAGATGCACCACACCCAAGAGAAGCTCAGTAGGTATGCCAGTAAGGACATCCTTAGGTAACATACAGCCGGGTCATATGAGCAACACAAATCGTTGCTTTAATTGTGGGAGTTCTAGCCACTTTGCACGAGAATGCCCCCAACCTAGGCAGCCAAATCAGGGGCAAGGTTCTAATCAGAACAATAACAAGGGAAAAAGACAGACTGCTCAAGTTCAGCAGGGAAGGATCAATTTCACTACACTTGCTGATTTTCTAGAAGGTGCACCAGTGATGTCGGTTGACTGGAGCAAAAATATTCTCCAAGATTGATCTTCGTTCGGGCTATCATCAAATCAAGATTCGACCATGTGATATTCCAAAGACCGCTTTCTCCACTCGATATGGACTATATGAATACTTAGTTATGTCTTTTGGTCTCACAAATGCTCCTGCCTACTTCATGTATCTCATGAATTCGGTTGTTATGCCGGAGCTTGACAAGTTTGTCGTGATTTTCATCGACGACATTCTTATTTATTCCAAGGACGAGGAGAGGACCATGCTAAACATTTGCACATTGTTCTCCAACGCCTCAGAGACCATCAGTTATATGCTAAGTTCTCCAAATGTGAATTTTGGTTGGATAGTGGGCCATACTATCTCCAGTAATGGTATCTCAGTTGACCCTAGTAAATTTCAAGAGGTGATGGATTGGAAACCTCCCACTTCCGTTCATCAGATTCGTAGTTTTTTTGGTTTAGCCGGTTATTATCACCATTTCATTTCGGATTTCTCCACAATTGCTAAACCTATGACTGAACTGTTGAAGAAGGGAGTGAAATTTGTGTGGGATGAAGATTGTGAAAAAGCTTTCCATACCCTTAGACCACAACTAAGTGCAGCCCCAGTCTTAGCTCAACCTGACAATACCAAGCCATTTGATGTTTACTGTGACGCGTCTGGTACTGGTTTGGGCTGTGTACTTATGCAAGACAATCGGGTTATTGCCTATGCTTCACGAGCACTTCAGCCCCATGAAAAGAATTACCTAATACATGATCTTGAGTTAGCAGCTGTCATTCACGCTCTCAAGATTTGGAGGCACTACCTTATGGGCACCCATTGCAATATCTATACCGATCATAAGTCTCAAATATATATTCACACAAGCCGACCTGAATATGAGACAAAGATGATGGTTGGAATTAATCAAAGATTATGACCTTGAGGTGCATTGTCATCCATGCAAAGCTAATGTAGTAGCGGATGCACTCAGCCGCAAAGCTCATTGCTATTGCCTATCTGCCGCATCATACAATGAGACGTTATGCTCTGAAATGCAGAAACTTAGGATGGAAATGATTCCTCAGGGAACTTTGAATCACATCTCTATTGAACCCACTCTTCATGACTGTATCATCATGGCATAATTACATGATGAGGGTGTTAAGATCATCAAGCAGAAACTGTCTCAAGCAGAGGAGAAGTACAAATGTTTTCGTCAGGATCATAAGGGAATTTTATGGTTTGAAAGTCGCATTGTCGTTTCAATAAATCACGAAATCCGAAAGCAAATTCTTGATAAAGCACATCTTTCCAAATTCTCTATTCATTTAGGAAGTAGCAAAATGTATCAGGACCTCAAACAAAATTTTTGGTGGACCAGGATGAAGATGGAAATTGCCCAATATGTTGCAGAGTGTGACACTTGTCAGCGAGTGAAAGCTAGCCACTTAAAATTAGTTGGTACACTTCAACCTCTGTCTGTAACACCTCAGGTGTTTAAATTATGAAATAAGCCTCATTAGCTTAACACGATGCATAGATAACTAAGAAAAGTTTAAAAGAAACGAATTATAAATTGGTTTTGCTTTGAATTAAAATAGATGTGTATATGTGAATAAATACATGTACTTTAATCAAACAAATTAAATAACTCTAACCTCAACGCACTTGGCGGCGAAATTTAATAGTCACACCATCGATGATAGGATAAACAAAAGTCTAGTTGAAGCCCAGGAGAGAATACAAATTTTTGCCCAGTAAATGTCGTGCCCTCCGAATCATACTTTTTGAGTTTTTAAAATAACATCTAAACTAGAACTCAAATGAACTTTGACCTGAAACAAAACTTGTGTAACTTTTCATTTTGAACAACTTTCATGTTCAGAGATTTTGAGTTGCAACACGAAAATTTGAGAAACACTTGAATTTGCAAACCAGCCCCTGCCTTTTCTTCTATTTTCACTGCAGACCCTTCTTTCTCCGCCCCGCCCGACCCTCCGACGCGCAGTCGCCGCTAACCCTACGCTTCGCCCGACCCTACGCCCGGACCCTCCGCTTCGCCCGAGCCTACGCTTCACCCGACCCTCCGCCTGCCGCGCAGTCGCCGCTGGCCACTTGGCCGGCGATGCCTGACCGGCGCTGGGCGTCAAGCCAATGCTTGGCCGCTCCCCGCTCGCATGTGCTCCTCCCCACGCCGCGACCATGCCCAGTCCGCGCACGCCACGCGCACGCCGGCGACGCGCGCCTCTGCTTGCCGCCCTCCGCGTCCAATGGCCGGCCCGCGCCGTGCCCGTGTCCCCGCCGCGTCCCGCCAGTCGCCGCGCTCGCCGCCCGGCAAGCCAGCTGCTGCAGCTCCTCGCCCAACCCGCGCGCCGCGTGATCTCCCGCTCCCCACGCCAAATCCTCAGCGCCCAATCCCCTGCCCGCGCCCACCGCGACCAGTAACGCGCCCCCATCGTGCCGCCCCTCCCCAGCGTTGCCCGGTCCTCTCCCTCCCTCCTGGAGCCTATAAAAGGCGACACAAAATAGGCGACACAAGGCCACTCGCGCGCGCCTCAACCCACCAGAACGCCACTACCGCTGCCATTGCCGCTGCCGTGCACCACCCGCCCGTGGAGTCCCATCCTCCAGCTTCCCACTGCTCAAACCCATCACCCAGCGAGCTTGCCCTCCCTCCACTGAAGCTCACCAGCCTCTTCCCCGACCATCTCGACCGCCGGAGCACCGCCAGCGCCGCCGCCGCTCCCCTGTTGCTCCGCGGACAGCCACTCTGAAGCTCCTTCGTCCAAGCCAAGCCTTGAAACGGGTTCCCCTCGATGCGGCAAAGCTCATCGACCAGCCCACGCCCTCCCCTCCTCGCCAGAGCACCGTTGCCGACGCTCCGCACTGCTGCCGACGAGCCCCCTCGCCAGAGCACCGTCGCCGACGCTCCGCACCGCCGCCGACGAGCCCCCTCCGCACGTCCCTAGATCTTCTCGACCCTTTTCCCATCGCCGCCGACGAGCCCCCTCGCCGGAATTTGGCCGACCGCCATGCTAGCGCCGCCTAGGGACCTAATTGCAATATTTGAAATCTTTAAAAGAGTCTGCATGCAAGTTTCCAGGGGCATAACTGTAAACCTGTGTTTAAAACTTTGAACTCAAAAACAGCGAACTTATAAAATTCATATAAAATCATAGAAAAATCAGAAAAATACAAACTCAACATGTTTTTCTTCAGTTGCTTGCTAAATCTTGCGCTAAGTTAAATGGCAAGTTTAATAGACTTTAATTGTACCCACTATTGTAGACCAGTTCTGAATCTGATTTTTGGACAGTAGATTGGTTGTTTGATGTGTAAGCCAGTGTAAAAATATTAGGACCAGAACCCATCTATAGCTAAACTTTTTGTTAAACTTTATTCATGCCATGAAATAATAGAACTAATTTGTACCTATTGTTATATTATGATTCATGTTGTGAAACTTTTCTAGAGCTGTTATAGTGATGCCTAAATACTACAGAAAAAGTTTAGAACCTTTTTCCTCTCTGTAACCTATTTATATAATTTTGTGGTAGGAAAAATGCACTAATTCAAATAATTAGTTTTTGTGCTTTGAAAATGTTCAAATTTTTACTGTAGGACACTTTAGAGTAGCTCTTGGTGTATAAAAAGTTTCATACATAGAAGCCCTGTAAAACATCCTGTAGAAATTAATCTTTATTAAAATAGGTGTATCTTGTCCTTTTTATTATGCTTTGTATCTTGCACAGTAAAATCTGAACAATTTACAGTAACACTTATATGGATAGGTTAACACCTTGTAAAATTTTTGGCTTCAATACTTGCATGGTTTGTCCTGTATAAAAATAACTAGGTTCTAGCAGTGACTGTGTAATACATTTTTCATAATTTTTCTGCTGCATAAAAATGCCTGAAATTTTTATAGTGCTGTTGTATCTGCATATTGTACTCTGAATAAAAATTTCATTACCAGAAGTTACATAGATCAATGTTTGTGCTTAATCCATGCTTATACTGCGAAAATTTAATTTCCAATACAACACCACCCCTTCTGTTAAAAATTGCCCAAGAAATCGTAACTAAGTAACTTTACAACCAAATCTATGTTTCTGTGGACTGCAACTTTATCGTGAAGGAAAATAATCATCATATACCATCACAACTTACACTTGTGCATTCATATAGAATCGACTACTCTCGCCGACGGAACGTACGAGCTGGTGCCCGCGTCCGAGAGTGAGCAGCATGAACCACAAGTGAATCTAACTGAAGCTTTCAAAGATCCGAACCCGAGTTCGGACGAGCCCCAAACTAACTTTACCCACGAAGGCAAGCCCCGAAGCATGAACCCTATTTTCTAAATTATGCAACTTATTACCCTACTTTACTTGTGCATTAAGTTTATAGGAGTTGAATGAGAACTTAGTTGCATGATCCTAGGTACCCATACTCTGAACACTAGATGTAAGGTTCGATAGAATACTATGCTAATAGGACTCCGGTAAAAGTCGAGTGATTTCCTGTCACTCGCGAGAATTTAGGAGTTGAATGTTTACTACATGCTGCAATCATAAGGTCAACGGACGGGGCTATGGTACGATGTTTATGTTGATAATGGAGGCCCCGTCTGTTTATTGAAAAATGCTAAGGCCGTAGTGTGTGGTAGTGGTGGTTAAGTCTTTGAATGTACTAACCACATGCCGAGAATATGGTGATCGGTAAGCTAAAGTACCGGATTGAATCGAGGCCGGAATATACTCCCCACCGTCTTGAATTCTTTCACATCTAGCTAATGGTGGGTGCATGTGCCGCCATGGTCGGGTCCATGGGGACGTGTAGTCGAGGGCGGTGGGCTTGTTCCGTGAAGCGGGAATTGAAGGAAAAAGTTGCACGTGTGACTCTGTGAGTAACCACGTGACGTGTGTTTAGGTATCCCTTGCAAGGTTAAGAAATTCGATTCGAATCGTCCGTTTCTCGCGGTTATTGAGACTGCTTGACCCTTTTACCACATAGTGTAAGAAGAGGAACAATGATGATGATTAATCTTGTTGGATGAAAAATTAATACTTTTACCATGTATGATATTGGATAGTTGCTTACCTAGAATGGTTAAAGAAAACTAGAATCTGGAGCTAAAATTTGAAAGTAAGGACCTACTTTTATATGCTTTTCGGAAAAACAAACCCCTTGAGCTAAAAAGCCTTGCATGTCTAGGAGTCGGCTAAGTATATTCCACTAGTCGGGTAAGCCTTGCTGAGTATTAGTATACTCAGCCTTGCTTGTGGCTCGTTTTCAGGTGATACTTTCGAGGATTGAGGGAATGCAACAAGCCTTAAAAACTTATTTTCATAAAACTTGACCACAAAAATTGTGTTTGCAAAATGCGTTGATTCGTTAAGGATGGTACCTAGTTCGGGATTATGGGAAAGTTACTAGGTGGCTATCTAATATTATCAACTGACTTCCAGCACATTACTTTCTGTCAAAACTTACTTTTATGCACAACCGACCCTTAAATTCTGTAACGACGCACTCATCACTAAGGTAAGAAGGTAAGAATCCTCAGCCAACTGAGAGAGCTTGGCCTTCCTGTCGGTGATGCAAGCCGAACGCTGCCCTCAAGCAGTGGCTTACTTGAGGTGCTGCCAATATACCAACTATTAGCCGACTAGTGGAATATACTTAGCCGACTCCTAGACATGCAAGGCTTTTGGCTTGAGGGTTTGTTTTGCCGAAAAGCTATACAAGTAGGTCCTTACTTTCAAATTTTAGCTCCAGATTCTAGTTTTCTTTAACCATTCTAGGTAAGAAACTATCCAATATCATATATGGTGGAAGAATTAATTTTTCATCCAACAAGATTAATCATCATCATGGTTCCTCTTCTTACTCTATGTGGTAAAAGGGTCAAGCAGTCTCAATAACCGCGAGAAACGGACGATTTGAATCGAATTTCTTAACCTTACAAGGGATACCTAAACACACGTAACGTGGTTACTCACAGAGTCACACGTGCAACTTTTCCCTTCAATTCCTGTTTCACGGAACAGGCTCACCGCCCTCGACTACACGTCCCCATGGACCCGGCAATGGCGGCACATGCACCCGGCATTATCTAGATGTGAAAGAATTCAAGACGGTGGGGAGAATATTCCGGCCTCGGTTCAATCCGGTACTTAAGCTTACCGATCACCATATTCTCGGCATGTGGTTAGTACGTTCAAATACTTAACCACCACTACCACACACTGCGGCCTTAGCATTTTTTACTAAACAGATGGAGCCTCAATCATCAACATAAACATCATACCATAGCCCCGTCCGTCGACCTTATGATTGCAGCATGTAGTAAACATTCAACTCCTAAATTCTCGCGAGTGACAGGAAATCACCCGACTTTTACCAGAGTCGTATTAGCATAGCATTCTATCGAACCTTACATCTAGTGTTCAGAGCATGGGTAGCTAGGATCATGCGACTAAGTTTTCTTTCAACTCCTATAAACTTAATGCACAAGTAAAGTAGAGTAATAAGTTGCATAATTTAGGAAAATAGGGTTCATGCTCCGGGGCTTGCCTTCTTGGGTAAAGTTAGTTTGGGGCTCGTCCGAACTCGGGTTCGGGTCTTCGAAAGCTTCAGTTAGATTCACTTGGGCTTCACGCTGCTCACTCTCGGGCGCAGGCACCAGCTCGTACGTTCCGTCGGCGAGAGTAGTCGATTCTGTATGAATGCACAAGTGTAAGTTGTAGTGATGGTATATGATGATTATTTTCCTTCACGATAAAGTTGCAGTCCACAAAACATCGATTTGGTTGTGAAGTTACTTAGTTAAGATTTTTTTGGGCAATTGTTAATAGAGTATAACTTAAACTATTAACTTCATTAAACAAGAAGGGGTTGTGTTATATTGGAAACTTAATTTTCTAAGCACAACATGGATTAAACACAACTTTTGGACTAGGTAACTTGTGGTAATGAAATTTTTATTTAGAGCACATTATGCAGAGAAAAAAGCACTGTAAAAATTTCAGGCATTTTCACGCAGCACAATAATTATGAAAAATGTAATACACAGCTACTACTAGAACCTAGTTATTTTTATACAGAACAAACCATTAATGTATTGATGCTGAAACATTTACAGGGTGTTAACCTATCCATATAATATTACTGTAAATTTTTCAGATTTTACTGTGCAAGATACAAATCATAAAAAATATGACAAGATACACCTATTTTAATAAAGATTAATTTCTACAGAATGTTTTACAGGGTTTCTGTGTATGAAACTTTCTATACGGCAAGATCTACTCAAATGTGTCCCTCAGTAAAAAGATGAACATTTTCCAAGCAGAGACACTAATTATCGTTATTTAGTGCATTTTCCCACCACAAAATTATATAAATAAGTTACAGGGAGGAAAAAGGTTCTAAACTTTTTCTGTAGTATTTAGGCATCAAAATAACAGCTCTGAAAATATTTCACAACATGAATCACAATATAACAGCAGTTACAAATTAGTTTTATTATTTCATGTCATAAACAAGTTTTATTAAAAAGTTTAGCTAGAGATGGGTTCTGGTCCTAATACTTTTACACTGGCCTACACATCAAGTAACAAATCTACTGTCCAAAAATCAGGTTCAGAACTGGTCTACAACAGTGGGTGCAATTAAAGTCTATTAAACTTTCCATTTAATTTAGAGGAAAATATAGCAAACAACTGAAGAAAAAGATGTAATAAAAGTTGTAGATTTTCATCTAAACATTCCAGAATAGTTGAGTTTTTATTTTTCCAATTTTTGTACGATTTTATATGAATTTTACAAGTTCGCTGCATTTGAAATCAAAGTTTAAACACAGGTTTACAGATATGCCCCTGGAAACTTGCGCGCAGACTCTTTTAAAGATTTCAATCGTTGCAATTGGGTCTCTGGGCGGCGCTGGCACGGCGGCCGGCCAGATTCCGGCGAGGGGGCTCGTCGGCGGCGAGGGGAAAAGGGTCATGGAGATCCAGGGAGGTGAGAGCTACCTTGGGGTGGGCTTGGTCGGGGTTGGGGGTGGCCGGAGGTGGCTCGTCAGCGCGGAGCAGAGGGGCGGCGGCAGAGCGGAGCGTCGGCGACCGTGCTCCGGCGAGGAGGGGAGAGCGTGGGCTGGTCGATGAGCTTCGCGGCGTCAAGGGGAAACCGTTTCGAGGCTTGGCTAGGACGGAGGAGCTTCAGAGTGGGCTGTCCACGGAGCAGCAGGGGAGCGGCGGTGGCGCGGGCGGCACTGGCGGTGCTCCGGCGGTCGAGCTGGCCGGGGAAGAGGCCGGTGAGCTTCAGTGGAGGGAGGGCAAGCTCGCTGGGCGATGGGTTTGGGCAGTGGGAGGCTGGAGGATGGGACTCCACGGGCGGGTGGTGCACGGCGGCGGCAATGGCAGCGGCGGCGGCGTTCTGGGGTTGAGGCGCGCGTGAGTGGCCTTGTGTCGCCTTTTATAGGCTGCAGGAGGGAGGGAGAGAACCGGGCGACGCTAGGGAGAGGCGGCACGATGGGGGCGCATTACTGGTCGCGGTGGGCGGCGAGCAGAGCCGGCGCGGCGTGTGGCAGGCGCGGGCAGGGGATTGGGCGTTGAAGATTTGGCGTGGGGAGCGGAAGATCACGCGGCGCACGGGTTGGGCGAGGAGCTGCAGCAGCTGGCTTGCCGGGCGGCGAACGCGGCGACTGGCGGGACGCGGCGGGGACACGGGCACGGCACGGCTTGTCCATTGGGCGTGGTGGGTGGCGTGGAGAGGAGCGCGTCGCCGGCGTGCACGTGGCGTGCGCGGACTGGGGAGGAGCGCGGCGTGGGGAGGAGCGCGGCGTGCAGGCGCGGCCAGGCATTGGCTTGGCGCCTAGCGCCGGTCAGGCATCGCCGGCCAAGTGGCCTGCGGCGACTGCGCGGCGGGCGGAGGGTCGGGCGAAGCGAGGGTCGGGCGAAGCCGAGGGTCGGGCGAAGCGAGGGGTCAGGCGAAGCGAGGGGTCGGGCGAGCGTAGGGTCGGGCGAACGTAGAAGGAAGGGTCTGCAGTAAAAATAGGAGAAAAGGCAGAGGCTGGTTTGCAAATTCAAGTGTTACTCAAATTTTTGTGTTGCAGCTCAAAAATCTCTGAACATGAAAGTTGTTCAAAAGGAAAAGTTACACAAGTTTTGTTTCAGGCCAAAGTTCATTTGAGTCCTAGTTTAGAAGTTATTTTGAAAACTCAAAAGTATGGTTCGGAGGGCACGTCATTTCCTCGGCAAAAATTTGTATTCTCTCCTAGGCTTCAACTTAGATTTTTGTTTATCGAGTCAATAACAATATGCCTATTCAGATTTCATAGCCATGTTTGCATCGATGTGAAAGTTATTTAATTTGTTTGATTAACGTACATGTACTTATGCGCATATACCCAACTATTTTCAATTCAAAGCAAAACCAATTTATAATTCGTTTCTTTTAAACTTTTCTCAATTATTTATGCATCATGTTAAGCTAATGAGGCTTATTTCGTAATTTAAACACCTGAGGTGTTACAGCCTTCCCCCCTTAAAAAGAATCTCGCCCCGAGATTCGGGCAATAGGCTTAGTGTGGATAGTGTGTGTACCTTCGGTAGAGTTGAGAAAACCCAGGAAATTTTGGTTTAGATAGCCTTCAGTTTCCCATGTGGCTTCTTCCTCAGTGTGATGATTCCATTGAATTTTGTACATTTTAATCACTTTCCTCCTAGTGCTTCTTTCTTTTTGATCCACAATTTTGATATGGTACTTAACATATGAGAGGTCGGGCTCTACCACTACTTCTTGTTGTTTAATAATCTCGGTCTTGAGCTGAGACACGTGAAAGACATCATGGATGGCTGCAAGCTGAGGGGGCAGTCGTATTCTATAGGCTACGGGTTCACAGCTCTCGATGATTTCGTAGGGACCAACATAACGGGGAGATAGTTTTCCTTTGACTCCGAATTGTTGTACACCCTTGGTTGGTGAAACTCGAAGGTAGACGTGGTCACCAACTTCAAATTTTAGTGGCTTTCTCCTTCTATCGAAATAGCTCTTTTGCCTGGATTGTGCGGCTCTAAGGTTTTCTTGTATTACTCTCACTTTTTCTTCTGCCTCGATTACCAAGTCTGGTCCAAATATTTTGCGTTCTCCGGTCTGTGACCAACTCAAAGGGATTCGACACCTTCGTCCGTATAAGGCCTCAAATGGTGCCATTTTCAAACTCGTTTGCTAGCTATTGTTATATGAGAACTCTGCTAGGGATAGGCATTTGTCCCAACTCTTGTCATAGTGAATGACGCAAGCTCTAAGCATGTCTTCAAGAATTTGGTTCACTCTTTCAGTTTGTCCGTCAGTTTGAGGATGATAGGCTGAGCTTCAAATCAATTTGGTACCAAGAGAAGCTTGCAATTGTTCCCAAAAGTGCACTACAAACTGAGTACCACGATCGGAAATAATAGTCTTTGGTACTCCATGTAGGCAAATGATACGATTGAGATAAATCTCGGCATATTTCTTGGCGGTATAGGTGGTGTGTATCGGAAGAAAATGTGCCGTCTTTGTGAGTCTATCAACGATAACCCATATGGAATCATGTTTCTATGCGGTACTTGGCAATCCAACAATGAAATCCATACTTATGTCTTCCCATTTGCATGAGAGTATAGGCAAAGGTTGAAGTGTACCGGCTACTTTCAAGTGGCTGGCTTTTACTCTCTGGCATGTGTCGCATTCTGAGACCTATTTAGCGATTTCTCTTTTCATTGTAGTCCACCAGAAATTTTGCCTAAGGTCTTGATACATTTTGTTACTGCTGGGGTGAATAGAAAATTTGGAAAGGTGTGCCTCATCCAGAATTTGCTTACGGAGCTCATGATTCTTCGGAACGACTATGCGATTTTCGAACCATACAACTCCCTTATGGTCTTGACGGAAACATTTGTATTTCTCTTCTCCTAGAGAGAGTTTTTGTTTGATGATCTTAACTCCTTCATCGTGTAGTTGTGCCATGATGATCTGGTCGTGAAGAGTGGGCTCGATTGAGATGTGATGCAAGGTGCCTTGAGGAATCATTTCCAAACTAAGCTTTCTCATTTCTGAACATAATGTCTCATTACAGAATTCCACTGATAGGCAATGGCAATGGGCCTTGCGGCTTAGTGCATCCGCGACTACATTAGCCTTGCCGGGGTGATAGTGCACCTCGTGATCATAATCCTTGATTAATTCTAGCCATCTTCTTTGTCTCATATTCAGATCGGCTTGGGTGAAGATATATTTGAGACTCTTGTGATCGGTGTAGATATTACAATAAGTGCCCATTAGATAATGTCTCCATATTTTTAGAGCATGAATGACTGCTGCTAATTCGAGATCATGGGTCGGATAATTCTGCTCATGGGGCCGAAGGGCTCGTGAAGCATAGGCGATAACTCGATTTTCTTGCATAAGCACACAACCAAGACCAGTGCCAGATGCATCACAGTAAACATCGAACGGCTTGGTGTTCTCGGGTTGAGCTAACACAGGGGCTGTAGTCAAACGTTCTCTGAGAGTGTGGAAAGCTTCTTCGCATTTCTCATCCCACACAAACTTTACTCCCTTTTTCAATAGTTCGGACATAGGCTTAGCAATCCTGGAGAAATCTGGAATGAAACGGAGATAGTAACCGGCTAAACCAAGAAAACTGCGAATCTGATGAACAGAGGTAGGAGGTTTCCAATCCATCATTTCTTGTACCTTGCTGGGGTCAACGGCTATGCGTTTGCTGGAAATAGTGTGACCCAAGAATTTCACACTATCCAACCAGAATTCGCACTTAGAAAATTTAGCATAGAGCTGATGGTCTTTGAGACGCTGAAGAACAATGTGCAGGTGCTTAGCATGCTCTTCCTCATTCTTGGAATAGATAAGGATGTCGTCAATGAAAACTACGACGAATTTGTCAAGCTCGGGCATGAATACCGAATTCATGAGATACATGAAGTAGGCAGGGGCATTGGTGAGACCAAAGGACATGACCAACAATTCATATAGTCCATATCGTGTGGAAAAGGCGGTCTTAGGAATATCGCATGGACGAATCTTTATCTGATGATATCCAGATCGAAGATCAATCTTTGAGAAGACTCTAGCTCCAGATAATTGATCAAAGAGAACGTCGATGCGGGGAAGTGGGTATTTATTCTTAATGGTTACCACATTGAGAGGTCGGTAGTCCACACATAATCTTAAACTGTCATCCTTTTTCTTTACAAAAAGGGCCAGACATCCCCAAGGTGATGCGCTAGGACGAATGAAGCCTTTGTCCAGTAGTTCTTGGAGTTGTGTTTTCAGTTCGGCCAATTCCTTAGGTGGTATCCTATAGGGTCTTTTGGAGATAGGTGCAGTGCCTGGTTGTAGTTCAATAACGAACTCAATGTCCCTATCTGGTGGCATTCCTGGCAAATTATCCGGAAAAACATCGGCATACTCGCATACCACTGGAATATCCTCTAGGTTGATACCTCCCATCACGAAAGCACAAGAATTGGTGCACTCCCGGAACGGTAGGTCAAGGGTAGTGGTTCCGTGACTAGGTGAATTTATTTCAACAGCTCGGGAAGAAAGGTCCAGTATGACTCCATGCATGGTCATCCAATTCATTCCCAAAATAATATCCATGCCTTCAAGGGGTAAGAGAACAAGGTCCGTGTTGATGATTTTACTACCCAATTTTATCGGTACCAGCCTTATTATTTGGTTGGAAGCAATTTTTCCACACGGTGTTGATATCATATACGACCCTTTCGTGTGACAAACATCCAAGCCTACTTTTGCACCAAACTTTGCACTAATGAAACTATGTGATGCACTAGAATCAAACAATATAACTGCAGGCTTGTTGTTAAATAGAGAATGTACGTGTCATTAATGGTGCACCTTTAGGGAGCGCTTCAAGATGATCAATCTGTCTTTTGCTCTTGTTCCTCTGTCTTTTACGCTTGTTCTGATGGGTTTGGCTAGAACCTTGGCCCTGATTTGGCTGCCTAGGCTGAGGGCTTTCTCGAGCAAAATGGTTAGCACTTCTACAAATGAAGCAACGGTTTTTGTCACTTGGACGACCGGGCTGTTTGTTATCTAAAGATATCGCTACTAGCATACCTAATGAACCTTTCTTGGGTGTGGTGCATTTGGCATGGTCTATCTTTTCCTGAACAGGTGAGCGAGTTCGTGTTCGTAGGACTGTGCCAGCGTCAGTAGTTCTGCTAACTTGATGTCGACCTTGTGGGATGAATTCTATGCAGGTAATTTCTCATCCGGTCAAGTCTATGCCGCATGGGTCATGCTTGAGAGTCCGACACTTTACTTGGTGATCCTTAAGTTTCATCGGAAGTTGTGATGGGGGCAATAAGGAGTCTGAGTAAACGTCTCTTGTGTCCATCATCTTGTTATTGAGCTCTGGATAGCCTGCAACCTGAGGATGGTGGACATTACACCCACCCCCTTGATAGTGTTGCTGCTGCAGGTATTGAAATATCGCTTGCTGCCCCTGCACGAGCTGACGAAGCAGCTCGGTTTAAGTGGCCATTACTTCCACTAAACTCGGTGGTGGCGGTGGCTGCTGTTGTGAATCACTAGCGCTAGCACCAAAACCTTCCGGGTTACCACGGGTTGCTCCAACCATCTGAAATGTGAATGTTTATCATTAGCAACGTGATCCATATTGCTCCCATGATTCAAAAGGATTAGCGCGGAAAAGTAGACTTCCGAAAGATCATGGATAGAATCGTGGACATAATACTGTCTGCCATAAGAAATCTATAACTCCTGGTGGGTTCATCCAAAATTGTTCATATTTTGGCAGTGGGTAGGGAATTTAGAGATGTACAACTTTGGTATTCAGCCTAGGCGCTAAATCAATGGCCAAGATGGTCGAAAGATTCACTCTTTGCTTCGCTGGTTTGACTGTTTTTTCAGCAGAACGAGGTATAGTATCTTGACTATAACTCAAACTAGCAAGATCCAATAGTGCTGAAATTTTGTGAGAACCTAGTTCACAAAATTTAGGACAAGTTTGGTATTCAACACTCAGTCCAGAAATGTAAGGAGACATGGGTAAAAATTCCGACAAGTTTCTGCAATCGCAGATTCAACTGCTTTCCAATATCACAGTCAAACCACCAAGTTTTTAGCCATGGACTACATGATTAGAGTATCCAATGGTCAAGTTGTACCCATCACAAAAGAGGTACTCAACTCTTAGTTAGCCTATTACAACACTTGCCAAAAGTTAGGCTACACTATCGAGGAGTATATGCAAAAGTTCTCCTAGGTCATCGTCTAGAAGTCGTCGAGGTTGTTGACGGACGACTCGCTGTGAGTAGGAGAGTGAGCTCCCATCGGAGGTGGCTGCGGTGCCTCACCCTCAAAGTCCATACCTGAAACACCATCAATCTCCTGTGGTTCCTCCTCATCTTCCTCCATAGCCACCACGTCTGGAGGGGCATTCTGATCATGGTGCCATTGAATGTGCTCATTAGCATCCTCCAACTCAAGGTTCAGATCATGGAGCTGCTCCTCCAAGTGCGCTATCATGTCATCTCTCTCACTCATGAGAGTGTCGTGCTCCTGAACTTGGCCCTCAAGTTGGCCTATCCGGGTGTCTCTATCCTCAAGTTCCTCACTGAGCTCCTTAATCTGCTCATCTCTGGTATCTGCCATCATGTGGTAGGCCTGTGCAAGATCAGCGAGCTGCACAAGCGCCTGACTCTGGAGAGCCTGAAGTCAGTACAGTGCATTCATGCACCGCACGGAGGTCTCGATTGTCTCCTGGGCGTGAAAGTCTACCAATTACTGTGAGTGCTGCACCCTGTTGAGCCAAAATGGGTCGTTGTCCTGGGCAGCAGGAAACAAACCAATAGGAGTGAGCGTGACGGCCTCGGGACACTGCGCACAGAAAGTTGTGAGCGCTCTCATGGCAGCAAGCTCCCAAGTATCGGCCAAACGGCGACCAACAGCCTCAATCACCAAGGCGGGCCACTCCGGGTGTAGTGGGTGCGGAAAGACGGTCACATTCACATGGCACTGGGTAACTCCATTCTCTGCAAACTCCAGTCCGGTGTAACGTGGGGGAATTTGATAGCCCACGGTGCGCAGAACATCCCACAAGATAGAGGGAAAGCCCTCACAGTGGAGACTCTACGAGTGAACGCGTCCATCCTCATCCACCATCACGGCAACAGGCTCGACCATCTGAACAAAAGATCAAATGGGTGAGATAGCGAAAAACCGTTAACAACACAGTGAACAGGTTCTGGACAGTGCACTAAAATAGCCATAGCTTCAACAGTTCTTATCCAAAAATTTCCAAATTTTACCAGAACATTCCTAAGCTATTTGTGAACAACTTTTCTAGTCAACTCCAGAGCTAGATAAGGCTCTAAGATGGTCTTTCTCTTAAGGTTTTACTTTACTGTCTACACAGAAATTTCAGTGAACAGTGAGCCAAGATTTCGTGCACCAGGGAAAATCTACCCAGCCAAAAATTACCAAATTTTAACAGTATCTGCCTTAGTAAATTTACAACAATTTTTGTGTTTAACACTTTTGCAGAAAACTGTAGTAAGAGGGCATAAAAATTTATGTGGCAGAACTGCTCATTTTGGACAGAAAACTGACATCTCAAGGTCTTTGTTGTCTCTCATTATCCATATGTTCAGAATTTTTCATATTTAGAAAATAGGTAGAATAAAAATTTTGGAACAAAACTTTCAACATGAGTTTCTACAGAAGGATCATTTTTTAAGCTCAATAAATTCATCTTTTCAGATAAGGCAGAAATGTGACAGATTTGCTAGATAATCCTTATGCAAAGACAATTGTGTGGGCGCATGAACCTTACCACTCTCACGCATCGCATTTTCAATTTCAGATTTATATAGTCATGATGCATGCACGTCCTATTCATCCTCACAAAATAAAATAATTTCCAAATAGCTTTGATCTTACGAAGTCAGTTTCGGTGGCATACACAATACGCCTCTCACTATAATAGCTAGTCGAAAATTCTCTAACCGTTCTTGAACTTATCGTAATCGCGGTTAGTGTACCTGCAGAAGATTGATATAGTATATATATATATATATATACCTTTCATGCCAGCACTCATGAAAGCGTCCGTATTCATTACCGTTCACTATAGAAACGGCATCCGTACAATTCCCGCCGTACAGACGACGTTAACATACGCTATCGAGATAGCGTATTCACGGGGGTACCGTCTTGAGACGGGGGTATGAACAGTGATCGTCATACCCTGCGCCAAACCTTCTACTCCCAATATAATCAACTAATAGTTGGTATATTAGCAGCACCTCAAGTAAGCCACTGCTTGAGGGCAGCGTTCGGCTCGCATCACCGACAGGAAGGCCAACCTCTCTTAGTTGGCTGAGGAACCTTCTTACCTTAGCGATGAGTGCGTCGTTACAGAAATTAAGGGTCGATTGTGCATAAAAGTAAGTTTTGACAGAAAGTAATGTGCTGGGAGTCAGTTGATAATATTCAGAAGTTAGATAGCCACCTAGTAACTTTCCCATAATCCCCTAGGGCTTTACGAACTAGGTACCATCCTTAACGAACCAACGCATTTTCCAAACACAATTTTTGTGTTCAAGTTTTATTAAAAAAGGTTTTTAAGGCTTGTTGCATTCTCTGGCATATGCATTTTGGCTCTGATACCAGCTGTGGCAGAACCACCTGAATTAATCCGGCTCAAACGCGCTAACCATCACCACAAGGGCAATTAGGGCTAACTCGCACTTCAAACGGAGTAATCCACTGGTCGGCCGGGTAACCTTCCGATACAACCACGGTTTTTGCCGATTGAAACCATACATACATGTACTCACACGAAGGTGAGCCCAGAGGATACAATATTCCATAAATTTTACATCACAGGTTCACCATAAATTATTATTACAATTGAGTTCGGATTCGTAAAACAAAGTACTTCAGAGTTTGAAATAATGAAGTTCTTCAGAGTTCAATGCAGCGAAAAAATAATGATAAACTACTCGACGATACAGGATGCCTCGATGAAGCCTGTACGAGACATCACTCGGCATTATCACCGTTGGCCGGGGGTGTATCCCTTTCCACCGACCAACCAGGAGGAAGGGTACAAGGCCAAGTCAAACTAGCAATCATATCCTCGAAAGTTTCACCTGAAAACAAACCACAAGCAAGGCTGAGTATACTAATACTCAGCAAGGCTTACCCGACTAGTGGAATATACTTAACCGACTCCTAGACATGCAAGGCTTTTGACTTGAGGGTTTGTTTTGCTGAAAAACATATACAAGTAGGTCCTTACTTTCAAATTTTAGCTCCAGATTCTAGTTTTCTTTAATCATTCTAGGTAAGCAACTATCCAATACCATACATGGTGGAAGAATTAATTTTTCATCCAACAAGATTAATCATTATCATTGTTCCTTTTCTTACTCTATGTGGTAAAAGGGTCAAGCAGTCTCAATAACCGCGAGAAACGGACGATTCGAATCGAATTTCTTAACCTTGCAAGGGAAACCTAAACACACGTCACGTGGTTACTCACAGAGTCACACGTGCAATTTTTCTCTTCAATTCCCGCTTCACGGAACAGGCCCACCGCCCTCGACTACACGTCCCCATGGCCTAGCCATGGCGGCACATGCACCCGCCATTAGCTAGATGTGAACGAATTCAAGACGGTGGGGAGTATATTCCAGCCTCGGTTCAATCCAGTACGTAAGCTTACCGATTACCATATTCTCGGCATGTGGTTAGTACGTTCAAAGACTTAACCACCACTACCACACACTGCGGCCTTAGCATTTTTCACTAAACAGACGGGGCCTCAATCATCAACATAAACATCGTACCATAGCCCCGTCCGTCAACCTTATGATGACAGCCTGTATTAAACATTCAACTCCTAAATTCTCGCGAGTGGCAGGGAATCACCCGACTTTTACCCGAGTCCTATTAGCATAGCATTCTATCAAACCTTACATCTAGTGTTCAGAGCATGGGTACCTAGGATCATGCGACTAAGTTTTCATTCAACTCCTATAAACTTAATGCACAAGTAAAGTAGAGTAATAATTTGCATAAGTTTAGGAAAATAGGGTTCATGCTCCGGGGCTTGCCTTCTTGGGTAAAGTTAGTTTGGGGCTCGTCTGAACTCGGGTTCGGGTCTTCGAAAGCTTCAGTTAGATTCACTTGGGCTTCACGCTGCTCACTCTCGGGCGCAGGCACCAACTCGTACGTTCCGTCGGCGAGAGTAGTCGATTCTATATGAATGCACAAGTGTAAGTTATAGTGATGGTTTATGACGATTATTTTTCTTCACGATAAAGTTGCAGTCCACAAAACATCGATTTGGTTGTGAAGTTACTTAGTTAAGATTTGTTTGGGCAATTGTTAATAGAGTATAACTTAAACTATTAACTTCATTAAACAAGAAGGGGTTGTGTTATATTGGAAACTTAATTTTCTAAGCACAACATGGATTAAACACAACTTCTGGACTAGGTAACTTCTGGTGATTAAATTTTTATTTAGAGCACATTATGCAGAGAAAAAAGCATTGTGAAAATTTCAGACATTTTCACGTAGAAAAATAATTATAAAAAATGTAATACACAGCTACTACTAGAACTTAGTTATTTTTATACAGAAGAAACCTTTCATGTATTGATGCTAAAACTTTTACAGGCTGTTAATCTATCCATATATGTGTTACTGTAAGCTTTTCAGATTTTACTGTGCAAGATACAAAGCATAAAAAATAGGACAAGACACACCTATTTTAATAAAGATTAATTTCTACAGGATGTTTTACAGGATTTCTGTGTATGAAACTTTTTATACAGCAAGAGCTACTCCAAGATGTCCCTCAGTAAAAAGATGAATATTTTCCAAGCACAGAAACTAATTATCTTTATTTAGTGCATTTTTCCCACCACAAAGTTATATAAATAAGTTACAGGGAGGAAAAAGGTTCTAAACTTTTTCTGTAGTATTTAGGCATCAATATAACAGCTCTGGAAATGTTTCACAACATGAATCACAATATAACAGCAGTTACAAATTAGTTTTATTATTTCATGTCATAAACAAGTTTTATTAAAAAGTTTAGCTAGAAATGGGTTCTGGTCCTAATATTTTTGCACTGGCCTACACATCAAGCAACCAATCTACTGTCCAAAAATCAGGTTCAGAACTGGTCTACAACAGTGGGTACAATTAAAGTCTATTAAACTTTCCAATTAATTTAGAGCAAGATATAGCAAACAACTGAAGGAAAACATGTAACAAAAGTTGTAGATTTTCATCTAAAGATACCAGAACAGTTGAGTTTGTATTTTTCCAATTTTTCTATGGTTTTATATGAATTTTACAAGTTCGCTACTTTTGAAATCAAAGTTTAAACACAGGTTTACAGATATGCCCCTGGAAACTTGCGCGCAGACTCTTTTAAAGATTTCAATAGTTGCAATTGGATCTCTAGGCGGCGCTAGCACGGCGGCCGGCCAGATTCCGGCGAGGGGGCTCGTCGGTGGCGAAGGGAAAAGGGTCATGGAGATCCAGGGAGGTGAGAGCTACCTTGAGGTGGGCTTGGTCGGTGTTGGGGGTTGCCGGAGGTGGCTCGTCGGCGCGGGTTGGGCGAGGAGCTGCAGCAGCTGGCTTGCCGGGCGGCGAGCGCGGCGACTGGCGGGACCCGGCGGGGACACGGGCACAGCGCGGCTTGTCCATTGGGCGCAGCGGGCGGCGAGCAGAGGCGCGCGTCGCCGGCATGCGCGTGGCATGCGTGGTGTGGGGAGGAGCGCGGCGTGGGGAGGAGCGCGGCGTGCGGGCACGGCCAGGCATTGGCTTGGCGCCTAGCACCGGTCAGGCATCGCCGGCCAAGTGGCCTGCGGCGACTGCGCGGCGGGCAGAGGGTCGGGCGAAGCGAGGGTCGGGCGAAGCCGAGGGTCGGGCGAAGCAAGGGGTCGGGCGAGCGTAGGGTCGGGCGAACGTAGAAGGAAGGGTCTGCAATAAAAATAGGAGAAAAGGCAGGGGCTGGTTTGCAAATTCAAGTGTTACTCAAATTTTTGTGTTGCAACTCAAAAATCTCTGAACATGAAAGTTGTTCAAAAGGAAAAGTTACACAAGTTTTGTTTCAGGCCAAAGTTCATTTGAGTCCTAGTTTAGAAGTTATTTTACAAACTCAAAGTATGGTTCGGAGGGCACGTCATTTCCTGGGCAAAAATTTGTATTCTTTCCTAGGCTTCAACTTAGACTTTTGTTTATCAAGTCAATAACGATATGCCTATTCAGATTTCGTAGCCATGTTTGCATCGATGTGAAAGTTATTTAATTTTTTTTATTAACGTACATGTACTTATGCAGATATACCCAACTATTTGCAATTCAAAGCAAAACTAATTTATAATTCATTTCTTTTAAACTTTTCTCAATTATTTATGCATCATGTTAAGCTAATGAGGCTTATTTCGTAATTTAAACACCTTAGGTGTTACACTCAGGCCTTCAACAACCTATGCCAGTACCCAGGCTATCACGCAGACACGGATGCTAAGAAGAGGGATCGTTTCTGGAGAGGATTGAGTGCCAAACTCAAGGAGCGACTGAACCTTGTCAAGGCTGATACATATAATGAGCTGGTAAACATGGCAATTACCCAAAAGGATTGTATTGTGGCTCACCGTGCCGAGAAGAAGAGAAAGGCGCCAGTTGGACCCTCGGGAGCTCAGCCATCGAGGTATCGCTTAGTGCAAAATGCTACGCCTACAGCTCCACAGAAGGCCTCTCAGCCAGGGTGTTGGATTGTTAGGCCCCCGCAGCAACAAGGTGTGCTACGACCCCTTGTGCCTCAGCAAACTGGACCAAGGCCCGCTACTCAGCAATTCCTTCGTCCAAACATCGCCAATCATTGTTTTAATTGTGGAAGTTCCAGTCATTTTGCCCGAGAATGCCCTCGGCCTAGGCAGCTAATTCAGGGCCAAGACTCTAACCAGAACAATAGGAACAAAGGCAAGAGGCAGACCATTCAGGTCAAACAAAGATGGATCAATTTCACCACTCTTGCAGAACTTCCTGAAGGAGCACCAGTAATGACGGGTACATTCTCTATCCATAACAAGCCTGCAGTTATATTGTTATATTCTGGTGCATCACATAGTTTCATTAGTGCAAAGTTTGGTGCAAAAGTAGGCTTGGACGTTTGTCACACAAAAGGGTCATATATGATATCAACACCGGGTAGAAAAATTGCTTCCAACCAAATAATAAGGCTGGTACCGATAAAATTGGGTAGTAAAATCATCAACACGGACCTTGTTCTCTTACCCCTTGAAGGCATGGATATTATTTTGGGTATGAATTGGATGACTATGCACGGAGTCATACTGGACCTTTCTTCCCGAGCTGTTGAAATAAAATCACCTAGTCACGGAACCACTACCCTTTACCTACCGTTCCGGGAGTGCATGAATTCTTGTGCTTTCGTGATGGAAGGAATCAACCTAGAGGATATTCCAGTGGTATGCGAGTATGTCGATGTTTTTCCGGATGATTTGCCAGGAATGCCACCAGATAGGGATATTGAGTTCGTTATTGAACTGCAACCAGGCACTGCCCCTATCTCCAAAGACCCTATAGGATGCCACCTAAGGAATTGGCCGAACTGAAAACAGAACTCCGAGAACTACTGGACAAAGGCTTCATTCGTCCTAGCACATCACCTTGGGGATGTCCAGCCCTTTTTGTAAAGAAAAAGGATGACAATTTAAGATTATGTGTGGACTACCGACCTCTCAATGCGGTAACCGTTAAGAATAAATACCCACTTCCCCGCATCGACGTTCTCTTTGACCAATTATCTGGAGCTAGAGTTTTCTCAAAGATTGATCTTCGATCTGGATATCATCAGATAAAGATTCGTCCATGCGATATTCCTAAGACCGCCTTTTCCACACGATATGGACTATATGAATTCTTGGTCATGTCCTTTGGTTTCACAAATGCCCCTGCCTACTTCATGTATCTCATGAATTCGGTATTCATGCCCGAGCTCGACAAATTCGTCGTAGTTTTCATTGACGACATCCTTATCTATTCCAAGAATGAGGAAGAGGATGCTAAGCACCTGCACATGGTTCTTCAGCGTCTCAGAGACCATCAACTCTATGCTAAATTTTCTAAGTGCGAATTCTTGTTGGATAGTGTGAAATTATTGGGTCACACTATTTCCAGCGAAGGCATAGCCATTGACCCCAGCAAGGTACAAGAAGTGATGGATTGGAAACCTGCTACCTCTGTTCATCAGATTCGCAGTTTTCTTGGTTTAGCAAATTACTATCGCCGTTTCATACCGGATTTCTCCAGGATTGCTAAGCCTATGACTGAACTATTGAAAAAGGGAGTAAAGTTTGTGTGGGATGAGAAATGTGAAGAAGCTTTCCACACTCTCAGAGAACATTTGACTACAGCCCTTGTGTTAGCTCAACCCGATAACACCAAGCCGTTCGATGTTTACTGTGACGCTTCTGGCACTGGTCTTGGTAGTGTGCTTATGCAAGAAAATCGAGTTATCGCCTATGCTTCACAAGCCCTTCGACCCCATGAGCAGAATTATCCGACCCATGATCTCGAGTTAGCAGCAGTCATTCATGCTCTAAAAATATGGAGACATTCTCTAATGGGTACTCATTGTAACGTCTACACCGATCACAAGAGTCTCAAATATATCTTCACCCAAGCCGATCTGAATATGAGACAAAGAAGATGGCTAGCATTAATCAAGGATTATGATCTCGAGGTGCACTATCATCCCGGCAAGGCCAATGTAGTCGCGAGTGCACTCAGCCGTAAGGCCCATTGCCATTGCCTATCAGTGGAATTCTATAATGAGACATTATGTTTAGAAATGAGGAAGCTTAGTTTGGAAATGATTTCCCAAGGCACCTTGCATCACATCTCAGTTGAGCCCACTCTTCACAACCAGATCAACATGGCACAACTACATGATGAAGGAGTTAAGATCATCAAACAAAAACTCTCTCTAGGAGAAGAGAAATACAAATGTTTCCACCAGGACCATAAGGGAGTTCCATGGTTCGAAAGTCGCATCGTCATTCCAAAGAATCATGAGCTCCGTAAGCAAATTCTTGATGAGGCACACCTTTCCAAATTTTTTATTCACCCCGGCAGTAGCAAAATGTATCAAGATCTTAGGCAAAATTTCTGGTGGACTAGAATACAAAGAAAAATCGCTAAATATGTCTCAGAATGTGACACATGCCAGAGAGTAAAGGCCAGCCACTGGAAAGTAGCCGGTACACTTCAACCTTTGCCTATACCCTCATGGAAATGGGAAGACATAAGTATGGATTTCATTGTTGGATTACCAAGTACCCCACTGAAACATGATTTCATATGGGTTATCATTGATAGGCTCACAATGACGTCACATTTTCTTCCGGTACACACCACCTATACTGCCAAGAAATATGCCGAGATTTATCTCAATCGCATTGTTTGCCTACATGGAGTACCGAAGACTATTATTTCCAATCGTGGTACTCAGTTTGTAGCGCGCTTTTCGGAACAATTGCAAGCTTCTCTTGGTACTAAATTGATTCGAAGCTCAGCCTATCATCCTCAAACTGACGGACAAACTGAAAGAGTGAACCAAATTCTTGAAGACATGCTTAGAGCTTGCGTCATTCAATATGGCAAGAGTTGGGACAAATGCCTATCCCTAGCAGAGTTCTCATATAACAATAGCTATCAAACGAGTTTGAAAATGGCACCATTTGAGGCCTTATACGGACGAAGGTGTCGAACCCCTTTGAGTTGGTCCCAGACCGGAGAACGCAAAATATTTGGACCAGACTTGGTAATCGAGGCAGAAGAAAAATTGAGAGTAATACAAGAAAACCTTAGAGCCGCACAATCCAGACAAAAGAGCTATTTCGACAGAAGGAGACAACCACTAAAATTTGAAGTTGGTGACCACGTCTACCTTCGAGTTTCACCAACAAAGGGTGTACAATGATTCGGAGTCAAGGGAAAACTATCTCCCCGTTATGTTGGTCCCTACGAAATCATCGAGAGCTGCGGACCCGTAGCCTATAGAATTCGACTGCCCCCTCAGCTTGCAGCCATCCATGATGTCTTTCATGTGTCTCAGCTCATGAAGTGTGTTCGACTCCGTACCGAGGTTGTGGAACAACAGGAAATATTGGTAGAGCCCGACCTCTCATATGTTGAGTATCCTATCAAAATCATGGATCAAAAAGAAAGAAGCAATAGAAGGAAAGTGATTGAAATGTACAAAATTCAATGGAATCATCACACTGAGGGAGAAGCCACATGGGATACTGAAAGCTATCTAAACCAAAATTTCTCGGGTTTTCTCAACTCTACCGAAGGTACACACACTGTCCACACTAAGCTTATTGTCCGAATCTCGGGACGAGATTCTTTTTAAGGGGGGAAGGCTGTAACACCTCAGGTGTTTAAATTACGAAATAAGCCTCATTAGCTTAACATGATGCATAGATAACTAGAAAAGTTTAAAAGAAACGAATTATAAATTTGTTTTGCTTTGAATTAAAATAGATGTGTATATGTGAATAAATACATGTACTTTAATCAAACAAATTAAATAACTCTCACCTCAACGCACTTGGCGGCGAAATTTAATAGACACACCATCGATGACAGGATAAACAAAAGTCTAGTTGAAGCCCAGGAGAGAATACAAATTTTTGCCCAGGAAATTTCGTGCCCTCCGAATCATACTTTTTGAGTTTTTAAAATAACTTCTAAACTAGAACTCAATTGAACTTTGGCCTGAAACGAAACTTGTGTAACTTTTCATTTTGAACAACTTTCATGTTCAGAGATTTTTGAGTTGCAACACAAAAATTTGAGAAACACTTGAATTTGCAAACCAGCCCCTGCCTTTTCTTCTATTTTCACTGTGGACCCTTCTTTCTCCGCCCCGCCCGACCCTCCGACGCGCAGTCGCCGCTGACCCTACGCTTCGCCCGACCCTACGCTTCGCCTGACTATGGCAGAACCACCTGAATTAATCCGGCTCAAGTGTATTAACCATCACCATTAAGGCAATCTCGGTTAACCCTACACTTCAAACGGAGTAATCCACTGGTCTGTCGGGTATAACCTCCCGATACAACCACGGTAGAGCGGATCGAATGCCATACATACAAACGCTCATGCGACGATGAGCCCAGAGAATACCACATTCCAGCAAATATTACAATACTATCATAAGTAAATATTACAGACCAAGTTTTGAGTTTAGAAACCAAGTACTTCAATGATCACTAGGAAGTTCTTCAGAGTTTAAGTTGCAGCGGAAAATTAAAACAACGAAAGCTACTCGACGATACAGGATGTCTCGGTGAAGCCCGTACGAGACATCACTCGGCATTATCTCCGTTGGACGGGGGCGTATCCCATTCCACCGACCAACCAGGGGGAAGAGTGCAGGGCCAAGTCAAGCTAGCAATCATATCTTCGAAGGTCTCACCTGAAAACGAGCCACAAGCAAGGCTGAGTATACTAATACTCAGCAAGACATACCCGTGTAGTGGAATCTACTCCACCGACTCTAGACATGCAAGGCTTTTTGGCTCAGGGGTTTGTTTTGCCGAAAAGCATCTACGAGTGGGTCCTTACTTTCAACTTTTAGCTCAAGATTCTAGTTTCATTAACCATTCTAGATAAGCAGCTATCCAATAGCATACATGGTGAAGCATTAAAATTTTCATCCAACCAGTCCATTCATCCTCATTGTTCCTCTTCTTACTCTGTGGGTAAAAATGGTTAAGCAGTCTCAATAGCCGTGAGAAACGGATGATTCGAATCGAATTTCTTAACCTTGCAAGGGAAACCTAAACACACATCACGTGGTTACTCACAGAGTCACACGTGCAACTTTTCCCCTTTCTTTCCGGGTCGTGGATCGGGGCTACCCTCCGAGAGTACAAGAGTCCCACGCCACGGTTCGCCGCCGGGTCGTGACCACTCTGTGCACTCGCCATATGCACATGGGACTGAAGTTCAAAGGGTAGGATGCCGTCCCCTTGCCGGGCCAATCAGGTACTTAAGCTTACCGATTCCCATAATCTCGGCATGTGTTTAGTACGTTCAAAGACTTAACCATCACTACCACACACTACGGCCTTAGCATTTTTCACTAGACAGACGGGCCTCAATCATAACCATCGTTCCATAGCCCGTCCGTGTCCTTATGATTTCCAGTGTGTAGTAAACATTCAACTCCTATTTTCTCGCGAGTGACAGGAAATCACTCGGCTTTTACCGGAGTCCTATTAGCACAGCATTCTATCGAATCTTACATCTAGTTTTCAAGCATGGGTTCCTAACATCATGCAACTAAGTTTTCATTCAACTCCTACAAACTTAATGCACAAGCAAAAGGGTAGTGAGTTGCATAATTTAGGAAAAGGAAAGGTTTACGCTCCGGGGCTTGCCTTCTTGCGAAAAGTTAGCTTGGGGCTCTTCCGAACTTGGGCTCGGGTCTTCAAGAGCTTCAGTTAGATTTGCTTGAGCTTCATGCTGCTCACTCTCGGACGTGGGCACCAGCTTGTAAGTTCTGTCGGCGAGAGTCGTCGATTCTACATGAATGCACAAGTTTAAGTCGTGGTGATGGTAAACGACACGATTTAAGTGTAATTACTACAGTGGATAGTTTCTAGTCATGAAACTTTGGATTCAGGCACATCAGGGAAAGATGTGCTTACTGTAAAATTTTCAGACAATTTCACGTAGCAGATTAATTATGAAAAATATATTACATAGTTGCTGTTAGATCCTTGTTCGTTTTGTACAGAACAAATGGTGCAACAACTGAGTCTAAGATTTTTACAGAGCTTTCATTTAAGCATGCAGGAGCTACTGTAATGTTTGTAGGATTTATTATGCAGTTTTCAAAGCATAGAAAATATGACATTACTTTCCTAGGTTATTCAAGGATTTATTTTTACCGGATCACACACAGGGTTTTTGTCCATGAAACATTTTACACAGCAACCTCTACCAAAGTGTATCTCCTAGTAAAAAGTTGTGAATTTTCCAAGCTAAGATACTATTTTCTGGATTTAATATATGTGATTAGCACATGAATCAAATAAATAGGTTCCTGTGAGATAAAAAGTCTCAACATTTTTCTATGGCATCTAGGTACCATTACACCAACATAGAAAAAGTTTCATTGGGTGATTCATAACCTAACTGCAGGGATAAAAATATTTAGCCACTTATGGTATGAAACTAAGTTTGATAAACAGTGTAGCTAGAGATGGAATTTGGGCCTGATCTTTTTACACAGTCCTAGACATCAAGCAACTAATTCACTGTCCAACTTTTAGGGTCAGTACTGATTTACAACAGTGGGTACAAAATAAGTCCATTAAAGCTTCCATTTAATGTAGAGCAAAATATGTTGAGAATCTTAGAAACTTTTTGTAACAAACGTTGTAGAGTCTATTCTAAGGAGTCCAGAACAGTTGAGTTTGTATTTTTCTGAATTTTCTACGATTTTATACGAATTTTACAAGTTCACTGAATTTGAATCTAGATTTGAAACATTCTTTTACAACTGGGTCCTTGAATTTTACGTGCAGACCCTTCTAAAGATTTAAATTCTTGCAATTGGGTCCTCGGGCGGCTCGGGTACGGTGGCCGGCCGAAATTCCGGCGAGGGGCTCGCCGGCGGCGAGGGGTGAGGGTTGGGGAAGGTTCAGGGGTGCGAGGGCTACCTCGTGGGGGTCTTGTTCGGGTGGGGGACGGCCGGGAATAGCTCGCCGGCGTTGGAGCAGAGGCGGCGGCGGCGGCGGCACGCATCGACGGCGGTGCTCCGGCGGGCTTGGGGCGGCCTGGTCCGGACGGAAAGCTTCAGTGGCGCGTGGGGAAGCTGCTCAGGGGCTTGGCTTGGGCGGAGGACGTCGGGGTCGAGCTGTCCACGGCGAGCAGGTGCGGCGGCGGCGGGGACAGCGCGGGCGGTGGCACTCCGGTGGTCCTGGGCGGCGTTGGGTGGGTCGGCGAGCTTCAGGGGGATGATGTAGTGGTGGCTGACGCTTTAATTTGGGCAGGGGGCGGCTGTGGAGGGCTGTCCACGGGCGGGCGGCGCTCGGCGGCGGCAATGGCGGCGGCGAGGTGTTCTGGTGGCTGTGGCTCGCGCGGGCAGCCGGGGGCGTGGCTTTTATAGGGGCAGGAGGGAGTGGGGGGTGTCTGGCGACGCGCGGGGTGGAAACACGGCGAGGGCGTGCCACTGGCCACGGCGGGCGGCAGCAGAACGCCGGCGCGGCGTGCGGCGAGCGGGGGGCGAACGACTGGTGGCCGGAGATTTGGCGTGGGCGCGAGGGGATAGCGCGGCGCGTGGATTGGGGAAGCAGCTCCTGCAGCGGCTCGGGCGGAGGACAGGCGCAGCGACGGGCGGGGCGCGGGAGTCGTGGCGGCACGGCGCGTCGCGGCGGTTGGGCGCGGCGAGCGGCGAGGCGGGGCGCGGCACGGCGTGCGCACGCGCGGACGCGTACTGGGCAGCGCGGCGGTGGGGAGGGGGCAAAGCCGTGCGTGGGGGAGAAGCGCGGCGGCCACTGGCCTGGCGCCTCGCGCCGGTCAGGCGTCGCCGGCCACCTGGCGGCGCTGTCGGGCGGGGAAGGGAGAGAGAGGGAGGAGCGAGGGGCCTGAATGCAAGAATTCAAAAAGTTTCAGGGGGCTGGGTGCAAACAAGGCGTTTTCTCCTCTTTCTAATTTGAATTTCAAAAACTTTTGAACATGAAAGTTGTTCAGAATAAAAAGTTCTACAAGTTTGGTTTCAGGCAACATCTCATTTGGCTTATGGTTTGAAAGTTAATTTAAAAATTCAAAAGTATCCAAATGTGCCCAAATTCAATTTGAATTTCAATTTAACTCGTTCTAATTCTTTTCACCCTTTTATTAGTTGGTTAAGCATAGGGTTAGGCTAATGACATTGATTTTAGAAATGTAATTTACCAGGGTTGTCACACCGACCCTCCGCCCGCCGCGCAGTTGCCGCTGGCCACTTGGCCGGCGATGCCTGACCGGTGCTGGGTGCCAAGCCAAAGCCTGGCAGCGCCCCGCTCGCACGCGCTCCTCCCAACGCTGCGACCATGCCCAGTCCGCGCACGCCACGGGCACGCCGGCGACGCGCGCCTCTGCTCGCCGCCCGCCGCGTCCAATGGCCGGCCCGCGCCGTGCCCATGTCCCCGCCGGGTCCCGCCAGTCGCCGTGCTCGCCGCCCGGCAAGCCAGCTGCTGCAGCTCCTCGCCCAACCCGCGCGCCGCGTGATCTCCCGCTCCCCACACCAAATCCTCAGCGCCCAATCCCCTGCCCACGCCCGCCGCACGCCGTGCCGGCTCTGCTCCCCGCCCACCGCGACCAGTAACACGCCCCTGTCGTGCCGCCCCTCCCTAGCGTTGCCCGGTCCTCTCCCTCCCTCCTACAGCCTAGAAAAGTCGACACAAGGCCACTCGTGCGCGCCTCAACCCACCAGAACGCCGCTGCCGCTGCCATTGCCGCACCACCCATTCGTGGAGTCCCATCCTCCAGCCTCCCACTGCCCAAACCCATCGCCCAGCAAGTTTGCCCTCCCTCCACTGAAGCTCACCAGCCTCTTCCCCGACCATCTCGACCGCCGGAGCACCGCCAGCGCCGCCCGCGTCGCCGCCGCTCCCCTGCTGCTCCGCGGACAGCCACTCCGAAGCTCCTCCGTCCAAGCCAAGCCTCAAAACGGGTTCCCCTCGACGCCGCGAAGCTCATCGACCAGCCCACGCCCTCCCCTCCTCGCCGAAGCACCGTCGCCGACACTCGGCACCATCGCCGCCCCTCTGCTCCGCGCCGACGAGCCACCTCCGGCCACCCCCAACCCCGACCAAGGCCACCCCAAGGTAGCTCTCACCTCCCTGGATCTCCCCAACCCTTTTCCCATCGCCGCCGACGAGCCCCCTCGCCGGAATCTGGCAAGCCGCCATGCCAGCGCAACCCAGGGACCCAATTGCAACGTTTGAAATCTTTAAAAGAGTCTGCACGCAAGTTTCGAGGGGCATAACTTTGAATTCAAAAACAGTGAACTTGTAAAATTCATATAAAATCATAGGAAAATCTGAAAAATACAAACTCAACTGTTCTGGAATTATTAGAAGAAAATCTACAACTTTTGTTACATGTTTTTCTTCAGTTGCTTGCTAAATCTTGCTCTAAATTAAATGGAATATTTAATAGACTTTAATTGTACCCACTATTCTAGACTAGTTCTAAATTTGATTTTTGGACAGTAGATTGGTTGCTTGATGTGTAAGCCAGTGTAAAAATATTAGGACCAGAACCCATCTCTACCTAACTTTTTGTTAAACTTTGTTCATGCCATGAAATAATAGAACTAATTTGTACCCGCTGTTATATTGTGATTCATGTTGTGAAACTTTTCCAGAGCTGTTATAGTGATGCCTAAATACCACATAAAAAGTTTAGAACCTTTTTCGTCTATGTAGCCTATTTATATAATTTTGTGGTAGGAAACATGCACTAATTCAAATAATTAGTTTCTGTACTTGGAAAATGTTCAACTTTTTACTGTAGGACTCCTTAGAGTAGCTCTTGCTGTATAAAAAGTTTCATACACAGAAGCCCTGTAAGACATCCTATAGAAATTAATCTTTATTAAAATAGGTGTATCTTGTCCTATTTATTATGCTTTGTATCTTGCACAGTTAAAGATTGCCCAAGAAATCGTAACTAAGTAACTTTACAACCAAATCTATGTTTTTGTGGACTGCAACTTTATCGTGAAGGAAAATAATCGTCATATACCATCACTACAACTTACACTTGTGCATTCATATAGAATTGACTACTCTCGCCAATGGAACGTACGAGCTGGTGCCCGCGTCCGAGAGTGAGCAGCGTGAAGCTCAAGTGAATCTAACTGAAGCTTTCGAAGACCCGAACCTGAGTTTGGACGAGCCCCAAACTAACTTTACCCAAGAAGGCAAGCCCGGAGCATGAACCCTATTTTCTAAATTATGCAACTTATTACTCTACTTTACTTGTGCATTAAGTTTATAGGAGTTGAATGAGAACTTAGTTGCATGATCCTAGGTACCCATGCTCTGAACACTAGATGTAAGGTTTGATAGAATGCTATGCTAATAGGACTCCGGTAAAAGTCGAGTGGTTTCCTATCACTCGCGAGAATTTATGTTGATGATTGAGGCCCTGTCTGTTTAGTGAAAAATGCTAAGGCCGCAGTGTGTGGTAGTGGTGGTTAAGTCTCTGAATGTACTAACCACATGCCGAGAATATGGTGATCGGTAAGCTTAAGTACCGGATTGAACCGAGGCCAGAATATACTCCCCACCGTCTTGAATTCATTCACATCTAGCTAATGGCGGGTGCATGTGCCGCCATGGCCGGGTCCATGGGGACGTGTAGTCGAGGGCGGTGGACCTGTTCCGTGAAGCGGGAATTGAAGGGAAAAGTTGCACGTGTGACTCTGTGAGTAACCACGTGATGTGTGTTTAGGTTTCCCTTGCAAGGTTAAGAAATTCGATTCGAATCGTCCATTTCTCGCGGTTATTGAGACTTCTTGACCCTTTTACCACATAGAGTAAGAAGAGGAACAATGATGATGATTAATCTTATTGGATGAAAAATTAATTCTTTCACCATGTATGATATTGGATAGTTGCTTACCTAGAATGGTTAAAGAAAACTAGAATCTGGAGCCAAAAAGTAAGGACCTACTTGTATATGCTTTTCGACAAAACAAACCCCTCGAGCCAAAAAGCCTTGAATGTCTAGGAGTCGGCTAAGTATATTCCACTAGTCGGGTAAGCCTTGCTGAGTATTAGTATACTCAGCCTTTCTTGTGGCTCATTTTCAGGTGATACTTTCAAGGATATGATCGCTAGTTTGACTTGGTCGTGTACTCTTCCTCCTGGTTGGTCGGTGGAATGGGATGCGCCTCCGGCCAACGATGATAATGCCGAGTGATGTCTCGTACGGGCTTCATCGAGACATCGTGTATCGTCGAGTAGTTTATCATTATTTTTCCACTGTATTGAACTCTGAAGAACGCAATTACTTTGAAACTCTGAAGTACCTTGTTTTACGAATTCGAACTCAGTTGTAATAATAATTTATGATGAACTCTGTGATGTAAAATCTATGGAATGTTGTATCCTCTGGGCTCACCTTCGTGCGAGTACATGTATGTGTGGTTTCGATCGGCAAAAATCGTGGTTGTCTCGGGAGGTTACCCGATAGACCAATGGATTATTCCATTTGAAGTGCGAGTTAGCCCTGATTGCTCTCGTGGTGATGGTTAGCGCGCTTGAGCCAGATTAATTCAGATGGTTCTGCCACACTGTCAATACCATCCTGGAAATGGGAAGACATCAGTATGGACTTCATTGTTGGTTTGCCCAATACATCCCAGAAACACGATTTTATATGGGTTATTGTTGATAGACTTACAAAGATCGCTCATTTTATTCCCGTACACACCACTTATAATGCCAAAAGATACACTGAGATATATCTGGATCGTATTGTTTGTCTACACGGTGTACCAAAGAAAAATCATTTCTGATCGCGGTACTCAGTTCGTAGCACGCTTTTGGGAACAATTGCAAGAATCTCTTGGTACCAAACTAATCCGAAGCTCAGCTTATCATTCTCCGACCGACGACCAAACCGAAAGAGTAAATCAAATTCTCGAAGACATGCTTAGAGCTTGTGTCATTCGTTATGACAAAAATTGGGACAAATGCTTATCTTTAGCAGAGTTCTCATATAACAACAGCTATCAAGCAAGCCTAAAAATGGCACCATTCGAGGTATTGTATGGTTGGAGGTGTCGAACTCCATTGAGCTGGTCACAAACTGGAGAGAGCACAAAATCTTTGGACCAGACTTGGTAGTCGAGGCAGAAGAAAAAGTAAGAGTTATCCAAGAAAATCTTAAAGCAGCCCAATCTCGACAAAAGAGCTATTTTGATAAGAGGAGAAAACCCTTAAAATTCTACGTTGGTGATCATGTCTACCTTCGGGTTTCACCAACCAAGGGTGTGCAATGATTTGGAGTGAAAGGAAAGTTAGCCCCTCATTATGTTGGTCCGTATGAAATCATTGAAGAATGTGGACCCGTGGCCTATAGAGTGCGACTTCCTTCGCAACTTGCAGCCATTCATGACGTTTTTCAGTTCTCTCAACTAAAGGAATGTGTCAGAGTTCCTACCAAAATTGTTGAACAACAAGAAATCACGGTTGAACTAGACCTCTCTTATGTTGAGCAACCCATCAAAATCCTTGACCAAAAGGAAAGAAGTACCCGAAGAGCGATGATTAAAATGTATAAAATTCAGTGGAACCATCACACTGAAGAAGAGGCCACATGGGAAACTGAAAATTATCTCAATCAAAATTTTCCTGGTTTTCTTGGTTCCATCCAAGGTACACACTTTCTGCACTTAGATTTTATCCGAATCTCGGGGCGAGATTCTTTTTAAGGGGGGTTGGCTGTGATACCCTGGGTGTCGAAAAGGCTAAACAAAAGATCCATAACATGAAATCAGGCACAAAAATAGCAATAAAAGTATACAACCACCTATCAGAATCTACCTTTCAAGCAAAAGTATATGTGTATATGTATATATGCATATACATTTGAAATCTTGCAAACAAACCCTTGTAACTTTCCAATTTGATCACAAATGACTCTAAAAATTTAATGGCACATCAGTCATAACAAGAGCAACAAAAGTCTAGTTGAACTCAAGGGCTAAAAGTGCAAAAATTCACATGAAATGACATGTCATTTAAATACTAGTTTTCGGAAATTGAAAATAACTTTTTATACATTGCTCAAATAAACACAGACATAAAAGACAAAATGTATATCTTGAAAAGTTGAACAAAAATGGTATTCAAATATTCTTGATTTGACCTTGGGAAGAATGAGTTTTAGCTCCTTTTTCACCTAGGCCCCCGCTATTTTTGCTTCTCGCGCATAAGTCCCATCACCTTCTCCCTCCTCTCTCCTCCCACTGCCCTATCCCATCGCCGGCAGGCCAGCTGGCTGGTGCACCCTGGCGCAACAGAGGCCGCCCGGCCAACTGGGCCTGCCAGCATCGGGAGATCTCCCGCTAGCCCACAAAATCTCGCTCTCCCCCTCAGGAAGCCTCCACGCAGCGGCATTCTTCTACCGCGGGCGCTGTTGGCACCACGGCGAGCCCTGCCGGCGCCAGCGCGGCAGCCGCGCCCCTGGTTTTGCCCCCTGATTGCGCCCTCCCCAGCAGCTCGAGCCCAGGCCGCCATCCTCCCTCTCGCGCCTATAAAAGCCCCACCCGAGGCCCCTAAGCTCGCCACCCCAACCCCAACTCTGGCGAGCAGTCACCCGCGCGTGGACGCGTCGCTCCGCCCCCATATTGCCCAAACCAACCCTCCCATCACCTTCTCCGCCTCACACCAAGGATGCACGGCCGGTCCCCGCGCCGTCTTCCTCACCGGACCGCCGCCACCAGCATCCGCACCCGCCGCCGGTTCTGTGCCACCGCCGGCAAGCCCCCTCGGTCCACCCTTCCCACCCAAGGCCACAAACAGGTGCGGTTTGTTTCCTTCTTGCCTCTCCCACCTTCGCCCCTTGCCGCCGGTAACCCTAGCTGCCGAAATTTGGCTGGTCGCCGTCGTTCCCCTGCACCAAGGACCCATTCGCTTCGATTTCAATATTCCCGAGAAGATTTCTATAAACTCTCAGGGACTCATTTGTAAACCAGAAACTAGAACTTTGAAAACCAATCTATAAACTTTGAAAATGCAAAACAACTCACAGAAAAATTCTAAAAATACAAACTAAGATGTTCTGAACTCCTTAAGTTAAGATCTACAACTTTGTAAAAGGATCTTGGACTGTTTCTACATAATTTTAGTTGTAGATTTAAATCAAGTTTCAATGTCTTTTAATTGTTCCAAGAGTTTCAGGAAAGAACTTCTCATGAGTTTTGGATGGTAGCTTCAGTACTAAGAGCAAAGTCTTTCATAAAATTTTCATGCACAGAATCCAATCACAACTAGATGTTTCGAGTACTTTTGTTATATGCTAGATCTAGTTAAACTAGATTTTTAGCCTCTGATTCTTGCATAGGAAAAATCTACAAATTTTATAGTGGCCTACTCATGCAAGTAAGTTTGTTTAGTAAAATGTTGAGCATCAGTTCTTGCATGGTTTGTTCTATACAAATAGATCTTGATCCTAGCAGTAGTCGTTTAATATATTTTTCATGATTAACGTGCTAAATAAAAATGGCTAAAAATTTTACAGTGAGTTTGTACTTAAGTAACATCCTCTACATAAAAATCTCAACCCCAGAAACTACGTCTACGAGTAGTTTTGGTTAACCCATGCTTACTGTTGAAAATGGTCGTTTACAACATGACAAAACCACTCAGTTACTTAATAAAGTCATTTAATCCAAATAAGTACTCGATAAATGACTGCCCAAGGAAAAAAAATGAAGTGCTCGACTACTTAACTTGATTTTTGTTGAATAACTACTTTATAGTGAAATAATTATTGATATTGTACCGTTAAACCACTCATACATGTGCATTCATATACAATCGACTACTCTCCCCGACGGAACCTACGAGCTGGTGCCCGAGTCCAAGGGTGAGCAGCGCGAAGCTCAAGTTAATCTAACCGAAGTCGCTAAAGACCCGAACCAAAGTTCGGAAGAACCCCCGACTAGTTTTGCCCAAGAAGGCAAGCCCAGTGCATGATCCCAGTGTTTCAATTTATGCAACTACTGTTCCTTTTTACCTGTGCATTTAAGTTCATAGGATTTGATTGGAACCCTAGCTGCATGATCCTAGGCACCTATGTAATGAATACTAGAACTGGAAGTTCGAGTGGATGCTTTGCTAATAGGTTCGGTAAAAGTCGAGTGGTTTCCTACCACTCGCGAGAATTATAGGAGTTGAATGTTTTACCACATACTGCAACTATAAGGTCGACGGGGGCGGGGCTGTGGTATGATACTCATGGTTGAGGCCCCGTATGAATAGAGAAAAATGCTAAGGCCGCGGTGTGTGGTAGTGGTGGTTAAGCGTTTGTACGTACTAACCACATGTCGAAAATATGGTACTCAATAAGCTTAAGTACCTGATTGGCCCGACAAGTGGACTTTACTCTCACCCTACTTGAACGAAGTTCAGATGCATATACACATGCGAGTGCAGAGCGTGCCTCTGTAGTCGGGTAAGGTGACCCTGATCCACAACCCGGAAAGAAAGGGGAAAAGTTGCTTGGGGTGACCCTTCGGTACTCCAGGCGTGTGTGTTAGGTTTACCTTGCAAGGTTAAGAAATTCGATTCGAATCGTCCATTTCTCGTGGTAATTGAGACTGCTTAATACTTCTACCACATAGAGTAACAAGAGGAACTATGGCTATGATGAAACTTGTTGGATGATTAGTTGTTTTCCACCATATTTGGTTAGAGATAGATGCTCACTTAGAATAGTTAAATGAACTAGAATATTGAAAGCTAAAATATGAAATTAAGGACTTACTCTTTGTTGCTTTTCAGTAAAAAGAAACCCTAGAACCTTAGAGCCATGCATGCTTAGGAGTCAGTATTTACATACCACTAGTCGGGTAAGCATTGCTCAGTATTAGTATACTTAGGCTTGCTTGTGGCAATATTTTTAGGTGTGTCTTTTGAAGATATGATAGCTGGTTTGACATGGCCTTGTACCTTGCCTCGTGGTTGGTCCGTGGAGTGGGATCCGTCCCCAGCCAACAATGACTCTGCCGAGTGATGCCACGTATGGGCTTCATCGTGGTATCCGAATCGACGATAGATGATAGTGTTTTCTTTCTGCTGCTTTGAACTCTGAGTAAAGTTCTTAGGTTTGAACTCTGAATTACTCATTTTATGAACTCGGCTTGTAATAAATAATTGTCAAACTTATGAGATAAAAGCTATGGAATGTTGTAATCTCTGGACTTGCCTTCGTGCAAGTTAAGTGTACGCTTTGTTTTGATCAAAATTTTCAGTGGTCGCATCGGGATTTACCCGACAGACTGTCGGATTACTCCATTTGAAGTGCATGGTAGCTATCTCGCCTTTATGGATGATGGTTAGTTCACTTGAGCCGGATTAATTCAGGCGGTTCTGCCACAGCTGGTATCAGAGTGAAAAGTGTACACCAGAGTATGCAACAAACCAATCGCAACGCCCTTTGTGGATCGAGTGGTTACTTTCATTTGCAACATCTTACACCATTTTGGCTTCCCCAACATTATCATTACAGATCTGGGATCCAATTTCCACTCGCATCAGTTCTGGGATTTCTGTGAACGCGGTTCCATTGAAGTCTAATATGTTTCAGTGGCTCACCCGCGGACTAACGGCCAGGTTGAGCGCGCCAACGGTTTGATTCTTGATGGATTTAAAAAATGACTCTATGACGAGAACAACAAAAAGGGAGGAAAGTGGATAGATGAGATCTCATCAGTAGTCTGGGGGCTTCGCACACAACCAAGCAAAGCCACAGGACAGTCACCTTTGTTTCTCGTATACGGGTCTGAAGCTATATTACCAGCTGACGTGATGTGGAAGTCTCCATGACTGGCGATGTTTGAAGAAGGCGAGGCTGACACCACAAGACATCTCGAGCTCGATTCAGCTGAAGAATTCAGATGCAACGTCTTGTTCCAGTCGGCCCGCTACTTACAAGGAGTCTGTCGTTACCACGACCGGAACATTCAACGACGCTCTTTCAATGTTGGAGATGTGGTTCTTCGACGAATCCAGGATGACACCGGGTTACACAAGCTTAACTCACGATGGGAAAGGCCTTTCATCGAGCACAAGATTACAGGCCCTGGATCTTATCGTTTATAGTACCCTGATGGCCATGAGGTTCCTAATTCTTGGAATATCGAGCATCTACGCCGTTTTCATCCTTGATCAACTGGGACACCTTCTTTTGGTGCTTGGAGATTAATACTTCCAGTACAACTCCGTTTTACTGGTTTACGACTGGTATTACGAGCAAGTTTGCTGAAGGGGCCTCGCTCCCATACTTCCAGTAACTAATTACTAGTTTCCGACTAGTATCTTGGGTTACTGAAGGGGTCTTGCGCTCATACTTCTAGTACTACTCCGTTTTACTGTTTTACGACTAGTATTACGCGCAAGTTTGCTGAAGGGGCCTCGCTCCCATACTTCTAGTAACTAATTACTAGTTTCCGACTAGTATCTTGTGTTACTGAAGGGGCCTTGCTCCCATACTCCAAGTACCTAATTACTATTGCATGACTAGTATTTTGGATTTCTAAAGGGCCTTGGTGCTTATACTTCCAGTACAACTCCGTTTTATTGGTTTACGACTAGTATTACGTGCAAGTTTGCTGAAGGGGCATCGCTCCCATATTTCTAGTAACTAATTACTAGTTTCCGACTAGTATCTTGGGTTACTGAAGGGGCCTTGCGCTCATACTTGCAGTACAACTCCGTTTTATTAGTTTACGACTAGTATTACGTGCAAGTTTGCTGAAGAAGCCTAGCTCCCATATTTCTAGTAACATATTACTAGTTTTCGACTCGTACACTATGTTACTCAAGGGGCCTCGCTCCCATGGCAAGGAGTTTACTAGTTTACGACTAGTTCTATACTTGTTCGACTACTTCGACTACTCATCTCGCCTAGAACCCTCGTCTGGACCGACTCCGACTAGATGGCTTCATTGACTGTTCAAGATCCAGCGGCTACTTCACCGATACCTGGGCTCGGGGGCTGGTGCCACTACAGCTATGTCCTATGATACTCATCTGGCTCCTTGGCTCGGGGGCTCGATGGGACAAGGCACTCAGCGTGCTTGAAGGGACAATTTTCATGCTTAAACGTTGGATGCTGTAAAACTACTCGACAATACCCGATCCAAGAGGCTTTTTAAGATTTATCTTGGGTAGATGTTTGTTAACCATTATTTCAGGGATTTTATTCCGAAATAAGGGGTTTGTTCAGAATATTACCCAGAGATCTTATTTAGTCATTGACTCAGGGAACAAAGATTGATTTGGGGGGTACTTTTAGGCGTTTGATGGAGAAGTTATTTGTTTAACCATTTTTTAGGGAATTCATCCCGAAAAAAGAGGTTTTCAAATTTATTGAACCGATTTTCCCATCTTCACCATCAAATCTTTACCGTCATATATTGCATGCCACGATTCTTTGAATCCTTTATTCCAAACCTTGGGGATTTGGATTCAAGGTTCGGGGGCTGCGGGACACGTGTCATCAGCGACTTATTTTTCAAATCTGCTTGAAGATAAGGACACAAGACTCAAGATTAAATTGACCCTCAGCCTGATTCTACGAGTCAACCTAAGGCTCGGGGGCTACTCCATATGGAGTGCGAGTTTAATCGCACCCCATATAAAAGAAGACTTGACAAACTACTCGGGCATGAGCACCTCACAGCCTCTACGCAGCCAAGGAAGTACTCGGAAGACACTTTCAGGATCAAGTGTGGGAGGACTTGAAGTCGTCTTCAGAAGTACACGGACACCTGCAGTACTCGACTACGGAGAGCTCGGGGGCTTGTTAGACCCGGGCACACGGGACTGTGCACGGGGCGTACTTCTCCTAGGAAACGGGATGGGACATGGCCCACGCCCTACATCTGTTGTAACTACTCGTAGTGCAGTACAGTAGTGAAACTAGTCGGACACGGTAGGAAACTACCCGAGAAGTACTCGGGTAGGACTCTTGGGCTTGTACCTGACTAGAACTTCCATGTAAACTTGTCCCCCTAGACTATATAAGGGTGGACAGGGACCCCCTCCAAATAGAGGAGATCACCCGATTACCATCAAAGGCAATACCAACCACACAAGACGTAGGGTACTATGCTCTCGGCGGCCCGAACCTGTCTAAACCTTGTGTTCCTTGCACCTTCGAGTTCCTGATGTCGGCGACACCCTACCTACAAACTCACCACCTCAGGGGTATCCCTCGGTGGGCATGGTGGTAAAACACCGACACCCTGGTTGCACTAGCGATTGTCGTTCCTCCAGTATCCGGGGCCTCCTCTGGGGGTGTGACTTATCTGCGCAGTGTCACCATGGCGCTCAGACCTCGAGGGCATGTTCCGAGTGGAAGACACTAGATGTTGCCCATCGAGTTGCACGAGCGCGTGCTGGGTTAGATACTGCAGCCTTTGTATCTGGGGGTTGGGTGGTAGTTGTTGAGCTAGGATCGCTGCTTCTGCAATGGCGCCAATGGGTGTACGATACTCCCGATCCGCAGCTGCTGCAAAAGCGTTGTTGAGGTTCCTTTGGTACATTGGATTGCGAGCGCAGTTTTCCTCGATCCGCCTGCGCTGGGCGCTCTTGGCGTTCTTCAGCCGTCGGATCCTTCTGTGCTCCTAATTCTCATCCTGGGGGCATCTGCTGTACGCTCATTGGTAGAGATGTTCGCGAGTAGTTCATCGTCGTACTCGGGACCCGGCTCGTCATCATCCGCGTTGCAAAGGGAAGCCATGTAGACTTGACGATCCGACGAGTTGTCAGCTTTGTGGCTGTACTCAAGTAGCTCTATGCTACCCTCTCCCTCTTCCGAGATGGGAGAGAGAGGTTTGCCCTCCACGAAGGGCAGTTCCTGCGTGATGGCCACAACGTGAGAATCGTAGTTGAGTAGTTCGGAGGGCTCTAAGCCCTTCCAGTACACAAAATGGCCTTGCAGCGTAGATGTTATAGTTAAACCTAGATGACTGCCCGGAAACAATTCGGGGTAGTCATCGGGTTGCGAGTGGTTGTCGAGAGCGGGGGGCCCCCGACAAGCGGTGGTTCCCTCGTCTTCGAGTCCTCCTTTGCTTTGGCTTGAAGGTGTAGTACTAATAGATGAGTACTCTTCGTTGGAGTTCGAGTAGTTGTCAAAAACGAGGGGCCCCTGACAGGCGGTGGCTCCCGCGTCCTTGAGCTTGAGAAAAAGATCTAAGTCCTCCTCCAAGTCAGAGAGAGACTTGGATTGTGTGGTCCCCTCAAATCAATTTGAGTCCGATCCGACCAGTTCTGATGCAGCACGAGTGGAAGTCACATCGAAAATGGACATCTTTTCGATCTGCAAGACTAGATCGGGGAGCAGCAACTCGTCGAGGTTGTCGATGAACTCGTCGAGGTCGCTGTGTCGAGTTCGTGTAGAGGCCTCCTGATGAGGACATCAATAACATGGATATGACCATATTAGTGCCTTCTTGCCCAAAGGTGAATCAACTCTATATCAAGATTAAATTCCATACATTTGAACAATTAATGCTGCACTATGATTTCTGTGCATTCTCATTTTCAGAATTACTCGACTGGATAAATCTGTGTGTGAAAATTACATGGAAAACATGGAGGACCAAAGAAATTGATTGGGGACCAAGCCCAAGTCTTCCCAATGTTCGCCACCAGGCCACCACGTCACTTTTGGTGCAAGGGAAGAAAGAGTCCAAATCCAACACGTTTTGGATGTTGTATTCGGACTGCAGGACAGAACCAAGTTGTAATGGCTGCCATGACTTCATATGGACTCCGATTGGGGCGTTCTTAGACTTCACGGAAAGCTTATAAAGTCTAATTTCATATGGATCCAGACTCATGTCCATATATTCTCTGAGGCGGCAGCAATCGTTGAGTTACTACAGAGAACTTTTCTGTTCACGGTGCTGCGTCACCTAATTTTGGCCTGATGGGCTGTGTATCAAGTGGGGCCAAATAGGGGCGCGTCCTAGGGTTTAGGGATGACCTCCACCATGTCCTGGTCGTCCTCTACCCTCTCATATACCGCCATAGCCGCCATAAACAGATTGGGTTTTGTTTAGATCAAGTTTAGCTCTCGCTACTTGCTGGTAAGCGCGCGTGCTGGATCAGCCGCCCGTCTTCCTATCTTCGGAACCCCACCTTATTGAAGATTGAGTTTGAAACCTTCATTTACATCTGGTAATTCAGTACTTGTTCTACTTGTTCTTCCTAGTTCTTCGATTGCTTGCAGGACGAGTGCCCTAGTGGCCGGAGTGTTGCGCTCCACAAGATCGCGACAGCCATATGAGGTGGTGTATTGGTTGCCAAGGTGCAGTGTCCCTGGAAGGCTGTAGTCGGGCCGTGAACATCGTCTTCTCCATCAATCGAGTTATCCTACGCCTCTCATCGAAATATCACTAACATGGATACGACCACATTAGTGCCTTCTTGCCCAAAGGTGAATCAGCTCTATATCAAGATTAAATTTGATACATTTGAACAATTAATGTTGCACTATGATTTCTGTGCATTCTCATTTTCAGAATTACTCGACTGGATAAAGCCGTGTGTGGAAATTATATGGAAAATATGGAGGACCAAGGAAATTGATTGGGGACCAAGCCCAAGTCTTTCCAATATTCTCCACCAGGCCACCACGTCACTTTTGGTGCAAGGAAAGAAAGAGTCCAAATCCAACACGTTTTGGATGTTGGATTCGGACTGCAGAACAGAACCAAGTTGTAATGGCGGCCACAACTTCATACGGACTCCGATTGGGGCGTTCATGGACTTCACATCTTATAAAGTCTACTTTCATATGGATCCGGACTCATGTCCATATTTTCTCCGAGGCGGCCGCAATCATTGATTTACTACAGAGACTTTTACTGTCCACGGTGCGGCGTCACCTAATTTTGGCCCGATGGGCTGTGTATCAAGTGGGGGCCAATAGTGTCACACCTCTGGTGTTTAGAAAAACCATTAGACGCAAATCATCCACAAATCATGTTAGCATATGCATTTTAGCATTTATTCATTGATAAATAGGCATAAAAGTGCTAAATATGAATTTTATGCTCAAATATTGCTTAGTATGTCAAATTCATCAATTGTGACTCATAAACATGGTTGAACTATGAAACCAATTCAAAACTTTAGTTTAGACATCACTCATATGAAAACTAAAAGTGTTGGAACTTCCAAAGTACCTATTTTGAGAAGCTAATTAAAATATATTTTGCTAAACACTTGGAATTCGGTCAACAGCAAATTGATAGTCCAATATGTGTACTTTAATATGAATATGATCTTAACATGTGAAAACTTGATTATATAGTTCAAAATGTCAGTCAAATACTGGTCGAACCCCTGTTTCACTCACCTCTGAAATTTGGTTAAGTCTGTTATCTGACAGCTAGACGCCATATTTTTTAGATTTTGTTTCTCCAAATTCTTCTAGCCAACTATCCAATGTTTTTGCACAACTTTGTAGTCCTATATCCCAACCTAATATTCACAGCAAGTTTGAATTGATCACTTCATATTTTGGTGCTTGAAATCAATCTCAAACTTCGCTAAAATAAATAGACTGCACATGACTGAAAAATTCAGAATTCGTCATGTTTTTGGCTGATTTCGGGGCTTTATAACTTCTGAAATGTGAACAATTAGAACTTGCACTCTTAATAAAAGTTATAGATATATGTTAGGGCTAAAACTTTGATATTGACCATTTGATCCAGTTATATACAAAAATTTAACGTTTTTATGGGACAGACATGGATGTTTTAGCGTTGATGAAACCTGAACTGAATCAGCCATCTATGGCTGTTCCTGTGCTGCCGTCAGACCGTCGCTGACACGCGGCGATGTGGTCCTGCAGCGGCACCACGGCCTTGCCACGAGCACCCCCAACACACCCACTCTTCGCTCGCCTGCACCACAAACCCATAGCCCGGCCAGACATCTTCTCCCTCTCTCTCCTTTTCATTCTTTCTTCCGGTTCCTGTCAAAGAACACCATGGCCACCAGTACTGCTCCGGCCAAATCCATGAGCCTCCAGCCATAGAAACCAAATCGCCACCATCCACACCTCCACAGCCTACCTACTTCCATTCTCCCCCACTTGTTCCCCTGAGAATCCATGGCCAGGGATTGAAGATCTCGACCATCAGACCGCCATTGCCGAACACCTACACCCCACACCGTCGAAGTACCACCTCCAGCCATCATTCTCGTCGTCCAACCATAAAATTCGATTGCTGGTGAGCCACTGATGCTCATGCTCTCCTTATTTCGCGACGTTCGCTATTGGTTTCGCCGGAACGCGGCCATGTCGCTCGTCCGCGCAGCCGTGGGCGCCGCTGCTCATCGCCAGCCATCGCCGGCCAGTCTTTTGGCTGTCATGGGTGGCGTTGCAGGTGTCCCAGGCTGCAGCAAAGCTGCTGGTGCCGAACCTCGCTGCCAGTTGGCCTCACCGTCGCTCCAGGCGATGGCCTGTCAAGGTCCGGGAATGGCTGGCTATGGCTACTCGGACTCCAACGAAGAGTACTCCCCGCACGGTACTACACCTTCAAGCCGGTTCTGAAAAGGACTCGGGGATGAGGGAGTCACCGCTTGTCGGGCGGCCCCCGCCCTTAAAAACCACTCGCAACCCGATGGCCACACCGAATCTTTTTCGGGCAGCCTTCTGGGTTTAACCATCACTTCAATGCTGCAAGGATGTTTCGTGTACTAGAAGGGCTTTGAGCCCTCCGAACTACTCGATTACGAATCCCGCCTTGTGGCCTTCAAACAGGAACTACCCTTCCAGGAGGGTAGACCCCTCTCTCCCATTGCGGAAGAAGGAGAAAGTAGCACGGAGCTACTCGAGTACAGCCTTAGGGCTAACCACTCGCCGGATCGTCAAGTCTGCATGGCCTCCCTTTGCAACGAGGAGGACGACGAGCTGGACCCCCAGTACGACAACGAACAACTTGTGGATGTCTCAGCCGATGAGCCCACAGCTGATGCTCCCCAAGATGAAGTCGAGGAGCACCGAAGGATCCGGCGGACAAAGAGCGCCAAGCGCGCTCAACGCAGGCACAACATGCAGAATCACGCCCGCGAACCAAGGGATCTTAACAACGCTTTTGCAGCAGTCGCAGATCGTGAGTACCGTACGCTAATTGACGCCATTGTAGAAGCATCACTCTTAGCTCAACAACTCCCATCCAATCCTCAGATACAAAGGCTGCAGTACTTGACCCAGTGCGCGCTCGTGCAACTCGATGGGCAACATCCAGTGTCTTCCACTTGGTATCAGCCCTCAGGGTCTGAGCGCCATGGCGATACCGCGCTGGTCACTCGCACCCCTGGAGGAGGCCCAGGGAGCCGGAGGAACGACAACCACCAGCGCAATGAGGGCCACCCGTCTACGCGTGGCAACAACGAGCAAGAAGTACAACAACCCACTCGCAACCAGCGTGGGGTAAGGCATCACGGCCAAGATCCACTCGAGGCCAACCTTCATGATGCCCCCATGATCGACCTCAAGCAGAAGATCAATGAAAGCCGCAACGCATGGCTTGTCATTGAAGTGAGGAGAAGGGACCGTACCTGTGACAACCCTGGTAAAAATTTCATTTCTAAAATCAGTATCATTAGCCTAACCCTATGCTTAAACCAACTAATAAAAGGGTGGAAAGAATTAGAACGAGTTCAGTTGGAATTCCAATTTAAATTGAGCACATTGGTTACGTTTGAACATTTAAATTTAACTTTCAAACCATAAGCCAAATGAGATTTTGCCTGAAACCAAAGTTGTAGAACTTTTTATTTTGAACAACTTTCGTGTTCAAAAGTTTTTGAAATTCAAATCAGAAAGAGGAGAAAACACCCTGTTTGCACCCAGCCCCCTGAAGTTTTCCAAATTCTTGCATCCAGGTCCCTCGTTTCCCCCCCCCCCCCCCCCTCCTCTGCCGCACCGCGCGCGCTCACCCGCCCGCCGCGCGCCAGGTGGCCGGTGTCGCCTGACCGGCGCGAAGTGCCAGGCCAGTGGCCGCCGCACCACCCCGCCACGGCCGGCTTTGCCCCGCCCCCACGCCGAGCGGCCAGTCAGCGCCCGCGCGTGCCCGCGACGCAGCCGCGTCCAGCCCCGCCGCCCGTCGCGCCCAGTTGCCGCGCTCCGCCGTGCCGCCCCGGCCCCCGCGCCCCACCAGTCGCCGCGCCCGCCCTCCGCCCGAGCCGCTGCCGCTGCCGCTTCACCACTCCGCGCCCGGCACTATCCCACCGCGCTCACGCCATATCGCGGCCGCCCAGTCACCGCGCCCGCGCTGCCGCACGTCGCGCCGGCGTTCTGCCGCCGCCCGCCGCAGCCAGTGCACGCCGTTGCCGTGCCCCGCCCCGCGCGTCGTCCAGGCACCTCCACACCCCCTCCTGTCCCTATAAAAGCCCCGCCCCGACCACGCGCGCGAGCCACCGCAGCCCAGAACGCCTCGCCGTCGCCATCGCCGCCGCCGAGCACCGCCCGCCCGTGGACAGCTCTCCACCGCCGCCCACTGCCCAAATTAAAGCGCCAGCCACCACTACATCATCCCCCTGAAGCTCGTCGACCCGCCCAACGCCACCCAGAGCCACCGGAGCGCCGCTGCCCGCGCTGCCGTCGCCGCCGCCGCCCCTGCTCGCCGTGGACAGCACGACCCCGACCCCCTCCGTCCAAGCCGAGCCCCTGAGTAGCTTCCCCATGCGCCACTGAAGCTCGCCGACCGGACCACACCGCCCCAAGCCCGCCGGAGCACCGCCGTCGACGCAAGCCGCGCCGCCGCCGCCTCTGCTCCAACGCCGGCGAGCCCTTCCCGGCCGTCCCCCACCTGAACAACACCCCCACAAGGTAGCCCTCGCACCCCTGAACCTTCCCCGACCCTCGCCCCTCGCCGCCGGCGAGCCCCCTCGCCGGAATTTCGGCCGGCCGCCGTACCCGAGCCGCCCGAGGACCCAATTGCAAGAATTTAAATCTTTAGAAGGGTCTGAGCGTAAGATTCAAGGACCTAGTTGTAAAAGAAAGTTTCAAACCTAGATTCAAATTCAGTGAACTTGTAAAATTCGTATAAAATCGTAGAAAATTCAGAAAAATTCAAACTCAACTGTTCTGGAATCCTCAGAACAAACTCTACCACTTTTGTTACAAAAGTTTTCTCAGTATCTCAAAATATTTTGCTCTACATTAAATAGAAGCTTTAATTGACTTATTTTGTACCCACTGTTCTAGAACAATGCTGACCCTAGATTTTGGGCAGTGAATTAGTTGCTTGATGTTTAAGACTGTGTAAAAAGATCAGGCCCAAATTCGATCTCTAGCTCTACTGTTTGTTAAACTTAGTTTTAATTCATGTGTAAGTAGAATGTTTTATCCCGGCAGTTAGGTGGTGAGTCACCCATTGAAACTTTTCCTATGCTAATGTATTGGTACCTAGAAGCCAGAGAAAAATTAGGAGACGTTTTACCTCACAGTAACCTACTTATTTGATTTATGTGCTAATAACATACATTAAATCAAGAAAATAGTATCTTAGCTTGGAAAATTCTCAAATTTTTACTGGGAGATAAACTATGGTAGAGGTTGCTGTGTAAAAAGTTCCATGGACAAAAATCCTATGTAGGGTCCTGTAAAACTGAATCTTTGAATAGCCTAGGTGTAGAATGTCATATTTTCTATGCTCTGGATACTGCATGATAAATCCTACAAAAATTACAGTAGCTTCTGCATGCTTAAGTGGGAGCTCTGTAAAAATCTTAGACTCATTTGTTACACCAATTGTTCTGTACAAAAAGAACAAGTATCTAACAGCAGCTATGAAATATATTTTTCATAATTAATCTGTTACATAAAATTGGCTGAAAATTTTACAGTAAGCACATCTTTCCTTGATGTGCCTAAATCCAAAATTTCATGACCAGAAACGATCCCTTGTAGTAATTACTCTCAAATCGTAATCAAGTGTCATTTCCACGACTTAAACTTGTGCACTCATGTAGAATCGACGACTCTCGCCGACGGAACTTACGAGCTAGTGCCCGCGTCCGAGAGTGAGCAGCGTGAAGCTCAAGCAAATCTAACTGAAGCTCTTGAAGACCCGAGCACAAGTTCGGAAGATCCCCAAGCGAATTGCGAAGGCAAGCCCCGGAGCATAACCCATTCTTTCCGAAATTATGCAACTCATTACTCTTTGCTTGTGCATTAAGTTTATAGGAGTTGGATGAAAACTTAGTTGCATGATGTCAGGAACCCTTGCTTGAAAACTAGATGTAAGGTTCGATAGAATGCTGTGCTAATAGGACTCCGGTAAAAGTCGAGTGATTTCCTGTCACTCGCGAGAAAATAGGAGTTGAATGGCTACTACACGCTGCAATCATAAGGACACGGATGGGTTATGTAACGATGGTTACGATTGAGGCCCGTCTGTCTAGTGAAAAATGCTAAGGCCGCAGGGTGTGGTAGTGATGGTTAAGTCTTTGAACGTACTAAACACATGCCGAGATTATGGGAATCGGTAAGCTTAAGTACCTGATTGGCCCGGCAAGGGGACGGCATCCTACCCTTTGAACTTCGGTCCCATGTGCATATGGCGAGTGCAGAGAGTGGTCACGACCCGGCGCCGAACCGTGGCGTGGAGCTCTTGTACTCTCGGAGGGTAGCCCCGATCCACGACCCGGAAAGAAAGGGGAAAAGTTGCACGTGTGACTCTAGGGAGTAACCACGTGACGTGTGTTTGGGTTTCCCTTGCAAGGTTAAGAAATTCGATTCGAATCGTCCGTTTCTCACGGCTATTGAGACTGCTTAACCATTTTTACCCACAGAGTAAGAAGAGGAACAATGATGATGAATGAACTGGTTGGATGAAAAATTTAATGCTTCACCATGTATGCTTTAGATAGCTGCTTACCTAGACTGGCTAACGAAACTAGAATCTTGAGCTAAAAGTTGAAAGCAAGGACCCACTTGTAGGTGCTTTTCGGCAAAACAAACCCCTGAGCAAAAAAGCCTGGCATGTCTAGAGTCGGTGGAGTAGTTTCCACTATACGGGTAAGTCTTGCTGAGTATTAGTATACTCAGTCTTGCTTGTGACTCGATTTCAGGTGAGCCCTTCGAAGACATGATTGCTAGCTTGACTTGGCCCTGCACTCTTCCCCCTGGTTGGTCGGTGGAATGGGATGCGCCCCCGTCCAACGGAGATAAGGCCGAGTGATGTCTCGTACGGGCTTCATCGAGACATCCTGTATCGTCGAGTAGTTTCCGTTGTTTATTTCCGCTGCAACTTAACTCTGAAGAACTTATTTATGTTAATTGGAGTATTTGGTTTCCAAGCTCAGAACTTGGCCTGTAATATTTACTTATGTTAATATCGTAATATTTGCTGGAATGTGGTATTCTCTGGGCTCATCGTCGCATGAGCATTTGTATGTACGTCGCTCGATCCGTGCACCGTGGTTGTATCGGGAGGTTATACCCGACAGACCAGTGGATTACTCCGTTTGAAGTGTAAGGTTAACCGAGAACGCCTCAATGGTGATGGTTAATACACTTGAGCCGGATTAATTCAGGTGGTTCTGCCACAGCTGGTATCAGAGCCGTAGCTGGTGCCATAGCTGGCAACAGCGGACACCAGAGCCGAAATACATACGCCAGAGAATGCTACAAGCCTTAAAAACTCATTTTACTAAAACTTGACTAGAAGGTTGTGTTGCGAAATGCGTTGGTACGTTAAGGATGGTGCCTAGTTCGTAAAGCACTAAGGGATTATGGGAAAGTTACTAGGTGGCTATCTAACTTCTATATATATTATCAACTGACTTCCAGCACATTACCTTCTGTCAAAACTTACTTTCATGCACAACCGACCTTAAATTCTGTAACGACGCACTCGTCGCTAAGGTAAGAAGGTAAGGATCCTCAGCCAACTGAGGGAGCTTGGCCTTCCTGTCGGTGATGCGAACCGAACGCTGCCCTCAAGCAGTGGCTTACTTGAGGTGCTGCCAATATGCCAACTGTTAGTTGAACATATTGGGAGTAGAAGGTTTGGCGCAGGGTATGGCGATCGCTGTTCATACCCCCGTCTCATGACGGTACCCCCGTGAATACGCTATCTCGATAGCGTATGTTAACGTCGTCTGTACGGCGGAAATTGTACAGATATCGTTTCTATAAGTAAACGGTAATGAATACGGACGCTTTCATGAGTGCTGGCATGAAAGGTTCATGATATATATATGCTTGTCGATTTTCTGCAGGTACACTAACCGCGATTACGATAAGTTAAGGGACGAGTAGAAAGACTCGACTAGCTATTATAGGAGAGCCGTATTGTGTAAGCCACCGAAGCTATCTTCGTAAGACCAAAGCTATTTGGCAATTGTTTTATTTTGTGAGGACGAATAGGACGTGCATACATCATAAACATATGTATCTGAAATCAAAAATGCGTTGTATGAGAGTGGTAAGGTTCTTGCGTATCTCAGCGTGGTTTGCATAAGGACTATCTAGCGAATCTGTCACAAATCTGCCATGACCAAAAAGAGCGATTTATTGACCCAGGAAAATGACCTTTTCTGGAGAAGTTCATGTTGAAAGAATTGTTCCAAATTTCGTGTTCTATCTTCTGTTCAAAAATGGAAAAAATTCTGAACTTATGGATAGCAAGAAATAACAGAAACCTTGAAATGTCAGAATTTTGTCCAGAATAAGCACTTCTGCCCCTTAAATTTTTAGGCCCCCTTCCTTCGGTTTTCTGCAAAAGAGCACAATACGAAACTTGTTCCAAATTTACCCAGGAAGCTGCTGATAAAATTTGGTAAATTTTGGCTGGGTAGATTTTCCCTGGTGTACGAAACTCTAGCCCTCTGTTCACTGAAAATTCTGGGTAGACAGTAAGGTAAAACCTGAAAAGAAAGACCATCTTAGAGACCCAATTAGCTCTGGAGTTGACTAGCAAAGTTGTTCACCAATACCTTAGGAGTGATCTGGTGAAATTTGAGAATTTTTGGATGAGAACTGTGGGAGTTATGGTTATTTTTGCACACTATACAGAATCTGTCCTTGTGCTGTTCACAGTTTTTCGCTATCTCACTCCATTTGATCTTTTGTTCAGATGGCCGAGCCTGTTGATATGATGGTGGATGAGGATGGACGCGTACACTCGCAGTGTCTCCACTGGGAGGGCTTTCCCTCTATTTTGTGGGATGTTCTGCGTACCGCGGGCTATCTAATTCCCCCACGTTACTCCGGACTGGAGTTTGCAGAAAATGGAGTTACCCAGTGCCGTGTCAACGTGACTATCTTTCCGCACCCGCTACACCCGGAGTGGCTCGCCTTGGAGCTTGAGGCTGTTGGTCGCCGTTTGGCCGATACTTGGGAGCTTGCAGCCATGAGGGCGCTCACCACGTTTTGTGCGCAGCGTCCCGAGGTTGTCACACTCACTCCCATTGGATTGTTTCCTGCTGCCCAGGACAACGACCCCTTTTGGCTCAACAGGGTGCAGCACGCACAGTACTTGGTAGACTTTCATGCCCAGGAGACTATCCATACCTCCGTGCGGTGCATGAGTGCACTCTACCGGCTTCAGACTCTCCAGAGTCAGGCACTCGAGCAGCTCACTGATCTTGCTCAGGCCTACCATATGATGGCAGATACCAGGGATGAGCAGATAAAGGAGCTCAGTCAGGATCTTGAGGACAGAGATGCTCAGATTGGCTAACTTGAGGGCCAAATCCAGGAGCAGGACACTATCATGGGGGAGAGAGATGCCACGATAGCACAGTTGGAGGAGCAGCTCCATGATCTGAACCTTGAGTTGGAAGATGCTAATGAGCACATTCAGTGGCATCATGATCAGAATGACCATCCCCGTGAGGACGACATGGAGGAGGATGAGGAGGAGCCACAGGAAATTGATGGTATCTCAGGTATGGATTTCGAGGGTGAGGTACCACAGGCACCTCAGATGGGAGCTCACTCTCCTGCTCACAGCGAGTCGTCCGTCAACGACTTGGATGATTTCTAGAGGACGACCTAGGAGGACTTTTGCACATACTCCTCGATAGGGTAGCCTAACTTTTGGCAAGTGTTGTAATAGGCTAACTAGGAGTTGAGTAACTCTTTTGTGTTGGGTACACCTGAACCATGTGGATACACTCAGCATGTAAGGAACGGCGATAAACTTGGATGATTTCGTTGTAATTGGGTAAACGACGGAATCCACAATCGCTGAGACTTGTCGGAATTTTTATCCATGTCTCCTTGCATTTCTTGGCTGAGTGTTGAATACCAGACTTGTGCTAAATTTTGTGATCTAGGTTCTCACAAAAATTCAGCATCATTGGACCTCGCTAGCTTAAGATGTAGGCGGAACCGTACCGATCAATCTGCTGAAAAACAGCTAAGACAGCAAGGCAAAGGACGAGCTTTTCGACCACCTTAGCCATAGCTCTAGCACCGAAGTTAAATACCAAAGTGGTGCATTCCTAAATTCTCTGACTACTGCAAAAGTCTGAGATGTTTTAGATGGACCCACAGCAAGCTATGATTTTCCTCGTAGCAAACAGGGATTCTGTCCATACTTCTAGCTGTGATTTCGGAAATCTTTGACTACACCAATCATTTATGAATCAAGGAAGTAATATGGATCGCGTTGCTAATGGTAACCTTTCACGTTTCAGATGGTTGGATCAACACGTGGCAACCCTGAGGGTTTTGGTGCCGGAAGCAGCCGCTCGCGACAATCGCCACCACCCCCGCCCAGTTTGGTGGAAGTGATGGCCGCTCAAACCGAGCTGCTGCGTCAGATCGTGCAAGGACAGCACCAGCAGAGGGGTGGGCACAATGCTCACCAACCCCAAGCTGCAGGATACACGGATTTCCTAGGGACCCAACCTCCCTTGTTCCATAAGACTGAGGAACCCCTGGACGCAGATGCATGGATTCGCACCATAGAATCCAAGTTCACACTACTTGTGGCCCCATGCTCAGAGGCCAACAAAGCTCGTTTTGCCGCGCAACAGCTTCGCGGTACCGCTCGTCTGTGGTGGGATCACTACTTTGCGATGCTCCCGGCTGATCATGTGGTCGACTGGAATGAATTCAAGACCGCGTTCCGGGCACATCATATTCCCGAGGGTCTCATGGAGAGGAAGTTGAATGAGTTTCTGGCACTTACCCAGGGCACCCGCACCGTGCTGCAGTACGCCCAAGCATTCAACAACCTATGCCAGTATGCGGGCTATCACGCTGATACGGATGCCAAGAAGCGTGATCGTTTCCGCCGTGGTCTGAATACCAAGCTCAAGGAACGTCTGAACCTAGCCAGGGCTGACACCTACAACGAGTTGGTCAATATGGCCATTACCCAGGAAGACTGTATCATGGCGCACCGGGCAGAGAAGAAGAGAAAGGTACCCGCAGGACCATCAAGTGCCCAACCACCAAGGTATCGCATCGTGCAAAATGCCGCACCCACAGCTCCACCAAGGGCCCCGCAGCCAGGAAGATGGATTGCCAGACCCCCACAGCAGCCAGGCATGGTACGACCCCCGATGCCTCCACAGAATGGTCCGAGGCCCATTCTTCAGCAGTCTCTTCGACCTAGCCCCGCGAATCGCTGTTTCAAATGCGGGAGTTCCAGCCACTTCGCACGAGAATGCCCTCAGCCTGGACAGCCCGACCAAGGTCAAGGAGCCAACCCGAACACCAAGAACAGGGGCAAGAGACAGACCCTGCAAGTCAAGCAAGGACGGATTAACTTCACCACGCTTGCAGAGCTTCCTGAGGGAGCCCCAGTGATGTCGGGTACATTCTCTATCCATAACAAGCCTGCAGTTATATTATTTGATTCTGGTGCATCGCATAGTTTCATAAGTGCAAAATTCGGTGCAAGAGTAGGCTTGGATGTTTGTCACACCAAAGGGTCATACATGATATCAACCCCGGGTGGTAAAATCGCTTCAAACCAAATGATCAGACAAGTACCAGTCAAATTGGGTAGTAAAACCATCGACACGGACCTTGTCCTTTTACCCCTTGACGGCATGGACATTATTTTGGGAATGAACTGGATGGCTATGCATGGAGTCACACTGGACCTTTCTTCCCGAGCCGTTGAGATAAATTCACCTAGTCACGGAGCCACTACCCTTTACCTACCGTTCCTAGATTGTACTAATTCCTGTGCTTATAAGATGGAAGGACTTAAGCCAGATAATATTCCTGTGGTAAACGAGTATGCCGATGTTTTCCCGGAGGACTTACCAGGAATGCCACCGGATAGGGACATTGAGTTCGTTATTGAACTACAACCAGGCACTGCACCTATATCCAAAAGACCATATAGGATGCCCCCTAAAGAATTGGCCGAGCTGAAAATTCAACTCCAAGAACTGCTGGACAAAGGTTTCATTCGCCCTAGCGCGTCACCTTGGGGATGTCCAGCCCTATTCGTAAAGAAGAAGGATGACAGTTTGAGATTATGTGTGGACTACCGACCTCTCAATGCGGTAACTGTTAAAAATAAATACCCCCTTCCTCGCATCGATGTACTCTTCGATCAATTAGCTGGAGCCAGAGTCTTCTCCAAGATTGATCTTCGTTCGGGATACCATCAGATCAAGATTCGCCCATGCGATATTCCTAAGACTGCCTTCTCCACACGATATGGACTATATGAATTCTTAGTCATGTCCTTTGGACTCACCAATGCCCCTGCTTACTTCATGTATCTCATGAATTCGGTATTCATGCCCGAACTTGACAAATTCGTCGTAGTGTTCATCGACGACATCCTTATCTATTCCAAGGATGAGGAAGAGCATACCAAGCACCTTCGCATTGTTCTTCAGCGACTCAGAGACCATCAGCTCTATGCTAAGTTTTCTAAGTGTGAATTCTGGTTGGATACTGTAAAGTTCTTAGGTCACACGATCTCCAGCGAAGGCATAGCTGTTGACCCCAGCAAGGTACAAGAGGTGATGGATTGGAAACCCCCTACCTCTGTTCATCAGATTCGCAGTTTTCTCGGCTTAGCCGGTTACTACCGTCGCTTCATCCCGGATTTCTCTCGAATTGCTAAGCCCATGACGGAACTGTTAAAGAAGGAGGTAAAGTTTGTATGGAATGAGAAATGTGAAGAAGCTTTCCACACTCTCAGAGAGCATCTGACCACTGCACCTGTGTTAGCTCAACCCGATAATACCAAGTCATTCGATGTGTATTGTGACGCATCGGGTACTGGTCTAGGATGTGTGCTTATGCAAGAGAATCGAGTGATTGCATATGCCTCACGAGCCCTTCGGCCCCACGAACAGAATTATCCCACTCATGATCTTGAGCTTGCAGCCGTCATTCACGCGCTGAAGATATGGAGGCACTATCTCATGGGTACACAGTGCAATATCTACACGGATCATAAGAGTCTCAAGTATATCTTCACACAAGCCGATCTGAATATGAGACAACGGAGATGGCTAGAACTAATCAAGGATTATGACCTTGAAGTGCACTATCACCCCGGCAAGGCTAACGTAGTCGCTGATGCACTAAGCCGCAAGTCCCATGGCCATTGCTTATCCATGGAGTTCTACCATGAGACATTATGTGCAGACATGAGGAAGCTTAACTTGGAAATAGTTTCCCAAGGCACTCTAAATCACATCTCAGTTGAGCCCACTCTTCACGACCAAATCGTCATGGCACAACTACAGGATGAAGGAATTAAGATCATCAAACAGAAACTCTCTCTAGGTAAGGAGAAGTATAAGTGTTTCCGCCAGGACCATAAGGGAGTTCTATGGTTCGAAGGTCGTATAGTCGTTCCGAAGAATCGTGAACTCCGCAAGAAAATTCTTGATGAGGCACACCTTTCCAAATTCTCTATCCACCCCGGTAGTAGCAAAATGTATCAAGACCTAAGGCAAAACTTCTGGTGGACTAGAATGAAAAGAGAAATTGCTACGTATGTCTCAGAATGTGACACGTGCCAGAGAGTGAAAGCTAGCCACTTAAAGGTAGCCGGTACACTTCAACCGTTACCTATACCATCATGGAAATGGGAAGACATAAGTATGGACTTCATCGTTGGACTACCAAACACGTCCCAGAGACATGATTCCATATGGGTTATCGTTGATAGACTCACGAAGACGGCACATTTTCTTCCGGTACACACCACCTATTCTACCAAGAAATATGCCGAGATTTACCTTGATCATATTGTTTGCCTGCATGGAATACCTAAGACAATTATTTCTGATCGTGGTCCCTAGTTTGTAGCACGCTTTTGGGAGCAACTGCAAACGTCTCTTGGCACAAAGCTGATTCGCAGCTCAGCATACCACCCTCAGACCGATGGACAAACGGAAAGAGTAAACCAAATTCTTGAAGACATGCTGAGAGCCTGTGTCATTCATTATGACAAGAATTGGGACAAATGCCTACCCCTGGCAGAGTTCTCGTACAACAACAGCTACCAAACGAGTTTGAAAATGGCACCATTTGAGGCCCTGTACGGACGAAGGTGTCGAACTCCTTTGAGCTGGTCACAAACCGGAGAACGTAAAATAATTGGACCCGACCTGGTAATCGAGGCAGAGGAGAAAGTAAAGGTAATACAAGCAAATCTTAGAGCCGCACAAGCTCGACAAAAGGGCTATTCTGACAAAAGGAGGAAGCCCCTAAAGTTCGAAGTTGGCGATCGTGTCTATCTTCGAGTTTCACCAACCAAGGGAGTGCGAAGATTCGGAATCAAAGGCAAACTAGCTCCCCGTTATGTTGGTCCCTACAAAATCATTGAGAGCTGCGGACCCGTAGCCTACAAATTACGACTGCCCCCTCAGCTCAAGGCCACCCATGATGTCTTCCACGTATCTCAACTCAAGAAGTGTATTCGAGTCCCTACCGAGATTATGGAACAACAAGAAATATCGTTGGAACCCGACCTCTCGTATGTCGAACACCCAGTTAAGATTTTGGATCAAAAAGAAAGAGAGACCAGGAGGAAAGTGATTAGAATGTATAAAATACAATGGAATCACCACACGGAAGAAGAAGCCACCTGGGAAACGGAGAGCTACCTGAACCAACATTTCCCTGGGTTTCTTATCTCAACCACTAGTATGTGCACCCACGCCCACACTAAGAATTACCGAATCTCGGGGCGAGATTCTCGTTAAGGGGGGAAGGCTGTGACAACCCTGGTAAAAATTTCATTTCTAAAATCAGTATCATTAGCCTAACCCTATGCTTAAACCAACTAATAAAAGGGTGGAAAGAATTAGAACGAGTTCAGTTGGAATTCCAATTTAAATTGAGCACATTGGTTACGTTTGAACATTTAAATTTAACTTTCAAACCATAAGCCAAATGAGATTTTGCCTGAAACCAAAGTTGTAGAACTTTTTATTTTGAACAACTTTCGTGTTCAAAAGTTTTTGAAATTCAAATCAGAAAGAGGAGAAAACACCCTGTTTGCACCCAGCCCCCTGAAGTTTTCCAAATTCTTGCATCCAGGTCCCTCGTTTCCCCCCCCCCCCCCTCCTCTGCCGCACCGCGCGCGCTCGCCCGCCCGCCGCGCGCCAGGTGGCCGGCGTCGCCTGACCGGCGCGAAGCGCCAGGCCAGTGGCCGCCGCACCACCCCGCCACGGCCGGCTTTGCCCCGCCCCCACGCCGCGCGGCCAGTCAGCGCCCGCGCGTGCCCGCGACGCAGCCGCGTCCAGCCCCGCCGCCCGTCGCGCCCAGTAGCCGCGCTCCGTCGTGCCGCCCCGGCCCCCGCGCCCCACCAGTCGCCGCGCCCGCCCTCCGCCCGAGCCGCTGCCGCTGCCGCTTCACCACTCCGCGCCCGGCACTATCCCACCGCGCTCACGCCATATCGCGGCCGCCCAGTCACCGCGCCCGCGCTGCCGCACGTCGCGCCGGCGTTCTGCCGCCGCCCGCCGCAGCCAGTGCACGCCGTTGCCGTGCCCCGCCCCGCGCGTCGCCCAGGCACCTCCACACCCCCTCCTGTCCCTATAAAAGCCCCGCCCCGACCACGCGCGCGAGCCACCGCAGCCCAGAACGCCTCGCCGTCGCCATCGCCGCCGCCGAGCACCGCCCGCCCGTGGACAGCTCTCCACCGCCGCCCACTGCCCAAATTAAAGCGCCAGCCACCACTACATCATCCCCCTGAAGCTCGCCGACCCGCCCAACGCCACCCAGAGCCACCGGAGCGCCGCTGCCCGCGCTGCCGTCGCCGCCGCCGCCCCTGCTCGCCGTGGACAGCACGACCCCGACCCCCTCCGTCCAAGCCGAGCCCCTGAGTAGCTTCCCCACGCGCCACTGAAGCTCGCCGACCGGACCACACCGCCCCAAGCCCGCCGGAGCACCGCCGTCGACGCAAGCCGCGCCGCCGCCGCCTCTGCTCCAACGCCGGCGAGCCCTTCCCGGCCGTCCCCCACCTGAACAACACCCCCACAAGGTAGCCCTCGCACCCCTGAACCTTCCCCGACCCTCGCCCCTCGCCGCCGGCGAGCCCCCTCGCCGGAATTTCGGCCGGCCGCCGTACCCGAGCCGCCCGAGGACCCAATTGCAAGAATTTAAATCTTTAGAAGGGTCTGAGCGTAAGATTCAAGGACCTAGTTGTAAAAGAAAGTTTCAAACCTAGATTCAAATTCAGTGAACTTGTAAAATTCGTATAAAATGGTAGAAAATTCAGAAAAATGCAAACTCAACTGTTCTGCAATCCTCAGAACAAACTCTACCACTTTTGTTACAAAAGTTTTCTCAGTATCTCAAAATATTTTGCTCTACATTAAATAGAAGCTTTAATGGACTTATTTTGTACCCACTGTTCTAGAACAATGCTGACCCTAGATTTTGGGCAGTGAATTAGTTGCTTGATGTTTAGGATTGTGTAAAAAGATCAGGCCCAAATTCCATCTCTAGCTCTACTGTTTGTTAAACTTAGTTTTATTTCATGTGTAAGTAGAATGTTTTATCCCGGCAGTTAGGTGGTGAGTCACCCATTGAAACTTTTCCTATGCTAATGTATTGGTACCTAGAAGCCAGAGAAAAATTAGGAGACGTTTTACCTCACAGTAACCTACTTATTTGATTTATGTGCTAATAACATACATTAAATCAAGAAAATAGTATCTTAGCTTGGAAAATTCTCAAATTTTTACTGGGAGATAAACTATGGTAGAGGTTGCTGTGTAAAAAGTTCCATGGACAAAAACCCTGTGTAGGGTCCTGTAAAACTGAATCTTTGAATAGCCTAGGTGTAGAATGTCATATTTTCTATGCTTGAGGAACTTAAACTTGAGGAACTTATGACCAGAAACGATCCCTTGTAGTAATTACTCTCAAATCGTAATCAAGTGTCATTTCCACGACTTAAACTTGTGCACTCATGTAGAATCGACGACTCTCGCCGACGGAACTTACGAGCTGGTGCCCGCGTCCGAGAGTGAGCAGCGTGAAGCTCAAGCAAATCTAACTGAAGCTCTTGAAGACCCGAGCACAAGTTCGGAAGATCCCCAAGCGAACTGCGAAGGCAAGCCCCGGAGCATAACCCATTCTTTCCGAAATTATGCAACTCATTACTCTTTGCTTGTGCATTAAGTTTATAGGAGTTGGATGAAAACTTAGTTGCATGATGTCAGGAACCCTTGCTTGAAAACTAGATGTAAGGTTCGATAGAATGCTGTGCTAATAGGACTCCGGTAAAAGTCGAGTGATTTCCTGTCACTCGCGAGAAAATAGGAGTTGAATGGCTACTACACGCTGCAATCATAAGGACACGGACGGGTTGTGTAACGATGGTTACGATTGAGGCCCGTCTGTCTAGTGAAAAATGCTAAGGCCGCAGGGTGTGGTAGTGATGGTTAAGTCTTTGAACGTACTAAACACATGCCGAGATTATGGGAATCGGTAAGCTTAAGTACCTGATTGGCCCGGCAAGGGGACGGCATCCTACCCTTTGAACTTCGGTCCCATGTGCATATGGCGAGTGCAGAGAGTGGTCACGACCCGGCGCCGAACCGTGGTGTGGAGCTCTTGTACTCTCGGAGGGTAGCCCCGATCCACGACCCGGAAAGAAAGGGGAAAAGTTGCACGTGTGACTCTAGGGAGTAACCACGTGACGTGTGTTTGGGTTTCCCTTGCAAGGTTAAGAAATTCGATTCGAATCGTCCGTTTCTCACGGCTATTGAGACTGCTTAACCATTTTTACCCACAGAGTAAGAAGAGGAACAATGATGATGAATGAACTGGTTGGATGAAAAATTTAATGCTTCACCATGTATGCTTTAGATAGCTGCTTACCTAGACTGGCTAACGAAACTAGAATCTTGAGCTAAAAGTTGAAAGCAAGGACCCACTTGTAGGTGCTTTTCGGCAAAACAAACCCCTGAGCCAAAAAGCCTGGCATGTCTAGAGTCGGTGGAGTAGTTTCCACTATACGGGTAAGTCTTGCTGAGTATTAGTATACTCAGTCTTGCTTGTGACTCGATTTCAGGTGAGCCCTTCGAAGACATGATTGCTAGCTTGACTTGGCCCTGCACTCTTCCCCCTGGTTGGTCGGTGGAATGGGATGCGCCCCCGTCCAACGGAGATAAGGCCGAGTGATGTCTCGTACGGGCTTCATCGAGACATCCTGTATCATCGAGTAGTTTCCGTTGTTTATTTCCGCTGCAACTTAACTCTGAAGAACTTATTTATGTTAATTGGAGTATTTGGTTTCTAAGCTCAGAACTTGGCCTGTAATATTTACTTATGTTAATGTCGTAATATTTGCTGGAATGTGGTATTCTCTGGGCTCATCGTCGCATGAGCATTTGTATGTACGTCGCTCGATCCGTGCACCGTGGTTGTATCGGGAGGTTATACCCGACAGACCAGTGGATTACTCCGTTTGAAGTGTAAGGTTAACCGAGAACGCCTCAATGGTGATGGTTAATACACTTGAGCCGGATTAATTCAGGTGGTTCTGCCACAGTACCGGCAGGCGCCCCGACGACGACGACAACGACCACTTCCCCGCCTTCACCACCAGCATCATCGACAAGTCCTATCCAGAGGACTTAAAACCAGTCGGAATCCTCAAGTATGACGGTAAGCAGGACCCACGCCAGTGGATTCGTTGCTACTCTGTCGCCATTGAAGTTTCAGGGGATCCAACTCTACAAAAGCTCTCTACTTCTCGGTGGCTCTGGAGTCCGCGCCCCTAACGTGGCTTGAAAGCCTCAATACAAACTCTATCGACTCGTGGGAGGACCTCAAGCGGGCCTTCATCAACAACTTCCAGGGATCCATGATCAGGGCGGGCACTCGCCACGACCTGTCCCAGGTGAAGCAAGAGATGAACAAGACCCTGAGGTCTTACACACGGCGTTTCTTCGAGATGCGCGCCACCATCGCCAACATCACCGATGAGGACGTCATTCGTTGCTTCCAAAATGGCCTCTTCTCAAAGAATACGTACCACGACTTCGGGCGCAACTGCCCGACTACTGCCGAGGAGATGCGTGACATGATTGCACGATGGGCGTGAGGAGGACGAGGAGAACGATTGATTCCCCAAGCGCAACCACGACAAGCAAGGCAATGGCAAGGGCCACTTCGACAAAAGCCAGCGGAACCACTCGGGGAATACCCGAAAGCGCAAGCCAGACCATGAAGTCGCGGCTGTCGAGCGCAACCCGCGTGGCAAGAAGTCAGGGAACAACGACTTGGAATATGAGAAAGTCATGCACAAACAATGCCCGATACACCCGAAGTCGCGGCACACGCTCTTCGAGTGCGTCACCATCCGCAAATCACTCAATGCACCACCCCGCCCTCAAGCAGGAAAGTGAAAGGACAAGGAGGATGATGAAGGAGGTGACAAGTCGGGGGCTCAAGACTTCCAAGATCCGAAGAATCTCATCAACGTCATCTTCGGTGGAGACAGCGGATTCCCCTCCAAGCGCGCGCAGAAGCTAACCCTGCGTGAAATACTCTCTGTAGAGCCGGCCACGACAAGGCCTCTGATATACATCGAGGTCCCGATCTCCTTTGCTAGGGATGATCAATGGACCAGCTTCTCTGAGCTGGGAATATTCCCTCTCATCCTAGACCTTGTCGTGGAGGGCTCACAGCTCACCTGAGTACTCATCGACGGCAGGAGCGGCCTCAACCTGCTTTTCGCCACTACTCTGAAGAAGATGGGACTGGATATCTCCAAGATGCTCACTCCTAGCAAAGATCCTTTCTACAGCATCGTCCCGGGTAACGCGGCTACACCACTCGGGTCAGTGGTCCTGTCAGTCACCTTTGGGACGAAAGACAATTACCGCACTAAGTACATCAAGTTCGAGGTGGTGGATTTCGACTCATCATACCATGCCATCCTTGGCAGACCGACACTTGCCAAATTCATGGTCGTGCCCTACTACATCTACCTGCTACTCAGAATGCCAGGCAAGACAGGCGTACTCACGCTCCGTGGTGACCTGAAAAAGTCGTACGACTGTGACCAGGAGGCGATCGAGTACGCCACGACATCACGCGTGCCAGAGCCCTTTGCAGAAGTACTCGCGGCCGCGCTGAAGCTGACCAGCATAGAGATGGAAATCTCCAACCAGCGGCCTAGCCAGTCGAGGGTTAAACCCAACCCCAGCGACGTCGGCATCAAGACCATCCAGCTGCAAGAAGGCAACCCATCCAAGGCTGCTTTGATCGAGGGCGGCTTAGGCGACAAATAGAAAGGTGCGCTCGTCAGCTTCCTTAGGGCCAACCGTGATATATTCGCGTGGAAACCAGCGGATATGCTAGGGGTGCCCAAGGAGTTGATTGAGCATTGCCGAAAAGTCGACCCTAAAGCCACTCCAAAGAAGCAACGACTACAACGCTTCGCCCCGGACAAGAGGGAGGCCATCAAGAAAGAGCAAGCAAAACTACTCGCGGCTGGTTTTATTAAGGAAGTGTACCACCCTGAGTGGTTAGCTAACCCTGTACTTGTAGTGAAAATGAATAATAATGAATGGAGGATGTGTGTGGATTATACTGATCTCAATAAACACTGCCCGAAGGACCCTTTTGCACTCCCACGCATCGACCAAGTCATCGACTCTACGACTGGCTACGTCTTGCTCTCCTTCCTCGACTACTACTCGGGCTATCATCAGATAGCTCTCAAGGAGGAAGATCAGATCAAAATGGTGTTCATCACCCCCTTTGGAGCATACGCTTACACTACAATGTTATTCAGGTTGAAGAACGCAGGAGCCACCTATCAACGGGCCATCCAACTGTGCCTTGCGGACCAGCTACACCGCAATGTTGAAGCTTACGTGGATGACGTGGACATCAAGACCAGATCCCACGATGAGTTCATCACTGATCTCGAGGAGACCTTCAACAGCTTGCGACGGTTTCGATGGAAGCTTAACCCGACAAAGTGCATCTTTGGCGTGCCTCAAGGCAAACTACTCGGGTTCATTGTCAGTCACCGCGGGATCGAGGCAAATCCGAAGAAGATTAACGCCATCACAGCCATGGACGCTCCAAGAATGATCAAGGACATCAAGAAGCTCACAGGCAGCATGGAGGCTTTGAATCGATTCATCTCCCGACTTTGAGAAAGGGGACTACCCTTCTTCAAATTGCACAAGCAACACGACAAGTTCAAGTGGACCGAAGAGGCAAACCAGGCGCTGTAAGATCTCAAGCACCATCTGCATTCGCCACCCATCCTGACAGCTTCCCAACCAGGCGAGAACCTGCTACTCTACATCGCCGCAACTACTCACATCGTCAGTACGGCAATCGTGGTCGAACTACAGGAAGAAGGCCACGCCTTCGGGGTGCAGCGACCAATTTACTTCATCAGCGAAGTCCTCTCTGAATCTAAGGTTCGTTACCCAACGATTCAGAAAATACTTTATGGTATACTCATCACATCCAGGAAGCTTCGCCACTACTTCGATGCATACAATATCCTGGTGGTCTCCGACTTCCCATTTGCGGATATCCTCCACAATCGGGATGCTACCGGGCGCATATCCAAGTGGGCAGTGGAGTTGGGAGCCCTTACACTCAACTTCAAGCCCCGGACAGCCATCAAGTCGCAGGCACTAGTTGATTTCATGGTGGAGTGGCGAGAAAACCAAGTGGAAGCCCCAACCAACCAGTCAGAGCATTGTGTCATGTACTTTGATGGCTCACTCAAGCTTGGTGGAGGTGGTGCGGGAGTAGTTTTCATCAGCCCGAGAGGAGAACAACTCAAGTACGTGTTTCAAATACTATTCGAGGTCTCCAACAACGAGGCCGAGTACGAGGCATTATTGCACGGGCTACGCCTGGTAATCTCCCTGGGCATCAAGCGACTACTCGTCTATGGTGACTCCTTACTGTTGGTTCAACAAGTCAACAAGGAGTGGGACATCAACAAGGAAACCATGGACGCCTACGTTATGGAAATACGCAAGCTCGAGAAAAAGTTCTCGGGGCTGGAAATTCACCATGTGGTTTGCAACAACAATGTGGGCGCAGATGTGCTCTCCAAACTGGGTTCTGATCGAGCTAACGTCCCACCGGGAGTTTTCGTTCACGAGTTGCATCACCATTCTATCAGGGCACCAAACTCAAGTTCCATCGCTCAGGGTCCCAAGGAACCCGACCGAGAGGTGTTGATGATCGACGTCGACTGGAGGGTGGCCTTCATCGACTACATCCAGAAGTACAAACTACCCCCCGGCATCGACCCAAAAAGCGCTGAAGCTACTCGCATCCTACGGCGCAGAAAAGGGTATGTTCTAGTCGGGGGCAACCTGTACAAGTGTGGATCAGCATAAGGCATACTCATGAAGTGTGTCAGCATGGAGGAGGGCAAAGAGATACTTCAAGAGATTCACGAAGGCGTGTGCGGGAACCACGCAACTTCTCGCACACTAGTCGGCAAGGCGTTTCGATCTGGTTTTTACTGGCCGACTGCTTTGGCAGATGCCGAAGCACTCGTTCGCCGGCGCACCAACTGCCAATTCTTTGGCAAACAGCCCCATGTTTCGGCTCATAACCTCATCACCATACCACCTTCATGGCCGTTTGCATGCTAGGGCCTGGACATGATAGGGCCCTTAACAACTGCGCCAGGAGGTTTCACACACGTGTTGGTGGCCATCGACAAGTTTACCAAGTGGATCGAGTACAAGCCAATTGCAACGCTCACTGCAGATCGAGTGGTTACTTTCATCTGCGACATCTTACACCGCTTTGGCTTCCCCAACACATCATCATAGATTTAGGATCCAATTTCCACTCGCATTAGTTCTGGGATTTCTGTGAACGCAGCTCTATTGAAGTCAAATATTTTTTGGTGGCTCATCTGCGGGCCAATGGCCCGGTTGAGCGGGCCAACGGTTTGATTCTTGATGGATTAAAGAAAAGACTCTACGACGAGAACAGCAAAAAGGGCGGCAAGTGGATCAATAAGATCTCATCAGTAGTCTGGGGGCTTCGCACACAACCAAGCAAAGCCACAGGCCAATCACCTTCTTTCTCGTATACGGGTCTGAAGTAATATTACCACCTGACGTGATGTGGAAGTCTCCACGACTGGAGATGTTCGAAGAAGGCTAGGCTGACACTGCAAGACATCTCGAGCTTTACTTAGCTGAGGAAATTCGATTCAATGCATTGTTGCAGTCAGCCCGCTACTTACAAGGAGTTCGTCGTTACCATGACAGGAACGTTCAGCAACGCTCTTTTAACGTTGGAGATATGGTTCTTCGACGAATCCAGGATGATGCCGGGCTACACAAGCTTAACTCACGATGGGAGGGACCTTTCATTGTTCACAAGGTTACAGGCCCTCGATCTTATCGCTTACAGCACCCTGATGGCCAGGAGGTACCAAATTCTTGGAATATTGAGCATTTACGTTGTTTTCATCCTTGATCAACTTGGGAAATCTTTAATTGATACCTGAAGATGGATACTTCCAGTACAACTCCGTTTTACTAGTTTACGATAGGTACTACGCGCAAGTTTGTTGAAGGGGCCTCGCTCCCTTATTTCCAGTAATATATTATTTGTTTTCGACTTGTATACTATGTTATTGAAGGGGCCCCGCTCCCATGACAAAAAGTTTACTAGTTTACGACTACCTCTGCACATGTTCGACTACTTTGACTACTTGTGTTCACTATAATCCTAGTCGGGATCGACTACAACTAGATACCTTCATCGACTGTTCAAGCACCAGTGGCTACTTGCTCAATGCCTGGACTCGGGGGCTAGCGCCACCTTTCTGCTACGACTACCTTATGCTTATCATCTGGGTTGTGGCTCGGAGGCATGATGGGACAAGGCACTCAGCGTGCCTCAAGGGACAGCCCTCATGCTTACATGCTGGATGCTGTACACCTAATCGACAATACCTGATCCGAGAGGCTTTTTAAGAGTTATCTTGGGTAGATATTTGTTAACCATTATTTTAGGGATTTTATTCTGAAATAAGGGGTTTGTTCAATTTATTACCTAGAGAACTTATTTAGTCATTGGCTTAGGGCACAAAAGTTGATTTGAGAGGTAATTTTGGGTGTGTTTTGGGATGTTATTTGTTTAACTATTTTTTCAGGGAACTCATCCCGAACAAAGAGGTTTTCAAATTTACTACACCAATTTTCCCATGTTCACCATCAAATCTTTGACATCATATATTGCATGCCACGATTCTTTGGATCCTTTATTCCAAAACTTGGGGATTTGGATTCAAGGCTCGGGGGCTGCGGGACACGTGTCATTAGTGACTTATTTTTCAAATCTGTTGGAAGATAAGGATAGAAGACTCAAGATTAAATTGATCCTCAGCCTGATTCTACGAGTCAACCTAAGACTCGGGGGCTACTGCATATGGAGTGCGAGTTTAATCGCACCCCATATAAAGAAGAGTGGACAACTACTTAGGGCATGAGCACCTCATAGCCTCGATGCAGCTAAGGAAGTACTCGGAGGACATCCTCAAGACGAAGTTCGAGAGAACCCGAAGACGCCTTCAGAAGTACTCGGACGCCTGCTGTACTCGGCTACGAAGAGCTCAGCGGCTTGTCAGACCCGGGTATACGGGACTGTCCACATGGCACACTTCTCCTAGGATACGGGATGGGACATGGCCCACACCCTACATCTGTTGTAACTACTCGTACTGCAGTAGGATTACTCGTACAGTAGTGAAACTAGTCGGACATAGTAGGAAACTACCCGAGAAGTACTCGGGTAGGACTCCTAGGCTTGTACCCGACTAGGACTATATAAGGGCAGACATGGACCCCCTCGGAAACAGTCGTCATCAAAGGCATTACAAACCACACAGGACATAGGGTATTACGCTCTCAGCGGCCCGAACCTTACTAAAACCTTGCGTTCCTTTGCACCTTCAAATTCCTGATCTCGGCGACACCCTACCTACAAACTCACCACCTCGGGGGTATCCCTCGGTGGGCGTGGCGGTAAAACACCAACAGAACCAGACTTGGTTGTGTCTTAATGCAGGACCGCCGTGTGATTGCTTATGCTTCTCGATCACTTAAGCGTCACGAGGAAAATTATGCTACTCATGATTTGGAGTTAGCAGCTGTGGTTCATGCTTTAAAAATTTGGCGTCATTATCTCTTGGGTAATCCAGTTCACATCTATACTGATCATAAAAGTCTAAAATACATCTTCACTCAATCTGAGTTGAATATGCGCCAACGGTGATGGTTGGAACTGATCAAGGATTATAATTTGGAAGTTCATTACCATCCAGGAAAGGCCAATGTCGTTGCAGATGCTCTAAGTCGCAAAGCTCATTGCCATTGCATGTCTGCTACGACTTTTCATGAGACTCTACAGTGAAATGGAAAAGTGGAATCTTGAAATAATATCACATGGCACTCTAACAAATCTTGTCATCACACCTATCCTTCGTGATCAGATTATCTCGGTCCAGAAAAATGATGATGGGATGAGTAAAATCCGGCATTGGATTCTTGGTAATGACCCTAAGGTGGGATGTTTCCATCTTGATGATGCTGGTATTCTTTGGTTTAAAAACTGTTTAGAGGTGCCTAAAGATTTTGAGCTCCGAAAGCAAATTCTTGATGAAGCTCATCTATCTCGCTATTCCATCCACCCTGGTAGCAATAAGATGTTGTTAGCGCTAAAATCGGCCAGACAGGAATCGGTCGATGGTCTTCAGCGTCGGACACACGACCCGGGAGAATCTGCTTAGCTCCTGTTCGGGTTATCACCCTGGTGCAGTTCGCGCGGCGTGCCAGTCAATCTGACCTGTTGATTGACAAGGAAATAAAAGTATTAAGTTCCAGGAGCTTCGATCGGCTGGAGTTCCGATCTGTCCTGAAGAGCGCGTCGGCGGCGAATCGGCCGATTTGTTGTAGAGATGATCGGCTATGGATCACCCGATAATCATGTAATAATTGTAAAGAAAACTGCTGGAGCGATCTAAACAATTACTACAGAGGCAACACTTGAAATAGATCTAATCGGCTGTAAGATGATAAATCGAAGAAGAACGATGACGAAGCCGATTACTCTGATCTCAAGCTGGATAACTAGTGATAATACTAGAATAACAGGTAAACTTGCAATTCTAGTAAATATCGATAACTGGTGAATAAATCCAAACGAAACCACAGCGATGCGCCCGTAGTTAAAGCTCGGATATTACTCGATAAGCGGAACCTACCAATTGGCCGGAGATCAAGTTGATGCAGCCCTGCCAATCCGTATGAACTCGTGAAAGAAGAAAAGTATTGGCGAAGTCGCCGACTTGAAAGTAAATTGCTGAAAAAGTAGAAGTATTGTTATTGATTGATGTGTTCATGTTCTTTGCAAGACCCTGACGACTCCTATTTATACCCTAAAACTAGGACTCCTGGTCGATCACAACTTGTTACAACCTTATTTAAAAAACAGGAAAACTACTATATCTATAAGAACTTTTAAAGGAAACGGACTCCCGCAGAATCTTCCGCCGCCGTTCCCTAATCCAATCAGGATTCCCTTCAATTTCTCCTTGACCGACTTAGCGTGCCCTGTTGACCAACTTTTGACCAGGACCCTCCGAAATAGTCCCATCCTATTGGCGCAAGCTGTATCACCAATCGGCCGATTTTCAACTGTTACCTCAATCGGCCGATTCCTTACTGTAGCCTTCAGATCTGCTGCATCGGCCAATCTTCTCCTCCTGACGCCGATTCAACACGTGCCAAAATCTGGCGTCAACACATGCCCCCCAGTTTCGGAGTAAAATATAACTTTTTTTCGAAACTCTTTCTTTAATCCTTTCCTCCGAAACGGGCGCAGTAAAAATCTCCTTCCGTTCCGCGGCACAATGATTGCAATTTCCTCGGACTGAGCGCGCGAAACGACTGCTCCCCTGGAATTCATGTAGACGGCGCGGTAGGAATGCCATCTTTGCCCTCGCTCTCCCGATTTTTCTTAAGTACTGGCCTTCTCCGCCTACTCTTCCCCACAAATCTAGCATTCTCTTCCAACGAACCACTGTTCGTCTTCCTCCAAGCTCTCTTGGTCTCCAAGTGCTTCCCCCTTTTTGGCAATCTCATCCGCGACCTGCTCCAACCCTCCAATGGCGTCACCATCGGCGACCGCTCCATCCACGGAAGCTCCATCGGCAACTCCTTCAACGGCGGCGGCCCAATCGGCGGCTTCCCCAGCGGCCCCATCGGCGACGATGATTTCCATCCCAGAGGTAAATGCTCGAAATTTTTTCCAACGGACCTGATCAGCCTAGAAACTCATAGAATCCCTTTTAAGCAATCATCCATGGACTTAGATCACTGGGTAGGCACTTTCAGATCCTGGCCAAATGAAACCCCCGGGTGGAGAGAATGGTACCAGAGGGTGGCCAGATCCTGGAAGGTTCAGTGGGAGGAACAAAAAATCGGCCAGTGCATAGACTTATCTCTGTCTCAGATGGAAAGAAACGAACCTCTGGTCATGGCAGCCTCTTATTTTTGGTCTGATGCACTTAATGCATTCCTTTTCGGACATGGACCTATGACCCCGATCCTGGCCGATGTTCTACTGTTGACCGGCCTCGATGTCTCCTCCGCCGATACCCCTTTCAATTATCTGTTCAAGCCATCACATCGGCTAGAGACCAAAGGAATCGGCGGGTGGAAAGGGTATATTAGCAAAAATATGAAGACCGGGACAGTCTCACGGAGGGAGCATACTGCCTTTTTGATGATGTGGCTAGAAAAGCATTTCTTCTGTGGCAGAGCAGTTGGCCCCTCTTCAAACACCCAAGCTTTAGCAGAGGCTTTGTCACAAGGATCGGTCATCCCCCTTGGAAAACATTTGCTGGGATCGGCCTATTACCTGATGCACCAAATAGGCACCAAGCTGTCGAAGGGGGAGCCGATCGGGAATCCTGGTGGTCCCTGGTGGTTCATCACCCTCTGGCTCAATTTACACATGAGCAAGGTCTCTCGGCAACGGATAGAAACCAAAACCTTCCCCAATATTGAGTCAGAGGAGAATCCATCCGTCCGACGTCGCTGCAGATCTTTTCGAGAAGCGGCATCGGCCTTCCCCGGCTGCCGGTTTACTGCTACCCGCACAGCTGAGTACTTCAGATGCTTTTATAATGGCCTTAGTGAAGAGACCATCAGCTGGCACCCATATCAAGCAGTGGAGCCGCTTTTTGAATTACCCACAAGCTACGACTTCTCCACCCATATTTTTGACAGAGAGCTTATGGATGTCTTGATCAAGCCCGGGATTATACCAGCCAATTTCTTCTCAGGAAAGAACTCTCCCACCTACGAGTTCTACAATCCATCGGCTGCGGCAAGGCAACTGGGTTTTGGCCAACTGCCGATTCGGGTCTACTTTGCCGGTCAGGCGAAATTCAGAGATGGACTGACCTCAAGTCTTGATTACAGTCGGCTGTGCTATCTAGTACCCGATTCCAGTACTATTGACCTGAATAATTGGTCAGTTGCCCCTTTTGCCACCCAGCAATTCAAATTATGGTGGGCAGAATGGAAGCAACATCTTTTCTGTAAATCTCCATCGTCTTACTGCAACATTCTGGACCCAGAGAACATTGATCCAAATGCAGCGGTATGTCCTTTTTTCTCAGCCGATTCCAATGTTATTTCTTTCCATATTGTCATCTTGTTATTAACTCATGTTCATCTCCTTAGTCTGAAAGCCATGTCCCTCCGATGCGGAGCCGAAGCGGCCGGCCGATAGATAGTCATCACCAATACACGCCGTATCCACTCATCGGCTTCCATGCTCCAACCATCAAGGATATCTCTACTGGCCGATCGAAGCGAGCACCGAAAAGGCCAACATCAAAGATAACCAGCCGTCGAGTGCGAGGTTCCTCGTATCGGATCGGCCGATCAGATGGCAATAGCATCGGCTGAGGTTCCTCGTATCGGATCGGCCGATCAGATGGCAGTGGCATCGGCCGAGACTCCCCGTATCGGATCGGCCGACCAGATGGCGGTGACACCGGCCGAGACTCCACGTATCGGATCGGCCGACCAGATGGCGGTGACACCGGCCGAGACTCCAATCCCTTTACCTTTGCCGGTTGTCGAGATGGCTGATCCCCAAGTCACCGCCGAAGTCGGGGCAGCTGCAGCATCGCTATTAGTAGAAGTTGTTCAGGTAATCTTACTTATCTCATATATTCTTCAAATCTTCTGCTGACATTAACTCTCTTCCTCTGCCAGGCTGCACAAGCTGTTCCACCGCAGTCCCCGCAGCAATCGGCCACGTCCCAAGTGGAAGCTGAAACTCCAGCAGCTCCTATCATCGAGGTAAATGATCTCTTACCTTGATCTCTTAATTTTTAGAAAACCTAACCGATCTTGATGCAGGCCGATTTGGGTATGCCAACTACAACCCCACAACAGACATCGGCCGGGAGATCCACAGAGGCATAGCAAATTTCTCACACTATCTTATTTCAATTTCCCATAGCATACTCACAGGATCTATTTTCCATATCTTTTCAGGAAGCTGGCCCAAGCGGAGCACTAATAATCGTTGAATCTTCCTCTTCCGACGAGCCAACTGCACCAGCCCCTGATACAAGGGAAACGCTTCCACCGGCGCAGGCAAGAGAAATTCGCTTTAAGGAGGTAACAAACTTACCATTAGAATCAGCAGATTTCTTTTTACTGCTTGCCTACCCTTTACTTTATTTCTTCACAGGAGCAAGACACCCCTAACAACAACATCTTCTCCTTTGCCGTCTCCTTGCCCGATGACGAGGAAATTGCTTCACGCCCAACTCCATCGAGCTCTGCCTCCGATGATGTCCGCGCCAAGCTTGAAAGCATGCGCACTCTCCTTCAAGACGACATCGGCCGATTGGTAGAAGATGCTTCGCCGATTCGACGACTTTTCAACGAGATCAAAGGTCGAATCCCGGAAGAAGTATCAGAAAACTTAGCGCACGCTGCTTATATAGAGCATATGCATATTCCAGGGCACTGCGCCATATGGCCGATCGTGCCCAGATGGCAAAAACTCAGGAGGAGGCCGATTCATACAAGCACCGGACTCAGGAGGTACACCACAAAATCAACTTCCTCGAAAGCTGTCGTCCGGACATTGTCGGCATGATAGATCGGCTGAAACGGAGAAGAGCAGAGCTGGCCAAGGAGATGGAGCGGATAACCAAAGAGATAGCTGCTGAAGAAAAGAAACTCCAAGAACTCCCATCCATCATCAGTGAGCTGAAGCAAGAAAGACAGCACCTGGCCCGTGAAACGATAAGGCTTCGTCGCCGTGTGTCAGAAGTTCCAGGATCGGCCGATGATGATCAGAGAGTACTAGACTCGGCCGATCAAATCAGACGACAAGCTATTGTAGCCATAGATGCTTTCCTTGGGTTGTAAAGAACATGTTAAACATTTATTGCTCCTTCAATGTTACTGCACCGATTTGGTTTCGAACTGTTTCTTCAGTTAGCTTTGCATTTATGTATGTATTTACTCCGATAGGACGTGTCTCATCATCCATCTACCTCTCCTTCTTTTATAAGTAGACCCTTCACCATCTCCAGAGGCATACGCATCACTTATCTTCTCTTTCCCTCTTTGCTGTCCCAAACCGAACGGCAAGATGTCTTCTTCGTCCTCTTCATCTTCTTCCTCTGTCAACCAGGTATGAACTTCTCTTCTGCCTTTCCCCTAAGCATCTCAATCGCTCTGATGTTGGGTAACCCCTTTTATCTCCATTTAGCCAAAACGTCTCAGCCCTGGTCTAGAACGAGTGATTGAAATCATGCATTCAAAAGAACCACTGTCACAGGCAGACACAGATCTGATAAGAGCTCATGCTGAGGAACTCACGGATCATGTCCCTGCTGTCGTCCAAGAATGCTGGGACCTTATAGATGCTCACTGTTTGGTCCGTAAGCGACCATCTCCTGAAAAAAATCCTCCACTTCCTTGTAAAGCTAAGACCAAAGTTGCTATGGAGGATCTGGAGGAGAAGAAGACCCGCCTACTGATAGAACTTTGCAACCAAGCTGAAACTGGAGCCACTGCAGAGGACCCGAAGGAGAAAAGGCTCAACCTTATGATAGAACTGGGTCGCATCGAGAGAGAAATCCAGCGTAGGCGTAATCAGTAAACATATCGGTATTTTTATTCTAAGGGCGACTTGTACCATGTCGACCATGTACTCTGTTATTTTCAACCAATAATGAACCCCAATGTTTTCTTCATCAGATGTGTAGACAGAAATCGATGAGAAATCGGCCATATTATCTTGATACATTTTATTGCAAGTTATGCATCTACCCAAATGCTTGGATAGTACCTCTTCAGATATCGTCCGTTCAAAGCTCTTGGGAATTCCTCCCCTTCGACTGTCTCCAGAATATATGCATTCCCAGGGGCACATCGACCGATTCTGTACGGCCCTTCCCAAGTGGGTGACCATTTACCGAATTTGGGATCTTTGGATCCTATCGGCAGCATCTATCAAGATATCGGCTGTTGGCATCGGATATCCATCCATTGGCGTAGCCTGATTTAAATTCCTGAAATCGATGCATACGCGTAACTTCCCATTCTTCTTGTATACGGGCACAATATTAGAAATCCATTCGGCGTAGCGGCACTGCCGAATAAATCCTGCTTCAATTAACTTTGTAATTTCGGCCTTTATATCAGGTAGAATCTTTGGGTTACACCGTCGTGCAGGTTGCTGATATAGCCGATATCCTGATTTTATAGGTAACCGGTGTTCAACAATGGACCGGTCTAGACCTGGCATCTCATGATATTCCCAAGCAAAGCAATCCTTGAATTCTATTAATAAATGTATCAGTTTACACTTATACTCAGGATCCAAATTAGCACTAATATACGTCGGCCTTGATTTGCTGCTATCTCCCAAATCTATCATTTCCAATGAATCGGCCGACGTAAACCCACGCCCTGTTGACCAACTTTTGACCAGGACCCTCCGAAATAGTCCCATCCTGTTGGCGCAAGCTGTATCACCAATCGGCCGATTTTCAACTGTTACCTCAATCGGCCGATTCTTTACTGTAGCCTTCAGATCTGCCGCATCGGCCAATTTTCTCCTCCTGACGCCGATTCAACACGTGTCAAAATCTGGCGTCAACAGATGTACCATGATTTGAAACAACGGTTCTGGTGGACTCGAATGAAAAGGGAGATAGCTAAGCACGTCTTTGAATGTGATATTTGTCAAATGGTAAAGGCGAGTCACTTGAAACCAGCTGGAGTTCTTCAACCATTGAATATTCCCTCCTGGAAATGGGAAGATATCAGCATGGATTTTATTCTGGGTCTCCCAACAACTTCGAAAGGTCATGATTCCATTTGGGTTATAGTTGACCGTCTCACAAAGTCAGCTCATTTCCTTCCAGTTAAGAACAGATATAGCACCAAGCAATATGCTGAGTTGTACATCAGTCGTATCCTTAGTTTACATGATGTACCAAAGACTATTATATCTGATAGAGGCTCACAGTTCATTGCTAATTTCTGGGAACACTTACACGCTTCTGTTGGTACCAAACTTATCCGCAGTTCAGCTTATCATCCTAAGACCGATGGTCAAACTGAAAGAATAAACCAGATCTTAGAAGATATTGTTAGAGCATGTGTCCTAACCTACAACAAGAAATGGGATGAGCGTCTACCTCTCGCTGAATTATCTTATGACAACAGTTATCAGGAGAGTATCAAAATGGCACCCTTTGAAGCATTGTATGGGCGAAGATGTAGAACCCCATTGAATTGGTCTGAGGCCGGTGGAAGAAATTTCTTTAGGCCGGATATTATTAGTAATGCTGAAGAGCAAGTCCGTCTCATACAATCCAATCTTAAGATTGCACAATCTCACCAGAAGGGTTATGCAGACAAAAGACGCCGACCTCTTGTGTTCAAAGTTGGTGATTCTGTGTACCTTCGGGTATCTCCAATGAAAGGTGTTCAGCGATTTGGTGTAAAAGGAAAACTAGCACCTCACTATATTGGACCTTTTCCTATTATCGAACAATGTGGACCCGTAGCATACCGATTGGAGCTTCCTTTACATTTGTCGGCTGTCCATAATATCTTCCATGTCTCTCAACTCAAGAAAGGTCTTAGAGTTCCTACTGAAGCAGTTGAAACGAGTGACATTCAAATTGAACCAGATCTTACTTATCCAGAGTATCCTATCAGGATTATTGATCAAAAGGATTGGGTTACTTGCAACCGGACCATGAAATTCTATAAAGTTCAATGGAATAATCACTCCGAAGAAGAAGCTACTTGGGAGCAAGAGAAGTTTCTTAAATCTAAATACCCTAATTTTCTAAACAACAACGAAGGTACCTATTGCAAATACTCCTCTCTATCTTAAGCACTATCCGCACTTAAATCTCAGGACGAGATTTTCCTTAGGGGGGAGGGTTGTCACACCTCTGGTGTTTAGAAAAACCATTAGACGCAAATCATCCACAAAGCATGTCATTAGCATATGCATTTTGGCATTTATTCATTAATAAATAGGCACAAAAGTGGTAAATATGAATTTTATGCTCAAATATTGCTTAGTATGTCAAATTCATCGATTGTGACTCATAAACATGGTTGATCTAGGAAACCAATTCAAAACTTTAGTTTAGACATCACTCATATGAAAACTAGAAGTGTTGGAACTTCCAAAAGTACCTATTTTGAGAAGCTAATTAAAATATATTTTGCTAAACACTTGGAATTCGGTCAATAGAAAATTGATAGTCCAATATATGTACTTTAATATGAATATGATCTTATCATGTGAAAACCTGATTATATAGTTCCAAATCTCAGTCAAATACTGGTCAAACCCCTGTTTCAGTCACCTCTGAAATTTGGTCAAGTCTGTTATCTGACATCTTGTCACCATATTTTTTTGATTTTGTTTCTCCAAATTCTTCTAGTCAACTATCCAATGTTTTTGCACAACTTTGTAGTCCTATATCCCAACTTAATATTCACAGCAAGTTTGAATTGATTAATTCGTATTTTGGTGCTTGAAATCAATCTCAAACTTTGCTAAAATAAATAGACTGCACATGACTGAAAATTTCAGAATTAATCATGTTTTTGGCTGATTTCGGAGCTTTATAACTTCTGAACCGTGAACAATTAGAACTTGCACTCTTAATAAAAGTTACAGATATATGTTAGGGCCACAACTTTGATATTGACCATTTGATCCAATTATATACAAAAATTTGAAGTTTTTATGGGACAGACATGGATGTTTTAGCGTTAATGAAACCTAAACTGAATCAGCCATCTATGGCTGTTCCTGTGCTGCCGTCAGACCGTCGTCGACACGCGGCGATGTGGTCCTGCAGCGGCACCACGTCCTCACCACGAGCACCCCCCACACACCCACTCTTCGCTCGCTTGCTCCACAAACTAGCCCGGCCAGCCATCTTCTCCCTCTCTCTCCTTTTCATTCTTTCTTCCGGTTCCTGTCGAAGAACACCATGGCCACCAGTACTGCTCCGGCCAAATCCATGAGCCCCAAGCCATAGAAACCAAATCACCACCATCCACACCTCCACAGCCTTCCTACTTCCCTTCTCCCCCACTTGTTCCCCTGAGAAGCAACCTCCATGGCCAGGGATTGAAGATCCCGACCATCAGACCGCCATTGCCGAACACCTCCACCCCTCACCGTCGAAGTCCCACCTCCGGCCATCGTTCTCGTCGTCCAACCACAAAAATCGATTGCTGGTGAGCCACTGAAGCTCATGCTCTCCTTATTTCGCGACGTTCGCCGTCAGTTTCGCCGGAACGTGCCCATGCCGCTCGTCCGCGCAGCCATGGGCGCCGCTGCTCATCGCCGGCCATCGCCGGCCAGTCTTTTGGCCGTCACGGGCGGTGTTGCAGGTGTCCCTGGTTGCAGCAAAGCTGTTGGTGCCGAACCTTGCCGCCGGTTGGCCTCGCCGTCGCCGGGAACGGCCTATCAAGGTCCGGCCATGGCTGGCCATGGCTGACCTTGACTGGTCCAGGTCTGGTTGACTGTATGCCCGGATTATCAGTGACTAAAGGGGTTCCTGGGTAGAGTTAGGGCTGGTAGAAAAAGTTTGGTTAGGGTTTATCTCGGTTTATAAATTTTCTGGTACATTGTTTAGTAGGCTAAAAACATTGAAAATGCATAGAAAATCATAGAAAACTGATAAAAATGTGAAATCAGTTGTGTTGGCTATGTTGAGGACATGTCTACACAGGAAAAATATTAGATCTAGTTAAGTGTTTATTTTTCCTTTGCTAAAAATTAGAACATGAAAAACATAGTTTATTGTGTTGTAATGTTTCTATGCATTCAGAACTCCTGTAAAATGTACAGTAGACTAATTTGATGATGTATTAGCTTCAGTAAATTTTTCATATCCAGAAGACATTATTAATTATGTTAATTGATTTATCTATGTGCTAGTGTATTTCTGAGTTAATAAATAGTTTATGCTTGAGAAAAATCTTGGTAAATACAACTAGAATACTTTATCAGTAGCTCTATCATGATATATTTTGTTCCTCACCAGAATGTATTCTTAACTTCTTTTGGTGAATTTATTTAGTTTCTAGCTTAGTCACACAATTTGTAATATCATTTATACATATGCTTTTATTATTTATTTTGCTGAGGTTGTACATAATGTGTATTTTCATTTACTTAGTTAGCTCCAGTAATAAGATAAGATTGTATAGCTCAATATTTTTCATGTCTTATTTACATGCTCATTTTGCATTGCATTTTGCATTTCATGTAGATCCGGTAGCAACCGACGTCGTGTACGAGCTGGTTGCCGAGCCTCAGGGCCAGCAGGCACCATATGAAGAGCAGCAGATCTTAGAACATCCAGAAGACCCGGCCCAAGGTCCGGAAGAGCCACAGGCTAAGCAGCGGGAAGGCAAGCCCCGGAGCATAACCACTAATTTAAAATTATGCAATGTTCTTAATTAAGTATTTATGCATTAAGTTTCTAGAAGTTGAATAAAACCATAGATGCATGTTCCCTAGGTTCCTTTGGGATATACTAGTATGTGTAGGTCGCTAGCCTTGCCATGCTTAATTAAGACCGGTAGAAGTCGAGTGATTGTCTGTCACTCGCGAGCTATAGGATCTCTCATTATGGGTAACTTATTTATGCAATTGTTTCACATGGAAATATTGGGACCGGGCGGGGATGAGAATGGTCTATGTCATATTGGTAGGGATATGTAGCCCCGTTCGTGTCAGTTAAGGTCCGTTTGTTGTTGGCCTTGTTTGATCAAGTTTGAACAGTACTAATCACATGCCAGTAGTAGGAGGTAGTCAAACCCGGTAAGCGTAGTACCTCGGTCACTCTGGTGTTTAAGCTGATACCTACTTCTCCGGTCGAGTGCTAGTCAGTAACTCATGGCTGAGCCGTTGTAGGTATCGGTGGGGACTAGCTACTTGCGGGTTGAGGGGCGGTTCAACCATTTTGTAGTGGCCGATGGGAACAGTTGATGTGTGTGACTCGATAGGGTTGCATTCATCGTGTGGTTAGGTTTTTCCATTGCAAGGATGTAAAACAAATCGATTCGCCGTACCTCTCGGATAAGAGAACCTTGATCGTTGCGTCACATTGTAGAAAAGAATTAAAATGAATATTATTTATTGTTTTATTAATTGTTACTGCTATCTAATTAATTGTTTTTCCACTGTAATATATTTCATTTATGTTGCAAATATAGTAAATAGTAATTCTTACTTAAACTTGTTCTAAAATCTTGAAAGTAAGGATCTACTCTTAGTAGCTTTTCGGCAAAAGAAACCCACCGGCCAAAAGCCTTCCATGCTAGGAGTCGTCTAAGTATATACCACTAGTCGGGTAAGTCTTGTTGAGTATTAGTATACTCAAGGTTTGTGGATAAATTATTTTCAGGTCCAGATGATATAGATTTTTGTCCCTGCTGTGCTAAGTTTGTTCGTCATGATGAGGAAGGTTGGGTTGTGGTCGTTCGCAACTCTCAGTGATACCTTGGTTGTGGATTGCACACTTATGAGCTCAGTGTGAATTCCAGTTTGTCCTTCGCTCATACTGTTGTTAGGCTTTGGTTTATATTGAACTCTCTTTCTGCTGTCTTTATTGATTTATGTATAATTAGTATTTGAACTCTAGTTTGTAACTTATATCTCGCACTCTGTTCTGTACCTTTAATTTATGTAAAACTCTGTAGTGTTTGTACTATCTGTGCTCACTTTTGTGTGGGACTACTGATGTTTGTTTCGATCGGTATATTGGTTCAAAGCAAGCTATCAAGTTAAGCCGTTAAGTGTATATGCCTGATGTGTTCAAATGATGGCCATTAAGACAAATAGGGGCGCGTCCTAGGGTCTAGGGACGACGTCCACCACGTCCTGGTCGTCCTCTACCCTCCCATATACCTCCATAGTCGCCACAAACAGATTGGGTTTTGTTTAGATCAAGTTTAGCTCTCGCTACTTGCTGGTAAGCGCGCGTGCTTGATCAGCCGCCCGTCTTCCTGTCTTCGGAACCCCATCTTATTGGAGATTGAGTTTGAAACCTTCATTTACATCTGGTAATTCAGTACTTGTTCTACTTGTTCTTGCTAGTTCTTTGATTGCTTGCAGGACTAGTGCCCTAGTGGCCGAGGTGTCGCGCTCCACAAGATTGCGGAAACCATTGCTAAGGCGCAGCGTCCTTGGAAGGGTGTAGTCGGGTTGTGAACATCGTCTCCTCCATCAATCGAGTTATCCCACGCCTCTCATCGAAAGATCAGGAACAAACACTAGCGGATTCACATCACCTCCGGCTTCTTGGAGTCGACTAGGTGGCTATTGAAGCCACCCAAGCCGTTAGCGACGCAGATCCAGGAGCCGAAGATAAAAGTTGTGCCTTCGTCGAGCACGGTGCTGGTGAAGCTGAGCGATGCCATCGAGTTCTCCGGTGCATGCTCGATGAAGACCCCTACCTGGCGTGCTAGCTGTCGGTGTTTTACCGCCACGCCCACCGAGGGATACCCCCGAGGTGGTGAGTTTGTTGGTAGGGTGTCGCCGAGATCAGAAACTCAAAGGTGCAAGGAACACAAAGTTTAGATAGGTTTGGACCACCGAGAGTGTAATACCCTACGTCCTGTGTGGTTTAGTTTGTATTGCCTTAGGTGGTGATCGGGTGATCTCCTGTTTGGAGGGGGTCCCTGTCCGCCCTTGTATAGTTTGGGGGAACAGGGTTACATGGAAATCCTAGTCAGGAGTCCTACTCGAGTATTTTTCGGGTAGTTTCATACTGTCTCCGACTAGTTTTACTACTGTATGAGTAGTTCTATTACGCTACGAGTAGTTACAACTGGTGTAGGACGTGGGTCATGTCCCACCCCTTATCCTACAAGATGTAGGCCATGTGCGCAGTCCCGTGGGCCTGGATCTGACAAGCATCATCACAAGATCATGAAAGCCTAAAAAGTCTCCCTTCAACAAACAAATATTTTAAATATGAAATGAGACAAGCCTAATTCTCCATCTTTACATCCAAAATTTAGCAAAATCTGAGCATTCTACGTTGTGATCAGATCGTGAAGCACTTGACATTTCATTCCTTCACACCGCCATCACCACAGGTAAGACCAAGATTTGTTGTATATGCTGCAGGACATAGAGCAAGATCAGTAAAAATTTGATAAGCCCATTACCATAAGAAAAGAAAGGTGTATCAGTAGTGAAGGTGAAACATGCAGACAGTAGTAAACTATGGCACTATAGCCTATAGGCATACAGTAGTAAAGGAGATATGGCAAAGGCAATAGGCCACAACCATATCAGTTAACTAAAATCCCTAGTGTTGATCTGAAAACACATCTGTTACAAACAAATGATGGTGCAACTCTAAGCCAGAGAGAGACTAAAGCAAATAGAGCAAGGGCTAATTAATTAATCATATTAAAAGGTCAAACTAGTGATCATGTAGTAGCTGTGTAGTGAACAAAACGACCATACCATCAAATCAGTGTGCTGACTAACTGAACTATCACTCCATGGAAGATGCCCCAGCACCAAAAGCGTTGCCGCCACCATGGCCAAAGCCAGGTCTGCTACCCTGAACAAACAAAAACTATGCAGTCTTAGTCAAAGTAAAAAGAATACAGTTACCATTTTGATTAAAGGATAGTGATGTTATGTTCTGCATAGTGATGCTATGTTCTCCAGAGCTAGTGATCAGCATGTTGCTATTTTAAGCACTAAATTTCGAGCAATGAACATCAACTGAAATTAGTAAATAGAATACAGCTCAGATAGTGATGTTATCATAGGACAACATATATCAAGTAAGCTAGAAGGACCATAATATGAGGAAAAGGGGATGCATAGTTTCATTTCAGTTTCAGATAGTGCCATCTAAACTTGAATAAATCTATTTTTTCTATTATACAAGAGAATGAATCCACATGAGTTTAGTAAGGCCTAAGGTACTATCCCCACCAGTCACGCAGCATCAAGACCATCATAACCCCTCATCTATGTCAAAGAAATGCAGAAGTGCGTCACATTGAACATTTGACCAAAAAGGAGCTACACTAATCTGCAAGATACTAATCTATTCACAAACATAACATAACAAACAGATCATCCCTGAAGGATTAGTAGAGCAACATGCCATCCCTAACATAACGTAACATTCAGACCATCCCTGAATGACAAACAAACAAACTTCCTGCAATTATTCTGAGATTATGCTGCAAGTACCAACTGCAAGCCACTATTCTGATTTAATTAGATGGTCCCTGCAATTCCTGTTCGAAAAGGCAAATATCAACAATAAACACTAACTCCATATTATGCTGATGCTGCTCACTCGATCTAATAGAATAAAGGGACATGGCCATGTAAACTGCTAGCTTTTGAAAGGTAGAGGCATATAGGTCTTGAAAGAACCTTCCATCAACAGGTAAGGTAACCATCCGGATTTCCGATGCTCCCCTTCTCCCACAGATTTAGTCATGAGCACCACAGCTTGTATGCTCGTGGAACCAATCAGAGGAGAGGGATGCGGCCACCAATTGCTTTGTGGGCAAAGGAAATTCAGAGGGGAGAGAAAGGTTGTTGCTTGCTTGAACAGAGGAGGAAAAAGTCGATGGGGGAGAAGGGAGATGGCGATGGGTGCTGTGGTGCTCTGCTCCCTTGCAAGAACAGAGAGAAGGCTGGCGGTAGTTGCTCAGCTTGTTCTGCCATTGGAGGACGGATGGAGGTGTGCTGGTGGCGTGGGGACGAAAAGAAGAGGCCGCTGCTTCCTTGTTTGGTGGCGAGAAAAAGAAATAGGAGATCAAGAGAGGAAAAAGGAAGAGGGCTGCTGCTTGCCGATCAGACAATGGAGTCTCTCGTGGTGGCTTGTAGCTACTCAGATCGATGGGAGCAGAGTGGAAGAAGGGAGACAGGGTGGACGCGGACGGAGGAGCTTTTATCTCTCCACGCCCTTATATACTCCAGTGGGATAGGCTTACATAAAATCCTAGCTCGATACTAGTTTAGAAGTTATATCCGTGTACTATTCGGGTAGCTACCTTATGTACCGACTAGTCCTACTTGTATCCGTGACATGCCTCATCTCTTATTCTAAAATATTCTATAGCACGTGAGCAATCCCGTGGTCCCGGGTCCGACAGTAAGAGCTAAGAACTCATTCAACTTCCTCTCCATAAGACCTTGTGAAATATGATGGGCTCGGAAAGTATTTTTGAACTCATCCCAAGTAACAACATGATTGGCCGGAAGCAGCGAAATATTTATCCCACAAAAGAAGTGCCATACCGCGAAGTTGTTGCGCGGCAAAACGGACCTTGTTCTCATCAATACAAGGTACCACAAGTAGAGAAAACTTGGATTCAATGGTGCGAATCCAAGCGTCCACGTCCAAAAGCTCCTCCGTCTTGTGAAACGGAGGGGGTGAGTGTTCAGAAAGTCCTGATAGCCCGCAATCTAAGGTTGTGAACATTGTGCCTACCCTGCTGATGGTGCTGCTGCTGCTGCAATTGCTGAAATGCATGCAGTCCCTGGACAAGCTGGCGGAGCAATTCAGTTTGGTTAGCCATCATAGCAGCCATGTTGGGCGGCGGCGGTGGTGGTGGCGGCGGTCCGCTAGCACTAGCACTTCAAAAGCCTTCGGAGGTATTGCGTGTCCCTTGAACCTCTGCAATGTGCAAACCTTTCATTAGCTAGGGATCCACAATGTTTCCCAGGCTTAATAGGATAAGTGCATAAAGATTTTGAACTCAAAAGGTCATAGACACGCTGGGACATAACACTATTCTTTACAAGAAAATTCATTACTCCCATTTTTTTCATCCAAAGCTACTCCAAGTTTAGAAGTGACTAGGGAATTTAGTTACCTAAAATTTTGGCATTCAACTCAGAGACTGAGTTGATGGTTAAGATGGCTGAAAAATTTATTCTTTCCTCTCTGCTTTAGCTGTTTTTCAGCAGACCGAGCTATAGTGTTTTGCCTATAAATTTAAATATGATCGTCTAATGGTGTTGAAAGTTTGTGATCATTTAGAGCATAAAGGTCCTGACAACTTTGGTATTCAACACTTTGGCTAGAACAGGCTCTAATATGGTCATTTCCTTAAATTCTCCCTCTGCTGTCTATCCAGGAAACACAGTGGATAGCCAGCTAGAACACCTACTTGGCCAAAAATTACCAAAGTTTTACAGTAGGTGACTAATCAAGTTTTCAACAAGATTGGTATTGAAAATTTCTGCAGAAAACGTTCCTAGGAAGGTCAGATTACTTTTGTAACAGGAGTGATCAAACTAGGCAGAAAACTGATGTGTAGAAGTTTCTAGTGTTGCTCACTGAGTATTTGTCCAAAAATTTCCAAAATTTTACAGTAAGTAGAAGACAATGTTTGGAGCAACTTCCTTATTGAACTTTTCTACAGATAAGGTCATCTTCTAACTTCAATTAATCCATCTATCTAGATATGGTAGAAAAGGCAGATTTCTAGATAGATCTTAAGTGAACCAAAACCGTGCTCACGTGTAAACCTCATCACTTCCAACAAACACACAACCATTTGTTAATTCAGTTTTAGATATGATCATGATGCAGTTGCCAAATAGCTTTCGTCTTACGTGGTTAGTTTCGGTGGCAAAATATAGTACGTCTCGCTCTACATTAGCTAGCCGAGTTTTCTAACCATTCTTAACTTAAACATATACGATAGTGTGCTTGCAGAAAATCATCCGGAACATATAAATTGAACCTTTCATGGCAGCACTCATGAAAGCATCCCCATACATTACCGCTCACTATAGTAGAGGCATCCATGCGTTCGATACTGCATGGACAGTGCTTCATACGTTACCGAGGTAACGTATTCACTTCCCGTATAAATCGGATTATGGGACGTCCTTTGGTAGCAGCCACCGTACGTGCAGCATATTTTACCAACAATATAAGCAACGAGTAGTTGGTATATTGGCAGCACCTCGAGTAAGCCATGGCTTGAGGGCAGCATTCGGCTCGCATCACCGATATGAGGGTCAAGCTCTCTCAGTTGACTAAGGATCCTTACCTTCTTACCTTAACGTAGGTGCGTCATTACGGAATTTAAAGGTCGATTGTGCACAAAAATAAGTTTTGACATAAAATAATATGTTGGAAGTCAGACATATATAACATAAGTTAGATAGCCAATTAGTTATGTTCCCATAATCCCTTAGGGCTTTACGAACTAGGTGTCATCCTTAACAAACCACGCATTTTTGCAAACGCAGTTTTGTGGTCAAGTTTTAAGGAAACATGTTTTTAAGGGTCGTTATACTCTTTGGTGTATGCATTTTGACTCTGATACCAGCTGTGGTAGAACTGCCCGAATTAATCTGGCTTAAGTGGGCTAACCATCACCATAAAGGCAATTCGGGCTAACTCGCGTTTAAAATCGGCTGCAACGTCACACTCGGCGTCGCACGCGTGACCCGGGAAGCCCTTGAGGACGGGATCCCACTCGAGCTGGTCGAGGAAAGGCCTAGGGAGCTCATCGCCAACCGCACTGGTACCAAGCACGCTCGGGGCTACATCACCACCTGCGCCCCGCAAGGGCAGCCGACACGCCGCTGGCGCACGGGCTTGACAAGTTGGTGGACAAGATGAATCATCCCCGAGACGCTCCACCACTAACAACCGATCCTCTAGCAGCAACCAACAGACAATCCGGGCCCGGCATAAGCGCGCCGGACCCAGGCTCTGGGGGGTCTAAACAAACCACTCAACACAAGAAGCTAACGCTCGCCTAACTTGGTGAGAAGTCAAGAGCCCAGCGTCGCTATTTATAGCCGTGACCGGGCAGAGCGCACAGCTGAGGTAACGGGTGGCGACCTGACTGGAGGCCAGTGTTAACATGCCCACCTGCCCCCGTCACCTCCATCTACAACCCGCCGGACGGGGTAGTGATGGACGAGCCAGGATGAGCAGGCAGCACCAGAGGCAGACACCACGTGGTGGGAAGCGCGCGACACCCGGAGCCGGCCAGGATGAACGAATCCACGCCAAGAATCACAATGTTAGCACAGCGGCGCCTGGTCACCATCATCAATGACATGAACAGACGAAAGCGCCCGGGCCAAGACAACTGGCTGGAGAAAATTGGCTCAGACATGCCAGCTAACCCTCTGCGCGAGTCCCTAACTCGCCCAAAGGCTTAGGGGCTACACCCAGTGGGTGCACTCGCGCGCACCCACGTGAGTCTGACCAAAGGAAATCCCCGTGGGTCACATCAACTTGGATACGGGATTAGGCAACGACATCCAACCCCCCTGGTGAGTCCATAGCACTCCCCCGGGAGCTCGGGAGCTACACCCACTGGGTCCGCTTGTGCGGACCCAGCAGCGACACGCCCGACCATCATGCGCTGGGCTCGGGAACGCCTCGCCCCGAGCAAGGCTAAGCCCCCGCGTGGCTCTCCGAGCCATGCGCGAGTTGGGGGGCTACTGATGGGGTTAAGTACCACGGGTACCCCTAAGCACGGTCCTTAGGGACCTAAGCGCGGGTCAGCCCATCTCAACCAGACGGTCTAGCCCGGTCAGGTAAGTGCACAGCCAAGACGGGCCGAATGGCAAGGCGGATCCCGAGGGCCTAGCAGCAGGCCGGGCCCAGGACATGTGGCGGCCTCCTGACCCATAACACGATGGAAGAGGTTGGGGGACCAGGCCAGCCCCGGAACCGGACCCAGGCCCAAGGCAACCTGGGGAAGGCTCGGGGCGACATTAAATGCATCAGCCGTGACAAGACGTGCATGCACGCCCCCCGCCCGAAAGCCGGGGTAGGGGCGCCGCCCACTAACCGGAGGAACAAAGGGCGCCCCTGTCAACCGGTTCATCATGATGCCGTGACCGGTGCTCACACCAGCCATGTTCCCTCCACAGGGCGACAGGATAGCCTGTACCGGGTCACCCTCCGCCATCAGGTGTAGGGCTGGCGCACCACACTAGCGGGACCCACCGCGGATCATGCATCGAGAAGAGGAGCAGGGCGCCCGACCTCTCGAGCCCGGCGATGGAGGCCTGGCATGCCAACCAACCAAGAGGCCCGCCCCTAGCACATCAGGATGGGGCATGCCGCAAGTACGATGGTGCCATCCCCTACCGTGGGGAGGGTCGCACGGACCAAAGGACGTGTCAGGCTACGCCACGATCTGGGCGGACAGGTCACGATACGGGAAGCGGTGGAGCACGTTCCACCGGAGGCCCCCCCCAGATGGACATGTGTAGATCAGCCGACCTCGCTCTAGGGACATTTACCCTAGGGCTCGGGACACCCTCTCTCTCACACAATGTAGCCTAGCCCACCACGTATATAAGGCGGAGCTAGGCCTTCTCTCTGGGAGATGACACGCAAGAACATGCACACACGCACACCGCTTGCAAGCGTCCCGTTGTAAACACCCAACATTCGAATGTGAGGAATACGAAGAACACCACCCCATACTAGACGTAGGGCAATTTCCCGAACAAGTCTAAATCCTTGCCTTGGATTGTTAGACACTGAGCCACGAAGGAGCGCGGCGCTAAATTTACTAGCCGGTGAATGAAACACCGACAGATTGGCTGATTCCCCAAAAGCCATGTCTGAGGAAGAGGAGCTCATTTCCTTAATAAGGAACCTTCAGATGGAAAACATGAAGTTGAGCCTCTCTTTGGAAGAACATAAGCTAGTAATCAATGACATATATGATGACTTTTGCATTTTCCATAACGACCTAAACACTAGGATGAATCATCTAGCAAAGGTCGTAGGGGAGAGAAGTGATTATGATGGTAGTTCATCGGAGGACCTCTCTTAGTTTAGTTATCGGGTACTTTAGTTTAGGTTTAGTTCCTTCATTTTCTTTATTTCCGTAAATGTGAAGCGCCCCAATATTTCAATTGAATAAAACTTTGGCTCCCCGTTGTTAATGCCGGTAGAGCCCCTTTTGCTTTTGCTCTTTTATTTTGCTTTGATTGAATAAACAGGTACGGAAACAAGTGTGGGGGAGATTCTCGCGACATTCTGATGCATACACGTTGCAAACACCCCTACACGTCACGTGCACCGCAGGACAGACCCATACGCTCAACACCAGAATGAGCGGGCACATGCCTCGTTCAGCCGAACCAAGGCCAGTCCCACTCGGCCTCCTCTCGCTCCAGCACCTCGGTTTGCACGCTCTCACTTGTTTTCTACCTGCCCCATGAGTTTTAAACTTGATTTCAATGATCAATTCAAAATGATTAAATTCAACTAAAAGCTGAAAATGCTTGACTTGATGATTCATGCATAAATTTTATTCTTTACTGAACTTGAATTTGTGAACCAAATCCTCGGGAACCCATGTTGTTTAAGCTATTGATTATCGTGATATGGTTTGATACAAGTTTCCATACTTGCTCTGCCTACTTGATTGCGAACTTTTTTTTCAAAAAGAGAACTATTCCATGGTTTACATTCCCTTGTGTCTATCCTACCAAAACCATATGTCATACTACAATAGAAAAAACTTTATACATATGTGACTTGCTATTACATTGAGCTTTATCAAACATTGTGATCCTGATGAGAGACTCTTTATTACTTGCTAGATCAAGATCACGTACACAAGCGAACTTCCATATGGGAAATTAGCTGCCGTTTTCCACAAAATACATGTCAGATCCGGAGCCACGGGACATCTAAGATAGCGTAGATAATTCTAGAATAAGGGATGGGGAATGTCCCATACCTTATATCTGATGTAATGTACTCGGACTCGAGTAAGACTAGTCGGTACAAAATGAAACTACCCAGATAGTGTCCGAGTAGGACTCCTAAGCTCATACTAGGCTAGGATACCTGTAACCCTATCCCCCTAGAGTATATAAGAGCGGGCAGGGACCCAATCCAAAGCATAACCTATCCCAGGCAATACAAACAACCACACAGAATGTAGGGTATTACACAAACCAGGACCTGAACCTGTCTAAGTCTTGTGTTGCTAGCACCTTCGAGTTCCTGATCTCGGCGATACCCTGCCTACAAGTCTACTACCTTAGGGTATCCCTAGGTAGGCTTGCCGGTAAAACACTAACAGCTGGCGTTTATCGAAGATCCCCTGGCAAACATGATGGCGACGTTCAACTTCACCACCGCTGTGCTCGAAGAGGGCACAACTTTTATCTTCGGCTCGTGGGTCTGCGTTGCTGATGGCGTAGGCGACTTCCATCTGCAACTTGTCGACATCAAGAAGCTGGAGGCACCCGCATTGCCTATAACTCTGACTACAAAAGTCCAATGATGCTGAAAATTTATGAGCACCTAGATCAGGAAATTTATGACAGCTTTGGTATTCATTACACATCCCAGAAATGCAAGTAAACATGGATTAAAATTCAGACAAGTTTCTGCAACAGCAGATCCAGCATTTACAACCAAACCACCAAGTCCTTAACCATGGCCTACACGATTAGGGTGTTCATACGGTTGAGCTGCACTCATTACAAAAGAGGTAGTCAACTCTCAGTTAGCCTATTACCACACTTGCCAAAAGTTAGGCTACACTATCGAGGAGTATGTGCAAAAGTCCTCCAAGGTTAGCATCTAGAAGTCATTGAGGTTGTTGATGGACGACTCGCTGCGCACAGGGGAGTGAGCTCCCTGTGGTGGTGGCAGCAGGCTCCCAACCTCGTAGTCAATCTTGGAGACACCCTCCATCTCCTGGGGCTCCTCATCACCATCCACATCCATCTCATCTGGTGGGGCATGCTGGGCTGCCTGTTGTGCATGGTGCATCTCAATGTGCTCATTGGCATCCTCCAACTCGATGTTGAGATCATGGATCTACTCCTCCAAGAACTCAATCATGGCATCTCTCTCACTCATGACAGTGTCATGCTCCTGGATTTGGCCCTCAAGTTGGACAATACAAGCATCCCTATTTTCAAGATCCTCGGCAAGCTCCTGAATCTACTCATCCCTTGTGTCTGCCATCATGTAGTAGACCTAGGCAAGGTCAGTGGCCTGCGCAAGCCCCTGACTTAGAAGAGCTTGGAGACGGTACAGTGCATTCATGCATAGCACAGAAGTCAGGACGGTCTCCTGAGCGCGAAAGTCCGCCAGGTAGTCCATGTGCTGCACTCTGTCAAGCCACATGGGATCGTCGTCCTGGACAGCAGGGAACAAGCCAATGGGAGCCAAGGTGACCTCCACGGGGTGCTGCTCACAAAAGGTGGTGAGCGCCCTCATGGCGGCAGTCTCCCAAGTGTCAGCAAGGCGGCGATCCATAGCCTCAATCTCCAAGGCAGGACACTCCGGGTGTGCTGGGGGTGGAAGGAGAGTCATGTGCACTTGGCACCGAGTAACTCCCATCTCCACGAACTCCCGTCCCACGTAGCAGGAAGGACTGGGATAGCCCGCGGCACTCATAACGTCCCACAAAATGGAGGAAAAACCCTCCCAGTGGAGGCACTTCGAGTGCACGCGTCCATCCTCATCCATGACCATGACAACGGGATCAGCCATCTGAACAAAAGATCAAATGGGTGAGATATAGGAAAAATTGTGCACAAGATGAATGAACAAATTCTGTTCTCAGGGTATTAAATAGTCATGACTTAAGAAGTTGATGTCCAAAAACTCCCAAATTTTACCAGAACCTTCCTAAGATATTTGTGCACAACTTTTCTAGTCAACCCTTTGGCTAGAACAGGCTCTAAGGAAGTCATATCCTTAAGTTTTTCAGTTGCTGTTTACCCAGATTTTCAATGGACAAAGAGCTAGTATTTTGATCACCAGGGAAAATCTACTTAGCCAAAAATTACCAAATTTGAACAGTAGCTGATTGAGTAAGTTTGCAAAAAGTTTGATGTTGAACATTTCTGCAGAAAATTTTTACTGAGAGGGTCTATAAATTTATATGGCAGAAGTGATCAAAACAGGCAGAAAATAGAGGTGTGGAAGTTTCTAGTGTTGCCTACTGTGTACTAGTCCAAAAATTTCCAAAATTTTACAGCAAGCAGAAGACAACGTTTGAAGCAACTTTCTCATTGAACTTTTCTATAGATAAGGTCATTTTATAATCTGAATTGATTCATCTATCCAGGTATGGTAGAAAGTGACACATTCCTAGATAAGCCTTATGTGATTGATAATTGTGCACAAGTGTAAACCTTATCGTTCTCAACCATTTCTCAACCAATTTGATTCAGTTTCAATGTAACATGAGGCATGCACGTCCTATCCATCTTCGCAAAATAAAATAATTGCCAAATAACTTTGGACTTACGGGGTTAGCACTGGTGGCATATATAGTACGTCTCTCCTTATATTAACTAGCCGAATTTTTCTAACCATTCTTAGCTTAACGTAATCACAGTTAGTTTACCTGCAGAAGATTGACAGAATATAAATTGAACCTTTGTGCTAGCACTCATGGAAGCGTCCACATTCATTACCGTTTACTATAGAAATGGCATCCATACAATGCCCGCCATACGGAAAACATTAGCATACGCTACGGAGATAGCGTATTCACGGGGGCACCGTCACTTAGTGAGATGGGGGTATGAACAGCAATCGCCATACCCTACGCCAAACCTTTGCTCCCAATATAATCAACGAATAGTTGGTATATTGGTAGCACCTCAAGTAAGCCACTGCTTGAGGGCAGTGTTCGGTTCGCGTCTGTGGCAGAACCACCTGAATTAATCCGGCTCAAGCGCGCTAACCATCACCACAAGGGCAATCAGGACTAACTCGCACTTCAAACGAAATAATCCACTGGTCTGTCGGGTAACCTCCCGATACAACCACGTGTTTTGCCGATCGAAACCACACATACATGTACTCACACGAAGGTGAGCCCAGAGGATACAACATTCCACAAATTATACAAGTAGGTCCTTACTTTCAAATTTTAGCTCCAAGTTCTATCTTTCTTTAACCATTCTAGGTAAGCAACTATCCAATATCATACATGGTGGAAGAATCATTTTGCATCCAACAAGATTAATCATCATCATTGTTCCTCTTCTTACTCTATGTGGTAAAAGGGTCAAGCAGTCTCAATAACCGCGAGAAACGGACGATTCGAATCGAATTTGTTAACCTCGCAAGGGAAACCTAAACACACGTGACGTGGTTACTCCCAGAGTCACACGTGCAACTTTTGCCTTCAATTCCCGCTTCGCGGAACAGGCCCACCGCCCTCGACTACACGTCCCCATGGCCCGGCCATGGCGGCACATGCACCCGCCATTAGATAGATGTGAATGAATTCAAGACGGTGGGGAGTATATTCCGGCCTCGGTTCAATCCAGTACTTAAGCTTACCGATTACCATATTCTCGGCATGTGGTTAGTACGTTCAAAGACTTAACCACCACTACCGCACATTGCGGCCTTAGCATTTTTCACTAAACAGACGGGGCCTCAATCATCAACATAAACATCGTACCATAGTCCCGTCCGTCAACCTTATGATTGCAGCATGTAGTAAACATTCAACTCCTATATTCTCGCGAGTGACAGGAAATCACTCGACTTTTACCGAGTCCTATTAGCATAGCATTCTATCAAACCTTACATCTAGTGTTTAGAGCAGGGGTATCTAGGATCATGCGACTAAGTTTTCATCCAACTCATATAAACTTAATGCACAAGTAAAGTAGAGTAATAAGTTGCATAAGTTTAGAAAAATAGGGTTCATGCTCCGGGGCTTGCCATCATGGGTAAAGCTAGCTTGGGGCTCGTCCGAACTCGGGCTCGGGTCTTCGAGAGCTTCAGTTAGATTTACTTGAGCTTCACGCTGCTCACTCTCGGACGCGGGCACCAGCTCGTACGTTCTGTCGGCGAGAGTAGTCGATTCTATATGAATGCACAAGTGTAAGTTATAGCGATGGTATATGACGATTATTTTCCTTCACGATAAAGTTGTAGTCCACAAAACATCGATTTGGTTGCGAACTTACTGAGTTAAGATTTCTTTGGGCAATTGTTAATAGCGTATGACTTAAACTATTAACTTTATTAAACAAGAAGGGGTTGTGTTATATTGGGAACTTAATTTTCTAAGCACAACATGGATTAAACACAACTTCTGGACCAAGCAACTTCTGGTGATGAAATTTTTATTTAGAGCATATTAAGCAGAGACAAAAGCACTGTAAAAATTTCAGGCATTTTCACATAGCAGAATAATTATGAAAAAGGTAATACACAGCTACTACTAGAACATAGTTATTTTTATACAGGACAAACCATGCAAGTATTGGTACAAAAAATTTTACAGGTGATTAATCTATTCATATATGTGTTACTGTAAATGTTTTAGATTTTACTGTGCAAGATGCAAAGCACAATAAATAGGACAAGGTACACCCACTTTAATAAGATTAATTTCTACAGGATGTTTTACAGGGTTTCTGTATATGAAACTTTTTATACAGCAATAGTTACTCTAAGTGTGCTACAGTAAAAAGTTGAACATTTCCCAAGCACAGAAACTAATTATTTGAATTAGTGCATTTCTCCAACCACAAAATTATATACTTAGGTTACAGAAAGGAAAAAGGTTCTAAACTTTTTCTGTGGTATTTAGGTATCACTACAACAGCTCTGAAAAAGTTTCACCATATGAATCACAAGATAACAGCAGTTACAAATTAGTTTTATTATTTCATGCCATAAACAAGTTTTATTAAGAAGTTTAGCTAGAGAAGCGTTCTGGCCCTAGTATTCTTACACTGGCCTACAAAACAAGCAACTAATCTACTGTTAAATTTTCACATTTAGACTTTGTCTACAACAGGGGGTACATTTAAAGTCTATTAAACCTTCCATTTAGTTTATAGCAAAATTTAGCAAGCAACTTAAGAAAAGCATGTACAAAAGTTTTAGATTTTCATCTAATGATTCCAGAACAGTTGAGTTTGTATTTTTCTGATTTTTCTACGATTTTGTATGAATTTTACAAGTTCGCTGTTTTTGATTCCAAAGTTTAAACTTTCTTTTACAGAGGGGTCCTTGAAAACTTGCGTGCAGACTCTTTTAAAGATTGCAATCGATGCAATTGGGTCCCTGGGCGGCGCTGGCATGGCAGCCGGCCAGATTATGGCGAGGTGGCTCATCGGCGGCGAGGGAAAAAGGGTCGGGAAGATCCAAGGAGGTGAGAGCTACCTCGGGATGGCCTTGGTCGGGGTTGGGGGTGGCCGAAGGTGGCTCGTTGGCGCGGATCAGAGGGGCGGCGGCGGGGCAGAGCGTCGGCGACGGTGCTCCGGCGAGGAGGGGAGGGTGTGGGCTGGTCGATGAGCTTCACGGCGTCGAGGGGAACCCGTTTTGAGGCTTGTCTGGGACGGAGGAGCTTCGGCGTGGGCTGTCCGCGGAGCAGCAAGGAGCGGCGGTGGCGCGGGCGGTGCTGGCGGTGCTTCGGCGGCTCTGGGCGACGATGGGTGGGGCAGTTAGCTGCGGTGGGGTGCTGTGGTGGTGGTGGAAGACTCAGCTCTGGCAAGGGGTGGCCGGAGAGGTGACCTCCACGGTGAGCTGGGCACGACGGCGGTAATGGTGGCAGCGACGGCGTTCTGGTGTCCAGGCGCGCGAGGGGGACTCAGTGCGGCCTTTTGTAGGCAGCAGAGAGGCGGGAGTAGGGCGGGACTTGACTGTGAGACGCGGGCGTGGGCGACACGATGGGAGCGCGTGACTGGCCATTGTGGGCGGCGAGCAGAGCTGGCGCGGCGTGCGGCGGGCGCGGGCAGAGGATTGGGCGCTGAGGATTTGGCGTGGGGAGCGGGATATCACGTGGCGCAAGGGTTGGGCGACGAGCTGCAGCAGCTGTCTTGCCGGGCGGCGAGCGCGGCGACTGGCGGGACGCGGCAGAGACACGGGCACGGCACGACTTGCCCATTGGGCGCGGCGGGCGGCGAGTAGAGGCGCGTGTTGCCGGCGTGCGCGGACTGGAAAGGAACGCGGCGTGCGGGCGCGCGTGTGGGCGCGGCCACGCATTGGCTTGGCGCCTAGCGCTGTCACGCATCGCCGGCCAAGTGGCCTGCGGCGACTGCGCGGCTGCCGAGGGTCGGGCGAAGCGAGGGTTGGGCGAGGGAAAGGGTCGGGCGACGCGAGGGTCGGACGAGTGAAAGGGTTGGGCGAAGCCGAGGGTCGTGCGAGTGAAAGGGTCGGGCGATGCGAGGGTCAGACAAGCGGCTGCGCGTTGGAGGGTCGGGCGAGGCGGAGAAGAAGGGTCTGCAGTGGAAATAGAAGAAAAGGTAGGGACTGGTTTGCAATTTCAAGTGTTTCTCAAACTTTTTTGTTGCAACTCAAAAATCCTTGAACACGAAAGTTGTTCAAAATAAAAAGTTACACAAGTTTCGCTTCAGGCCAAAGCTCATTTGAGTTATAGTTTAGAAGTTATTTTAAAAACTCAAAAAGTACAGTTCAGAGGGTACGACATTTCGTGGGCAAAACTTTGCATTCTCTCCTAGGTTTCAACTAGACTTTTGTTTATCAAGTTCATAACGATGTGCCTATTCAATTTTTGCAGCCATGTTTGCATCAATGTGAAAGTTATTTAACTTGTTTGATTAACGTACATGTACTTATGCACACATACACAACTATTTTCAATTCAAGGCAGAACCAATTTATAATTCGTCTCTTTTAACTTTTCTTAGTTATTTATGCATCGTGTTAAGCTAATGAGGCTTATTTCATAATTTAAACACCTGAGGTGTTACAGCCTTCCCCCCTTAAAAAGAATCTCACCCTGAGATTTGGACAATAAGCTTAGGGTGGGTAGTGTGTGTACCTTTGGTGGAGTTGAGAAAACCAGGGAAATTTTGGTTTAGGTAGCTTTCAGTTTCCCATGTGGCTTCTTCCTCAGTGTGATGATTCCACTGAATTTTGTACATTTTAATCACTTTCCTCCTAGTGCTTCTTTCTTTTTGATCCATGATTTTGATAGGGTATTCAACATATGAGAGGTCGGGCTCTACTAATATTTCTTGTTGTTCGACAACCTTGGTAGGGACTCGAACACACTTCTTGAGTTGAGATATGTGAAAGACATCATGGATGGCTGCAAGCTAAGGGGGCAATCGAATTCTATAGGCTACGGGTCCACAACTCTTGATGATTTCGTATGGACCAACATAACGGGGAGATAGTTTTCCTTTGACTCCGAATCGTTGTACACCCTTGGTTGGTGAAACTCGAAGGTAGACGTGGTCACCAACTTCAAATTTCAGGGGCTTTCTCCTTCTGTCGAAATAGCTCTTTTGCCTAGATTGTGCGGCTCTAAGGTTTTCTTGTATTACTCTCACTTTTTCTTCTGCCTCGATTACCACGTCTGGTCCAAATATTTTGCGCTCTCCGGTCTGTGACCAACTCAAAGGGGTTCAACACCTTCGTCCGTATGAGGCCTCAAATGGTGTCATTTTCAAACTTGTTTGATAGCTATTGTTATATGAGAACTCTGCTAGGGATAGGCATTTGCCCCAACTCTTGTCATAGTGAATGACGCAAGCTCTAAGCATGTCTTCAAGAATTTGGTTCACTCTCTCAGTTTGTCCGTCAGTTTGAGGATGATAGGCTGAGCTTCGAATCAATTTAGTACCAAGAGAAGCTTGCAATTGTTCCCAAAAGCGCGCTACAAACTGAGTACCACGATCGGAAATAATAGTCTTCGTTACTCCATGTAGGCAAACAATGCGATCGAGATAAATCTCATCATATTTCTTGGCGGTATAGGTGGTGTGTACCGGAAGAAAATGTGCCGTCTTTGTGAGCCTATCAACGATAACCCATATGGAATCATGTTTCTATGCGGTACTTGGCAATCCAACAATGAAATCCATACTTATGTCCTCCCATTTCCATGAGGGTATAGGCAAAGGTTGAAGTGTACCGGCTACTTTCAAGTGGCTGGCTTTTACTCTCTGGCATGTGTCGCATTCTGAGACATATTTAGCGATTTCTTTTTACTGCCGGGGTGAATAGAAAATTTGGATAGGTGTGCCTCATCCAGAATTTTCTTACGGAGCTCATGATTCTTCGGAACGACTATGCAACTTTCGAACCATAGAACTCCCTTATGGTCCTGGCGGAAACATTTGTATTTCTCTTCTCCTAGAGAGAGTGTTTGTTTGATGATCTTAACTCCTTCATCATGTAGTTGTGCCATGATGATTTGATCTTGGAGAGTGGGCTCAACTGAGATGTGATGCAAGGTGCCTTGAGGAATCATTTCCAAACTAAGCTTTCTCATTTCCGAACGTAATGTCTTATTATAGATTTCCACTGATAGGCAATGGCAATGGGCCTTACGGCTGAGCGCATCCGCGACTACATTTGCCTTGCCGGGGTGATAGTGCACCTCGAGATCATAATCCTTGATTAATTCTAGCCATCTTCTTTGTCTCATATTCAGATCGGCTTGGGTGAAGATATATTTGAGACTCTTGTGATCGGTGTAGATATAGTGCCCATGAGATAATGCCTCCATATTTTTAGAGCATGAATGACTGCTGCTAATTCGAGATCATGGGTCGGATAATTCTGCTCATGGGGCCGAAGGTCTCGTGAAGCATAGGCGATAACTCGATTCTCTTGCATAAGCACACAACCAAGACCAGTGCCAGATGCGTCACAGTAAACATCGAACGGCTTGGTGTTATCGGGTTGAGCTAACACAGGGGCTGTAGTCAAATGTTCTCTGAGAGTGTGGAAAGCTTCTTCGCATTTCTCATCCCACACAAACTTTACTCCCTTTTTCAATAGTTCGGTCATAGGCTTAGCAATCCTGGAGAAATCCGGAATGAAACGGCAATCGTAACCGGCTAAGCCAAGAAAACTGCAAATCTAATGAACAGAGGTAGGAGGTTTCCAATCCATCACTTCTTGTACCTTGCTGGGGTCAACGGCTATGCCTTCGCTGGAAATAGTGTGACCCAAGAATTTCACACTATCCAACCAGAATTCGCACTTAGAAAATTTAGCATAGAGCTGATGGTCTCTGAGATGCTGAAGAACAATGTTGTAGGTGCTTAGCATGCTCTTCCTTGTTCTTGGAATAGATAAGGATGTCGTCAATGAAAACTACGACAAATTTGTCGAGCTCGGGCATGAATACCGAATTCATGAGATACATGAAGTAGGCAGGGGCATTGGTGAGACCAAAGGACATGACCAAGAATTCATATAGTCCATATCGTGTGGAAAAGGCGGTCTTAGGAATATCGCATGGACGAATCTTTATCTGATGATATCCAGATCGAAGATCAATCTTTGAGAAAACTCTAGCTCCCGATAATTGATCAAAGAGAAAGTCGATGCGAGGAAGTGGGTATTTATTCTTAACGGTCACCGCATTGAGAGGTCGGTAGTCCACACATAATCTTAAATTGTCATCCTTTTTCTTTACAAATAGGGCTGGACATCCCCAAGGTGATGCACTAGGACGAATGAAACCTTTGTCCAGTAGTTCTTGGAGTTGTGTTTTCCGTTCGGCCAATTCCTTAGGTGGCATCCTATAGGGTCTTTTGGAGATAGGTGCAGTGCCTGGTTGCAGTTCAATAACGAACTCAATGTCCCTATCTGGTGGCATTCCTGGTAAGTCATCCGGAAAAAACATCGGCATACTCTCATACCACTGGAATATCTTCTAGTTTGACTCCTTCCATCACAAAAGCACAACAATTCGTGCACTCCCAGAATGGTAGGTAAAGGGTAGTGGTTCCGTGACTAGGTGAATTTATTTCAACGGCCCAGGAAGAAAGGTCCAATATAACTCCATGCATGGTCATCCAATTCATTCCCAAAATAATATCCATGCCTTCAAGGGGTAAGAGAACGAGGTCCGTGTTGATGATTTTACTACCCAATTTTATCGGTACCAGCCTTATTATTTGGTTGGAAGTAATTTTTCCACCCGGTGTTGATATCATATATGACCCTTTTTTGTGAAAAACATCCAGGCCTACTTTTGCACCAAACTTTGCACTAATGAAACTATGTGATGCACGAGAATCAAACAATATGACTGCAGGCTTGTTGTGGCAGAACCACCTGAATTAATCCGGCTCAAGTGTATTAACCGTCACCATTGGGGCAATCTCGATTAACCTTACACTTTAAACGGAGTAATCCATTGGTCTGTCGGGTAACCTCCCGATACAACCACGGTAGAGCGGATCGAATGCCATACATACAAATGCTCATGCGACGATGAGCCCAGAGAATTCCACATTCCAGCAAATATTACAACATTATCATAAGTGAATATTACAGACCAAGTTTGAGTTTAGAAACCAGGTACTTCAGTGATCATAACTAATAAGATCTTCAGAGTTTAAGTTGCAGCGGAAAATAAAACAACGAAAGCTACTTCGACGATAAGGATGTCTCGATGAAGCCCGTACGAGACATCACTCGGCATTATCTCCGTTGGACGGGGGCGTATCCCATTCCACCGACCAACCAGGGGGAAGAGTGCAGGGCCAAGTCAAGCTAGCAACCATATCTTCGAAGGTCCCACCTGAAAACGAGCCACAAGCAAGGCTGAGTATACTAATACTCAGCAAGACTTACCCGAGTAGTGGAATCTAATCCACCGACTCTAGACATGCAAGGCTTTTTGGCTCAGGGGTTTGTTTTGCCGAAAAGCATCTACAAGTGGGTCCTTACTTTCAACTTTTAGCTCAAGATTCTAGTTTCATTAACCATTCTAGATAAGCAGCTATCCAATAGCATTCATGGTGAAGCATTAAATCTCATCCAACAAGTTTAGTCATCATCATTGTTCCTCTTCTTACTCTGTGGGTAAAGGGGGTTAAGCAGTCTCAATAGCCGTGAGAAACGGACGATTCGAATCGAATTTCTTAACCTCGCAAGGGAAACCTAAACACACGTCACGTGGTTACTCCCTAGAGTCACACGTGCAACTTTTCCCCTTTCTTTCCGGGTCGTGGATCGGGGCTACCCTCCGAGAGTACAAGAGCCCCACGCCACGGTTCGGCGCCGGGTCGTGACCACTTCTGCACTCGCCATATGCACATGGGACCGAAGTTCAAAGGGTAGGATGCCATCCCCTTGCCGGGCCATCAGGTACTTAAGCTTACCGATTCCCATAATCTCGGCATGTGTTTAGTACGTTCAAAGACTTAACCATCACTACCACACACTGCGGCCTTAGCATTTTTCACTAGACAGACGGGCCCCAATTGTAAACATCGTTCCATAGCCCTTCCGTTGTCCTTATGATTGCAGCGTGTAGTAAACATTCAACTCCTATTTTCTCGCGAGTGACAGGAAATCACTCGGCTTATACTGGAGTCCTATTAGCACAGCATTCTATCGAACCTTACATCTAGTTTTCAAGCATGGGTTCCTAACATCATGCAACTAAGTTTTCATTCAACTCCTATAAACTTAATGCACAAGCAAAAGAGTAGCGAGTTGCATAATTTAGGAAAAGAAATGGGTTATGCTCCGGGGCTTGCCTTCTTGTGAACAGTTAGCTTGGGGCTCTTCCGAACTTGGGCTCGGGTCTTCAAGAGCTTCAGTTAGATTTACTTGAGCTTCACGCTGCTCACTCTCGGACGCGGGCACCAGCTCGTAAGTTCCGTCGGCGAGAGTAGTCGTTTCTACATGAATGCACAAGTTTAAGTAGTGGTGATGGTAAATGACATGATTTCCTTCACGATAAAGTTGCAGTTTGTAAAACACGAGTTTGTTGTGAAGTGAGTTACTTTATCATTCGTGGGCAATCGTTAATCGAGTAGAATAGTACAATGAGTATTTTCGCTAAGCAAGGTGGGGTGGGTGTTCATGTGAACTTATGTTCCTCAGGGAAACATGATTTAAGTGTAACTACTACAGTGGGTAGTTTCTGGTCATGAAACCTTGGATCTAGGCACATCAGGGAAAGATATGCTTACTGAACAATTTTCAGACAATTTCTTGCAGCAGATTAATTATGAAAAATATAACACATGGTGGCTGCTAGATTATTGTTCTTTTTGTACAGAACAAATGGTGCAACAACTGAGTCTAAGATTTTTACAGGGCTTTCATTTAATCAAGCAGGAGCTACTGTAATTTTTATAGGATTTATTATGCAGTTTTCAGAGCATAGTAAAAATGACATTACACACCTAGGTTATTCAAGGATTTATTTTTACAGGACCCTACACAGGGTTTTTGTCCACAAAACTTTTTACACAGCAACCTCTACCACTTTGTATCTCCTAGTAACAATTTGAGAACTTTCCAAGCTAAGATACTATTTTCTTGATTTAATGCATGTTATTAGCACATAAATCAAATAAATAGGTTCCTGTGAGATAAAAAGTCTCTAAATTTTTCTATGGCATCTAGGTACTATTACACCAGTACAGAAAAAGTTTCATTAGGTGATTCATAACCTAACTGCAGGGATAAAAATATTTAGCCACTTATGGTATGATACTAAGTTTAATAAACAGTATAGCTAGAGATGGAATTTGGGCCTGATCTTTTTACACAGTCCTAAACATCAAGCAAAGAACTCACTGCCCAAAATTTAGGGTCAGCATTGATATACAACAGTGGGTACAAAAGAAGTCCATTAAAATTTCCATTTAATGTAGAGCAAAATAAGTTGAGAATCTGAGAAACTTTTCGTAACAAAAGTTGTAGAGTTTCTTCTAAGGATTCCGGAACAGTTGAGTTTGAATTTTTCTGAATTTTCTACGATTTTATACGAATTTTACAAGTTCACTGAATTTGAATCTAGATTTGAAACTTTCTTTTACAACTGGGTCCTTGAATCTTACGTGCAGACCCTTCTAAAGATTTCAATTCTTGCAATTGGGTCCTCGGGCGGCTCGGGTACGGCGGCCGGCCGAAATTCCGGCGAGGGGTGAGGGTCGGGGAAGGATCAGGGGTGCGAGGGCTACCTCGGGGGGGGTCTTGTTCGGGTGGGGGACGGCCGGGAATGGCTCGCCGGCGTTGGAGCAGAGGCGGCGGCGGCGGCGGCACGCGTCGACGGCGGTGCTCCGGCGGGCTTGGGGCGGCCTGGTCTGGACGGAAAGCTTCAGTGGCGCGTGGGGAAGCTGCTCGGGTGCTTGGCTTGGGCGGAGGAGGTCGGAGTCGAGCTGTCCGCGGTGAGCAGGGGCGGCGGCGGCGGGTGACAGCGCAGGCGGCAGCGCTCCGGTGGTCCTAGGCGGTGTTGGGTGGGTCGGCGAGCTTCGGTGGGGTGATGTAGTGGTGGCTGACGCTTCAATTTGGGCAGGGGGCGGCTGTGGAGGGCTGTCCACGAGCGGGCGGAGCTCGGCGGCGGCAATGGCGGTGGCGAGGTGCTCTGGCTGCTGGTGGCCCGCGCGGGCGGCCGGGGGCGCGGCTTTTATAGGGGCAGGAGGGGGGTGGGGGTGCCTGGGCGATGCACGGGGCGGGGGCACGACAAAGGAGTGCCACTAGCCACGGTGGGCGGCGTCAGGACGCCGGCGCGGCGTGCGGCGGGCGGAGGCGTGCGTCTGGGCGGCCGGGGATTTTGCGTGGGAGCGAGGAGATAGCGCGGCGTGCGGATTGGGGAAATAGCTGCAACAGCGGCTCAGGCGGGAGGCAGGCGCAGCGATGGGCGGGGCGCGGGGGTCGGGACGGCACGGCGCGACGTGGCGGTTGGGCGCGGCGGGCGGCGAGCCGGGGCATGGCACGGCGTGCGCACGCGCGGGCGCGGACTGGGCAGCGCGGCGGTGGGGGGGGGGGGGGGGGGGGGCAAAGCTGCGCTCGGGGGCGAAGCATGGCGGCCACTGGCCTGGCGGCTCGCGCCGGTCAGGCGTCGCCGGCCACCTGGCGGTGCTGTCGGGCGAGGGGCGGTGCAGCAGAGGAGGGGCGAAGGGCCTAAATGCAAGAATTTGAAAAGTTCCAGGGGCTGGGTGCAAACAGGGTGTTTTCTCCTCTTTCTAATTTGAATTTCAAAAACTTTTGAACATGAAAGTTGTTCAGAATAAAAAGTTCTACAAGTTTGGTTTCAGGCAACATCTCATTTGGCTTATGGTTTGAAAGTTAATTTAAAAATTCAAAAGTATTCATATGTGCCCAAATTCAATTTGAATTTCAACTTAACTTGTTCTAATTCTTTTCACCCTTTTATTAGTTGGTTAAGCATAGGGTTAGGCTAATGACATTGATTTAGAAAGGTAATTTATCAGGGTTGTTACACTTGTTATGGATAGAGAATGTACCCGTCATTACTGGTGCTCCTTTAGGAAGTTCCGCAAGGGTGGTGAAATTGATCCGTCCTTGTTTGACCTGAAGGGTCTGCCTCTTGCCTTTGTTCTTATTGTTCTGGTTAGAGTCCTGGCCCTGATTTGGCTGCCTGGGCCAAGGGCATTCTCGGGCAAAATGACTGGAACTTCCACAATTGAAACACCGATTGGAGATGTTTGGACGAAGGAATTGCTGAGTAGCGGGCCTTAGTCCAGTTTGCTGAGGCACAGGGGGTCGTACAACACCTTGTTGGTGCGGGGGCCTGATAATCCAACGTCCTGGCTGAGGGGCCTTCTGTGGAGCTATAGGCGTAGCATTTCGCACCAAGCGATACCTCGGTGGCTGAGCTCCCGAGGGTCCAACTGGCGCCTTCCTCTTCTTTTCAGCACGTTGAGCCTCAATACAATCCTCTTGGGTAATGGCCACATTGACCAGCTCATTATATCTATCGGCTTTGACAAGATTCAGCCGTTCCTTGAGTTTAGTACTCAGACCTCTGCAGAAACGATCACGCTTCTTAGCATCCGTGTCTGCGTGATAGCCCGCGTACTGGCACAGATTGTTGAAGGCCTGAGCATACTGAAGTACAGTGCGGGTACCCTGAGTGAGTGCCAGAAACTCATTTAGCTTTCTTTCTATAAGTCCTTTTGGGATATGGTGTGCCCGGAACGCAGTTTTGAATTCGTCCCAGGTGACAACGTGATCAGCCGGGAGCATAGCAAAGTAGTGGTCCCACCAAAGACGAGCTGTACCGTGAAGCTGCTGCGCGGCAAAGCTAGCCTTGTTTGCATCCGAACATGGGGCCACAAGTAGAGAAAACTTGGACTCAATTGTGCGAATCCAAGCGTCCAGATCCAAGGGTTCCTCCGTCTTGTGAAACAAGGGAGGCTATGGTGTTGTCCTTGCACGAGCTCGCGAAGCAACTCGGTTTGAGCGGCCATTACTTCCACAAAGCTGGGTGGTGGCGGTGTCTGTTGTTGTGATCCACTTGCGCCAGCACCAAAACCTTTCAGGTTACCACGGGTTGCTCTAACCATCTGAAATGTGAAGGTTTGTCATTAGCAGCGTGATCCATATTGCTTCCATGATTAAAAGGATTAGTGCGGAAAAGTAGACTTCCGAAAGATCATGGATAGAATCGTGCACAGAATACTATCTGCCATAAGAAACTTATAACTCCTGGTAGGTTCATCCAAAATTTCTCATATTTTGGCAGTGGGTAGGGAATTTAGAGATGTACAACTTTGGTATTCAGCTTAGACGCTAAATCGATGGCCAAGATGGTCGAAAGATTCACTCTTTGCGTCATTGGTTTGGCTGTTTTTCAGCAGAATGAGTTATACTATCTTGCCTATAACTCAAACTAGCAAGATCCAAAAGTGCTGAAATTTTGTGAGAACCTAGATCACAAAATTTATGACAATCTTGGTATTCAACACTCAGTCCAGAAATGTAAGGAGACATGGGTAAAAATTCCGATAAGTTTCTGCAATCGCAGATTCAACTGCTTTCCAATATCACAATCAAACCACCAAGTTTTTAGCCATGGCCTACATGATTTGAATATCCAATGGTCAAGTTGTACCCATCACAAAAGAGGTACTCAACTCTTAGTTAGCCTATTACATCACTTGCCAAAAGTTAGGCTACACTATCTAGAAGTCGTCAAGGTCGTTGACGGACGACTCGCTGTGAGTAGGAGAGTGAGCTCCCATCGGAGGTGGCTGTAGTGCCTCACCCTCAAAGTCCATTCCTGAAACATCATCAATCTCCTGTGGCTCTTCCTCATCTTCCTCCATAGCCACCACGTCGCGAGGGGCATTCTGATCGTGGTGCCACTGAATGTGCTCATTAGCATCCTCTAACTCAAGGTTCAGATCATGGAGTTGCTCCTCCAAGTGTGCTATCATGTCATCTCTCTCACCCATGAGAGTTTCGCGCTCCTGAACTTGGCCCTCAAGTTGGCCAATCCGGGTGTCTCTGTCCTCAAGTTCCTCACTGAGTTCCTTAATCTGCTCATCCCTGTTATTTGCCATCATGTGGTAGTCCTATGCAAGATCAGTGAGCTGCACAATCGCCTGACTCTGGAGAGTCTGAAGTCGGTAGAGTGCATTCATGCACTGCACGGAGGTCTTGATGGTCTCGTGGGCATGAAAGTCCACCAAGTACTGTGAGTGTTGCACCCTGTTGAGCCAAAAGGGGTCGTTGTCCTGGGCAGCAGGAAACAAACCAATAGGAGTGAGCGTGACGGCCTCGGGGCATTGCGCACAAAAAGTGGTGAGCGCCCTCATGGCAGCAAGCTCCCAAGTATCGGCCAAACGATGACCAACAGCCTCAATCTCCAAGGCGGGCCACTCCGGGTGTAGCGGGTGCGGAAAGATGGTCACGTTAACACGGCACTGGGTAACTCCATTCTCTGCAAACTCCAGCCCGGTGTAACGTGGGGGAATTGGATAGCCCGCGGTGCGCAGAACATCCCAAAAGATAGAGGGAAAGCCCTCCCAGTGGAGACACTGCGAGTGAACGCGTCCATCCTTATCCACCATCATGGCAACAGGCTCGGCCATCTAAACAAAAGATCAAATGGGTGAGAAAGTGAAAAACCGTTAACAACTCAGTGAACAGGTTCTGGACAGTGCACGAAAATAGCCATAACTTCAACAGTTCTTGTCCAAAAATTCTCAACTTTTACCAGAACATTCCTAAGGTATTTGTGAACAACTTTTCTAGTCAACTCCACAGCCAGATAAGGCTCTATGATGGTCTTTCTCTTAAAGTTTTACTTTACTGTCTACCCAGAATTTTCAGTGAACAGTGGGCCAATATTTCGTGCACCAGCGAAACTCTACCCAGCCAAAAATTACAAATTTTTAACAGTAGCTGTCTGAGTCAATTTAAAACAAGTTTGGTGTTGAACACTTTTGCAGAAAACTGTAGTAAGGGGGCTTAAAATTTTATGTGGTAGAATTGCTCATTTTGGACAGAAAACTGACACCTCGAGGTCTTTGTTGTTTCCCATTATTCATATGTCCAGAATTTTTCATATTTAGTCAGGAGGTAGAATATAAGTTTTGGAACAAAAATTTCAACATGAGTTTCTTCAGAAAGGGTCATTTTCTAAGCTTAATAAATCCATCTTTTCAGATAAGACAGAATGACTCACACGAAGGTGAGCCCAGAGGATACAACATTCGACAAATTAAACAACACAGGTTCATCACAGATTGTTATTACAACGGAGTTCGAATTCGTAAACAAGGTACTTCAGAGTTCAAAATAAATGAGTTCTTCAGAGTTCAAAGCAGCGGAAACAAGTTTTATTAAGAAGTTTAGCTAGAGAAGTGTTCTGGCCCTAGTATTCTTACACTGGCCTACAAAACAAGCAACTAATCTACTGTTAAATTTTTAGGTTTAGACTTTAACTACAACAGGGGGTACATTTAAAGTCTATTAAACCTTCCATTTAATTTATAGCAAGATTTAGCAAGCAACTGAAGAAAAGCGTGTAACAAAAGTTGTAGATTTTCATCTAAATATTCCAGAACAGTTGAGTTTGTATTTTTCCAATTTTTCTACAATTTTATATGAATTTTACAAGTTCTCTGTTTTTGATTCCAAAGTTTAAACTTTCTTTTACAGAGGGTTCCTTGGAAACTTGCGTCCAAACTCTTTTAAAGATTGCAATCGATGCAATTGGGTCCCTGGGCGGCGCTGGCATGGCGGCCGGCCAGATTCCGGCGAGGGGGCTCGTCGGCGGCGAGGAAAAAAGGGTTGGGAAGATCCAGGGAGGTGAGAGCTACCTCGGGATGGCCTTGGTCGGGGTTGGGGGTGGCCGGAGGTGGCTCGTCGGCGCGGAGCAGAGGGGCGGCGGCGGGGCGGAGCGTCGGCGACGGTGCTCCGGCGAGGAGGGGAGGGTGTGGGCTGGTCGATGAGCTTCGCGGCGTCGAGGGGAACCCATTTCGAGGCTTGTCTGGGATGGAGGAGCTTCGGCATGGGCTGTCCACGGAGCAGCAAGGAGAGGTGGCGGCGCGGGCGGCGCTGGCGGTGCTCCGGCGGCTTTGGGCGATGATAGGTGGGGAAGTGAGCTGCGGTGGGGTGCTGTGCTGGTGGTGGAAGACTCAGCTCTGGCAAGGGGTGGCCGGAGAGGTGACCTCCATGGTGAGCTGGGCATGACGGCGGTAATGGTGGCGGCGGCGGCGTTCTGGTGTCTGGGCACGCGAGGGGGACTCAGTGTGGCCTTTTGTAGGCAGCAAAGAGGCGGGAGTAGGGCGGGACTTGACTGTGAGACGCGGGCGCGGGCGACACGACGGGAGCGCGTGACTGGCCGCGGTGGGTGGCGAGCAGAGCCGGCGCGGCGTGCGGCGGGCGCGGGCAGAGGATTGGGCGCTGAGGATTTGGCGTGGGGAGCGGGCGATCACGCGGTGCGCGGGTTGGGCGACGAGCTGCAGAAGCTGTCTTGCTGGGCGGCGAGCGCGGCGACTAGCGGGACGCGGCGGAGACACGAGCACGACGCGACTTGCCCATTGGGCGCGTCGTGCGGCAAGCAGGGGCGCGCGTTGCCGGCGTGCACGTGGCGTGCGCGGACTGGGGAGGAACGCAGCGTGCGGGCGTGGCCAGGCATTGGCTTGGCGCCTAGCGCTGTCAGGCATCGCCGGCCAAGTGGCCTGCAGCGACTGCGCGGCGGGCGAGGGACGGGCGAAGCGAGAGTCGGGCGAGTGAAAGGGTTGGGCGACGCGAGGGTCGGACGAGTGAAAGGGTCGGGAGAAACCGAGGGTCCGGTGAGTGAAAGGGTCGGGCGACGCAAGGGTCGGACGAGCGGCTGCGCGTCGGAGGGTCGGGCGAGGCGGAGAAGAAGGGTCTGTAGTTGAAATAGAAGAAAAGGCAGGGACTGGTTTGCAATTTCAAGTATTTCTCAAACTTTTGTGTTGCAACTCAAAAATCCTTGAACACGAAAGTTGTTCAAAATAAAAAGTTACACAAGTTTTGCTTCAGGCCAAAGCTCATTTGAGTTATAGTTTAGAAGTTATTTTAAAAACTCAAAAAGTACAGTTCAGAGGGTACGTCATTTCCTGGGCAAAACTTTGCATTCTCTCCTAGGTTTCAACTAGACTTTTGTTTATCAAGTTCATAACGATGTGCCTATTCAATTTTTGGAGCCATGTTTGCGTCAATGTGAAAGTTATTTAACTTGTTTGATTAACGTACATTTACTTATGCACACATAAACAACTATTTTCAATTTAAGGCAGAACCAATTTATAATTCGTCTCTTTTAACTTTTCTTAGTTATTTATGCATCGTGTTAAGCTAATGAGGCTTATTTCATAATTTAAACACCTGAGGTGTTACAGCGTCACCGACGTGAGGGTAAAACTCTCTCAGTTGACTGAGGATCCTTACCTTCTTACCTTACCGTAGATGCGTTGTTACAGAATTTAAAAGTCGATTGTGCAGAAAAGTAAGTTTTGACAGAAAGTAATATGTTGGAAGTTAGTTATAATAAACATAAGTTAGATAGCCACCTAGTCAGATTCCCATAATCCCATAGGGCTTTACGAACTAGGCGTCATCCTTAACGAACCAACACATTTTTGCAAATGCAATTTTGTTGTCAAGTTTTAAGAAAACAAGTTTTTAAGGCTTGTTATACTGTTTGGTGTATGCATTTTGGCTCTGATGCCAGCTGTGGCAGAACTGCCTGAATTAATCCGGCTTAGTGTGCTAACCATCACCATAAAGTCAATCCGGGCTAACACGCACTTAAAACAGAGTAAAATGACAGTCTGTCGGGTAACATCCCGATGCAACCACTAGAATTTCGACTGAAATAATGCATACATACAACCCACACGAAGGTGAGCCCAAATATTACAACAATCCATAAATTTTATGTCACAGAGTTCAACAGGAATTATTATTACAAACCAAGTTCAAAAATATTCATAAACAAGTACTTTCAGAGTTCTACAGTGTAGTGGAAAATAAGCGAAAGTTCTAATGACGATACAAGATATCATGATGAAGCCTGTACATGACATCATTCAGCGATATCATCGTTGGCCGGGGACGCATCCCATTCCACCGACCAACCAGGACGAAGAGTACACGGCCAAGTCAAACTAGCAACCGTGTCTTGAAAGGTCTCACCTGAAAATAGAGCCACAAGCAAGGCTGAGTATACTAATACTTAGCAAGGCTTACCCGACTAGTGGTATATACTTAGCCGACTCCTAGAAATGCAAGGCTTTTGGCTGAGGGTTGTTTTTGCCAAAAAAAAAGCATCCAAGAGTGAGTCCTTGCTTTCAAGTTTTAGCATCAAGTTCTAGTTGATTAACCATTCTAGGTAAGCAACTATCCAAATCACGCATGGTGGAAATAATTAATTGAGCATCCAACCAGATTAATCATCATCATTGTTCCTCTTCTTACTCTATGTGGTAAAAGGGTCAAGCAGTCTCAATGGCCGCAAGAAACGGACGATTCGAATTGAATTTCTTAACCTTGCAAGGCAAACCTAAACACACGTCACGTGGTTACTCCCAGAGTCACACGTGCAACGTTTTTCTTTTAATACCGTTTCATGGAACAGGGCCACCGCCCTCGAGTATAGATCCGCGCTCTGCACGTGGCCACATGGGAATGAAGTCAAGACGGTGGGGTGGTATGTTCCACGCCCCGGTTCAATTAGGTAATTAAGCTTACTGATTACCATATTCTCGGCATGTGGTTAGTACGTTCAAAAACTTAACCACCACTACCACACACCATGACCTTAGCATTTTAGCTAAACAGACGGGGCCTCAATCATCAACAGGAATATCGTAACATAGCCCCGTCCGTCAACCTTATGATTCCACCATAAGTAAAACAAGCAATTCCTATATCTCGCGAGTGACAGGAAATCACTCAACTTTTACCGGAGTCCTATTACCATGACAATCTAGCGACCGACACAAGCTAGTGTTCATATCATAAGTACCTAGGATCATGCATCTAGGGTTTCAATCCACTCCTACAAATTAATGCACAGTGCCATATATAAGTAAAAGTTGCATAAGTTTAAAAATAGGGGTTATGCTCTGGGGCTTGCCTTCCTAAGCAAAGCTAGCCTTGGGCTCTTCCGAACTTTTGTTCGGGTCTTCAGCAACTTCAGTTAGATTAACTTGAGCTTCGCGCTGCTCACACTCGGACTCGGGCACCAGCTTGTATGTTCCGTCGGCGAGAGCGGTAGTGTCTACATGTAATGCATATGCATGAGTTATTTTGATTGTAAAGATTAAATAAATATTTTATTATAAAGTTGTAAAGCATTTTATTTACATTTCCTTGGTCAGTCATTTATAGAGTATTAATTAACTTTACTTGCTTTATAGAGTTATTAACATGCAACCATTTTTCTTTTTCACTACCCAACACAAGGCAGCATGTCGCACTCTTTAAGTAAAGCTAGCCATAGGTTCTATTATTGAATATTTTATGCAGGGCACATTTCGTAGTGGAAAAATTACTATAAAAATTTCAGAGCTTTTTATGCAGTATATTAAACACTAAAAATAAAATAAATAGCTACTGCTGGAACCTATACTCTTTTATCCAGGTCCCAATATGCAAGTACTGGTGCTCAAAATTTTACAGAGTGTTTATTATCCTATATTTAATCTTTTATAAATTTATCATATTTTTGAATAATCAAGATTCATTTTGACTGACAGATCTATTGAGCTTCTGAACTCCAAACTTTTCTAGCATGGTTATCTACTCAAAGGTAGTCTCTGGTTGAAATATCTTATTTTTCTAAGCACCAGAACTAGTTACTTTGATTTAATATAGTTTTTCTTAACTAAAAACATATGAGCAAATTAGACAGAAGTAAAAAGTTCCAAAGTTTGTCCATAGCATTTATGCATCAAGGTTACTCTACTATAAAAGTTTTAACCCTAACATATCAGTAGATCAGCATGAACAAATAACTCTAGCAAAATAGCACATCAAACAAGATCCAACAAGAACTACTCCTAGAGACTTGTTCTGGCTTTTGAGATTTTTACACAAGTCTTAACAAGCAAAGACTAGCTTACAGTCAAAAAATCATCCACAGTACTATCCTAGATCAAGAGATACTTTATGGGCTATTTAAAACAAGATTAATTTTAGATCAAGCTATAGTTTGTAACTGGTCATCCTTCTATGCAAAGGTTGTAGGATTCATCAAGAGGGTCACAACAAATTTTAGTTTGCATTTTTTAGATTTTTCTATAATTTTAGATTTATTTTACAATTGACAGCCTCTTGAAAACAAAAGTTAACTCGAGTTCTCGTAGATAGGTCCCTGGATCTAGCAGAAAAGACCCCAAAAAGAACTTTGCGATTGCAATGTAGTCCCTAGGCGGGGCTACCATGGTTGAGGTGAAATTCCCGGCAAGGGACGGCGAGGGCTACCTGTAGGTGGGCTCGTTTGGGGCTGGAGATGGCCGGAGGAGGGTTGCCCGCGGGAGCAGTACACTTTGTAAGTACTAAAATATAAGTGTGTTTTTATGCTACATCTTTTTATGACAAGTTGAGCATGTATGGTTATGAACATATTTATGAAAAACCTTATATGCACACATATATGGACATGTATTCCTAAAAGAGATGCATGATATGGATTGTTCTTGTTTATTATGCTTGATGTTAAATTCATGACCTTTGTTTTAGCATTTTAAATACGTAGGGTGTCACACTTATCCATTGGGCTTTAGCTGGAGGCGACGCGCACAGTTGGGCGCCTTAACGCTGGGTCGCTGGCCTTGGCCTCTTGCTGCTCTGAGGCGTGCTCCACTCTGCTATAGCTATAAATAGTGCGCGTTCGATGATGAGTGGTACACCCAGGCCTCCTAGAGCTCGGGTTCGGCTTGCTCGAGCTAGACCTGGGTCCTTTGTTGGTTGCTGCTAGAGGATTAGCTTCTGGCGATGGAGCATCTTGGGGATGATTCATCTTTCCCGCGTTCTTGGGGAGCCCGTGCGCACGCATCGTGACAACTGCTCCTATAGGAGGCGGTCAGCGAATGATTCCCGAGCGCGTCCGAGTCCGCCTGGATCAAGAGTGAGCTCCACTGAGCCTCTCCTTGATTAGCTCGAGTGGGCTCCAGGTTTTAGGGGCCATCTGGATCACTCGGGCGAGTCTGAGGGTGATGTTGCGGTGACCGACATCCACTAGCTTGGATGATGGTCTCATCCGGGAAGCCTCGGGTCATGGCAGCTCCGTCAAACCCTTCCTCGCATCCCCCACGTTCCCCGATGTGGTACAGGCGCAGTTGGAAGGCGAGTAGCGCCGAGCCCATTTGCTGCGCCCGCCGCCAGCCCGCGTCCTCCGGCTCCACGACACCGGGGACGTCGGCGTTCATCAAAGATGGTCCAGGGGGGCCGCCCCCTTCTGCCCCAAGCCGAAGAGCTCTTCTAGGCAAAGAGTAAGGTTTGGGCTGTGTCATGACTGCCCTCGGTGCCCTTATGTTTTTTGTTCTTGTACACGGCCTTTGGCCGTCTATCATGTATCACGCTGGAGTTCAGACCCCTTGTTAATGAAAGAGAATGACTAGTTTCGGTTTTGAATTCGTACCATGCCCCTGTCGTGTGCTGGTCTTCTTGTACACTCAGCCCGCACTGCAGTTCTTGGCTCCTCTGCATGTTTGGGTGTTCCACCGCTGGATCCCCAGCCGCACCTGTCTTATGCGGGTCCTCCCCATGATTTGGTGATAATGGGGGGGGGGGGGCGAGGGGGCGATTATCTGGTCGTGTGCCTAAGCGACCCGTTCCGTTGCCCGGCGCGCATTGATGGTAGTGACCACGCGCGGGCTGGCTGGACCCACGCCTTGATGTGTCGCCAGCTGGGGCCTGCCACGTCCGGGCGGGGTCTCCGGGTCGACGGTTCGGCCTCGGGGGGTAAAAATTTGGGCCTAGGCGCCTTTCTCGCCTTTTTTCCGCTTTCTCTCATGCTTGCCTTATTGCCAGCCGCTGCTAGCCTGCGAGTTTCCGGGAGCAAGTTCTGCCGCCTTCAGGGGCACCACCAGGAGGTTCCCCGCGTTCATCGTTTTCTCCTCCGGCCATGAAGGGGTGGAAGGAGTCGATGGTGACCCACGAGATGCTGGAGGGCTATGTCAAGAGAGGGGTTCTTCCCTTGAGGCGGTTGCCAGATGGCGCCCCACCATCGGGGAACCATTCCCCCATCCCCACGACGACGAAGTCATTTCCTTCCTTTACTTCCACACACGCGGTTTGGGGCTTTTGGCGCACAAGTTCCTTCACGGCTTCCTTGACACCTTCGGTCTCGAGCTCCAGCACCTGAACCCCAACTCAGTGCTGCAGCTGGCCACGTTCGTAACCCTTTGTGAGGGTTTTCTTGGCATTGAGCCGCACACCGCCCTGAACCTGCCACTATTCGAGGTCCGAGGGCAGCCGCCCTCTGGGTAGCTGGGCCCCAACCTTGTGCCGGTGGGCGGGTTGCTGTTTAGCTCCGCGCAAAGCTACTGGCCACTTACTCGCGGGTCCTGGCTCCCTCCTCCCTCAAGGGCTGGCACAAGAAGTGGTTCTACATCCGCAATCCCGCAGGAGGGCCGCTTTCAGGGTTCACCGGTGCTGCCCCTCAGAAAACCGACGCCTAGAGATGAGGGTGCTCTCCCAGCTTCCTGTCCGTGATAAACGTGGTGGTCAAGGTTATCGGTGGTCGGGTGAGTGTTGGCCTCGCCGGTGCCGGGCTGGTCCGCTCATTCCTGGAATGCCTGGTGCAGCCGTTGAAGAAGCATGACCACCCTCTCTGCCCGCCGCCAAGGTGAATTGGTGGATGACAGAGGTTTTCACTGGGAGGTCTCCATCTCCGCGGCTGGATGCCCGGAGGCGTTAAACGCGTCGAATCCTCCGAACTAGGTAAGCTTTCCGTGCTTTGTCACCGGCGTCCGTTTCCTCTTCCATGTTCACGTAGTTCGAGCAGTCCCTATTGCGTAGGGGCTTGGTCGGGTGAAGAATCGCCCCTTTCGCCTTCCCGAAGGCAACCCAGGCAGCGCTGCTCATACGGCTTAGCAGCAGGCAGAGACGGAGGAGTGGCAGAAGAGGAAAGCTTACCGGGGGACCGCTACACTCATCATGCGAAGCGTTGCACGTGTGGTGAGCCATCAGACGAGGAGGACGATACGACTGATGATGATGATGACGACGGCGGCGCCCCTCCCCTCGACGACCTCTTTGATAATTTCTTTTGTTTCATTGATCAGGGGGTCGGGCATATCCCCGAGAACGTCATGGAAGAGGCGAGGGATGCCGGGGGCGCCGCCCTCGCCGGAGGTGGCGGCGGTCCCGTGGCGGCCCCCGAGGCTCGGAAGCATGGTTCATCCGCCCCAAGCGCGAGGGTGAGCGCGAAGCGCCACAAGACGTCGGACGGCGGGCAGCTGCCCGACTCGTCCTCCTGCATCGGCGATCGCGCCAGCGTTGCCTCGCTGCCAAAGCTTTCAGGGCACGCGGCGGGGCCGCGCTAGGGTGGCCCGCGATCGCCGGGCGATATGGTGGGGGATTCTAGGCGCGCTTTGCCACCCCCTCCACCCAGTCCGCCTCCGCCTGGCGCCATGAAGGTGACCGTGTATCCCCTCCGCTCGTGCCCGATGATGGCCCGGGATCCTCCGTCTCGGCTGCATGGGATCTTGCGGGCACGGCTTGCTCCGCCGAGGCCACGCTACTCGCTCTTGCCTCAGCGCTAGCACCAGCGTCCGCCCCGGGGCTTCTTGCGACTGCCGCGGGTGGCGCTCCATGTGCCTCGGGCGGCGGCCAGGCCGAGGGCATGGGGCTCCCGCTTGTGGGCCTTGACCACACGACGCCTGCTGGGGAGGGAGCCTGCGCAGCCGCCGTGGTGACGGTGGCGTCCGCCGCTCCCCTGCCCCCGCTGCTTCAGGCAGTCCCGCTCCCGTCCAGCCTCATTCGCTGATTGCTCCATCAGTCAGAGCGGTGAGCCGCATGTTCTCCTACCTGTGTAATTACTTTGGTTTGGGTGATTGAATGGTCATTTCCCCAGGGCTTTCCGTACCCGGATAAGCGTCGCGCGTCCCGTCATGGGTTTTACACGGTTGCCACTCGTCCTCCAGCCCATTCCACTCATGCCACTGCCAGGGACGGGTCACTGGCGGATCCTCGTGCATCCACCGCCTCTGTCTTGGCGCGGTCCCGGAGGCAGCCGCCATGGTAGCGGAGAAGGGCGCTAAGGTGCCACCGGCTGTGGCGGACTTGGAGGTGGCCTTTGTGTGCGCGTTGCCCTCCCCGACGCTGAGTTTCTTGGCTGGCGCTAGGGAGCTTTCTGGACAGGGGGCGGTTCACCGGCGCCAAGCTTCCACCGTGCCCAACGCCTCCCCCATATTCACCAGTCTCGAGCTGGCGCTCGTCGACCCGATGGTGCGGTCCACTGGGCCTCCTCCGCTGACCTGGCTGTGCCCCGGTGATCCGTCCAAGGCCTTCTTCCAGCTCAGCTAAGAGCGTGAAGACGCTCAATAGGGGAGGCATGTTGGCCACGCGGGTTTACCCGGACCCAGCTAGAGGAAGCACAATCCTCGGTCATGATGGCGTAGGCGGTGATCACCGGGGCGCTCCGGGCACTTTCGCAGAAGGTCCTCCCCGTGGTGCATGTGAGTCGTTTGTCCCCTTCTGCCGTTTAGGGTGCACAGCTTGGTGGTGTTCCCCTGACTTGCGGCTTTGGTCCTCCGCCTCAGGATCTGCAGGAAGCATCGGCGTGGAAGTCCCGGTTCCTGCGGTTCCTTCACCTTCGCAAGGGCTAAGAGCCCTCACAGCGGTAGGAGGTGGAGAACGCCCGGGCGGAGGAGGAGCAAGCGCGACTCGAGGCGCAGTCCCTGAGTAAGGCTCTCGTAACCGCCCGCTCCGAGGCGGAATCTGCGTGCGCGGAGGTTGATGCCGCGAGAAGGGAGAAAGGACTTGCCGAGGTTTGGGCGAGGCGCCTCGAGGAGTTGGAGCGGCTGTCGGAGGTGTTGGGGCCCTAGATTCGGTCGCTGAGGACCGAATCCGAGGGTAAGCATTTGTGGCAGAACCACCTAAAAGCATATAAAAGTAGGTCCTTACTTTCAAATTTTAGCTCCAAGTTCTAGTTTTCTTTAACCATTCTAGGTAAGAAACTATCCAATATCATACATGGTGAAAAAATTAATTTGCATCCAACAAGATTAATCATCATCATTGTTCCATTTCTTACTCTATGTGGTAAAAGGGTCAAGCAGTCTCAATAACCGCGAGACACGGACGATTCGAATCGAATTTGTTAACCTTGCAAGGCAGACCTAAACACACGTCACGTGGTTACTCCCGGAGTCACACGTGCAACTTTTCCCTTCAATTCCCGCTTCACGGAACAGGCCCACTATGGCAGAACCACCTGAATTAATCCGGCTCAAGTGTATTAACCATCACCATTAAGGCAATCTCGGTTAACCCTACACTTCAAACGGAGTAATCCACTGGTCTGTCGGGTATAACCTCCCGATACAACCACGGTAGAGCGGATCGAATGCCATACATACAAACACTCATGCGACGATGAGCCCAGAGAATTCCACATTCCAGCAAATATTACAATATTATCATAAGTAAATATTACAGACCAAGTTTTGAGTTTAGAAACCAAGTACTTCAATGATCACTAAGAAGTTCTTCAGAGTTTAAGTTGCAGCGGAAAATTAAAACAACGGAAGCTACTCGACGATACAGGATGTCTCGGTGAAGCCCGTACGAGACATCACTCGGCATTATCTCTGTTGGACGGGGGCATATCCCATTCCACCGACCAACCAGGGGGAAGAGTGCAGGGCCAAGTCAAGCTAGCAATCATATCTTCAAAGGTCTCACCTGAAAACGAGCCACAAGCAAGGCTGAGTATACTAATACTCAGCAAGACTTACCCGTGTAGTGGAATCTACTCCACCGACTCTAGACATGCAAGGCTTTTTGGCTCAAGGGTTTGTTTTTGCCGAAAAGCATCTACGAGTGGGTCCTTACTTTCAACTTTTAGCTCAAGATTCTAGTTTCATTAACCATTCTAGATAAGCAGCTATCCAATAGCATACATGGTGAAGCATTAAATTTTCATCCAACCAGTCCATTCATCCTCATTGTTCCTCTTCTTACTCTGTGGGTAAAAATGGTTAAGCAGTCTCAATAGCCGTGAGAAATGGACGATTCGAATCGAATTTCTTAACCTTGCAAGGGAAACCTAAACACACGTCACGTGGTTACTCCCTAGAGTCACACGTGCAACTTTTCCCCTTTCTTTCCGGGTCGTGGATCGGGGCTACCCTCCGAGAGTACAAGAGCCCCACGCCACGGTTCGGCGCCGGGTCGTGACCACTCTCTGCACTCACCATATGCACATGGGACCGAAGTTCAAAGGGTAGGATGCCGTCCCCTTGCCGGGCCAATCAGGTACTTAAGCTTACCGATTCCCATAATCTCGGCATGTGTTTAGTACGTTCAAAGACTTAACCATCACTACCACACACTGCGGCCTTAGCATTTTTCGCTAGACAGACGGGCCTCAATCGTAACCATCGTTCCATAGCCCGTCCGTGTCCTTATGATTGCAGCGTGTAGTAAACATTCGACTCCTATTTTCTCGCGAGTGACAGGAAATCACTCGGCTTTTACCGGGGTCCTATTAGCACAGCATTCTATTGAACCTTACGTCTAGTTTTCAAGCATGGGTTTCTAACATCATGCAACTAAGTTCTCATTCAACTCCTAGAAACTTAATGCACAAGCAAAAGAGTAGTGAGTTGCATAATTTAGGAAAAGAATTGGGTTATGCTCCGGGGCTTGCCTTCTTGCGAAAAGTTAGCTTGGGGCTCTTTCGGGTCTTCAAGAGCTTCGGTTAGATTTACTTGAGCTTCACGCTGCTCACTCTCGGACGTGGGCACCAGCTCGTAAGTTCCGTCGGCGAGAGTCGTCGATTCTACATGAATGCACAAGTTTAAGTCGTGGTGATGGTAAACGACACGATTTAATTGTAATTACTACAGTGGATAGTTTCTGGTCATGAAACTTTGGATTTAGGCACATCAGGGAAAGATGTGCTTACTGTAAAATTTTCAGACAATTTCATGTAGCAGATTAATTATGAAAAATATATTACATAGTTGCTATTAGATCCTTGTTCTTTTTGTACAGAACAAATGGTGCAACAACTGCGTCTAAGATTTATTTAGAGCTTTCATTTAAGCATTCAGGAGCTACTGTAATTTTTGTAGGATTTATTATGCAGTTTTCAGAGCATAGAAAATATGACATTACTTTCCTAGGTTATTCAAGGATTTATTTTTACCGGATCACACACAAGGTTTTTGTCCATAAAACTTTTTACACAGCAACCTCTACCAAAGTGTATCCCTTAGTAAAACTTTGAGAATTTTCCAAGCTAAGATACTATTTTCTTGATTTAATGTATGTGATTAGCACATAAATCAAATAATTAGGTTCCTTTGAGATATAAAGTCTCCTAATTTTTCTCTGGCATCTAGGTACCATTACACCAGTACAGAAAAAGTTTCATTGGGTGATTCATAACCTAACTGCAGGGATAAAAATATTTAGCCACTTATGGTATGAAACTAAGTTTGATAAACAGTGTAGCTAGAGATGGAATTTGGGCCTGATCTTTTGACACAGTCCTAAACGTCAAGCAACTAATTCACTTTCCAAATTTTAGGGTCAGTACAGATTTACAACAGTGGGTACAAAATAAGTCCATTAAAGCTTCCATTTAATGTAGAGCAAAATATGTTGAGAACCTGAGAAACTTTTTGTAACAAAAGTTGTAGAGTTTATTCTAAGGATTCCAGAACAGTTGAGTATGCATTTTTCTGAATTTTATACGATTTTATACGAATTTTACAAGTTCACTGAATTTGAATCTAGATTTGAAACTTTCTTTTACAACTGGGTCCTTGAATTTTACGTGCAGACCCTTCTAAAGATTTAAATTCTTGCAATTGGGTCCTCGGGCGGCTCGGGTACGGTGGCCGGCCGAAATTCCGGCGAGGGGCTCGCCGGCGGCGAGGGGTGAGGGTCGGGGAAGGTTCAGGGGTGCGAGGGCTACCTCGTGGGGGTCTTGTTCGGGTGGGGGACGGCCGGGAATAGCTCGCGGGCGTTGGAGCAGAGGCGGCGGCGGTGGCGGCACGCATCGACAGCGGTGCTCCGGCGGGCTTGGGGCGGCCTGGTCCGGACGCAAAGCTTCAGTGGCGCGTGGGGAAGCTGCTCAGGGGCTTGGCTTGGGCGGAGGAGGTCGGGGTCGAGCTGTCCACGGCGAGCAAGGGCGGCGGCGGTGGTGACAGCGCGGGCGGCGGCGCTCCGGTGGTCCTGGGCGGCGTTGGGCGGGTCGGCGAGCTTCAGGGGGATGATGTAGTGGTGGTTGACGCTTTAATTTGGGCAGGGGGCGGCTGTGGAGGGCTGTCCACGGGCGGGCGGCGCTCGGCGGCGGCAATGGCGGCGGCGAGGTGTTCTGGTGGCTGTGGCTTGCGCGGGCGGCCGGGGGCGCGGCTTTTATAGGGGCAGGAGGGAGTGGGGGGGTGTCTGGTGACGCGCGGGGCGGAAACACGGCGAGGGCGTGCCACTGGCCACGGCGGGCGGCAGCAGAACGCCGGCGCGGCGTGCGGCGAGCGGGGGCAAACGACTGGTGGCCGGAGATTTGGCGTGGGCGCGAGGGGATAGCACGGCGCGTGGATTGGGGAAGCAGCTGCTGCAGCGGCTCGGGCGGAGGACAGGCGCAGCGACGGGCGGGGCGCGGGAGTCGGGGCGGCACGGCGCGTCGCGGCGGTTGGGCGCGGCGAGCGGCGAGGCGGGGTGCGGCACGGCGTGCGCACGCGCGGACGCGTACTGGGCAGCGCGGCGGTGGGGAGGGGGCAAAGCCGTGCGTGGGGGAGAAGCGCGGCGGCCACTGGCCTGGCGCCTCGCGCCGGTCAGGCGTCGCCGGCCACCTGGCGGCGCTGTGGGGCGGGGAGGGGAGAGAGAGGGAGGAGCGAGGGGCCTGAATGCAAGAATTCGAAAAGTTTCAGGGGGCTGGGTGCAAACAGGGCGTTTTCTCCTCTTTCTAATTTGAATTTCAAAAACTTTTGAACATGAAAGTTGTTCAGAATAAAAAGTTCTACAAGTTTGGTTTCAGGCAACATCTCATTTGGCTTATGGTTTGAAAGTTAATTTAAAAATTCAAAAGTATCCAAATGTGCCCAAATTCAATTTGAATTTCAACTTAACTCGTTCTAATTCTTTTCACCCTTTTATTAGTTGGTTAAGCATAGGGTTAGGCTAATGACATTGATTTTAGAAATGTAGTTTACCAGGGTTGTCACAGCCTTCCCCCCTTAACAAGAATCTCGCCCCGAGATTCGGTAAATCTTAGTGTGGACAGGGGTGCACGTACCAGTGGTTGAGATAAGAAACCCAGGGAAATTTTGGTTTAGGTAGCTCTCGGTTTCCCAGGTGGCTTCTTCTTCCGTGTGATGATTCCATTGAACTTTATGCATTCTAATCACTTTCCTCCTGGTCTCTCTTTCTTTTTGATCCAAAATTTTAACTGGGTGTTCGATATACGAGAGGTCGGGTTCTAACGGTATTTCTTGTTGTTCCACAATCTCGGTAGGGACTCGAATACACTTCTTGAGTTGAGATACGTGAAAGACATCATGGGTGGCCGTGAGCTGAGGGGGCAGTCGTAATTTGTAGGCTACGGGTCCGCAACTCTCAATGATTTCGTAAGGACCAACATAACGGGGAGCTAGTTTGCCTTTGATTCCGAATCTTTGCACTCCCTTGGTTGGTGAAACTCGAAGATAGACATGATTGCCAACTTAGAATTTTAGGGGCTTTCTCCTTTTGTCAGAATAGCTCTTTTGTCGGGCTTGTGCAGCTTTAAGATTTGCTTGTATTACTTTTACTTTCTCCTCTGCCTCGATTACCAGGTCGGGTCCAATTATTTTACGTTCTCCGGTTTGTGACCAGCTCAAAGGAGTTCGACACCTTCGTCCGTACAGGACCTCAAATGGTGCCATTTTCAAACTTGCTTGATAGCTATTGTTGTACGAGAACTCTGCTAGGGGTAGGCATTTGTCCCAGTTCTTGTCATAGTGAATGACGCAAGCTCTCAGCATGTCTTCCAGAATTTGGTTTACTCTTTGCGTTTGTCCGTCAGTCTGAGGATGGTATGCTGAGCTGCGAATCAGTTTAGTGCCAAGAGACATTTGCAGTTGTTCCCAAAAGCGTGCTACAAACTGAGGACCACGATCGGAAATAATTGTCTTAGGTATTCCATGTAGGCAAACAATACGATCGAGGTAAATCTCGGCATATTTCTTGGTAGAATAGGTGGTGTGTACTGGAAGAAAATGTGCCGTCTTTGTGAGTCTATCCACGATAACCCATATGGAATCATGTCTCTGGGAAGTGTTTGGTAGTCCAACGATGAAGTCCATACTTATGTCTTCCCATTTCCATTATGGTATAGGTAACGGTTGAAGTGTACCGGCTACCTTCAAGTGGTTAGCTTTTACTCTCTGGCACGTGTCACATTCTGAGACATACGTAGCAATTTCCCTTTTCATTCTAGTCCACCAGAAGTTTTGCCTTAGGTCTTGATACATTTTGCTACTGCCGGGGTGGATAGAGAATTTGGAAAGGTGTGCCTCATCGAGAATTTGCTTGCGGAGTTCACGATTCTTCGGAACGACTATACGACTTTCGAACCATAGAACTCCCTCATGGTCCTGGCGGAAACATTTATACTTCTCCTCACCTAGAGAGAGTTTTTGTTTGATGATCTTAATTCCTTCATCATGTAGTTGTGCCATGACGATTTGGTCGTGAAGAGTGGGCTCAACTGAGATGTGAATTAGAGTGCCTTGGGAAACCATTTCCATGTTAAGCTTCCTCATTTCTGCACACAATGTCTCATGGTAGGACTCCATGGATAAGCAATGGCAATGGGACTTGCGGCTTAGTGCATCCGCGACTACATTAGCCTTGCCGGGGTGATAGTGCACTTCAAGGTCATAATCCTTGATTAATTCTAGCCATCTCCGTTGTCTCATTTTCAGATCGGCTTGTGTGAAGATATACTTGAGACTCTTATGATCCGTGTAGATATTGCACTGTGTACCCATGAGATAATGCCTCCATATTTTCAGAGCGTGAATGACAGCTGTGAGCTCAAGATCATGGGTGGGATAATTCTGTTCGTGGGACCGAAGGGCTCGTGAGGCATATGCAATCACTCGATTCTCTTGCATAAGCACACATCCTAGACCAGTACCCGATGCGTCACAATACACATCGAACGACTTGGTATTATCGGGTTGAGCTAACACAGGTGCAGTAGTCAGATGCTCTCTGAGAGTGTGGAAAGCTTCCTCACATTTCTCATTCCATACAAACTTTACTTCCTTCTTTAACAGTTCTGTCATGGGCTTAGCAATTCGAGAGAAATCCGGGATGAAGCGACGGTAGTAACCGGCTAAGCCAAGAAAACTACGAATCTGATGAACAGAGGTAGGGGGCTTCCAATCCATCACCTCTTGTACCTTGCTGGGGTCAACAGCTATGCCTTCGCTGGAGATCGTGTGACCTAAGAACTTTACAGTATCTAACCAGAATTCACACTTAGAAAACTTAGCATAGAGCTGATGGTCTCTGAGTCGCTGAAGAACAATGCGAAGGTGCTTGGCATGCTCTTCCTCATCCTTGGAATAGATAAGGATGTCGTCGATGAACACTACGACGAATTTGTCAAGCTCGGGCATGAATACCGAATTCATGAGATACATGAAGTAGGCAGGGGCATTGGTGAGTCCAAAGGACATGACCAAGAATTCATATAGTCCATATCGTGTGGAGAAGGCAGTCTTAGGAATATCGCACGGGCGAATCTTGATCTGGTGATATCCCGAACGAAGATCAATCTTTGAGAAGACTCTGGCTCCAGCTAATTGATCGAAGAGTACATCGATACGGGGAAGTGGGTATTTATTTTTAACAGTTACCGTATTGAGAGGTCGGTAGTCAACGCATAACCTCAAACTGCCATCCTTCTTCTTTACGAATAGGGCTGGACATCCCCAAGGTGACGCGCTAGGGCGAATGAAACCTTTGTCCAGCAGTTCTTGGAGTTGAATTTTCAGCTCTGCCAATTCTTTAGGGGGCATCCTATATGGTCTTTTGGATATAGGTGCAGTGCCTGGTTGTAGTTCAATGATGAATTCAATATCCCTATCTGGTGGCATTCCTGGTAAGTCATCCGGAAAAACATCGGCATACTCATTTACTACAGGAATATCCTCTAGCTTAAGTCCTTCCATTTTGTAAGCACAGGAATTCGTGCAATCTAGGAATGGTAGGTAAAGGGTAGTGGCTCCGTGACTAGGTGAATTTATCTCAACGGCTCGGGAAGAAAGGTCCAGCGTGACTCCATGCATAGTCATCCAGTTCATTCCCAAAATAATATCCATGCCGTCAAGAGGTAAAAGGACAAGGTCTGTGTCGATGGTTTTACTACCCAACTTGACTGGTACTTGTGTGACCATTTGGTTTGAAGCAATTTTACCACCCGGTGTTGATATCGTATATGACCCTTTGGTGTGACAAACATTCAAGCCTACTTTTGCACCGAATTTTGCACTTATGAAACTATGCGATGCACCAGAATCAAATAATATAACTGCAGGCTTGTTGTGGATAGAGAATGTACCCGACATCACTGGGCCTCCTTCTGGAAGCTCTGCAAGCGTGGTGAAGTTAATCCGTCCTTGCTTGACTTGCAGGGTCTGTCTCTTACCCCTGTTCGTGTTGTTCGGGTTGGATCCCTGACCTTGGTTGGGCGGCCCAGACTGAGGGCATTCTCATGTGAAGTGGTTAGAACTCCCGCACTTGAAACATCGGTTCGCGGGGCTGGGTCGAAGAGATTGTTGCAGAGTGGGCCTCGAACCATTCTGTGGAGGCATCGGGGGTCGTACCATGCCTGGCTGCTGTGGGGGCCTGATAATCCAACGCCCTGGCTGAGGGGCCCTTGGTGGAGCTGTGGGTGCGGCATTTTGCACGATGCGATATCTTGGTGGCTGAGCACTTGAAGGTCCAGCGGGTGCCTTTCTCTTCTTCTCTGCCCGGTGTGCCATGATACAGTCTTCCTGGGTAATGGCCATATTGACCAATTCGTTGTAGGTGTCAGCCTTGGCTAGGTTCAGACGTTCCTTGAGCTTGGTATTCAGACCTCGGCGGAAACGATCACGCTTCTTGGCATCCGTATCAGCGTGATAGCCCGCATACTGGCATAGGTTGTTGAATGCCTGGGCGTACTGCAGCACGGTGCGGGTGCCCTGGGTAAGTGCCAGGAACTCGTTCAACTTCCTCTCCATGAGACCCTCGGGGATATGATGTGCCCGGAACGCGGTCTTGAATTCGTCCCAGTCAACCACATGATCAGCCGGGAGCATCGCAAAATAGTGGTCCCACCACAGTCGAGCGGTACCGCGAAGCTGTTGCGCGGCAAAACGAGCTTTGTTGGCTTGTGAGCATGGAGCCACCAGTAGTGTGAATTTGGATTCGATGGTGCGAATCCATGCGTCTGCACCCAGGGGTTCCTCTGTCTTATGGAACAAGGGAGGCTGGGTCCCTAGGAAATCCGTGTATCCTGCAGCTTGGGGTTGGTGAGCATTGTGCCCACCCCTCTGCTGGTGCTGTCCTTGCACGATCTGACGCAGCAGCTCGGTTTGAGCGGCCATCACTTCCACCAAACTGGGCGGGGGTGGTGGCGATTGTCGCGATCTGCTGCCACCGGCACCAAAACCTTCAGGGTTGCCACGTGTTGATCCAACCATCTGAAACATGAAAGGTTACCATTAGCAACGCGATCCATATTACTTCCTTGATTCATCAATGATTGGTGTAGTCATAGACTTTCGAAATCGCAGCTAGAAGTATGGGCAGAATTTCTGTTTGCTACGAGAAAAAATCATAGCTTGCTGTGGGTCCATCCAAAGTTTCTCATCTTTTGGCAGCGGATAGGGAATTTAGAGATGTACCACTTTGGTATTCAGCCAGGATGCTAAATCGATTGCTAGGATGGCCAAACGATTCACTCCTTGCTTCCCTGTTTTGGCTGTTTTTTCAGCAGAACAAGTTATAGTATCTCGCCTATAACTTAAACTAGCAAGATCCAATGGGGTTGAAATTTTGTGAGAACCTAGATCACAGAATTTAGGACAAGTTTGGTATTCAACACTCAGCCAAGAAATGTAAGGAGACATGGATAAAAATTCCGACAAGTCTCAGCGATTGTGGATTTCATCGTTTACCAACTTACAACGAAATCACCCAAGTTTATCGCCGTTCCTTACAAGCTAAGGGTATCCACATGGTTCAGGTGTACCCATCACAAAAGAGTTACTCAACTCCTAGTTAACCTATTACAACACTTGCCAAAAGTTAGGCTACCCTATCGAGGAGTATGTACAAAAGTCCTTCTAGGTCGTCATCTAGAAGTCATCCAAGTCGTTGACGGACGACTCGCTGTGAGCGGGAGAGTGAGCTCCCATCTGAGGTGCCTGTGGTACCTCACCCTCGAATTCCATCCCTGAAATACCATCAATCTCCTGTGGCTCCTCCTCATCTTCCTCCATGTCCTCCTCATGGGGATGGTCATTCTGATCATGGTGCCACTGAATGTGCTCATTAGCATCCTCCAACTCAAGGCTCAGATCATGGAGCTGCTCCTCCAACTGTGCTATCGTGGCATCTCTCTCACCCATGAGAGTGTCCTGCTCCTGAATTTGGCCCTCAAGTTGGCCAACCTGAGCATCTCTGTCCTCAAGATCCTTACTGAGCTCCTTAATCTGCTCATCCCTGGTATCCGCATCATGTGGTAGGCCTGAGCAAGATCAGTGAGCTGCTCAAGCGCCTGACTCTGGAGAGTCTGAAGTCGGTAGAGTGCACTCATGCACCGCACGGAGGTATGAATGGTTTCCTGGGCGTGAAGGTCTACCAAGTACTGTGCGTGCTGCACCCTGTTGAGCCAAAAGGGGTCGTTGTCCTGGGCAGCAGGAAACAACCCAATGGGAGTGAGTGTGACAACCTCGGGACGCTGCGCACAAAAAGTGGTGAGCGCCCTCATGGCTGCAAGCTCCCAAGTATCGGCCAAACGGCGACCAACAGCCTCAATCTCCAAGGCGGGCCACTCCGGGTGTAGCGGGTGCGGAAAGATAGTCACGTTGACACGGCACTGGGTAACTCCATTCTCTGCAAACTCCAGTCCGGCGTAACGTGGGGGAATTAGATAGCCCGCGGTGCGCAGAACATCCCACAAAATAGAGGGAAAGCCCTCCCAGTGGAGACACTGCGAGTGTACGCGTCCATCCTCATCCACCATCATAGCAACAGGCTCGGCCATCTGAACAAAAGATCAAATGGAGTGAGATAGTGAAAAACTGTGAACAGCACAGGGACAGATTCTATAGAGTGTGCAAAAATAACCATAACTTCCACCGTTCTCATCCAAAAATTCTCAAATTTCACCAGATCACTCCTAAGGTATTTTTGGACAACTTTTCTAGTCAACTCCAGAGCTAGATAGGTCTCTAAGATGGTCTTTCTTTTCAGGTTTTACCTCTCTGTCTACCCAGAATTTTCAGTGAACCGAGAGCTAGAGTTTCGTGCACCAGGGAAAATCTACCCAGCCAAAATTTACCAAATTTTAACAGCAGTTACCTGGGTAAATTTGGAACAAGTTTTGTGTTGTACTCTTTTGCAGAAAACCGCAGGAAGGGGGCCTAAAAATTTAAGGGGCAGAAGTGCTTATTCTGGACAGAAATCTGACATTCCAAGGTTTTTGTTATTTCTTACTATCCATAAGTTCAGAATTTTTGATTTTTGAACAGGGGATAGAACACGAAATTTGGAACAATTCTTTCAACATGAACTTTACCAGAAAAGGTCATTTTCTTTGGTCAATAAATCGCTCTTTTCGGTCATGGCAGATTTGTGACAGATTCGCTAGATAGTCCTTATGCAAAATCACGCTTAGATACGCAAGAACCTTACCACTCTCATACAACGCATTTTCAATTTCAGCTACATATGGTCATGATGCATGCACGTCCTATTCGTCCTCACAAAATAAAATAACTGCCAAATACTTTTGGTCTTACGAAGATAGTTTCGGTGGCATACACAATACGGCTCTCATTATAATAGCTAGTCGAGTCTTTCTAGCCGTTCTTTAACTTATCGTAATCGCGGTTAGTGTACCTGCAGAAGATTGACAAAGCATATATATTTCATGAACCTTTCATGCCAGCACTCATGAAAGCGTCCGTATTCATTACCGTTTACTTATAGAAACGATATCTGTACAATTTCCGCCGTACAGACGACGTTAACATACGCTATCGAGATAGTGTATTCACGGGGGTACCGTCATGAGACGAGGGTATGAACAGCGATCGCGATACCCTGCGCCAAACCTTCTACTCCCAATATGTTCAACTAACAGTTGGCATATTGGCAGCACCTCAAGTAAGCCACTGCTTTAGGGCAGCGTTCGGTTCGCATCACCGACAGGAAGGCCAAGCTCTCTCAGTTGGCTGAGGATTCTTACCTTCTTACCTTAGCGATGAGTGCGTCGTTACGGAATTTAAGGTCGGTTGTGCATGAAAGTAAGTTTTGATAGAAAGTAATGTGCTGGAAGTCAGTTGATAATATTTCATAAGTTAGATAGCCACCTAGTAACTTTCCCATAATCCCTTAGGGCTTTACGAACTAGGCACCATCCTTAACGCACCAACGTATTTCGCAACACATCCTTCTAGTCAAGTTTTATGAAAATAAGTTTTTAAGGCTTGTCGCATTCTCTGGCGTATGCATTTTGGCTCTGGTGCCAGCTGTTACCAGCTGTGGCACCAGCTACGGCTCTGATACCAGCTGTGGCAGAACCACCTGAATTAATCCGGCTCAAGTGTATTAACCATCACCATTAAGGCAATCTCGGTTAACCCTACACTTCAAACGGAGTAATCCACTGGTCTGTCGGGTATAACCTCCCGATACAACCACGGTAGAGCGGATCGAATGCCATACATACAAACGCTCATGCGACGATGAGCCCAGAGAATACCACATTCCAGCAAATATTACAATATTATCATAAGTAAATATTACAGACCAAGTTTTGAGTTTAGAAACCAAGTACTTCAATGATCACTAAGAAGTTCTTCAGAGTTTAAGTTGCAGCGGAAAATTAAAACAACGGAAGCTACTCGACGATACAGGATGTCTCAGTGAAGCCCGTACGAGACATCACTCGGCATTATCTCCGTTGGACGGGGGCGTATCCCATTCCACCGACCAACCAGGGGGAAGAGTGCAGGGCCAAGTCAAGCTAGCAATCATATTTTCGAAGGTCTCACCTGAAAACGAGCCACAAGCAAGGCTGAGTATACTAATACTCAGCAAGACTTACCCGTGTAGTGGAATCTACTCCACTGACTCTAGACATGCAAGGCTTTTTGGCTCAGGGGTTTGTTTTTGCCGAAAAGCATCTACGAGTGGGTCCTTACTTTCAACTTTTAGCTCAAGATTCTAGTTTCATTAACCATTCTAGATAAGCAGCTATCCAATAGCATACATGGTGAAGCATTAAATTTTCATCCAACCAGTCCATTCATCCTCATTGTTCCTCTTCTTACTCTGTGGGTAAAAATGGTTAAGCAGTCTCAATAGCCGTGAGAAACGGACGATTCGAATCGAATTTCTTAACCTTGCAAGGGAAACCTAAACACACGTCACGTGGTTACTCCCTAGAGTCACACGTGCAACTTTTCCCCTTTCTTTCCGGGTCGTGGATCGGGGCTACCCTCCGAGAGTACAAGAGCCCCACGCCATGGTTCGGCGCCGGGTCGTGACCACTCTCTGCACTCACCATATGCACATGGGACCGAAGTTCAAAGGGTAGGATGCCGTCCCCTTGCCGGGCCAATCAGGTACTTAAGCTTACCGATTCCCATAATCTCGGCATGTGTTTAGTACGTTCAAAGACTTAACCATCACTACCACACACTGCGGCCTTAGCATTTTTCGTTAGACAGACGGGCCTCAATCGTAACCATCGTTATATAGCCCGTCCGTGTCCTTATGATTGCAGCGTGTAGTAAACATTCAACTCCTATTTTCTTGCGAGTGAAAGGAAATCACTCGGCTTTTACCGGGGTCCTATTAGCACAGCATTCTATCGAACCTTACGTCTAGTTTTCAAGCATGGGTTCCTAACATCATGCAACTAAGTTCTCATTCAACTCCTAGAAACTTAATGCACAAGCAAAAGAGTAGTGAGTTGCATAATTTAGGAAAAGAATTGGGTTATGCTCCGGGGCTTGCCTTCTTGCGGAAAGTTAGCTTGGGGCTCTTTCGAACTTGGGCTCGGGTCTTCAAGAGCTTCGGTTAGATTTACTTGAGCTTCACGCTGCTGACTCTCGGACGTGGGCACCAGCTCGTAAGTTCCGTCGGCGAGAGTCGTCGATTCTACATGAATGCACAAGTTTAAGTCGTGGTGATGGTAAACGACACGATTTAAGTGTAATTACTACAGTGGATAGTTTCTGGTCATGAAACTTTGGATTTTGGCACATCAGGGAAAGATGTGCTTACTGTAAAATTTTCAGACAATTTCATGTAGCAGATTAATTATGAAAAATATATTACATAGTTGCTATTAGATCTTTGTTCTTTTTGTACAGAACAAATGGTGCAACAACTGAGTCTAATATTTTTACAGAGCTTTCATTTAAGCATGCAGGAGCTACTGTAATTTTTGTAGGATTTATTATGCAGTTTTCAGAGCATAGAAAATATGACATTACTTTCCTAGGTTATTCAAGGATTTATTTTTAGCGGATCACACACAGGGTTTTTGTCCATGAAACTTTTTACACAGCAACCTCTACCAAATTGTATCTCCTAGCAAAACTTTGAGAATTTTCCAAGCTAAGATACTATTTTCTTGATTTAATGTATGTGATTAGCACATAAATCAAATAATTAGGTTCCTGTGAGATATAAAGTCTCCTAATTTTTCTCTGGCATCTAGGTACCATTACACCAGTACAAAAAAAGTTTCATTGGGTGATTCATAACCTAACTGCAGGGATAAAAATATTTAGCCACTTATGGTATGAAACTAAGTTTGATAAACAGTGTAGCTAGAGATGGAATTTGGGCTTGATCTTTTGACACAGTCCTAAACGTCAAGCAACTAATTCACTGTCCAAATTTTAGGGTCAGTACTGATTTACAACAGTGGGTACAAAATAAGTCCATTAAAGCTTCCATTTAATGTAGAGCAAAATATGTTGAGAACCTGAGAAACGTTTTGTAACAAAAGTTGTAGAATTTATTCTAAGGATTCCAGAACAGTTGAGTTTGCATTTTTCTGAATTTTCTACGATTTTATACGAATTTTACAAGTTCACTGAATTTGACTCTAGATTTGAAACTTTCTTTTACAACTTGGTCCTTGAATTTTACGTGCAGACCCTTCTAAAGATTTAAATTCTTGCAATTGGGTCCTCGGGCGGCTCGGGTACGGTGGCCGGCCGAAATTCCGGCGAGGGGCTCGCCGGCGGCGAGGGGTGAGGGTCGGGGAAGGTTCAGGTGTGCGAGGGCTACCTCGTGGGGGTCTTGTTCGGGTGGGGGACGGCCGGGAATAGCTCGCCGGTGTTGGAGCAGAGGCGGCGGCGGCGGCGGCATGCATCGACGGCGGTGCTTCGGCGGGCTTGGGGCGGCCTGGTCCGGACGGAAAGCTTCAGTGGCGCGTGGGGAAGCTGCTCAGGGGCTTGGCTTGGGCGGAGGAGGTTGGGGTCGAGCTGTCCACGGCGAGCAGGGGCGGCGGCGGCGGTGACAGCGCGGGCGGCGGCGCTCCGGTGGTCCTGGGCGGCGTTGGGCGGGTCGGCGAGCTTCAGGGGGATGATGTAGTGGTGGTTGACGCTTTAATTTGGGCAGGGGGCGGCTGTGGAGGGCTGTCCACGGGCGGGCGGCGCTCGGCGGCGGCAATGGCGGCGGCGAGGTGTTCTGGTGGCTGTGGCTTGCGCGGGCGGCCGGGGGCGCGGCTTTTATAGGGGCAGGAGGGAGTGGGGGGGTGTCTGGTGACGCGCGGGGCGGAAACACGGCGAGGGCGTGCCACTGGCCACGGCGGGCGGCAGCAGAACGCCGGCGCGGCGTGCGGCGAGCGGGGGCAAACGACTGGTGGCCGGAGATTTGGCGTGGGCGCGAGGGGATAGCACCGCGCGTGGATTGGGGAAGCAGCTGCTGCAGCGGCTCGGGCGGAGGACAGGCGCAGCGACGGGCGGGGCGCGGGAGTCGGGGCGGCACGGCGCGTCGCGGCGGTTGGGCGCGGCGAGCGGCGAGGCGGGGTGCGGCACGGCGTGCGCACGCGCGGACGCGTACTGGGCAGCGCGGCGGTGGGGAGGGGGCAAAGCCGTGCGTGGGGGAGAAGCGCGGCGGCCACTGGCCTGGCGCCTCGCGCCGGTCAGGCGTCGCCGGCCACCTGGCGGCGCTGTCGGGCGGGGAGGGGAGAGAGAGGGAGGAGCGAGGGGCCTGAATGCAAGAATTCGAAAAGTTTCAGGGGGCTGGGTGCAAACAGGGCGTTTTCTCCTCTTTCTAATTTGAATTTCAAAAACTTTTGAACATGAAAGTTGTTCAGAATAAAATGTTCTACAAGTTTGGTTTCAGGCAACATCTCATTTGGCTTATGGTTTGAAAGTTAATTTAAAAATTCAAAAGTGTCCAAATGTGCCCAAATTCAATTTGAATTTCAACTTAACTCGTTCTAATTCTTTTCACCCTTTTATTAGTTGGTTAAGCATAGGGTTAGGCTAATGACATTGATTTTAGAAATGTAGTTTACCAGGATTGTCACAGCCTTCCCCCCTTAACAAGAATCTCGCCCCGAGATTCGGTAAATCTTAGTGTGGACAGGGGTGCACGTACCAGTGGTTGAGATAAGAAACCCAGGGAAATTTTGGTTTAGGTAGCTCTCGGTTTCCCAGGTGGCTTCTTCTTCCGTGTGATGATTCCATTGAACTTTATGCATTCTAATCACTTTCCTCCTGGTCTCTCTTTCTTTTTGATCCAAAATTTTAACTGGGTGTTCGATATACGAGAGGTCGGGTTCTAACGGTATTTCTTGTTGTTCCACAATCTCGGTAGGGACTCGAATACACTTCTTGAGTTGAGATACGTGGAAGACATCATGGGTGGCCGTGAGCTGAGGGGGTAGTCGTAATTTGTAGGCTACGGGTCCGCAACTCTCAATGATTTCGTAAGGACCAACATAACGGGGAGCTAGTTTGCCTTTGATTCCGAATCTTTGCACTCCCTTGGTTGGTGAAACTCGAAGATAGACATGATCGCCAACTTAGAATTTTAGGGGCTTTCTCCTTTTGTCAGAATAGCTCTTTTGTCGGGCTTGTGCGGCTTTAAGATTTGCTTGTATTACTTTTACTTTCTCCTCTGCCTCGATTACCAGGTCGGGTCCAATTATTTTACGTTCTCCGGTTTGTGACCAGCTCAAAGGAGTTCGACACCTTCGTCCGTACAGGACCTCAAATGGTGCCATTTTCAAACTTGCTTGATAGCTATTGTTGTACGAGAACTCTGCTAGGGGTAGGCATTTGTCCCAGTTCTTGTCATAGTGAATGATGCAAGCTCTCAGCATGTCTTCCAGAATTTGGTTTACTCTTTCCGTTTGTCCGTCAGTCTGAGGATGGTATGCTGAGCTGCGAATCAGTTTAGTGCCAAGAGACATTTGCAGTTGTTCCCAAAAGCGTGCTACAAACTGAGGACCACGATCGGAAATAATTGTCTTAGGTATTCCATGTAGGCAAACAATACGATCGAGGTAAATCTCGGCATATTTCTTGGTAGAATAGGTGGTGTGTACTGGAAGAAAATGTGCCGTCTTTGTGAGTCTATCCACGATAACCCATATGGAATCATGTCTCTGGGAAGTGTTTGGTAGTCCAACGATGAAGTCCATACTTATGTCTTCCCATTTCCATGATGGTATAGGTAACGGTTGAAGTGTACCGGCTACCTTCAAGTAGGTCCTTACTTTCAAATTTTAGCTCCAAGTTCTAGTTTCCTTTAACCATTCTAGGTGAGCAACTATCCAATATCATACCCACCGCCCTCGACTACACGTCCCCATGGACCACGGACCTGGCCGGGCCATGGCGGCACATGCACCCGCCATTAGCTAGATGTGAACGTATTTAAGACGGTGGGGAGTATATTCCGGCCTCGGTTCAATCCAATACTTAAGCTTACCGATTACCATATTCTCGGCATGTGGTTAGTACGTTCAAAGACTTAACCACCACTACCACACACTGCGGCCTTAGCATTTTTCACTAAACGGACGGGGCCTCAATCATCAACACGAACATCGTACCATAGCCCTGTCCGCCGACCATATGATTGCAGCATGTAGTAAACATTCAACTCCTATATTCTCGCGAGTGACAGGAAATCACTCGACTTTTACTGGAGTTCTATTAGCATAGAATTCTATCGAACCTTATATCTAGTGTTCAGAGCATGGGTACCTAGGATCATGCAACTAAGTTTTCATTCAACTCCTATAAACTTAATGCACAAGTAAAATAGAGTAATAAGTTGCATAATTTGAAAAATAGGGTCACGCTCCGGGGCTTGCCTTCTTGAGCTAAGCTAGCCTTTGGCTCTTCCGAACTCGGGTTCAGGTTTTCGAAAGCTTCAGTTAGATTCACTCGAGCTTCACGCAGCTCACTCTCGGACTCGGGCACCAGCTCGTACGTTCCATCAGCGAGAGTAGTCGATTCTATATGAATGCACAAGTGTAGGTTGTAGTGATGGTACGGGACATTCATTTTCTTCACGATAAAGTTGCAGTCTACAAAACATAGGTTTTGTTGTAAAGTTACTTAGTTACGATTTCTTGGGCAATCTTTAACAGAAGGGGTTGTGTTGTATTGAAATTTTAATTTTAGCAGTATAAGCATGGATTAAGCACAAACACTGATCTAGGTAACTTCCGGTGATGAAATTTTTATTCAGAGCACAATATGCAGAGATAAGACTACTGTGAAAATTTCAGATATTTTCATGTAGCAGAATAATTATGAAAAAAATAATACACAGCTACTGCTAGAAAATAGTTATTTTTATACAGAACAAACCATGCAAGTATTGATGCTAAAACTTTGACAAGATGTTAATCTATCCATATATTTGTTACTGTAAATTTTTCAGATTTTATTGTGCAAGATACAGAGTATAATAAATAGGACAAGCTACACTTATGTTAATAAAAATTAATTTCTACAGGATGTTCTACATTGTTTCTGAGTATGAAACTTTTTATAAAGCATTTTATAATCCAAAGTATCCTATAGTAAAAAGATGACCAGTTTTCGAGCATAAAAATAATTACTTTAGATTTAATACATTTTTTCACCACAAAATTATATAAATAGGTTACAGAAAGGAAAAAGGTTCCAAACTTTTTCTGTAGTATTTAGGCATCAATATAACAGCTCTGGAAAAGTTTCAGAACATGAATCACAATATAACAGCAGGTACAAATTAGTTCTATTATTTCATGGCATAAAACAAAGTTTAACAAAAAGTTTAGCTACAAGTGGGTTCTGGTCCTAAACTTTTTACACTGGACCACACATCAAGTAACTAAGCTATTTTCCAAAATTCAGGTTCAATCTTTGCCTACAATAGTGGGTACAATTAAAGTCTATTAAACCTTCCATTTAATTTAGAGCAAGATTTAGCAAGCAACTGAAGAAAAGTATATACCAAAAGTTGTAGATTTTCTTCTAAAGATTACAGAATAGTTAAGTTTGTGTTTTTGCAATTTTTCTATGATTTTATATGAATTTTACAAGTTCCCTATTTTTGAATTCAAAGTTTAAACACAGGTTTACAGATATGCCCCTGGAAACTTGCGTGCAAACCCTTTTAAAGATTTCAATCGTTGCAATGTGGTCCCTGGGCGGCGCTAGCACGGTGGCCGGCCAAATACCGGTGAGGGGGCTCGTCGGTGGCGAGGGGAAAAGGGTCGGGATGATCCAGGGAGGTGAGAGCTACCTTGTGGTGGCCTTGGTCGGGGTTGGGGGTGGTCGGAAAGGGCTCGTCGGCGTGGAGCAGGGGGGGCGGCGGCGGTGCGGGCGTCGGCCACGGTGCTCCGGCGGGGTTGGGGTAGCGCTGGCGGGTCGGGAAGCTCCGGTGGGGTGATGTAGTCCCGTTCCGAGCTTTGGTTCGGGCGGAGGAGTGCCGGAGGTGGGGTGTCCACGGCGGTCAGGGGTGGCGGCGGTGGAGGCAGCGTTGGCAATGGTGCTCCAGCGGTTCTGGGCGACGATGGGCGGGGCAGTGAGCGTCAGTGGGATGCTGTGGTGGTGGTTGGGGGCTCAGCTTGGGCGGTGGATGACCGGGGGGGGGGGGGGGGGGGGTGAGCTCCACGGTGAGCTGGGCACGACGGCGGTAATGGCGACGGTGGCGGCGTCCTGGTGGCTGGGCGCGCGAGCAGGGCTCGGGGCGACTTTTATAGGGACAGGAGCGAGGGAGATGGCTGGGCGAAGCTGGGACCGGGACGGCATGACGGGGGCGTGCCATTGGGCGCCGGGGCGGTAGCCAGAGGCTCGGCGCGGCGGGCGGCAGCAAGGACGGCCGATTGGGCGTGCTGGATTTGGCGTGGGGGAGTGGAAGATCTCACGGAGCGCGGTTGGGCGAGCAGCTGCAGCAGCTGGCATGCCGGGCGGCGAGCGCTGGGGTTGGCGGGAAGCGGCGGAGGCTCAGGCATGGCGCGGCCTGGCCATTGGGCGCCGCGGCGGTGAGCAGAGGCGGCGAAGGTGTCGCGCACGTGGCACGCACGGGCTGGGCAGGGTCGCTGCGTGGGGAGCAGCGCAGCTGGTCGGGCGGGGCTTGGCTGGCCATTGGCTTGGCGCCTAGCGCCGGTCAAGCATCACCACCCAGGTGGCCAGCGGCGCCTCGGTGGCCGGGGCAGAGCAAAGGGGAAGGGAGGGATTGGAAAAGTAAATAGAAGAAACAGCAGGGGCTGGTTTGCAAAGTCAAGTGTTTCTAAAATTTTTGTGGTGCAACTCAAAAATCTCTGAACATGAAAGTTGTTCAAAATAAAAAGTGCTACAAGTTTTGTTTTAGGCCAAAGTTCATTTGAGCTCTAGTTTGAGAGTTAAATTGAAGACTCAAAAGTTTATGATTCGGAGGGCACGGCATTTTATTGGCAAAATTTTATATTCTTTCCGAGATCTCAACTAGACTTTTGTTTAGCCTGTCATCAATGATGTGCCTATTAAATTTCGTAGCCATATCTGCATTGATGTGAATGTTATTCAATTTGTTTGATTAAAACACATATATTGATGCATATATATACATCTATTTTCATTTCAAAGCAAAACCGATTTATAATTTATTTCCTTGAAATTTCTCTTAGTTTGTTAAACATATTGTTATGCTAATGAGACTTGTTTAGTAATTTAAACACTTGAGGTGTTACAGCCTTCCCCCCTTAAAAAGAATCTCGCCCCGAGATTCGGACAATAGGCTTAGTGTGGATAGTGTGTGTACCTTCGGTAGGGTTGAGAAAACCCGGGAAATTTTGGTTTAGATAGCTTTCAGTTTCCCATGTGGCTTCTTTCTCAGTGTGATGATTCCATTGAATTTTATACATTTTAATCACTTTCCTCCTAGTGCTTCTTTCTTTTTGATCCATGATTTTGATAGGATACTCAACATATGAGAGGTCGGGTTCTACCAATATTTCTTGTTGTTCCACAACCTCGGTAGGGACTCGAACACACTTCTTGAGTTGAGATACGTTAAAGACGTCATGGATGGTTGCAAGCTGAGGGGGCAGTCGAATTCTATAGGCTACCGGTCCACAGCTCTCGATGATTTCATAGGGACCAACATATCGGGGAGCTAATTTTCCTTTGACTCCGAATCGTTGTACACCCTTGGTTGGTGAAACTCGAAGGTAGACGTGGTCACCAACTTCAAATGTTAGTGGCTTTCTCCTTCTGTCGAAATAGCTCTTTTACCTGGATTGTGCGGCTCTAAGGTTTTCTTGTATTACTCTCACTTTTTCTTTGGCCTCGATTACCAAGTCTGGTCCAAATATTTTGCGTTCTCCGGTCTGTGACCAACTCAAAGGAGTTTGACACCTTCGTCCGTACAAGGCCTCAAATGGTGCCATTTTCAAACTCGCTTGATAGCTATTGTTGTATGAGAACTCTGCCAGGGATAGGCATTTGTCCCAACTCTTGTCATAGTGAATGATGCAAGCTCTAAGCATGTCTTCAAGAATTTGGTTCACTCTTTTAGTTTGTCCGTTAGTTTGAGGATGATAGGCTGAGCTTCGAATCAATTTAGTACCAAGAGAAGCTTGCAATTGTTCCCAAAAGTGCAAACTGAGTACCACGATCGGAAATAATTGTCTTAGGTACTCCATGTAGGCAAACAATGCGATCGAGAGAAATCTCGACATATTTATTAGCAGTATAAGTGGTGTGTACCGGAAGAAAATGTGCCGTCTTTGTGAGTCTATCAACGATAACCCATATGGAATCATGTTTCTGTGCGGTACTCGGCAATCCAACAATGAAATCCATACTTATGTCTTTCCATCTCCATGAGGGTATCGGCAAAGGTTGAAGTGTACCGGCTACTTTCAAGTGGCTAGCTTTTACTCTCTGACATGTGTCGCATTCTGAGACATATTTAGCAATTTCCCTATTCATTCTAGTCCACCAGAAGTTTTGCCTAAGATCTTGATACATTTTGCTATTGCCGGGGTGAATAGAAAATTTTCAAAGATGTGCCTCATCAAGAATTTGCTTGCGAAGCTCATGATTCTTCGGAATGACTATGCGACTTTCGAACCATAGAACTCCCTTATGGTCCTGACAGAAACATTTATACTTCTCTTCTTCTAGAGAGAGTTTTTGTTTGATGATCTTAACTCCTTCATCATGTAGTTGTGCCATGATGATTTGGTCGTTAAGAGTGGGCTTAATCGAGATGTGATGCAAGGTGCCTTGAGGAATCATTTCCAAACTGAGCTTTCTCATTTCCGAACATAATGTCTCATTATAGAACTCCATTGATAGGCAATGGCAATGGGCCTTATGGCTTAGTGCATCCGCGACTACATTAGCCTTGCCGGGGTGATAGTGCACCTCTAGATCATAATCCTTGATTAATTCTAGCCATCTTCTGTCTCATATTCAGATCGGCTTGGGTGAAGATATATTTGAGACTTTTGTGATCGGTGTAGATATTACAATGAGTGCCATGAGATAATGTCTCCATATTTTTAGAGCGTGAATGACAGCTGCTAATTCGACATCGTGGGTCGGATAATTCTGCTCATGGGGCCGAAGGGCTCATGAGGCATAAGCAATTACTCGATTGTCTTGCATAAGCACACAACGAAGACCAGTACCAGATGTCATCAATGAAAACTACGACGAATTTGTCGAGCTTGGGCATGAATACCAAATTCATGAGATACAAGAAATAGGCAGGGGCATTTGTGAGACCAAAGAACCTGACCAAGAATTCATATTGATGAGGATATCAACACCAATGATACATCCACTCCGACACAAGTACCTATTGCTGGTCCTATTACTCATGCTCGTGCGCATCAACTTAATCATCAGGTGAGTTCAAATCTAAGCTCATGTACATCATGTTTAGACCATGGAGACCCGTGTACTCTTGTTTTGCTTAGGAACCAAGGAGGCGACCGAAAGGGAAATGGATTCGCGAAGGCTGGATTCGGACTGCAGAACAGTACCAACTTGTGACGGACACCACAGTCGCATATAAACTCGGATTGGGGCGTTCAAGTACTTCGTGGAAAGCTTATGAAGTCTTCTTTCAAACGAATCCGGCCTCATATCCATATCCATTACGAGTCGGCCGCAATACTAAAATTAATACAGAGTCCTTTTCTGCACATGGTGCTGCGTCACCCTGTTTTGGCCCAATGGGCCGTGTATCAAGTTGAGTCCATTACGGACGCGTCCTAGGGTTGGAGTACGACCCCAGCACCCCTGTGGTCGTCCTCCGACGTACTTATACCCCTTAGCCACCACCAAGGATGCTTGGGTTTTGTTTAGATCAAGTTTAGCCTTCGCTACTTGCTTGCAAGCACGCGTGCTGGATCAGCCGCCCGTCTTCTTGTCTTCGGAACCCCACCATTATTGAGATTGCATGTGAAACCTTCATTTACATCTAGTAAATTCAATACTTGTCATACTTGTTCTTGCTAGTTCTTCGATTGCTTGCAGGACGAGTGCCCTAGTGGCCGGGTGCCGCGCTCCACAAGATCGTGAAAGCCATTGGAGGGGGTGTATCGGTTGCTAAGGCGCAGCTTGGAAGACTGTAGTCGGGCTGTGAACGTCGCCTCCATCGACCAATCGAGTTATCCACGCCTCTCATCGAAAGATCCGAAATCAAACCCTAGCGGGTCGCCATTAGTTGGTAATCAGAGCAAGGTTTATCGGTGAGAGACTTCTAATTCTTCGCTGTTTTATTTTTCCTATAGTCCAGAAAGCCAAAAAAAAATAGTAGATTAGTTTACCTTCAATCCTATAAACTTGTTTGAGCCTTTGCTAGCACTGCTTAGTTAGGGCTTGTTGAACTTTCGGTTGCATCGGTTGCGTCGAGTTGCTGGTCTTAGTTTTAGTACTTTAGAGTTTCGAGTTCTTGTCATGTTCTAGTCACAACCGTGCGCTACCATACATACTCCGTGTTGGCGGAATCCGAGTCCATATTCGTGTTCAAGTCCGAGTTAGATTCTGTGTTGGTTTGTGACCGAATCGCACGCGGTGCTGTGATTCGAGTAGGGATCGGTTTCCGAGTCCGAATTGGTTATTGCGCCGTGCTATAAAAATCCATTGCTATTCGCACTTGTACTGCATATTTTGTAGTGCTCCAGAAAGGCAGAAGTAGTCTCGGCTTACTCAAACCGCAACTTTGCACGAATAAATATAGTCTCGGCTTACTCCAGAGAGAGAGAGAGAGTATCTTTTTTTACCGGAATACCCCTACCCTTTCGGGAAAAGTTTGTGTGCTGTGTGGCTCTTTAGAAGGCTTTTAGGTTATATAATCAGTTTTGAGGATCCCCTGAAAAAAAAAGAAAAAAAAGAAAGGAAAAAAAAGAAAGGAAAAAAAAGAAAAGAAAAGAAGAAGAAGAAAAAGAAGGGAAGAAAAAGGGGCTGTTCTTTGTGCATCTTTTTGTTCTTCGGTGGTGTCTCGTGACTTCATTTGTGTCCAGGCTCGCGTCTCTAGCACGGTCTAGGCTAGGACCAGCATAGTTCCGCCGTTGAACGATTCTTCAGCTTGCTTTTGTAACTAACGTGGTGCTAGTTCATCCTTACTTCAGCCCACCTATAGCTCCACATATCCGACTACAGCTTGACAGGTCCTGTTGTTGCGGCACCGATACACTTCATCCCACGGTTGCAGACTTGTTGGTTGTCGTCCCCTCCTGTTGAGCAAGGTAAGAATTGGTAAGAGCTTGTGTAACAGGTTGAGAGTGAGCGCCTTGCAGTAGCTACATCCCATTAGTTGTAGGATCTTATTTCTTAACCTATTTTCGTGTTTCCTTTGTTCATCTAACCATGACAGGATCAGAGGGTGATGGGAGTTTAGGTCACTCTCCTCGTACAAAGGGAATCATACAACATTTTGAAAATAAGATGAGGAGGCATGTAGATGGGCTTGCTGAAGATATGCTGGTGTCAAATGATAAGATTGGGCAGTTGGAGGCCACGCAGCTTGCCACCAACACGAAGCTTACAAGGCTGGAGACGTCGGCCGCTCATATTGACCAAAGCCTTGCTGCTCTTTTGAGGCGTTTTGATGAGATGCATGCCAGAACTGCAAATGGGCATGAGGGAGAAAACAAGAAGGATGAGCGTGTCGAGGATAATTGGGATGATTATGTCGCTGATACTGAACTAGATGACCAAGATGCTCCTAGCCGCCGACGACTGCGAACTAATCGGAGAGGTATGGGTGGACATCGACGACATGAGGTACATAATAATGATGATGCTTTCAGTAAAATAAAATTTAAGATACCTTCTTTCGATGGAAAATACGATCCTGATGCATACATTACTTGGGAAATTGCTGTTGATCAAAAGTTTGCATGTCATGAATTTCCTGAGAATATACGTGTTAGGGCTGCTACTAGTGAATTTACTGATTTTGCCTCTGTTTGGTGGATAGAACATGCTAAGAAAAATCCTAATAATATTTCACAAACCTGGGATGCTTTGAAACGGGTCATGCGGGCTAGATTTGTTCCTTCTTACTATGCGCGTGATCTGTTACATAGATTGCAACAATTGAGACAAGGTAATAAAAGTGTAGAAGAATACTATCAGGAATTACAAATGGGTGTGTTGCGTTGTAATTTAGTGGAGGATGAGGAACCTGCTATGGCTAGATTTTTAGGAGGTTTGAACCGAGAAATTCAGGACATTCTTGCTTATAAAGATTATACTAACGTAACCCGTTTGTTCCATCTTGCTTGTAAAGCTGAAAGGGAAGTGCTGGGACGACGTGCTAGTACAAGAACTAATATTTCTGCAGGAAAACCTTCATCATGGCAGCCGCGCACATCTACCTCATTGACCGGACGAGCTCCTGCACCTTCTACATTTTCGAGTCGGTCGACAATACCCGCTCCATCCAATGATAAGACACGTGCTTCCCCGACAAATTCAGCAACCACGACTGTCCAGAAACCAGCCACGAGTGCATCTTCGGTTGCCTCCACGGGAAGGACAAGAGATGTTCAGTGCCATCGATGCAAAGGCTTTGGACACGTGCAACGTGACTGCCCTAACAAGCGCGTTTTGGTGGTCAAAGGAGATGGTGGGTATTCCTCTGCTAGTGATTTTGATGAAGATACACTTGCTTTGCTTGCTGCTGACCATGCAGGTACAGAGGAACAACCAGAAGAGCAGATTGGTGCAGAGGATGCAGATCATTATGAGAGCCTTATTGTGCAGCGTGTACTTAGTGCACAAATGGAAAAGGCGGAGCAAAATCAACGACATACACTGTTCCAAATAAAGTGTGTTATTAAAGAGCGTTCATGCCGTTTGATAATTGATAGAGGTAGCTGCAACAACTTAGCTAGCAGCGATATGGTCGAGAAGCTTGCACTTACAACAAAACCGCACCCACATCCATATCACATTCGGTGGCTCAACAATAGTGGTAAGGTCAAGGTAACGATCGAGAAGCTTGCACTTACAACAAAACCGCACCCACATCCATATCACATTCGGTGGCTCAACAATAGTGGTAAGGTCAAGGTAACGAGATTGGTACGAATTAATTTCGCTATTGGTTCATATCATGATGTTGTTGAATGCGATGTTGTGCCTATGGAAGCTTGTCATATTCTGCTAGGTAGACCATGGAAATTTGATACCGATAGCATGCATCATGGTAGATCAAATCAATATTCTCTTATACATCATGATAAGAAAATTGTTTTGCTTCCTATGTCACCTGAATCTATTGTGCGTGATGATGTTGCTAAAGCTAAGAGAACTAAAATTGAGATCGATAAGAATGCCAAATCTGTTAGTAGCAGGGAAGATGAGATAAGATTGAAAGGACATTGCTTGCTTGCTACTAAGTCTGATATTAATGAATTGATTGCTTCCACTTCTGTTGCCTATGCTTTGGTGTGCAAGGATGCTTTGATTTCAGTTCACGATATGCAGCATTCTTTGCCCCCGGCTGTTGCTAACCTTTTGCAGGATTATTCTGATGTGTTCCCAAGTGAGATACCAACGGGGCTGCCACCAATACGAGGGATTGAGCACCAAATTGACCTTATTCCTGGTGCATCGTTGCCAAACCGTGCGCCATACAGGACAAATCCGGAAGAAACTAAAGAAATTCAGCGACAAGTGCAAGAACTACTCGACAAAGGTTATGTGTGTGAGTCTCTTAGTCCTTGTGCTGTTCCGGTTATTTTAGTGCCTAAAAAGGATGGAACATGGCGTATGTGTGTTGATTGTAGGGCTAGTAATAATATCACAATTCGATATCGACACCCTATCCCACGTTTGGATGATATGCTTGATGAATTGAGTGGTGCTGTTGTGTTTTCCAAAGTTGATTTGCGTAGTGGGTACCACCAGATTCGTATAAAATTGGGAGATGAATGGAAAACTGCTTTCAAAACTAAGTTCGGGTTATATGAGTGGTTAGTCATGCCTTTTGGGTTAACTAATGCACCTGGTACTTTCATGAGATTAATGAACGAGGTTCTGCGTGCTTTCATTGGGAAATTTGTTATTGTCTACTTTGATGATATATTGATTTACAGCAAATCTTTCGATGAACATCTTGATCACTTACCTGCTGTTTTTAATGCTTTACGAGATGCACGTTTATTTGGTAACCTTGAGAAGTGCACCTTTTGCACCGATCGAGTGTCTTTTCTTTGCTATGTCGTGACTCCACAGGGAATCGAGGTTGATCAAGCCAAGGTGGAAGCTATACAGGGATGGCCTATACCGAAGGCTATCACGCAAGTGCGGAGTTTCCTAGGACTTGCTGGTTTCTATCGTCGTTTTGTGAAGGACTTCAGCACCATTGCCGCGCCTTTGAATGAGCTTACAAAGAAGGGAGTGCCTTTTAGTTGGGGTAAAACACAAGAGAACTCCTTCAACACGCTAAAAGATAAGTTGACACATGCACCTCTCCTCCAACTCCCAGATTTTAATAAAACCTTTGATCTTGAATGTGATGCTAGTGGCATTGGTTTGGGTGGTGTTTTGTTACAAGAAGGCAAACCTGTTGCTTATTTCAGTGAAAAATTGAGCGGGCATGTTTTGAATTATTCTACTTATGATAAGAAATTGTATGCTCTTGTTCGCACATTAGAAACATGGCAGAATTATCTATGGCCACAAGAGTTTGTTATTCATTCAGATCATGAATCTTTAAAACATATTCGTAGTCAAGGAAAATTGAACCGTAGACATGCTAAGTAGGTTGAATTTATTGAATCTTTTCCTTATGTTATTAAGCACAAGAAAGGGAAAGAGAATATAATTGCTGATGCATTGTCTAGGAGATACACCTTGCTGAACCAACTTGATTACAAAATATTTGGATTGGAAACGATTAAAGATCAATATGTTAATGATGCTGATTTTAAAGATGTGTTGCTGCATTGTAAAGAGGGGAAGGGATGGAACAAATTCATCATTAGTGATGGGTTTGTCTTTAGAGCTAACAAGCTATGCATTCCAGCTAGCTCCGTTCGCTTGTTATTGTTGCAGGAAGCGCATCGAGGTGGTTTAATGGGGCATTTTGGAGCAAAGAAAACGGAAGATATACTTGCTGGTCATTTCTTTTGGCCAAAGATGAGAAGAGATGTGGAGAGATTTGTTGCTCGCTGCATGACATGTCAAAAGGCTAAATCAACATTGAATCCACACGGTTTGTATTTGCCTCTACCTGTTCCTAGTGCTCCTTGGGAAGATATTTCTATGGATTTTGTGTTAGGATTGCCTAGGACTAGGAAGGGACGTGATAGTGTGTTTGTGGTTGTTGATAGATTTTCTAAGATGGCCCATTTCATACCATGTCATAAAACTGATGATGCTACTCACATTGCTGATTTGTTCTTTCGGGAAATTGTTCGTTTGCATGGTGTGCCCAACACAATTGTTTCTGATCTTGATGCTAAATTTCTTAGTTATTTTTGGAAGACTTTATGGGCTAAATTGGGAACTAATTTGTTGTTTTCTACTACATGTCATCCACAAACTGATGGTCAAACTGAAGTGGTTAATAGAACTTTGTCTACTATGTTAAGGGCTGTTTTAAAGAAGAACATTAAGATGTGGGAAGATTGTTTTCCTCATATTGAATTCGCTTATAATCAATCGCTGCATTCTACTACAAAGATGTGCCCATTTCAGATTGTATATGGTTTCTTGCCTCGTGCTCCTATTGTTTTAATGCCTTTGCCATTTTCTGAAAAACCGAATTTTGATGCTACTAAGCGTGCCGAATTGATGTTAAAACTGCATGAAACAACTAAAGAAAACATAGAGCGCATGAATGCTAAATACAGGATTGCTGGTGATAAAGGTAGGAAGGAACTAAAGTTTGAACCTGGAGATTTAGTTTGGCTGCATTTGAGAAAGGAAAGGTTTCCTGATTTGAGAAAATCTAAATTGCTACCTCGGGCTGATGGACCATTTAAAGTGTTAGAGAAAGTCAATGATAATGCATATAAGCTCGATCTACCTGTGGATTTTGGGGTTAGTCCCACATTTAACATTGCAGATTTGAAGCTATATTTGGGAGAGGAAGATGAGCTTGAGTCGAGGACGACTCAAATGCAAGAAGGGGAGGATGATGAGGACATCAACACCAACGATACATCCACTCCGACACAAGTACCTATTGCTGGTCCTATTACTCATGCTCGTGCGCATCAACTTAATCATCAGGTGAGTTCAAATCTAAGCTCATGTACATCATGTTTAGACCATGGAGACCCGTGTACTCTTGTTTTGCTTAGGAACCAAGGAGGCGACCGAAAGGGAAACGGATTCGCGCAGGCTGGATTCAGACTGCAGAACAGTACCAACTTGTGACGGACACCACGGTCGCATATAAAGTCTTCTTTCAAATGGATCCGGCCTCATATCCATATCCATTACGAGTCGGCCGCAATCGCAAAATTAATACAGAGTCCTTTTCTGCACATGGTGCTGCGTCACCCTGTTTTGGCCCAATGGGCCGTGCATCAAGTTGAGTCCATTACGGACGCGTCCTAGGGTTGGAGTACGACCCCAGCACCCCTGTGGTCATCCTCCCACGTACTTATACCCCTTAGCCGCCACCAAGGATGCTTGGGTTTTGTTTAGATCAAGTTTAGCCTTCGCTACTTGCTTGCAAGCGTGCGTGCTGGATCAGCCGCCCGTCTTCTTGTCTTCGGAACCCCACCATTATTGAGATTCCGTGTGAAATCTTCATTTACATCTAGTAAATTCAGTACTTGTCATACTTGTTCTTGCTAGTTCTTCGACTGCTTGCAGGACGAGTGCCCTAGTGGCCGGGTGCCGCGCTCCACAAGATCGCGACAGCCATTGGAGGGGGTGTATCGGTTGCTAAGGCGCAGCTTGGAAGACTGTAGTCGGGCCGTGAACGTCGCCTCCATCGACCAATCGAGTTATCCACGCCTCTCATCGAAAGATCAGGAATCAAACCCTAGCGGGTCGCGATTACATATAGTTCATATCGTGTGGAAAAGGCGGTCTTAGGAATATCGCATGGATGAATCTTTATCTGATGATATCTAGATCGAAGATCAATCTTTGAGAAAACTCTAGCTCTAGATAATTGATCAAAGAGAACGTTAATGCGGGGAAGTGGGTATTTATTTTTAACGGTCACCGCATTGAGAGGTCGGTAGTCCACACATAATCTTAAACTGTCATCCTTTTTCTTTACAAAAAGGGCTGGACACCCCTAAGGTGTATGCACTAGGGCGAATGAAACCCTTGTCCAGCAGTTCTTGGAGTTGTGTTTTTAGTTCGGCCAATTCTTTAGGTGGCATTCTATAGGGCCTTTTTGAGATAGGTGCAGTGCCTTGTTGCAGTTCAATAACGAAGTCAACATCCCTTTCTGGTGGCATTCCTGGTAAGTCATCCGGAAAAACATCGGCATACTCGCATACCACTGGAATGTCCTCTAGTTCGATTCCTTCCATCATGAAAGCACAAGAATTGGTGCACTTTTGGAATGGCAAATAAAGAGTAGTGGCTCCGTGACTAGGTGAATTTATTTCAACCGCTCGGGAAGAAAGGTCCAGTGTGACTCCATGCATAGTCATCCAATTCATACCCAAAATAATATCCATGCCTTCAAGGGGTAAGAGAACAAGGTCCGTGTTGATGATTTTACTACCCAATTTTATCGGTACCAGGCTTATTATTTGGTTGGAAGCAATTTTTCCACCCGGTGTTGATCTCATATATGACCCTTTTGTGTGACAAAAATTCAAGCCTACTTTCGCACCGAACTTTGCACTAATGAAACTATGTGATGCACCAGAATCAAACAATATAACTGGAGGCTTGTCATGGATAGAGAATGTACCCGTCATTACTGGTGCTCCTTCAGGAGGTTCTGCAAGAGTGGTGAAATTGATCCGTCCTTGTTTGACCTGAATGGTCTGCCTCTTGCCTTTGTTCTAATTGTTATGGTTAGAGCCTTGGCCCTGAATTGGCTGCCTAGGCCGAGGGCATTCTCAAGCAAAATGGCTGGAACTTCCACAATTGAAATAATGATTGGCGATGTTTGGACGAAGGAATTGCTGAGTAGAGGGCCTTGGACCAGTTTGCTAAGGCACAGGGGGTCGTACAACACCTTGCTGCTGTGGGGCCTTGACAATCCAACATCCTGACTGAGGGCCTTCTGTGGGGCTGTAGGCGCAGCATTTTGCACTAAGCGATACCTCGGTGGCTGAGCACCCGAGGGTCCAGCTGGTGCCTTCCTCTTCTTTTTAGCATGGTGTGCCACAATACAATCCTCCTGAGTGATTGCCATATTGACCAGCTCATTATATGTATCAACCTTGACAAGGTTCAGTCGCTCCTTGAGTTTGGTACTCAAACCTCTGCGGAAACGATCCCGCTTCTTAGCATCCGTGTCAGCGTGATAGCCCGCGTACTGGCACAGATTGTTGAAGGCCTGAGCATACTGAAGTACAGTACGGTTACCCTGAGTGAGAGCCAGAAACTCATTTAGCTTTCTTTCCATAAGACCTTCTGGGATATGGTGTGCTCGGAACGCAGTTTTGAATTCATCCCAGGTGACAACGTTATCAGCCGGGAGCATAGCAAAGTAATTGTCCCACCAAAGACGAGCTGTACCGAGAAGCTACTGAACGACATAGCAATCCTTGCTTGCATCCGAACATGGGGCCACGAGTATAGAAAACTTGGACTCGATTGTGCGAATCCAAGCGTCCGCATCCAAGGACTCCTCTGTCTTGTGAAACAAGGGAGGTTGAGTCCCAAGGAAATCTGTGTAACCGGCAACTTGAGGTTGGTGAACATTATGCCCACCACGCTGATGGTGCTGTCCTTGCACGAGCTGGCGAAGCAACTCGTTTTGAGCGGCCATTACTTCCACCAAGCTGGGTGGTGGCGGTGGCTGCTGTTGTGATTCACTAGCACTAGCACCAAAACCCTCCGGGTTACCACGGGTTGCTCCAACCATCTGAAATGTGAAAGTTTACCATTAGCAATGTGATCCATATTGGTTCCACGATTCAAAAGGATTAGCGCGGAAAAGTAGACTTCCGAAAGACCATGGATAGAATCGTGGACAGAATACTATTCGCTACAAGAAAACTCATAGTTCTCCGTAGGTTCATCCAAAACAGCTCATATTTTGGCAGTGAGTAGGAATTTTAAAGATGCACAACTTTGGTATTCAACTCAGATGCTAAATCGATGGCCAAGATGGTCGAAAGATTCATTCTTTGCTTCTCTGTCTCGGCTGTTTTTCAGTAGAACGAGTTATAGTATCTTGCCTATAACTCAAACTAGCAAGTTCCAAAGATGCTGAAGTTTTTCGAGAACCTAGATCACAAAATTTGTGACAATTTTAGTATTCAACACTCAGCCCAGAAAGGCAAGGAGACATGGGTAAAAATTCCGACAAGTTTCTGCAATCGCAGATTCAACTGCTTTCCAACATCACAATCAAACCACCAAGTTTTTAGCCATGGCCTACATGATTAGAGTATCCAATGGTCAAGTTCTACCCATCACAAAGGAGGTACTCAACTCTTAGTTAGCCTATTACAACACTTGCCAAAAGTTAGGCTACACTATCGAGTAGTATATGCAAAAGTCCTCCTAGGTCCTCGTCTAGAAGTCGTCGAGGTGGTTGACGGATGACTCGCTGCGAGTAGGAGAGTGAGCTCCCATCGGAGGTGGCTGCGGTGCCTCACCCTCAAAGTCCATACCCAAGACACTGTCGACCTCCTGTGGCTCCTCAACATCTTCCTCCATATCCGCCATGTTGGGAGGCGCATTCTGATCATGGTGCCACTGAATGTGCTCATTGGCATCCTCCAACTCAAGGTTCAGATCATGGAGCTGCTCCTCCAAGTGCGCTATCATGTCATCCCTCTCACCCATGAGAGTGTCGTGCTCCTGAATTTGGCCCTCAAGTTGGCCAATCCGGGTGTCTCTGTCCTCAAGTTCCTCACTGAGCTCCTGAATCTGCTCATCTCTCGTATCTGCCATCATGTGGTAGGCCTGTGCAAGATCAGTGAGCTGCGCAAGCGCCTGACTCTGGAGAGCCTGAAGTCAGTACGGTGCATTCATGCACCGCACGGAGGTCTCGATGGTCTCCTAGGTGTAAAAGTCCACTAAATACTGTGAGTGCTGCCCCCTGTTGAGCTAGAAGGGGTCGTTGTCCTAGGCAGCAGGAAACAAACCAATAGGAGTGAGCGTGACGACCTCGGGACGCTGCGCACAGAAAGTGGTGAGCGCCCTCATGGCAGCAAGCTCCCTAGTATCGGCCAAATGGTGACCAACAGCCTCAATCGCCAAGGCGGGCCACTCCGGGTGTAGTGGGTGCGGAAAGATGGTCACGTTAACACGGCACTGGGTAACTCCATTCTCTGCAAACTCCAGTCCCGCGTAACGTGGGGGAATTGGATAGCCCGCGGTGCTCAGAACATCCCACAAGATAGAAGGAAAGCCCTCCTAGTGGAGACACTATGAGTGAATGCGTCCATCCTCATTCACCATCATGGCAACAAGCTCGGCCATCTGAACAAAAGATCGAATGGGTGAGATAGTGAGAAATCGTGAACAACATAGTGGACAGGTTCAGGATAGTGCGCTAAAATAGTCATAGCTTCAACAGTTCTTGTCCAAAAATTCTCAACTTTTTCCAGAACATTCCTAAGGTATTTGTGCACAACTTTGCTAGTCAACTCCAGAGCTAAATCAGGCTCTAAGATGGTTTTTCTCTTAAGGTTTTACTTTACTGTTTACCCAGAAAATTCAGTGAACAGTGGGCCAAGATTTCGTGCACCAGGGAAAATCTACCAAGCCAAAAATTACCAAATTTTAACAGTAGCTACCTGAGTAAATCTAAAACAAGTTTTGTGTTGAACACTTTCGCAGAAAACTGTAGTAAGAGGGCATAAAAATTTATGTGGTAGAAGTGCTCATTTTGGACAGAGAACTGACATCTCAAGGTCTTTGTTGTTTCTCATTATCCATATGTTCAGAATTTTTCATATTTAAACAGGAGGTGGAATACAATTTTTGGAACAAAACTTTCAACATGAGCTTCTTCAGAAGGGATCATTTTCTATGCTCAACAAGTTCATCTTTCCATATTTTACAGAAAGAGACAGATAGCTAGATAATCCTTACGTAAGACAATCTTGTGCACGCATGAACCTTACCACTCTCAAGCATCGCATTTTCAATTTCAGATTTATATGGTCATGATGCATGCATGTCCTATTCGTCCTCACAAAATAAAATAATTTCCAAATAGCTTTGGTCTTATAGAGTTAGTTTCGGTGGCATACACAATACGTCTCTCACTATAATAGCTAGTCGAAAAATTCTCTAAGCGTTCTTTAACTTATTGTAATCGCGGTTAGTGTACCTGCAGAAGATAGTATATATATATATATATATATATATGTATATATCCATTGAACCTTTCATGCCAGCACTTATGAAAGCGTCCGCATTCATTACCGTTCACTATAGAAACGGCATCCGTACAATTCCCGCCGTACAGACGACGTTAACATACGCTACCGAGATAGCGTATTCACGGGGGTACCGTCTTGAGACGAGGGCATGAACAGCGATCGCCATACCCTGCGCTAAACCTTCTACTCCCAATATAATCAACTAATAGTTGGTATATTGGCAGCACCTCAAGTAAGCCACTGCTTGAGGGCAGCGTTCGGCTCGCATCACCGACAGGAAGGCCAAGCTCTCTCAGTTGGCTGAGTATTCTTACCTTCTTACCTTAGCGATGAGTGCGTCGTTACAGAAATTAAGGGTCGATTGTGCATAAAAGTAAGTTTTGTTAGAAAGTAATGTGCAGGAAGTTAGTTGATAATATTCATAAGTTAGATAGCCACCTAGTAACTTTCCCGTAATCCCCTAGGGCTTTACGAACTAGGTACCATCCTTAACAAACCAACGCATTTTGCAAATGCATTTTTCTGGTCAACTTTTATGAAATCAAGATTTTAAGGCTTGTCGCATTCTCTGTTGTATGCATTTCAGCTCTAGTACCAGCTGTGGTAGAACCACCTGAATTAATCCGGCTCAAGCGCGCTAACCATCACCACAAGGGCAATCAGGGCTAACTCGCACTTCAAACGGAGTAATCCACTGGTCTGTCGGGTAACCTCCCGATACAACCACGGTTTTGTCGATCGAAACCACACATACAAAGTACTCACACGAAGGTGAGCCCAGAGGATACAACATTCCACAAATTTTACATCATAGTGTTCATCATAAATGATTGTTACAACTGAGTTCGAATTCGTAAAACAATGTACTTCAGAGTTCAAAGTAATTGAGTTCTTCAGAGTTCAATGCAGCGGAAAATCAATGATAAACTACTCGACGATACATGATGTCTCGATGAAGCCCGTACGAGACATCACTCGGCATTATCATCGTTGGCCGGGGGCGCATCCCATTCCACCGACCAACCAGGAGGAAGGGTACACGGCCAAGTCAAACTAGCAATCATATCCTCGAAAGTCTCAACTGAAAACAAGCCACAAGCAAGGCTGAGTATACTAATACTCAGCAAGGCTTACCCGACTAGTGGAATATACTTAGCCGACTCCTAGACATGCAAGACTTTTGGCTTGAAGGGTCTGTTTTGCCAAAAAGCATATACAAGTAGGTCCTTACTTTCAAATTTTAGCTCCAAGTTCTAGTTTCCTTTAACCATTCTAGGTGAGCAACTATCCAATATCATACCCACCACCCTCGACTACACGTCCCCATGGACCACGGACCCGGCCGGGCCATGGCGGCACATGCACCCGCCATTAGCTAGATGTGAACGTATTTAAGACGGTGGGGAGTATATTCCGGCCTCGGTTCAATCCAATACTTAAGCTTACCGATTACCATATTCTCGGCATGTGGTTAGTACGTTCAAAGACTTAACCACCACTACCACACACTACGGCCTTAGCATTTTTCACTAAACGGACGGGGCCTCAATCATCAACACGAACATCGTACCATAGCCCTGTCCGCCGACCATATGATTGCAGCATGTAGTAAACATTCAACTCCTATATTCTCGCGAGTGACAGGAAATCACTCGACTTTTACTGGAGTTCTATTAGCATAGAATTCTATCGAACCTTATATCTAGTGTTCAGAGCATGGGTACCTAGGATCATGCAACTAAGTTTTCATTCAACTCCTATAAACTTAATGCACAAGTAAAATAGAGTAATAAGTTGCATAATTTGAAAAATAGGGTCACGCTCCGGGGCTTGCCTTCTTGAGCTAAGCTAGCCTTTGGCTCTTCCGAACTCGGGTTCAGGTTTTCGAAAGCTTCAGTTAGATTCACTCGAGCTTCACGCTGCTCACTCTCGGACTCGGGCACCAGCTCGTACGTTCCGTCAGCGAGAGTAGTCGATTCTATATGAATGCACAAGTGTAAGTTGTAGTGATGGTACGGGACATTCATTTTCTTCACGACAAAGTTGCAGTCCACAAAATATAGGTTCTGTTTTAAAGTTACTTAGTTACGATTTCTTGGGTAATCTTTAACAGAAGGGGTTGTGTTGTATTGAAATTTTAATTTTCGCAGTATAAGCATGGATTAAGCACAAACACTGATCTAGGTAACTTCCGGTGATGCAATTTTTATTCAGAGCACAATATGCAGAGATAAGACTACTGTAAAAATTTCAGATATTTTCATGCAGCAGAATAATTATGAAAAAAATAATACAAAGCTACTGCTAGAACATAGTTATTTTTATACAGAACAAACTATGCAAGTATTGATAATAAAACTTTTACAGGGTGTTAATCTATCCATATATGTGTTACTATAAAATATTCAGATTTTATTGTGCAAGATACAGAGCATAAGAAATAGAACAAGCTACACTTATGTTAATAAAGATTAATTTCTATAGGATGTTCTACATTGTTTCTGAGTATGAAACTTTTCATAAAGTATTTTCTAATCCAAAGTATCCTATAGTAAAAATATGATCATTTTTCGAGCATAAAAACTAATTATTTTTGATTTATTGCATTTTTTCCACCACAAAATTATATAAATAGGTTGCAGAAAGGAAAAAGGTTCTAAAATTTTTCTGTGGTATTTAGGCATCAATATAACAGCTTTGGAAAAGTTTCACAACATGAATCATAATATAACAGTAGGTACAAATTAGTTCTATTATTTCATGGCATAAAACAAAGTCTAACAAAAAGTTTAGCTACAAGTGGACCACACATCAGGTAACTAAGCTACTGTCCAAAATTCAGGTTCAATCATTGCCTACAACAGTGGGTATTTTTGCAATTTTTCTATGATTTTATATGAATTTTACAATTCACTGTTTTTGAATTCAAATTTTAAGCACAGGTTTACAGATATGCCCCTGGAAACTTGCGTGCAAACCCTTTTAAAGATTTCAATCGTTGCAATGTGGTCCCTGGGCGGTGCTGGCACAGCGGCCGGCCAAATTCCGGCAAGGGGGATCGTCGGCGGCGAGGGGAAAAGGGTCGGGGAGATCCAGGGAGGTGAGAGCTACCTTGTGGTGGCCTTGGTCGGGGTTGGGGGTGGCCGGAATGGGCTCGTCGGCGTGGAGCAGGGGGGGCGGCGGCGGTGCGGGCGTCGGCGACGGTGCTCCGGCGGGGTTGGGGCAGCGCTGGCGGGTCGGGAAGCTCCGGTGGGGTGATGTAGTCCCGTTCCGAGCTTTGGTTCGGGCGGAGGAGGGCCGAAGGTGTGGTGTCCACGGCGGTCAAGGGCGGCGGCGGTGGAGGCAGCGCTGGCAACGGTGCTCCGGCGGTTCTGGGTGACGATGGGCGGGGCAGTGAGCGTCAGTGGGATGCTGTGGTGGTGGTTGGATGCTCAGCTTGGGCGGTGGATGACCGGGGGTGTGAGCTCCACGGTGAGCTGGGCACGACGGCGGTAATGGCGACGGTGGCGGCGTCCTGGTGGTTGGGCGCGCGAGCAGGGCTCGGGGCGGCTTTTATAGGGACAGGAGGGAGGGAGAGGGCCGGTCGAAGCTGGGGCCAGGACGGCATGACGGGGGTGTGCCATTGGGCGCCGGGGCGGTAGCCAGAGGCTCGGCGCGGCGGGCGGCGGCAAGGACGGCCGATTGGGCGTGCTGGATTTGGCGTGGGGGAGTGGAAGATCTCATGGCACGCGGTTGGGCGAGCAGCTGCAGCAGCTGGCATGCCAGGCGGCGAACACTAGGGTTGGCGGGAAGCGGCGGAGGCTCGGGCACGGCGGGCCTGGCCATTGGGCGCGGCGGCGGCGAGTAGAGGCGGCGATGGTGTCGCACGCGTGGCACGCACGGGCTGGGCAGGGTCGCGGCGTGGGGAGCAGCGCAGCTGGTCGGCCGAGGCAGAGCAAAGGGGAAGGGAGGGACTGGAAATGTAAATAGAAGAAAACGCAGGGGCTGGTTTGCAAAGTCAAGTGTTTCTCAAATTTTTGTCTTGCAACTCAAAAATCTCAAAACATGAAAGTTGTTCAAAATAAAATGTTCTACAAGTTTTGTTTCAGGCCAAAGTTCATTTGAGCTCTAGTTTGAGAGTTAAATTGAAGACTCAAAAATTTATGATTCGGAGGGCACGACATTTTATGGGCAAAATTTCCTATTCTTTCCGAGGACTCAACTAGACTTTTGTTTAGCTTGTCATCAATGATGTGCCTATTAAATTTCGTAGCCATATCTGCATTGATGTGAATGTTATTCAATTTGTTTGAATAAAGCACATATATCGATGCATATATATACATCTATTTTCAATTCAAAGCAAAACCGATTTATAATTTATTTCCTTGAAATTTCTCTTAGTTAGTTAAGCATATTGTTATGCTAATGAGACTTGTTTAGTGATTTAAACACCTGAGGTGTTACAGCATTCACCTTCTCTGCCTCGAACACGTGACGGGACGGCTACGCCTGCCTTTCTTCCTCCTCATCCTTCTTTCGTTGGCCAAATCTTCGCATGGAGGTGGTAGTGGCGTGCCCCGATAAAGCGGTGCTGATCGAGAAGGTCGCAGAGCTGGAGCAATAGTTGTCTTCCCTTTGAGGCGCGGCCGACGCGCTTTGCAGCCATGTGGTTGGTGGCAAGCCGGATGTAGCATCTTTGGCGGCTCGGCTTGAGGCAGTCCGAGGATGCATCAAGGAGCTGATCGCCGATGGCGTCTACGTCGGTGTTCATGCGGCTTTTGTGGCTACGACATCGCATTTTGAGGGCGTGGACTTCACTGTCGTGGCCGGCGGCTACGCGGGGGGTCGGTCGGAGGGCCTCGACCGGCTTACTGCGGGAACGGCCCCCCTCGCACAGTAGCTGGCTTGCCAGCTTAGTCCCTGATGTGGACATCAATACTAACAATACATCCACGCCTACACAAGTACCTATTTCTGGTCCTATTACACGTGCTTGTGCTCGTCAACTTAATCATCAGGCGAGTTCACTTTTGAGTTTATGTCCATCATGTTTAGACCATGGAGACGCGTGCACTCTTATTTTGATTAGGAACCAAGGAGACGACCGAAAGGAAAACGGATTCGCGTAGGCTGAATTCGGACTGCAAAACAGCACCAACTTGTGACGGTCACCACGGTCGCATATGGACTCGGATTGGGGCTTTCAAGTACTTCGTGGAAAGCTTATAAAGTCTTCTTTCCAACTGCGGCATCAAGTCTATCTCTGCTCAGAGTCAGTCACAATCGTCGATTTGTTGCCAACACCTTTTCTACTCACGGTGCTGTGTCACCTTATTTTGGCCCAATGGGCCGTGTATCAAGTTGTGTCCATTATGGGTAGAACAAGAGATCTTCAGTGCCATCGTTGCAAGGGCTTTGGGCACATGCAACGTGACTGTCCTAGCAAGTGTGTTTTGGTGGTCAAAGAAGATGGTGGGTATTCTTCTGCTAGTGATTTTGATGAAGATACACTTGCTTTGCTTGTAGCTGACCATGCAGGTAGTGATGAATGACCAGAAGAGCAATTTGGCACAGAGCATGCCGAGCATTATGAGAGCCTCATTGAGCAGCGTGTGCTTAGTGCACAAATGGAGAAGGCGAAGCAAATTCAGCGACATACATTGTTTCAAACAAAGTGTGCCATTAAAGAGCGTTCTTGTCGCATGATCATCGATGGAGGTAGCGGCAACAACTTGGCTAGAAGCGATATGGTGGAGAAACTTGCACTTACAACCAAACCGCACCCACACCCATATCACATTCGATGTCTAAACAACAGTGGAAAGGTAAAGGTAACTAGACTGGTGCGAATTAATTTTGCTATTAGATCATATCATAATGTTGTTGAATGTGATGTTGTGCCTATGGAGGCTTGTAATATTCTGCTAGGTAGGCCATGGCAATTCGATACAGATTCTATGCATCATGGTAGATCAAATCAGTATTCTCTTTTGCACCATGATAAGAAAATTATGTTGCTGCCCATGTCCCCTGAAGCTATTTTGCATGATGATGTTGCTAAAGTTGCAAAAGCTAAAAGTGAGAGCCATAAAAATACAAAATCTGTTACTGATAAGAAAGATGAAATAAGATTGAAAGATGCTTTAATTTCAATTTACATGCTGTTTTTAATGCTTTAAAGTTGCAGGACATTGCTTGCTTGCGACTAAATCTGATATTAATGAATTGATTGCTTCCACTTCTATTACCTATGCTTTGCTATGCAAAGATGCTTTAATTTCAATTCACGATATGCAGCATTCTTTGCCTCTTGCTGTTGCTAACATTTTGCAGGAGTATGCTGATGTGTTTCCAAGTGAGATCCCACCGGGGCTGCCACCAACTCGAGGGATTGAGCACCAGATTGATCTAATTCCTGGTGCATCTTTGCCTAACCGTGCGCCTTACAGAACAAATCCGGAAGAAACAAAAGAGATTCAGCGACATGTGCAAGAGCTACTCGACAAAGGTTATGTACGTGAGTTCCTTAGTCCTTGTGCTGTTCCGGTTATTTTAGTACCTAAGAAAGATGGAACATGGCGTATGTGCGTTGATTGTAGGGCTATCAATAATATCACGATTCGATATCGACACCCTATTCCACGTTTAGATGATATGCTTGATGAATTGAGTGGTGCTGTTGTGTTTTCCAAAGTTGATTTGCGTAGTGGGTACCACCAGATTCGTATGAAGTTGGGAGATGAATGGAAAACTGCTTTCAAAACTAAGTTTGGTTTATATGAGTGGTTAGTCATGCCTTTTGGGTTAACTAATGCACCTAGTACTTTCATGAGGTTAATGAACGAGGTTTTGCGTGCATTCATTGGAAAATTTATTGTAGTCTACTTTGATGATATACTGATTTACATCAAATCTATTAACGAACATCTTGATCACTTACATGCTGTTTTTAATGCCTTACGAGATGCACGTTTATTTGGTAACCTTGAGAAGTGCACCTTTTGCACAGATCGAGTGTCTTTTCTTGGCTATGTTGTGACTCCACAGGGAATTGAGGTTGATCAAGCCAAGGAAGAAGCTATACAGGGGTGGCCTGTACCAAAGACTATTACACAAGTGAAGAGTTTCCTAGGGCTTGCTGGGTTCTATCGCCGTTTTGTGAAGAACTTTAGCACCATTGCTGCACCATTGAATGAGTTTACAAAGAAGGGAGTGCCTTTTAGTTGGGGCAATGAACAAGAGAACACCTTCAACATGCTCAAAGATAAGTTGACACATGCACCTCTTCTCCAACTTCCTGATTTTAATAAGACTTTTGAGCTTGAATGTGATGCTAGTGGGATTGGATTGGGTGGTGTTTTGTTACAAGAAGGCAAACCTGTTGCATATTTTAGTGAAAAATTAAGCGGGCCTATTCTGAATTATTCTACTTATGATAAGGAATTATATGCTCTTGTTCGGATATTAGAAACATGGCAGCATTATCTGTGGCCCAAAGAGTTTGTTATTCATTCTAATCATGAATCCTTGAAGCATATCCGTAGTCAAGGCAAACTGAACCATCTAAGTGGGTTGAATTTATTGAATCTTTTTCTTATGTTATTAAGCACAAGAAAGGGAAAGAGAATATCATTGCTGATGCTTTGTCTAGGAGATATACTTTGCTGAATCAACTTGACTACAAGATCTTTGGATTAGAAACAATTAAAGACCAATATGTTAATGATGCTGATTTTAAAGATGTGTTGCTGCATTGTAAATATGGGAAGGGATGGAACAAATTCATCGTTAGTGATGGGTTTGTGTTAAGAGCTAACAAGCTATGCATTCCAGATAGCTCCGTTCATTTGTTGTTGCTGCAGGAAGCGCATGGAGGTGGCTTGATTGGGCATTTTGGAGTAAAGAAAACGGAGGACATACTTGCTAGTCATTTCTTTAGGCCAAAGATGAGAAGAGATGTGGAGAGATTTGTTGCTCATTGCACAACATGTCAAAAGGCTAAGTCACGGTAAATCCACATGGTTTGTATTTGCCTCTACCTGTTCATATTGTGCCTTGGGAAGATATTTCTATGGATTTTGTGTTGGGATTGCCGAGGACTAGGAAGGGACATGATAGTGTGTTTGTGGTTGTTGATAGATTTTCTAAGATGGCTCATTTTATACCATGTCATAAAACTGATGATGCTTCGAGAAATTGTTCGTTTGCATGGTGTGCCCAACACAATTATTTCTGATCGTGATGCTAAATTTCTTAGTTATTTTTGGAAGAATTTGTGGGCAAAATTGGGGACTAAGTTTTTGTTTTCTACTACATGTCATCCCCCAACTAATGGTCAAACTGAAGTTGTCAATAGAACTTTGTCCACTATGTTAATGGCTATTTTAAAGAAGAACATTAAGATGTGGGAAGATTGTTTGCCTCATATTGAATTTGCTTATAATCGCTCGCTGCATTCTACTACAAACATGTGCCCGTTTCAGATTGTTTATGGTTTGTTGCCTCGTGCTCCTATAGATTTAATGCCTTTGCCATCTTCTGAAAAATTGAATTTTGATGCTGCTAAGCGTGCTGAATTGATGTTAAAACTACATGAAACAACTAAACAAAATATAGAGCGCATGAATGCTAAATATAAGTTTGCTGGTGATAAAGGTAGAAAGGAACTAAAATTTGAACCTGGGGATTTAGTTTGGTTGCATTTGAGAAAAGAAAGGTTTCCTGAATTGCGAAAATCTAAATTGCTGCCGCGGGCTGTTGGACCTTTTAAAGTGTTAGAGAAAATTAATGACAATGCATATAAGATAGATCTACTAACAGATTTTGGGGTTAGTCCCACCTTTAACATTGCAGATTTGAAGCCATATTTGGGAGAAGAAGATGAGTTTGAGTCGAGGACGACTCAAATGCAAGAAGGGAAGGATGATGTGAACATCAATATTAACGATACATCCACGCCTACACAAGTACCCATTTCTGATCCTATTACACGTGCCCGTGCTCGTCAACTTAATCATTAGGTGAGTTCACTTTTGAGTTTATGTCCATCATGTTTAGACCATGGAGACGCATGCACTCTTATTTTGAATAGGAACCAAGGAAACGACCGAAAGGAAAATGGATTCGCGCAGGCTGAATTCGGATTGCAGAACAGCACCAACTTATGACAGTCACCACGGTCGCATATGGACTCGGATTAGGGCTTTCAAGTACTTCGTGGAAAGCTTATAAAGTCTTCTTTCCAACTGCGGCATCAAGTCTATCTCTGCTCAGAGTCGGTCACAATCGTCGATTTGTTGCCGACACCTTTTCTCCTCACGGTGCTGTGTCGCCTTATTTTGGCCCTATGGGCCGTGTATCAAGTTGAGTCCATTACGGACACGTCCTAGGGTTGAAGTACGACCCCAGCACCCCTGTGGTCATCCTCCCACGTCCTTATACCCCTTAGCCGCCACCAAGAACACTTGAGTTTTGTTTACATCAAGTTTAGCCTTTGCTACTTGCTTGTGAGCGTGCATGCTGGATCAGCCGCCCGTCTTCTTGTCTTCAAAACCCCACATCATTGCAGATTGAGTTTGAATCCTGCATCTACATCTAGTATATTCAGTACTTTTTTACTTGTTCTTGCTGGTTCTTCGATTGCTTGCAGGACGAGTGCCCTAGTGGCTGGGCGTCGCACTCCACAAGATCGCGGCAGCCATTGGAGGTGGTGTATCGGTTGCTAAGGCGCAGCGTCCTTGGAAGGTTGTAGTCAGGCCGTGAATGTCGCCTCCATCCTCAAATCGAGTTATCCCCCGCCTCTCATCGAAAGATCGGGAACAAACTCTAGCGGGTTCACATCAGTCCCTCTAACATCCTAGCCGATCGTCGTGCTCGCCCCGGGTGATATCCTGCGTTGACATGTCACGAGTATTTTTTTTTAGACTCCAATGGTTTGTAATGAACTAGGGTGGGCCTTGGTGGCCATACTCTGTTGATCTAAGCGTATTATATTTCCTTATTTGATTATCCGAGTGTGTTCCGTTATCCCTACTGCTCGCTTTCCTTCGCTGTGTGCATGCTGGAGTTTAGGGGCTGGCCCGCTGAAGTCGCTTTCATGTGGTCAGTGATGAGGACAGGAGAGTAGCATCCCGCAGCTCAGGTAACACACGAATTGTTCGGAAACAGGTCATGTTGCTTAGCAAAAAAACATGAAGGTGTATGTACCATGGAGAGGATGTAGCCGCCACGAGCGGGTCGTGCAGACTGCATGCGCGGGTCGGCATGATCCACTCGGGAGTTACAAGCAAGCCGCAGTTCATAATTAAAACGGCATCCGGGCACCAAGTCGGGCGAGCCCCGACCTAAGGATGATCTAGAAAGCGAAGAAAGAAAGGAGTGAGCTAAGGGTAGAAGCGACGTAGTTGTTCGATGTTCTAGGCATTGGTGTAGACCTTGCCCTTCTCGTTCTTTAGCTTGTAAGCCCCCAGGCGTAGGACTTGCACGATGATGAAGGGTACTTCCCAAGGGGGGTTCAGCTTGTGCTTGTCCTTCGTCGACTCCACGCACCGGAGCACCAGGTCACCTACCTGGAATGCCCGGCCTTAAACGTTCCTGCTGTGGTTTCAGCGGAGGGTCTGCTGGTACTTGGCTGACCGGAGGAGTGCCACGTCACCTGCGTCGTCGAGCTGGTCGAGCGCGTCCTGCCGTGATTCCTCCAACCTTCTCTCATCGAGGTCGGTCGGGAGCACGGCCTCGGTGCCATACACCATGAAAAAAGAGGTGAAGCCCGTGTACCGGTTCGGGCTCGTGCGCAGGCTCCACAATACTGCCGGCACTTCGCCTGCCCACTGTCCCGCGAACTTGTTGAGTGTTGGTGTTTCTTATGCTCCGATAGAATTGATATTCCGCAAGCCTATAGAATTACCGCTGTAGCACTTCACCTTAGAGTATTCCAAGGTGTTGGCGCTAAAATCGGCCGGATCGGAATCGGCCGATGGTCTTCAGCGTCGGACACACGACCCGGGAGAATCTGCTTAGCTCCTGTTCGGGTTATCGCCCTGGTGCGGTTCGCGCGGCGTGCCAGTCAATCTGACCTGTTGATTGACAAGGAAATAGAGTATTAAATTCCAGGCGCGTCGATCGGCTGGGATTCCGATCTGTCCTGAGGAGCGCGTCAGCAGCGAATCGGCTGATTTGCTGTAGAGACGATCGGCTATGGATCAGCCGATAATCGGGTAGTAATTGTAAAGAAAACCACCGGAGCGATCTAAACAATTACTACAGAAGCAACACTTGAAATAGATCTAATCGGCTGTAAGATGATAATCGAAGAAAAACAATGACGAAGCCGATTACTCTGACCTCAAGCTGGATAACTGGTGATAATACTAGAATAACAGGTAAAACTTGCAATTCTAGTAAATATCGATAACTGGTGAATAAATCCAAACGAAACCACAGCGATGCGCCCGTAGTTAAAGCTCGGATATTACTCGGTAAGCGGAACCTACCAATTGGCCGGAGATCAAGTTGATGCAGCCCTGCCAATCCGTACGAACTCGTGGAAGAAGAAAATATTGGCGAAGTCGCCGACTTGAAAGTAAATTGCTAGAAAAGTAGAAGTATTGTTGTTGATTGATGTGTTTTTTTTTCAAGACCGTGACGACTCCTATTTATACCCTAAAGCTAGGACTCCTGGTCGATCACGACTTGTTACAACCTTATTTAAATTACTATATCTATACGAACTTTAAAAAGGAAATGGACTCCCGCAGAATCTTCCGCCGCCGCTCCCTAATCCAATCAGGATTTCCTTCAATTGCTCCCCGACCGACTTAGCATGCCCCCTTTGACCAACTTTTGACTAGGATCCTCTGAAATAATACCATCCTGTTGGCGTAGGCTGTATCACCAATCGGCCGATTTCCAACTGTTACCTCAATCGGCCGATTCCTTTCTGTAGCCTTCAGATCTGCCGCATCGGCCAATCTTCTCCTCCTGACACCGATTCAACACGTGTCAAAATCTGGCGTCAACACATGCCCCCCAGTTTCGGAGTAAAATATAACTTTTTCTTTGAAACTCTTTCTTTAATCCTTTCCTCCGAAACGGGCGCAGTAAAAATCTCCCTCCGTTCCGCGGCACAATGATTGCAATTTCCTCGAACCGAGCGCGTGAAACGACCGCTCCTCTGGAACTCATGTAGACGGCGCAGTAAAAATACCATCTTTGCCCTCGCTTACCTGATTTTCTTAAATACTGGCTTTCTCCGCCTATCCTTCCCCACGAATCTAGCATTCTTTTCCATCGCACCACTGTTCGTCTTTCTCCAAGCTCTCCCGATCTCCAAGCGCTTCCCCCTTTCCGGCGATTTCATCCGCGGCCTGCTCCGACCCCCAATGGTGTCTCCATCGGCAACCACTCCATCTACAGAGGCTCCATCGGCTACTCCTTCGGCGGCGGCGGCCCAATCGGCGGCTTCCCCAGTGGTGTCATCGGCGACGATGGCCTCCATCCCAGAGGTATATGCTCGAAATTTTTTCCTTTTCGCCTTTTTACTGCTTCAGTATTTTCCAGACCCTCTCTCAGTTTCTTCCCTTCTCCCCTTTTTTAGGCACTTAGGCATCGAATCACTATTCCCCTTTCAGAATCCCCTGACCTCATCTGTTTGGGCCCTATGGGGAGCCCTGATCCAACGGACCTGATCAGTTTAGAAACCCATAGGATCCCTTTTAAGCAATCATCTATGGATTTAGATCACTGGGTTGGCACTTTCAGATCCTGGCCAAATGAAACACCCGGGTGGAGAGAATGGTACCAGAGGGTAGCCGGATCTTGGAAGGTTCAGTGGGAAGAACTGAAAATCGGCCAGTGCATAGACTTATCCTTGTCTCAGATGGAGAGGAACGAACCTCTGGTCATGGCAGCCTCTTATTTTTGGTCCGATGCACTTAACGCGTTCCTTTTTGGACACGGACCCATGACCCTGACCTTGGCCGATGTTCTGCTACTGACCGGCCTCGATGTTTCCTCCACCGATACCCCTTTCAATTATCTGTTCAAACCATCTCATCGGCTGGAGACCAAAGGAATCGGCGGGTGGAAAGGATACATTAGTAAAAACATGAAGACCGGGACAGTCTCGCAAAGGGAGCATACTGCCTTCTTGATGATGTGGCTGGAGAAGCATTTCTTCTGTGGCAGAGTAGTCGGCCCCTCTTCAAATACTCAAGCTTTGGCAGAGGCTCTTTCACAAGGATCGGCCATCCCCCTTGGAAAACATTTGCTGGGATCGGCGTACCATCTGATGCACCAAATCGGCATCAAACTGTCAAAGGGGGAGCTGATAGGGAACCCAGGTGGTACTTGGTGGTTCATCACCCTCTGGCTCAATTTACACATGAGCAAGGTCTCTCAGCAGCGGATAGAGACAAAGACCTTTCCCAATATCGAGTCAGAGGAGAATCCATCGGTCTGTCGCCGCTGCAGATATTTTGGAGAAGCGGTATCGGCATTTCCCGGCTGCCATTCACTGCCACCCGTACAGCTGAATACTTCAGATGCTTTTACAATGGCCTTAGTGAAGAAATGATCAGCTGGCACCCATATCAGGCAGTAGAGCCAATTTTTGAATTGCCCGTATGCTACGATTTCTCCACTCATACCTTTGACAAAGAGTTAATGGACGTCTTGATCAAGCCGGGGATTCTGCCGGCCAATTTCTTCTCAGGAAAAGATTCACCCACCTACGAGTTCTACAATCCATCGGCTGCGGCAAGGCAACTGGGTTTTGGCCAACTGCCGATTTGGGTATACTTCGCCGGTCAGGCAAAATTCAAAGATGGACTGACCTCAAGTCTTGGTTACAGCCGGCTGTGCGATCTGACACCTGATTCCAGTACAATTGACCTGAGCAGTTGGTCAGTTGCCTCTTTCGCCACCCAGCAGTTCAAATTATGGTGGGCAGAATGGAAGCAGCACCTTTTCTGTAAATCTCCATCGTCTTACTGCAACATTCTGGACCCAGAGAACGTTGATCCAAATGCAACGGTATGTTCTTTTTCCTCAGCCGATTCCAATGTTATTTCTTTCCACATTATCATCTTGTTGTTAACTCATGTTCATTTCTTCAGTCTGAAAGCCATGTTCCCCCGATGCGGAGCCGAAGCGGCCGGCCGATTGATAGCCATCACCAATACACGCCGTATCCACTTATCGGCTTCCATGCTCCAACTGTCAGAGATATCTCCACCGGCCGATCAAGGCGAGCACCAAAAAGGCCAACATCAAAGATAACCAGCCGTCGGGTGCAAGCTCGCATTGGATCGGCCGATCAGACGGCAATAGCATCGGCTGAAGTCCCCCGCATTGGATCGGCCAGCCAGATGGCAGTGGTATCGGCCGAGACTTCCCGCATCGGATCGGCCGACCAAGTAGTGGCGACACCAGCCGAGACTCCAGGTCCTTTACCTCTGCCGGTTGTCGAGATGGCCGATCCCCAAGTCACTGCTGAAGTCGGGGCTGCTGCAGCATCCCTACTAGTAGAAGCTGTTCAGGTAATCTTATTTATCTCATATATTCTCCAAATCTTCTACTGACATCAATTCTATTCCACTGTCAGGCTGCACAAGTTATCCCACCGCAGTCTCCGCAACAATCGGCCACGTCTCAAGTGGGAACCGAGACTCCTGCAGCTCCTGCCGCCGAGGTAAACGATCTCTTACCTTGAATCCTTAATACTCAGAAAACTTAACCAACTTTGATGCAGGCCGATTTGGGTATGCCGATTATAACTCCACAACAGGCATCGGCCGGGAGACCCACAGAGGCATGGCAAATTTCTGTTACTATCTTATTTCAATTTCCCATAGCATTTTCACGGGAATCTTCTTTTATGTCTTTTTTAGGAAGCTGGTCCAAGCGGAGCGCTAATAACCATCGAATCTTCTTCTTCCGACGAACTATATGCATCAGTCCCTGAGACAAGGGAAACACTTCCACCGGCGCAGGCAAGAGAGATTCGCTTCAAAGAGATAACAGTCTTACCATTAGAATCGGCCGATTTCCTTTCACCGCTTGCTTACCCTTTACTTTATTTCCTTACAGGAGCAAGATACCCCTAACAATAGCATCTTTTCTTTTTCTATCTCCTTGGCCGATGACGAAGAAATCGCCTCACACCCAATTCCATCGAGCTCCACCTTCGACGATGTCCGCTCCAAGCTCGAAAGCATTCGTACTCTCCTCCAAGATGACATCGGTCGATTGGTGGAAGATGCATCGCCGATTCGATGACTTTTCAACGAGGTCAAAGATCGAATCCCGGATGAAGTATCAGAAAATTTAGGGTATGCTGCCTATATAGAGGGCATGCAGATTCCGGTTTCCAGGGCGCTGCGACGTATGGCCGATCGTGCTCAGATGGCCAAAACTCAGGAGGAGGTCGATTCGTACAAGCACCGAACTCAGGAAGTACACCACAGGATCAACTTCCTCGAGAATTGCCGTCCGGACATCATCGGCGCAATAGATCGGCTGAAACGGAGGAGAGCAGAACTGGCCAAGGAGATGGAACAAATAACCAAAGAGATTGCCGCTGAAGAGAAGAAGCTCCAAGAACTCCCATCCATCATCAGCGAGCTGAAGCAAGAAAGACAACATCTGGCCCGTGAAACAATAAGGCTCCGTCGCCGCGTGTCAAAAGTACCAGGATCGGCCGATGATGATCAGAGAGTACTAGACTCGGCCGATCAAATTAGATGACGAGCGATTGTAGCAATAGATGCTTTCCTTGGGTTGTAAAAAATATGTTAAACATTATTGCTCCTTTAATGTCACTGCGCTGATTCAGTTTTGAAGTGCTCCTTCAGTCTGCTTTGCATTTATGTATGTATTTACTTCGATAGGACGTGTCTCACCATCCATCTACCTCCTCTTCATTTATAAGCAGACCGTTCACCATCTCTAGAGGCACACGCTTTACTTATCTCCTCTCCTTCTTTTACTGTCCCAAATCGAACAGCAAGATGTCTTCTTCGTCCTCCTCATCTTCTTCCTCTGTCAACCAGGTATGAACTCCCCCTCTGCCTTTCTCTTAAGCATCTCAATCGCTCCGATACTGGGTAACTCCTTTTATCTCTGTTTAGCCGAAACGTCTCAGCCCCGGTCTAGAACGAGCGATAGAAATCATGCATTCAGAAGAGCCATTATCACAGGCAGACAGAAATCTGATAAGAACTCGTGCTGAGGAACTCAGAGATCATGTCCCTGCCGCTGTCCAGGAATACTCGGACCTCATAAATGCTCATCTTTTGGTCCACAAGCGACCATCTTCCGAAAAAAGTTCTTCACTTCCTTGTAAAGACAAAGCTGAAGTCGCCATGGAAGATCTGGAAGAGGAGAAGACCCGCCTGCTGAAAGAACTTTGCAACCAAGCTGAAACTGGAGCCACTGCAGAGGACCCAAAAGAGAAAAGGCTCACCCTTATGATAAAACTGGGTCGCATCGAGAGAGAAATCCAGCGTAGGCGTAATCAGTAGACCACCAGTATTTTTATTCTAAGGGCGACTTGTACCATGTCGGCCATGTAATCTGTAATTTCCATTCAATAATGAATCCCAATGTTTCCTTCACCAGATGTGTAGACAGAAACCGATGAGAAAATCGGCCATGTTATCTTGACATATTTTGCTGCAAGTTATGCATCTACCCAAATGCTTGGATAGTACCTCTTCAGATATCGCCCGTTTAAAGCTCTTGGGAATTCCTCCCCTTCGACTGTCTCCAGAATATATGCATTCCCAGGGGCACATCGGCCGATTCTATACGGCCCTTCCCAAGTGGGTGACCATTTACCGAATTTGGGATCTTTGGATCCTATCGGCAGCACCAGCTTCCATACCAAGTCTCCCTGAGAGAACTGTTTAACTTTGACCTTTTTGTCATACCATCTTGTCACCCTTTTCTTGTTTTCTTCTATACTGATCAGGGCTCTCAACCGTAAACCCGCCGAATCGTCAAGTTCATCTTTCATGAGAGAGGAATAGTCATCGGCCATTAACTGATCTTGTAACGATATACGTCTCGACCCTGTCCTTATCTCCCATGGCAAGACCGCTTCATGACCATAAACCAACTGATAAGGAGATATTTTAGTGACTCCATGACAGGCCATCCTATATGCCCATAAAGATTCAGCCAAAGACATATGCCATTTCTTGGGTTGCTCTTCTATCCTCCTCTTGATTAGCTTGATTATCCCTTTATTAGACGACTCTGCTTGGCCATTGGCTTGAGCATAGTATGGAGAAGAGTTCAATAATTTAATCCCCATATCGGCGGCGAACTCTCCGAATTCTCCAGAAGTAAACATTATCCCTTGATCAGTTGTGATGGTTTGAGGAATACCAAATCGATAGATAATATGGCTTTTAACAAATTCAATCATATCGGCCGATGTCACGTTCCTCAAAGGAACTGCCTACACCCACTTAGTAAAATAGTCTGTAGCCACCAATATGAACTTATGCCCTTTGCTTGATGGAGGATGAATCTGTCCGATGAGATCTATTCCCCAACCTCTGAACGGCCACGGCTTAATTATTGGATTCATAGCCGATGCTGGCGCGCGCTGCACATTGCCAAACCTCTGACAGTCTTGGCATCCTTTGTAGTACTTGAAACAATCCTCAAGGATGGTCGGCCAGTAATATCCATTGTTCCGGATCATCCATTTCATTTTGTGAGCCGATTGATGAGCTCTGTGACAACCCTGGTAATTACATTTCCAAAATCAATGTCATTAGCCTAACTCCATGATTAGATCAGCTAATGAAAGGGTGGAAAGAATTAAAACGAGTTCAGTTGGAATTCAAATTTAATTTGAGCACATTTGGTTACTTTTGAACTTTTAAATTTAACTTTCAAACCATAAGCCAAATGAGATTTTGCCTGAAACCAAAGTTGTAGAACTTTTTATTTTGAACAACTTTCGTGTTCAAAAGTTTTTGAAATTCAAATCAGAAAGAGGAGAAAACACCCTGTTTGCACCCAGCCCCCTGAAGTTTTCCAAATTCTTGCATCCAGGTCCCTCGTTTCCCCCCCCTCCTCTGCCGCACCGCGCGCGCTCGCCCGCCCGCCGCGCGCCAGGTGGCCGGCGTCGCCTGACCGGCGCGAAGCGCCAGGCCAGTGGCCGCCGCACCACCCCGCCACGGCCGGCTTTGCCCCGCCCCCACGCCGCGCGGCCAGTCAGCGCCCGCGCGTGCCCGCGACGCAGCCGCGTCCAGCCCCGCCGCCCGTCGCGCCCAGTAGCCGCGCTCCGCCGTGCCGCCCCGGCCCCCGCGCCCCACCAGTCGCCGCGCCCGCCCTCCGCCCGAGCCGCTGCCGCTGCTGCTTCACCACTCCGCGCCCGGTACTATCCCACCGTGCTCACGCCATATCGCAGCCGCCCAGTCACCGCGCCCGCGCTGCCGCACGTCGCGCCTGTGGCAGAACCACCTGAATTAATCCGGCTCAAGTGTATTAACCATCACCATTAAGGCATCCTCGGTTAACCTTACACTTCAAACGGAGTAATCCACTGGTCTGTCGGGTATAACCTCCCGATACAACCACGGTGAACGGATCGAGCGCCGTACATACAAATGCTCATGCGACGATGAGCCCAGAGGATACCACATTCCAGCAAGTATTACATCATTTGCATAAGTCAATATTACAGACCTAGTTCTGAGTTTAGAAAACAAGTACTTCAATTAACATAAATAAGTTCTTCAGAGTTAAATTGCAGCGGAAATAAACAACGGAAACTACTCGACGATACAGGATGTCTCGATGAAGCCCGTACGAGACATCACTCGGCCTTATCTCCGTTGGACGGGGGCGCATCCCATTCCACCGACCAACCAGGGGGAAGAGTGCAGGGCCAAGTCAAGCTAGCAGTCATATCTCCAAAGGGTTCACCTGAAATCGAGTCACAAGCAAGACTGAGTATACTAATACTCAGCAAGACTTACCCGTGTAGTGGAAACTACTCCACCGACTCTAGACATGCCAGGCTTTTTGGCTCAGGGGTTTGTTTTGCCGAAAAGCATCTACAAGTGGGTCCTTACTTTCAACTTTTAGCTCAAGATTCTAGTTTCGTTAGCCAATCTAGGTAAGCAGCTATCTAATGCATACATGGTGAAGCATTAAATTTTCCATCCAACCAGTTCATTCATCAACATTGTTCCTCTTCTTACTCTGTGGGTAAAAATGGTTAAGCAGTCTCAATAGCCGTGAGAAACGGACGATTCGAATCGAATTTCTTAACCTTGCAAGGGAAACCCAAACACACGTCACGTGGTTACTCCCTAGAGTCACACGTGCAACTTTTCCCCTTTCTTTCCGGGTCGTGGATCGGGGCTACCCTCCGAGAGTACAAGAGCCCCACGCCACGGTTCGGCGCCGGGTCGTGACCACTCTCTGCACTCGCCATATGCACATGGGACCGAAGTTCAAAGGGTAGGATGCCGTCCCCTTGCCGGGCCAATCAGGTACTTAAGCTTACCGATTCCCATAATCTCGGCATGTGTTTAGTACGTTCAAAGACTTAACCATCACTACCACACCCTGCGGCCTTAGCATTTTTCACTAGACAGACGGGCCTCAATCGTAACCATCGTTACATAACCCGTCCGTGTCCTTATGATTTGCAGCGTGTAGTAGTCATTTAACTCCTATTTTCTCGCGAGTGACCGGAAATCACTCGACTTTTACCGGAGTCCTATTAGCACAGCATTCTATCGAACCTTTCATCTAGTTTTCAAGCAAGGGTTCCTGACATCATGCAACTAAGTTTTCATCCAACTCCTATAAACTTAATGCACAAGCAAAGAGTAATGAGTTGCATAATTTCGGAAAGAATGGGTTATGCTCCGGAGCTTGCCTTCGCAGTTTGCTTGGGGATCTTCCGAACTTGGGCTCGGGTCTTCAAAAGCTTCAGTTAGATTTGCTTGAGCTTCACGCTGCTCACTCTCGGACGCGGGCACCAGCTCGTAGGTTCCGTCGGCGAGAGTCGTCGATTCTACATGAGTGCACAAGTTTAAGTCGTGGAAATAGCACTTGGTTACGATTTGAGAGTCATTACTACAAGGGATAGTTTCTGGTTATGAAATTTTGGATTTAGGCACATCAAGGAAAAATGTGCTTACTGTAAAATTTTCAGCAAATTTTATGTAACAGATTAATTCTGAAAAATATATTACATTGTTGCTGTTAGATACTTGTTCTTTTTGTACAGATCAATTGGTGCAACAATTGTGGCTAAGATTTTTACAGAGCTCTCACTTGAGCATGTAGAAGCTACTGTAATTTTTGTAGGATTTATCATGCAGTATTTAGAGCATAGAAAATATGACATTCTATACCTAGGCTTTTTAAAGATTCATTTTTACAGGACCCTACACAGGGTTTTTGTCCATGAAACTTTTTACACAGCAACTTCTACCAAAGTGTAACTCCTAGTAAAAATTTGAGTATTTTCCAAGCTAAGATACTATTTTCTTGTTTTACTGTATGTTATTAGCACATAAATCAAATAAATTGGTTACTGTGAGATAAAAAGTTTCCTAATTTTTCTCTGGCTTCTAGGTACCAATACATTAGCATAGGAAAAATTTCAATGGGTGACTCCTCACCTAACTGCAGGGATAAAACATTCTTCTTACACATGAAATAAAACTAAGTTTAACAAACAGTAAAGCTAGAGATGGAATTTGGGCCTGATCTTTTTACACAGTCCTAATCATCAAGCAACTAATTCACTGCCCAAAATTCAGGGTCAGCATTGTTCTAGAACAGTGGGTATAAAATATGTCCATTAAAGCTTCTATTTAATGTAGAGCAAAATATTTTGAGATTCTGAGAAAACTTTTGTAACAAAAGTGGTAGAGTTTGTTCTGAGGATTCCAGAACAGTTGAGTTTGCATTTTTCTGAATTTTCTACGATTTTATACGAATTTTACAAGTTCACTGAATTTGAATCTAGGTTTGAAATTTTCTTTTACAACTAGGTCCTTGAATCTTGCGCTCAGACCCTTCTAAAGATTTAAATCCTTGCAATTGGGTCCTCGGCGGCTCGGGTACGGCGGCCAGCCGAAATTCCGGCGAGGGGGCTCGCCGGCGGCGAGGGGCGGGGGTCGGGGAAGGTTCAGGGGTGCGAGGGCTACCTTGTGGGGGTGTTGTTCAGGTGGGGGACGGTCGGAAAGGGCTCGCCGGCGTTGGAGCAGAGGCGGCGGCGGCGCGGCTCGCGTCGACGGCGGTGCTCCGGCGGGCTTGGGGCGGCGGGGTCCGGTCGGTGAGCTTCAGTGGCGCGTGGGGAAGCTACTCCGGGGCTCGGCTTGGACGGAGGGGGTCGGGTCGTGCTGTCCACGGCGAGCAGGGGCGGCGGCGGCGACGGCAGCGCGGGCGGCGGCGCTCCGGTGGCTCTGGGTGGCGTTGGGCGGGTCGGTGAGCTGCGGTGGGGTGATGTAGTGGTGGCTGGGTGCTCAGTTTGGGCAGTGGGCGGCTGTGGAGGGCTGCCCACGGGCGGGTGGTGCTCGGCGGCGGCGATGGCGCGGCGAGGCGTTCTGGTGGCGGGGCTTCGCGCGGGCGGTCGGGGTGGCGTTTTTGTAGGGACAGGAGGGGGCGTGGAGATGCCTGGGTGACGCGCGGGGCGGGGCACGGCAGCGGCGTGCACTGGGCGCGGCGGGCGGCGGCAGAACGCCGGCGCGGCGTGCGGCGAGCGGGCGCGGTGACTGGGCGGCCGAGATACTGGCGTGGGCGCGAGGAGATAGTGCCGGGCGCGGAGTGGGGAAGCAGCAGCGGCAGCGGCTCGGGCGGAGGGCGGGCGCGACGACTGGTGGGGCGCGGGGGCCGGGGCGGCACGGCGGAGCGCGGCTACTGGCGCGACGGGCGGCGGGTCTGGACGCGGCAGCACGCGCGGGCGGGGACTGGGCGCGCGGCGTCGGGGCGGGGCAAAGCCGGCCGTGGCGGGGTGGTGCGGCGGCCACTGGCCTGGCGCTTCGCGCCGGTCAGACGACGCCGGCCACCTGGCGCGCGGCGGGCGGGCGAGCGCGCGCGGCGCGGCAGAGTAGAGGGGGAGACGCCAGGGACCGAAATGCAAAAATTCGAAAAAGTTCAGGGGGCTGGGTGCAAACAGGGCGTTTTCTCCTCTTTCTGATTTGAATTTCAAAAACTTTTGAACACGAAAGTTGTTCAAAATAAAAAGTTCTACAACTTTGGTTTCAGGCAAAATCTCATTTGGCTTATGGTTTTGAAGTTATTTTAAAAGTTTCAAATGTGCCCAAATGTGCCCAAATTAAATTTGAATTCTAACTGAACCCTTTTTAAATTCTTTCCACCCTCTCATTAGTGGGTTTAAAACATAGAGTTAGGCTAATGACATTGATTTTGAAATTTTAATTACCAGGGTTGTCACAGCCTTCCCCCCTTAACAAGAATCTCGCCCCGAGATTCGGTAGTTCTTAGTGTGGGCGTGGGTGCACATACCAGTGGTTGAGGCAAGAAACCCAGGGAAATGTTGGTTCAGGTAGCTTTCCGTTTCCCAGGTGGCTTCTTCTTCCGTGTGGCGATTCCATTGTATTTTATACATTCTAATCACTTTCCTCCTGGTCTCTCTTTCTTTTTGATCCAGAATCTTAATTGGGTGTTCGACATACGAGAGATCGGGTTCCAACGATATTTCTTGTTGTTCCACAATCTCGGTAGGGACTCGAACACACTTCTTGAGTTGAGATACGTGGAAGACATCATGGGTGGCCGTGAGCTGAGGGGGCAGTCGTAATTTGTAGGCTACGGGTCCGCAGCTCTCCATGATTTCGTAAGGACCAATATAACGGGGAGCTAGTTTGCCTTTGATCCCAAATCTTCGCACTCCTTTGGTTGGTGAAACTCGAAGATAGACATGATCGCCAACTTCGAACTTTAGAGGCTTTCTCCTTTTGTCAGAATAGCTCTTTTGTCGGGCTTGTGCGGCTTTAAGATTTGCTTGTATTACTTTTACTTTCCCCTCTGCCTCGATTACTAGGTCGGGTCCAATTATTTTACGTTCTCCGGTTTGTGACCAGCTCAAAGGGGTTCGACACCTTCGTCCGTACAGGGCCTCAAATGGCGCCATTTTCAAACTCGTTTGGTAGCTGTTGTTGTACGAGAACTCTGCCAGGGGTAGGCATTTGTCCCAATTCTTGTCATAATGAATGACACAAGCTCTCAGCATGTCTTCAAGAATTTGGTTTACTCTTTCCGTTTGTCCATCGGTCTGAGGATGGTATGCTGAGCTGCGAATCAGCTTTGTGCCAAGAGACGTCTGCAGTTGTTCCCAAAAGCGTGCTACAAACTGGGGACCACGATCGGAAATGATTGTCTTAGGTATTCCATGCAGGCAAACAATACGATCGAGGTAGATCTCGGCATATTTCTTGGCGGTATAGGTGGTGTGTACCGGAAGAAAATGTGCCGTCTTCGTGAGTCTGTCCACGATAACCCATATGGAATCATGTTTCTGGGAAGTGTTTGGTAGTCCAACGATGAAGTCCATACTTATGTCTTCCCATTTCCATGATGGTATAGGTAACGGTTGAAGTGTACCGGCTACCTTTAAGTGGCTAGCTTTTACTCTCTGGCACGTGTCACATTCCGAGACATACGTAGCAATTTCCCTTCTCATTCTAGTCCACCAGAAGTTTTGCCTTAGGTCCTGATACATTTTGCTACTGCCGGGGTGGATAGAGAATTTGGAGAGGTGTGCCTCATCAAGAATTTGCTTGCGGAGTTCCCGATTCTTCGGAACGACTATACGACTTTCGAACCATAGAACTCCCTTATGGTCCTGGCGGAAACACTTATACTTCTCCTCACCTAGAGAGAGTTTTTGTCGGATGATCTTGATTCCTTCATCATGTAGTTGTGCCATGACGATTTGGTCGTGAAGAGTGGGCTCAACTGAGATGTGATTTAGAGTGCCTTGGGAAACCATTTCCAAGTTAAGCTTCCTCATGTCTGCACATAATGTCTCATGGTAGGACTCTATGGATAAGCAATGGCAATGGGACTTGCGGCTTAGTGCATCCGCGACTACATTAGCCTTACCGGGGTGATAGTGCACTTCAAGGTCATAATCTTTGATTAATTCTAGCCATCTTCGTTGTCTCATATTCAGATCGGCTTGTGTGAAGATGTACTTGAGACTCTTATGATCCGTGTAGATATTGCACTGTGTACCCATGAGATAGTGCCTCCATATCTTCAGAGCGTGAATGACGGCTGCGAGCTCAAGGTCATGCGTGGGATAATTCTGTTCGTGGGGCCGAAGGGCTCGTGAGGCATATGCAATCACTCGATTCTCTTGCATAAGCACACATCCTAGACCAGTACCTGATGCGTCACAATACACATCGAATGACTTGGTATTATCGGGTTGAGCTAACACAGGTGCAGTAGTCAGATGCTCTCTGAGAGTGTGGAAGGCTTCCTCACACTTCTCATTCCATACAAACTTTACTTCCTTCTTCAATAGTTCCGTCATGGGCTTAGCAATTCGAGAGAAATCCGGGATGAAGCGACGGTAGTAGCCGGCTAAGCCGAGAAAACTGCGAATCTGATGAACAGAGGTAGGGGGTTTCCAATCCATCACCTCTTGTACCTTGCTGGGGTCAACAGCTATGCCTTCGCTGGAGATCGTGTGACCTAAGAACTTTACAGTATCCAACCAGAATTCACACTTAGAAAACTTAGCATAGAGCTGATGGTCTCTGAGTCGCTGAAGAACAATGCGAAGGTGCTTGGCATGCTCTTCCTCATCCTTTGAATAGATAAGAATGTCGTCGATGAACACTACGACGAATTTGTCAAGTTCGGGCATGAATACCGAATTCATTAGATACATGAAGTAGGCAGGGGCATTGGTGAGTCCAAAGGACATGACCAAGAATTCATATAGTCCATATCGTGTGGAGAAGGCAGTCTTAGGAATATCGCACGGGCGAATCTTGATCTGATGATATCCCGAACGAAGATCAATCTTTGAGAAGACTCTGGCTCCAGCTAATTGATCGAAGAGTACATCGATACGGGGAAGGGGGTATTTATTTTTAACTGTTACCGCATTGAGAGGTCGGTAGTCCACACATAATCTCAAACTGTCATCCTTCTTCTTTACGAATAGGGCTGGACATCCCCAAGGTGACGCGCTAGGGCGAATGAAACCTTTGTCCAGTAGTTCTTGGAGTTGAATTTTCAACTCTGCCAATTCTTTAGGGGGCATCCTATACGGTCTTTTGGATATAGGTGCAGTGCCTGGTTGTAGTTCAATAACGAACTCAATATCCCTATCCGGTGGCATTCCTGGTAAGTCATCAGGGAAAACATCGGCATACTCGTTCACCACAAGAATCTCATCTAGCTTAAGTCCTTCCATCTTATAAGCACAGGAATTCGTGCAATCTATGAATGGTAAGTAAAGGGTAGTGGCTCCGTGACTAGGTGAATTTATCTCAACGGCTCGGGAAGAGAGATCCAGTGTGACTCCATGCATAGCCATCCAGTTCATTCCCAAAATAATGTCCATGCCGTCAAGGGGTAAAAGGACAAGGTCCGTGTCGATGGTTTTACTACCCAACTTGACTGGTACTTGTCTGGCCATTTGGTTTGAAGCAATTTTACCACCCGGTGTTGATATCATATATGACCCTTTTGTGTCACGAATATCCAAGCCTACTTTTGCACCGAATTTTGCACTTATGAAACTATGCGATGCACCAGAATCAAATAATATAACGGCAGGCTTGTTATGGATAGAGAATGTACCCGACATCACTGGGGCTCCTTCTGGAAGCTCTGCAAGCGTGGTGAAGTTAATCCGTCCTTGCTTGACTTGCAGGGTCTGTCTCTTGCCCCTGTTCTTGGCGTTCGGGTTGGATCCTTGACCTTGGTTGGGCTGTCCAGGCTGAGGGCATTCGCGTGCGAAGTGGCTGGAACTCCCGCATTTGAAACAGCGATTCGCGGGGCTAGGTCGAAGAGACTGTTGAAGAACGGGCCTCGGACCATTCGGTGAAGGCATCGGGGGTCGTACCATGCCTGGCTGTTGTGGGGGTCTGGCAATCCATCTTCCTGGCTGCGGGGCCTTTGGTGGAGCTGTAGGTGCGGTATTTTGCACGATGCGATACCTTGGTGGTTGGACACTTGACGGTCCTGCGGGTGCCTTTCTCTTCTTCTCTGCCCGGTGTGCCATGATACAGTCTTCCTGGGTAATGGCCATATTGACCAACTCATTGTAGGTGTCAGCCCTGGCTAGGTTCAGACGTTCCTTGAGTTTGGTATTCAGACCTCGGCGGAAACGATCACGCTTCTTGGCATCCGTATCAGCGTGATAGCCCGCATACTGGCATAGGTTGTTGAACGCCTGGGCGTACTGCAACACGGTGCGGGTGCCCTGGGTGAGTGCCAGGAACTCGTTCAACTTCCTCTCCATGAGACCCTCGGGAATATGATGTGCCCGGAACGCGGTCTTGAACTCATCCCAGTCGACCACATGATCAGCCGGGAGCATCGCAAAATAGTGGTCCCACCACAGACGAGCGGTACCGCGAAGCTGTTGCGCGGCAAAACGAGCTTTGTTGGCTTCTGAGCATGGGGCCACAAGTAGTGTGAACTTGGATTCTATGGTGCGAATCCATGCATCTGCGTCCAGGGGTTCCTCGGTCTTATGGAACAAGGGAGGCTGGGTCCCTAGGAAATCCGTGTATCCTGCAACTTGGGGTTGGTGAGCATTGTGCCCTCCCCTCTGCTGGTGTTGTCCTTGCACAATCTGACGCAGCAGCTCGGTTTGAGCAGCCATCACTTCCACCAAACCGGGCGGGGGTGGTGGCGATTGTCGCGAGCGGCTGCCACCGGCACCAAAACCCTCGGGGTTGCCACGTGTTGATCCAACCATCTGAAACGTGAACGGTTACCATTAGCAACGCGATCCATATTACTTCCTTGATTCATAAATAATTGGTGTAGTCATAGACTTCCGAAGTCACAGCTAGACGTATGGACAGAATCTCTGTTTGCTACGAGAAAAATCATAGCCTGCTGAGGGTCCATCCAAAACATTCCAAACTTTTGCAGTAGTCAGAGAATTTAGGAATGCACCACTTTGGTATTTAACTTCGGTGCTAGAACTATAGCTAAGGTGGTCGAAAAGCTCGTCCTTTGCCTTACTGTCTTGGCTGTTTTTCAGCAGATTGATTGGCACGGTTTCGCCTATAGCTTAAACTAGCGAGGTCCAATGATGCTGAATTTTTGTGAGAACCTTGAGCACAAAATTTAGCACAAGTCCGGTATTCAACACTCAGCCAAGAAATGCAAGGAGACATGGGTAAAATTCCGACAAGTCTCAGCGATTGTGGATTTCATCGTTTACCAAATTATAACGAAATTCCCAAGTTCCTCGCCGTTCCTTACATGCTGAGGGTATCCACATGGTTCAGGTGTACCCAACACAAAAGAGTTACTCAACTCCTAGTTAGCCTATTACAACACTTGCCAAAAGTTAGGCTACCCTATCGAGGAGTATGTGCAAAAGTCCTCCTAGGTCGTCCTCTAGAAATCATCCAAGTCGTTGACGGACGACTCGCTGTGAGCAGGAGAGTGAGCTCCCATCCGAGGTGCCTGTGGTACCTCACCCTCGAAATCCGTACCTGAGATACCATCAATCTCCTGTGGCTCCTCCTCATCCTCCTCCATGTCGTCCTCATGGGGATGGTCATTCTGATCATGATGCCACTGAATGTGCTCATTAGCATCCTCCAACTCAAGGTTCAGATCATGGAGCTGCTCCTCCAACTGTGCTATTGTGGTATCTCTCTCATCCATGAGAGTGTCCTGCTCCTGGGTTTGGCCCTCAAGTTGGCCAATCTGAGCATCTCTGTCCTCAAGATCCTGACTGAGCTCCTTTATCTGCTCATCCCTGGTATCTGCCATCATATGGTAGGCCTGAGCAAGATCAGTGAGCTGCTCGAGTGCCTGACTCTGGAGAGTCAGAAGTCGGTAGAGTGCCCTCATGCACCGCACGGAGGTATGGATAGTCTCCTGGGCATGGAAGTCTACCAAATACTGTGCGTGCTGCACCCTGTTGAGCCAAAAGGGGTCGTTGTCCTGGGCAGCAGGAAACAATCCAATGGGAGTGAGTGTGACAACCTCGGGACGCTGCGCACAAAATGTGGTGAGCGCCCTCATGGCTGCAAGCTCCCAAGTATCGGCCAAACGGCGACCAACAGCCTCAAGCTCCAAGGTGGGCCACTCCGGGTGTAGCGGGTGTGGAAAGATAGTCACGTTGACACGGCACTGGGTAACTCCGTTTTCTGCAAACTCCAGTCCGGCGTAACGTGGGGGAATTAGATAGCCCGCGGTACGCAGAACATCCCACAAAATAGAGGGAAAGCCCTCCCAGTGGAGACACTGCGAGTGCACGCGTCCATCCTCATCCACCATCATCTCAACAGGCTCGGCCATCTGAACAAAAGATCAAATGGAATGAGATAGCGAAAAACTGTGAGCAGCACAAGGACAGATTCTGTATAGTGTGCAAAAATAATCATAACTCCCACAGTTCTCATCCAAAAATTCTCAAATTTCACCAGATCACTCCTAAGGTATTTGTGAACAACTTTCCTAGTCAACTCCAGAGCCAATTGGGTCTCTAAGATGGTCTTTCTTTTCAGGTTTTACCTTACTGTCTACCCAGAATTTTCAGTGAACAGAGGGCTAGAGTTTCGTACACCAGGGAAAATCTACCTAGCCAAAATTTACCAAATTTTAACAGCAGCTTCCTGGGTAAATTTGGAACAAGTTTCGTGTTGTGCTCTTTTGCAGAAAACCGCAGGAAGGGGGCCTAAAAATTTAAGAGGCAGAAGTGCTTATTCTGGACAGAAATCTGACGCTCCAAGGTTTTTGTTATTTCTTATTATCCATAAGTTCAGAATTTTTCATTTTTGAACAGGAGATAGAACACAAAATTTGGAACAATTCTTTCAACACGAACTTCTCCAGAAAAGGTCATTTTCTTGGGTCAATAAATCGCTCTTTTTGGTCATGGCAGAATTCGGACAGTTCCGCTAGATGGTCCTTATGCAAACCACGCTTAGATACGCAAGAACCTTTCCATTCTCACACAACGCATTTTTTTTGGATTTCAGATACACATGTTCATGATGTATGCACGTCCTATTCGTCCTCACAAAATAAAATAATCGCCAAATAGCTTTGGTCTTACGAAGATAGTTTCGGTGGCTTACACAATACGGCTCTCGCTATAATAGCTAGTCGAGTCTTTCTAATCGTTCCTTAACTTATCGTAATCGCGGTTAGTGTACCTGCAGAAAATCGACAAGCATATATATATCATGAACCTTTCATGCCAGCACTCATGAAAGCGTCCGTAATCATTACCGTTTACTTATAGAAACGATATCTGTACAATTCCCGCCGTACAGACGACGTTAACATACGCTATCGAGATAGCGTATTCACGGGGGTACCGTCATGAGACGGGGGTATGAACAGCGATCGCCATACCCTGCGCCGAACCTTCTACTCCCAATATGTTCAACTAACAGTTGGCATATTGGCAGCACCTCAAGTAAGCCACTGCTTGAGGGCAGCGTTCGGTTCGCATCACCGACAGGAAGGCCAAGCTCCCTCAGTTGGCTGAGGATCCTTACCTTCTTACCTTAGCGACGAGTGCGTCGTTACAGAATTTAAGGTCGGTTGTGCATGAAAGTAAGTTTTGACAGAAGGTAATGTGCTGGAAGTCAGTTGATAATATATATAGAAGTTAGATAGCCACCTAGTAACTTTCCCATAATCCCTTAGGGCTTTACGAACTAGGCACCATCCTTAACGTACCAACGCATTTCGCAACACAACCTTCTAGTCAAGTTTTAGTAAAATGAGTTTTTAAGGCTTGTCGCATTCTCTGGCGTATGTATTTCGGCTCTGGTGTCCGCTGTTGCCAGCTGTGGCACCAGCTACGGCTCTGATACCAGCTGTGGCAGAACCACCTGAATTAATCCGGCTCAAGTGTATTAACCATCACCATTAAGGCATCCTCGGTTAACCTTACACTTCAAACGGAGTAATCCACTGGTCTGTCGGGTATAACCTCCCGATACAACCACGGTGAACGGATCGAGCGCCGTACATACAAATGCTCATGCGACGATGAGCCCAGAGGATACCACATTCCAGCAAGTATTACATCATTTGCATAAGTCAATATTACAGACCTAGTTCTGAGTTTAGAAAACAAGTACTTCAATTAACATAAATAAGTTCTTCAGAGTTAAATTGCAGCGGAAATAAACAACGGAAACTACTCGACGATACAGGATGTCTCGATGAAGCCCGTACGAGACATCACTCGGCCTTATCTCCGTTGGACGGGGGCGCATCCCATTCCACCGACCAACCAGGGGGAAGAGTGCAGGGCCAAGTCAAGCTAGCAGTCATATCTCCAAAGGGTTCACCTGAAATCGAGTCACAAGCAAGACTGAGTATACTAATACTCAGCAAGACTTACCCGTGTAGTGGAAACTACTCCACCGACTCTAGACATGCCAGGCTTTTTGGCTCAGGGGTTTGTTTTGCCGAAAAGCATCTACAAGTGGGTCCTTACTTTCAACTTTTAGCTCAAGATTCTAGTTTCGTTAGCCAGTCTAGGTAAGCAGCTATCTAATGCATACATGGTGAAGCATTAAATTTTCCATCCAACCAGTTCATTCATCAACATTGTTCCTCTTCTTACTCTGTGGGTAAAAATGGTTAAGCAGTCTCAATAGCCGTGAGAAACGGACGATTCGAATCGAATTTCTTAACCTTGCAAGGGAAACCCAAACACACGTCACGTGGTTACTCCCTAGAGTCACACGTGCAACTTTTCCCCTTTCTTTCCGGGTCGTGGATCGGGGCTACCCTCCGAGAGTACAAGAGCCCCACGCCACGGTTCGGCGCCGGGTCGTGACCACTCTCTGCACTCGCCATATGCACATGGGACCGAAGTTCAAAGGGTAGGATGCCGTCCCCTTGCCGGGCCAATCAGGTACTTAAGCTTACCGATTCCCATAATCTCGGCATGTGTTTAGTACGTTCAAAGACTTAACCATCACTACCACACCCTGCGGCCTTAGCATTTTTCACTAGACAGACGGGCCTCAATCGTAACCATCGTTACATAACCCGTCCGTGTCCTTATGATTTGCAGCGTGTAGTAGTCATTTAACTCCTATTTTCTCGCGAGTGACCGGAAATCACTCGACTTTTACCGGAGTCCTATTAGCACAGCATTCTATCGAACCTTTCATCTAGTTTTCAAGCAAGGGTTCCTGACATCATGCAACTAAGTTTTCATCCAACTCCTATAAACTTAATGCACAAGCAAAGAGTAATGAGTTGCATAATTTCGGAAAGAATGGGTTATGCTCCGGAGCTTGCCTTCGCAGTTTGCTTGGGGATCTTCCGAACATGGGCTCGGGTCTTCAAAAGCTTCAGTTAGATTTGCTTGAGCTTCACGCTGCTCACTCTCGGACGCGGGCACCAGCTCGTAGGTTCCGTCGGCGAGAGTCGTCGATTCTACATGAGTGCACAAGTTTAAGTCGTGGAAATAGCACTTGGTTACGATTTGAGAGTCATTACTACAAGGGATAGTTTCTGGTTATGAAATTTTGGATTTAGGCACATCAAGGAAAAATGTGCTTACTGTAAAATTTTCAGCAAATTTTATGCAACAGATTAATTCTGAAAAATATATTACATTGTTGCTGTTAGATACTTGTTCTTTTTGTACAGATCAATTGGTGCAACAATTGTGGCTAAGATTTTTACAGAGCTCTCACTTGAGCATGTAGAGGCTACTGTAATTTTTGTAGGATTTATCATGCAGTATTTAGAGCATAGAAAATATGACATTCTATACCTAGGCTTTTTAAAGATTCATTTTTACAGGACCCTACACAGGGTTTTTGTCCATGAAACTTTTTACACAGCAACTTCTACCAAAGTGTAACTCCTAGTAAAAATTTGAGTATTTTCCAAGCTAAGATACTATTTTCTTGTTTTACTGTATGTTATTAGCACATAAATCAAATAAATTGGTTACTGTGAGATAAAAAGTTTCCTAATTTTTCTCTGGCTTCTAGGTACCAATACATTAGCATAGGAAAAATTTCAATGGGTGACTCCTCACCTAACTGCAGGGATAAAACATTCTTCTTACACATGAAATAAAACTAAGTTTAACAAACAGTAAAGCTAGAGATGGAATTTGGGCCTGATCTTTTTACACAGTCCTAATCATCAAGCAACTAATTCACTGCCCAAAATTCAGGGTCAGCATTGTTCTAGAACAGTGGGTATAAAATATGTCCATTAAAGCTTCTATTTAATGTAGAGCAAAATATTTTGAGATTCTGAGAAAACTTTTGTAACAAAAGTGGTAGAGTTTGTTCTGAGGATTCCAGAACAGTTGAGTTTGCATTTTTCTGAATTTTCTACGATTTTATACGAATTTTACAAGTTCACTGAATTTGAATCTAGGTTTGAAATTTTCTTTTACAACTAGGTCCTTGAATCTTGCGCTCAGACCCTTCTAAAGATTTAAATCCTTGCAATTGGGTCCTCGGCGGCTCGGGTACGGCGGCCAGCCGAAATTCCGGCGAGGGGGCTCGCCGGCGGCGAGGGGCGGGGGTCGGGGAAGGTTCAGGGGTGCGAGGGCTACCTTGTGGGGGTGTTGTTCAGGTGGGGGACGGTCGGAAAGGGCTCGCCGGCGTTGGAGCAGAGGCAGCGGCGGCGCGGCTCGCGTCGACGGCGGTGCTCCGGCGGGCTTGGGGCGGCGGGGTCCGGTCGGTGAGCTTCAGTGGCGCGTGGGGAAGCTACTCCGGGGCTCGGCTTGGACGGAGGGGGTCGGGTCGTGCTGTCCACGGCGAGCAGGGGCGGCGGCGGCGACGGCAGCGCGGGCGGCGGCGCTCCGGTGGCTCTGGGTGGCGTTGGGCGGGTCGGTGAGCTGCGGTGGGGTGATGTAGTGGTGGCTGGGTGCTCAGTTTGGGCAGTGGGCGGCTGTGGAGGGCTGCCCACGGGCGGGTGGTGCTCGGCGGCGGCGATGGCGCGGCGAGGCGTTCTGGTGGCGGGGCTTCGCGCGGGCGGTCGGGGGTGGCGTTTTTGTAGGGACAGGAGGGGGCGTGGAGATGCCTGGGTGACGCGCGGGGCGGGGCACGGCAGCGGCGTGCACTGGGCGCGGCGGGCGGCGGCAGAACGCCGGCGCGGCGTGCGGCGAGCGGGCGCGGTGACTGGGCGGCCGAGATACTGGCGTGGGCGCGAGGAGATAGTGCCGGGCGCGGAGTGGGGAAGCAGCAGCGGCAGCGGCTCGGGCGGAGGGCGGGCGCGACGACTGGTGGGGCGCGGGGGCCGGGGCGGCACGGCGGAGCGCGGCTACTGGCGCGACGGGCGGCGGGTCTGGACGCGGCAGCACGCGCGGGCGGGGACTGGGCGCGCGGCGTCGGGACGGGGCAAAGCCGGCCGTGGCGGGGTGGTGCGGCGGCCACTGGCCTGGCGCTTCGCGCCGGTCAGACGACGCCGGCCACCTGGCGCGCGGCGGGCGGGCGAGCGCGCGCGGCGCGGCAGAGCAGAGGGGGAGACGCCAGGGACCGAAATGCAAAAATTCGAAAAAGTTCAGGGGGCTGGGTGCAAACAGGGCGTTTTCTCCTCTTTCTGATTTGAATTTCAAAAACTTTTGAACACGAAAGTTGTTCAAAATAAAAAGTTCTACAACTTTGGTTTCAGGCAAAATCTCATTTGGCTTATGGTTTTGAAGTTATTTTAAAAGTTTCAAATGTGCCCAAATGTGCCCAAATTAAATTTGAATTCTAACTGAACCCTTTTTAAAATCTTTCCACCCTCTCATTAGTGGGTTTAAAACATAGAGTTAGGCTAATGACATTGATTTTGAAATTTTAATTACCAGGGTTGTCACAGCGCCGGCGTTCTGCCGCCGCCCGCCACAGCCAGTGCACGCCGTTGCCGTGCCCCGCCCCGCGCGTCGCCCAGGCACCTCCACACCCCCTCCTGTCCCTATAAAAGCACCACCCCGGCCACGCGCGCGAGCCACCGCAGCCCAGAACGCCTCGCCATCACCATCGCCGCCGCCGAGCACCACCCGCCCGTGGACAGCCCTCCGCCGCCGCCCACTGCCCAAACTGAGCCCCCAGCCACCACTACATCACCCCACCGCAGCTCGCCGACCCACCCAACGCCACCCAGAACCGCCGGAGCACCGCCGTCGACGCGAGCCGCGCCGCCGCCGCCTCTGCTCCAACGCCGGCGAGCCCTTCCCGGCCGTCCCCCACCTGAACAACACCCCCACAAGGTAGCCCTCGCACCCCTGAACCTTCCCCGACCCTCGCCCCTCGCCGCCGGCGAGCCCCCTCGCCGGAATTTCGGCCGGCCGCCGTACCCGAGCCGCCCGAGGACCCAATTGCAAGAATTTAAATCTTTAGAAGGGTCTGAGCGTAAGATTCAAGGACCTAGTTGTAAAAGAAAGTTTCAAACCTAGATTCAAATTCAATGAACTTGTAAAATTCGTATAAAATCGTAGAAAATTCAGAAAAATGCAAACTCAACTGTTCTGGAATCCTCAGAACAAACTCTACCACTTTTGTTACAAAAGTTTTCTCAGAATCTCAAAATATTTTGCTCTACATTAAATAGAAGCTTTAATGGACTTATTTTGTACCCACTGTTCTAGAACAATGCTGACCCTAAATTTTGGGCAGTGAATTAGTTGCTTGATGATTAGGACTGTGTAAAAAGATCAGGCCCAAATTCCATCTCTAGCTTTACTGTTTGTTAAACTTAGTTTTAATTCATGTGTAAGTAGAATGTTTTGTCCCTGCAGTTAGGTGGTGAGTCACCCATTGAAACTTTTCCTATGCTAATGTATTGGTACCTAGAAGCCAGAGAAAAATTAGGAGACTTTTTATCCCACAGTAACCTACTTATTTGATTTATGTGCTAATAACATACATTAAATCTAGAAAATAGTATCTTAGCTTGGAAACTTCTCAAATTTTTACTAGGAGTTACACTATGGTAGTGGTTGCTGTGTAAAAAGTTCCAGGGACAAAAACCCTGTGTAGGGTCCTGTAAAAATGAATCTTTGAATAGCCTAAGTGTAGAATGTCATAATTTCTATGCTCTGGATACTGCATGATAAATCCTACAAAAATTACAGTAGCTTCTGCATGCTTAAGTGAGAGCTCTGTAAAAATCTTAGACTCATTTGTTGCACCAATTGTTCTGTACAAAAAGAATAAGGATCTAACAGCAACTATGTAATGTATTTTTCATAATTAATCTGTTACATAAAATTGGCTGAAAATTTTACAGTACACACATCTTTCCTTGATGTGCCTAAATCCAAAATTTCATGACCAGAAACTATCTCTTGTAGTAATTACTCCTAAATCGTATCAAGCACCATTACCACGACTTAAACTTGTGCATCCATGTAGAATCGACGACCTCGCCGACGGAACTTACGAGCTGGTGCCCGCGTCCGAGAGTGAGCAGCGTGAAGCTCAAGAAAATCTAACTGAAGCTTTTGAAGACCCGAGCCCAAGTTCGGAAGATCCCCAAGCGAACTGCGAAGGCAAGCCCCGGAGCATAACCCATTCTTTCCGAAATTATGCAACTCATTACTCTTGTTTGTGCATTAAGTTTATAGGAGTTGGATGAAAACTTAGTTGCATGATACTAGGAACCCTTGCTTGAAAACTAGACGTAAGGTTCGATAGAATGCTGTGCTAATAGGACTCCGGTAAAAGTCGAGTGATTTCCTGTCACTCGCGAGAAAATAGGAGTTGAATGGCTACTACACGCTGCAATCATAAGGACACGGACGGGTTATGTAACGATGGTTACGATTGAGGCCCGTCTGTCTAGTGAAAAATGCTAAGGCCGCAGGGTGTGGTAGTGATGGTTAAGTCTTTGAACGTACTAAACACATGCCGAGATTATGGGAATCGGTAAGCTTAAGTACCTGATTGGCCCGGCAAGGGGACGACATCCTACCCTTTGAACTTCGGTCCCATGTGCATATGGCGAGTGCAGAGAGTGGTCACGACCCGGCGCCGAACCGTGGCGTGGAGCTCTTGTACTCTCGGAGGGTAGCCCCGATCCACGACCCGGAAAGAAAGGGGAAAAGTTGCACGTGTGACTCTAGGGAGTAACCACGTGACGTGTGTTTGGGTTTCCCTTGCAAGGTTAAGAAATTCGATTCGAATCGTCCGTTTCTCACGGCTATTGAGACTGCTTAACCATTTTTACCCAAAGAGTAAGAAGAGGAACAATGATGATGAATGAACTGGTTGGATGAAAAATTTAATGCTTCACCATGTATGCTTTAGATAGCTGCTTATCTAGACTGGCTAACGAAACTAGAATCTTGAGCTAAAAGTTGAAAGTAAGGACCCACTTGTAGATGCTTTTTCGGCAAAACAAACCCCCGAGCCAAAAAGCCTGGCATGTCTAGAGTAGGTGGAGTAGATTCCACTACTCGGGTAAGTCTTGCTGAGTATTAGTATACTCAGTCTTGCTTGTGACTCGTTTTCAGGTGAGCCCTTCGAAGACATGATTGCTAGCTTGACTTGGCCCTGCACTCTTCCCCCTGGTTGGTCGGTGGAATGGGATACGCCCCCGTCCAACGGAGATAAGGCCGAGTGATGTCTCGTACGGGCTTCATCGAGACATCCTGTATCGTCGAGTAGTTCCCGTTGTTTATTTCCGCTGCAACTTAATTCTGAAGAACTTATTTATGTTAATTGAAGTACTTGATTTCTAAACTCAAAACCTGGTCTGTAATATTTACTTATGCTAATGATGTAATATTGCTGGAATGTGGTATTCTCTGGGCTCATCGTCGCATGAGCATTTGTATGTACGGCGCTCGATCCGTTCACCGTGGTTGTATCGGGAGGTTATACCCGACAGACCAGTGGATTACTCCGTTTGAAGTGTAAGGTTAACCAAGGATGCCTTAATGGTGATGGTTAATACACTTGAGCTGGATTAATTCAGGTGGTTCTGCCACAGCTGGTATCAGAGCCGTAGCTGGTGCCACAGCTGGCAACAGCGGACACCAGAGCCGAAATACATACGCTAGAGAATGCTACAAGCCTTAAAAACTCATTTTACTAAAACTTGACTAGAAGGTTGTGTTGCGAAATGCGTTGGTACATTAAGGATGGTGCCTAGTTCGTAAAGCCCTAAGGGATTATGGGAAAGTTACTAGGTGGCTATCTAACTTCTATATATATTATCAACTGACTTCCAGCACATTACCTTCTGTCAAAACTTACTTTCATGCACAACCGACCTTAAATTCTGTAACGACGCACTCGTCGCTAAGGTAAGAAGGTAAGGATCCTCAGCCAACTGAGGGAGCTTGGCCTTCCTGTCGGTGATGCGAACCGAACGCTGCCCTCAAGCAGTGGCTTACTTGAGGTGCTGCCAATATGCCAACTGTTAGTTGAACATATTGGGAGTAGAAGGTTTGGCGCAGGGTATGGCGATCGCTGTTCATACCCCCGTCTCATGACGGTACCCCCGTGAATACGCTATCTCGATAGCGTATGTTAACGTTGTCTGTACGGCGGAAATTGTACAGATATCGTTTCTATAAGTAAACGGTAATGAATACGGACGCTTTCATGAGTGCTGGCATGAAAGGTTCATGAAATATATATATGCTTTGTCAATCTTCTGCAGGTACACTAACCGCGATTACGATAAGTTAAGGGACGAGTAGAAAGACTCGACTAGCTATTATAGGAGAGCCGTATTGTGTAAGCCACCGAAACTATCTTCGTAAGACCAAAGCTATTTGGCAATTATTTTATTTTGTGAGGACGAATAGGACGTGCATACATCATGAACATATGTATCTGAAATTAAAAATGCGTTGTATGAGAGTGGTAAGGTTCTTGCGTGTCTAAAGCATGGTTTGCATAAGGACCATCTAGCGGAACTGTCCGAATTCTGCCGTGACCAAAAAGAGCGATTTATTGGCCAAAGAAAATGACCATTTCTGATAAAGTTCATGTTGAAGAAATTGTCCCAAATTCTGTGTTCTATCTTCTGTTCAAAAACGAAAAATTCTGAACTTATGGAGAGTGAGAAATAACAGAAACCTTGAAATGTCAGAATTCTGTCCAGAATAAGCACTTCTGCCCCTTAAATTTTTAGGCCCCCTTCCCGCAGTTTTCTGCAAAAGAGCACAACACAAAACTTGTTCCAAATTTACCCAGGTAGCTTCTGTTAAAATTTGGTAAATTTTGGCTGGGTAGATTTTCCCTGGTGCACGAAACTCTAGCCCTCTGTTCACTGAAAATTCTGGGTAGACAGTAAGGTAAAACCTGAAAAGAAAGACCATCTTAGAGACCTAATTAGCTCTGGAGTTGACTAGCACAGTTGTTCACAAATACCTTAGGAGTGATCTGGTGAAATTTGAGAATTTTTGGATTAGAACTGTGGGAGTTATGGTTATTTTTGCACACTATACCGAATCTGCCCTATTGCTGTTCACAGTTTTCACTATCTCACTCCATTTGATCTTTTGTTCAGATGGCCGAGCCTGTTGATATGATGGTGGATGAGGATGGACGCGTACACTCGCAGTGTCTCCACTGGGAGGGCTTTCCCTCTATTTTGTGGGATGTTCTGCGTACCGCGGGCTATCTAATTCCCCCACGTTACGCCGGACTGGAGATTGCAGAAAATGGAGTTACCCAGTGCCGTGTCAACGTGACTATCTTTCCGCACCCGCTACACCCGGAGTGGCCCGCCTTGGAGCTTGAGGCTGTTGGTCGCCGTTTGGCCGATACTTGGGAGCTTGCAGCCATGAGGGCGCTCACCACGTTTTGTGCGCAGCGTCCCGAGGTTGTCACACTCACTCCCATTGGATTGTTTCCTGCTGCCAAGGACAACGACCCCTTTTGGCTCAACAGGGTGCAGCACGCACAGTATTTGGTAGACTTTCATGCCCAGGAGACTATTCATACCTTCGTGCGGTGCATGAGTGCACTCTACCGGCTTCAGACTCTCCAGAGTCAGGCACTTGAGCAGCTCACTGATCTTGCTCAGGCCTACCATATGATGACAGATACCAGGGATGAGCAGATAAAGGAGCTCAGTCAGGATCTTGAGGACAGAGATGCTAAGATTGGCCAACTTGAGGGCCAAATCCAGGAGCAGGACACTCTCATGGGTGAGAGAGATGCCACGATAGCACAGTTGGAGGAGCAGCTCCATGATCTGAGCCTTGAGTTGGAAGATGCTAATGAGCACATTCAGTGGCATCATGATCAGAATGACCATCCCCATGAGGACGACATGGAGGAGGATGAGGAGGAGCCACAGAAGATTGATGGTATCTCAGGTATGGATTTTGAGGGTGAGGTACCACAGGCACCTCAGATGGGAGCTCACTCTCCTGCTCACAGCGAGTCGTCCGTCAACGACTTGGATGATTTCTAGAGGACGACCTAGGAGGACTTTTGCACATACTCCTCGATAGGGTAGCCTAACTTTTGGCAAGTGTTGTAATAGGCTAACTAGGAGTTGAGTAACTCTTTTGTGTTGGGTACACCTGAACCATGTGGATACCCTCAGCATGTAAGGAACGGCGATAAACTTGGATGATTTCGTTGTAATTGGGTAAACGACGGAATCCACAATCGCTGAGACTTGTCGGAATTTTTATCCATGTCTCCTTGCATTTCTTGGCTGAGTGTTGAATACCAGACTTGTGCTAAATTTTGTGATCTAGGTTCTCACAAAAATTCAGCATCATTGGACCTCGCTAGCTTAAGATGTAGGCGGAACCGTACCGATCAATCTGCTGAAAAACAGCTAAGACAGCAAGGCAAAGGACGAGCTTTTCGACCACCTTAGCCATAGCTCTAGCACCGAAGTTAAATACCAAAGTGGTGCATTCCTAAATTCTCTGACTACTGCAAAAGTTTGAAATGTTTTGGATGGACCCACAGCAGGCTATGATTTTTCTCGTAGCAAACAGAGATTCTGTCCATACGTCTAGCTGTGACTTCAGAAGTCTACGACTACACCAATTATTTATGAATCAAGGAAGTAATATGGATCGCGTTGCTAATGGTAACCTTTCACGTTTCAGATGGTTGGATCAACCCGTGGCAACCCCGAGGGTTTTGGCGCCGGTGGCAGCCGCTCGCGACAATCGCCACCGCCCCCGCCCAGTTTGGTGGAAGTGATGGCCGCTCAAACCGAGCTACTGCGTCAGATCGTGCAAGGACAGCACCAGCAGAGGGGTGGGCACAATGCTCACCAACCCCAAGCTGCAGGATACACGGATTTCCTAGGGACCCAACCTCCCTTGTTCCATAAGACTGAGGAACCCCTGGACGCAGATGCATGGATTCGCACCATAGAATCCAAGTTCACACTACTTGTGGCCCCATGCTCAGAAGCCAACAAAGCTCGTTTTGCCGCGCAACAGCTTCGCGGTACCGCTCGACTGTGGTGGGACCACTATTTTGCGATGCTCCCGGCTGACCATGTGGTCGACTGGAATGAATTCAAGACCGCGTTCCGGGCACATCATATTCCCGAGGGTCTCATGGACAGGAAGTTGAATGAGTTTCTGGCACTTACCCAGGGCACCCGCACCGTGCTGCAGTACGCCCAAGCATTCAACAACCTATGCCAGTATGCGGGCTATCACGCTGATACGGATGCCAAGAAGCGTGATCGTTTCCGCCGAGGCCTGAATACCAAGCTCAAGGAACGTCTGAACCTAGCCAGGGCTGACACCTACAACGAGTTGGTCAATATGGCCATTACCCAGGAGGACTGTATCATGGCACACCGGGCAGAGAAGAAGAGAAAGGCACCCGCAGGACCATCAAGTGCCCAACCACCAAGGTATCGCATCGTGCAAAATACCACACCCACAGCTCCACCAAGGGCCCCACAGCCCGGAAGATGGATTGCCAGACCCCCACAGCAGCCAGGCATGGTACGACCCCCGATGCCTCCACAGAATGGTCCGAGGCCCATTCTTCAGCAGTCTCTTCGACCTAGCCCCGCGAATCGCTGTTTCAAATGCGGGAGTTCCAGCCACTTCGCACGAGAATGCCCTCAGCCTGGACAGCCCGACCAAGGTCAAGGAGCCAACCCGAACACCAAGAACAGGGGCAAGAGACAGACCCTGCAAGTCAAGCAAGGACGGATTAACTTCACCACGCTTGCAGAGCTTCCTGAGGGAGCCCCAGTGATGTCGGGTACATTCTCTATCCATAACAAGCCTGCAGTTATATTATTTGATTCTGGTGCATCGCATAGTTTCATAAGTGCAAAATTCGGTGCAAAAGTAGGCTTGGATGTTTGTCACACAAAAGGGTCATATATGATATCAACACCGGGTGGTAAAATTGCTTCAAACCAAATGGTCAGACAAGTACCAGTCAAATTGGGTAGTAAAACCATTGACACGGACCTTGTCCTTTTACCCCTTGACGGCATGGACATTATATTGGGAATGAACTGGATGGCTATGCATGGAGTCACACTGGACCTTTCTTCCCGAGCCGTTGAGATAAATTCACCTAGTCACGGAGCCACTACCCTTTACCTACCGTTCCTAGATTGTACTAATTCCTGTGCTTATAAGATGGAAGGACTTAAGCCAGATAATATTCCTGTGGTAAACGAGTATGCCGATGTTTTCCCGGATGACTTACCAGGAATGCCCCCGGATAGGGATATTGAGTTCGTTATTGAACTACAGCCAGGCACTGCACCTATATCCAAGAGACCATATAGGATGCCCCCTAAAGAATTGGCAGAGCTGAAAATTCAACTCCAAGAACTACTCGACAAAGGTTTTATTCGCCCTAGCGCGTCACCTTGGGGATGTCCAGCCCTATTCGTAAAGAAGAAGGATGACAGTTTGAGATTATGTGTGGACTACCGACCTCTCAATGCGGTAACTGTTAAAAATAAATACCCCCTTCCTCGCATCGATGTGCTCTTCGATCAATTAGCTGGAGCCAGAGTCTTCTCAAAGATTGATCTTCGTTCGGGATATCATCAGATCAAGATTCGCCCGTGCGATATTCCTAAGACTGCCTTCTCCACACGATATGGACTATATGAATTCTTGGTCATGTCCTTTGGACTCACCAATGCCCCTGCCTACTTCATGTATCTCATGAATTCGGTATTCATGCCCGAACTTGACAAATTCGTCGTAGTGTTCATCGACGACATTCTTATCTATTCCAAGGATGAGGAAGAGCATGCCAAGCACCTTCGCGTTGTTCTTCAGCGACTCAGGGACCATCAGCTTTATGCTAAGTTTTCTAAGTGTGAATTCTGGTTGGATACTATAAAGTTCTTAGGTCACACGATCTCCAGCGAAGGCATAGCTGTTGACCCCAGCAAGGTACAAGAGGTGATGGATTGGAAACCCCTACCTCTGTTCATCAGATTCGCAGTTTTCTCGGCTTAGCCGGTTACTACCGTCGCTTCATCCCGGATTTCTCTCGAATTGCTAAGCCCATGACAGAACTATTGAAGAAGGAAGTAAAGTTTGTATGGAATGAGAAGTGTGAAGAAGCCTTCCACACTCTCAGAGAGCATCTGACTACTGCACCTGTGTTAGCTCAACCCGATAATACCAAGCCATTCGATGTGTATTGTGACGCATCAGGTACTGATCTAGGATGTGTGCTTATGCAAGAGAATCGAGTGATTGCATATGCCTCACGAGCCCTTCGGCCCCACGAACAGAATTATCCCACGTATGACCTTGAGCTCGCAGCTGTCATTCACGCTCTGAAGATATGGAGGCACTATCTCATGGGTACACAGTGCAATATCTACACGGATCATAAGAGTCTCAAGTATATCTTCACACAAGCCGATCTGAATATGAGACAACGGAGATGGCTAGAACTAATCAAGGATTATGACCTTGAAGTGCACTATCACCCCGGCAAGGCTAACGTAGTCGCTGATGCACTAAGCCGCAAGTCCCATGGCCATTGCTTATCCATGGAGTTCTACCATGAGACATTATGTGCAGACATGAGGAAGCTTAACTTGGAAATAGTTTCCCAAGGCACTCTAGATCACATCTCAGTTGAGCCCACTCTTCACGACCAAATCGTCACGGCACAACTACATGATGAAGGAATCAAGATCATCAAACAAAAACTCTCTCTAGGTGAGGAGAAGTATAAGTGTTTCCGCCAGGACCATAAGGGAGTTCTATGGTTCGAAAGTCGTATAGTCGTTCCGAAGAATCGTGAACTCCGCAAGCAAATTCTTGATGAGGCACACCTCTCCAAATTCTCTATCCACCCCGGCAGTAGCAAAATGTATCAGGACCTAAGGCAAAACTTCTGGTGGACTAGAATGAAAAGGGAAATTGCTACGTATGTCTCGGAATGTGACACGTGCCAGAGAGTAAAAGCTAGCCACTTAAAGGTAGCCGGTACACTTCAACCGTTACCTATACCATCATGGAAATGGGAAGACATAAGTATGGACTTCATCGTGGGACTACCAAACACTTCCCAGAAACATGATTCCATATGGGTTATCGTTGATAGACTCACGAAGACGGCACATTTTCTTCCGGTACACACCACCTATTCTACCAAGAAATATGCCGAGATTTACCTCGATCGTATTGTTTGCCTGCATGGAATACCTAAGACAATTATCTCCGATCGTGGTCCTCAGTTTGTAGCACAATTTTGGGAACAACTGCAAACGTCTCTTGGCACTAAGCTGATTCGCAGCTCAGCATACCACCCTCAGACCGATGGACAAACGGAAAGAGTAAACCAAATTCTTGAAGACATGCTGAGAGCCTGTGTCATTCATTATGACAAGAATTGGGACAAATGCCTACCCCTGGCAGAGTTCTCGTACAACAACAGCTACCAAACGAGTTTGAAAATGGCACCATTTGAGGCCCTGTACGGACGAAGGTGTCGAACTCCTTTGAGCTGGTCACAAACCGGAGAACGTAAAATAATTGGACCCGACCTGGTAATCGAGGCAGAGGAGAAAGTAAAGGTAATACAAGCAAATCTTAGAGCCGCACAAGCTCGACAAAAGGGCTATTCTGACAAAAGGAGGAAGCCCCTAAAGTTCGAAGTTGGCGATCGTGTCTATCTTCGAATTTCACCAACCAAGGGAGTGCGAAGATTCGGAATCAAAGGCAAACTAGCTCCCCGTTATGTTGGTCCCTACAAAATCATTGAGAGCTGCGGACCCGTAGCCTACAAATTACGACTGCCCCCTCAGCTCACGGCCACCCATGATGTCTTCCACGTATCTCAACTCAAGAAGTGTATTCGAGTCCCTACCGAGATTGTGGAACAACAAGAAATATCGTTGGAACCCGACCTCTCGTATGTCGAACACCCAGTTAAGATTCTGGATCAAAAAGAAAGAGAGACCAGGAGGAAAGTAATTAGAATGTATAAAATACAATGGAATCACCACACGGAAGAAGAAGCCACCTGGGAAACGGAGAGCTACCTGAACCAACATTTCCCTGGGTTTCTTGTCTCAACCACTGGTATGTGCACCCACGCCCACACTAAGAATTACCGAATCTCGGGGCGAGATTCTTGTTAAGGGGGGAAGGCTGTGACAACCCCGGTAATTACATTTCCAAAATCAATGTCATTAGCCTAACTCCATGATTAGATCAGCTAATGAAAGGGTGGAAAGAATTAAAACGAGTTCAGTTGGAATTCAAATTTAATTTGAGCACATTTGGTTACTTTTGAACTTTTAAATTTAACTTTCAAACCATAAGCCAAATGAGATTTTGCCTGAAACCAAAGTTGTAGAACTTTTCATTTTGAACAACTTTCGTGTTCAAAAGTTTTTGAAATTCAAATCAGAAAGAGGAGAAAACACCCTGTTTGCACCCAGCCCCCTGAAGTTTTCCAAATTCTTGCATCCAGGTCCCTCGTTCCCCCCCCCCCCCCCCTCCTCTGCCGCACCGCGCGCGCTCGCCCGCCCGCCGCGCGCCAGGTGGCCGGCGTCGCCTGACCGGCGCGAAGCGCCAGGCCAGTGGCCGCCGCACCACCCCGCCACGGCCGGCTTTGCCCCGCCCCCACGCCGCGCGGCCAGTCAGCGCCCGCGCGTGCCCGCGACGCAGCCGCGTCCAGCCCCGCCGCCCGTCGCGCCCAGTAGCCGCGCTCCGCCGTGCCGCCCCGGCCCCCGCGCCCCACCAGTCGCCGCGCCCGCCCTCCGCCCGAGCCGCTGCCGCTGCTGCTTCACCACTCCGCGCCCGGTACTATCCCACCGTGCTCACGCCATATCGCAGCCGCCCAGTCACCGCGCCCGCGCTGCCGCACGTCGCGCCGGCGTTCTGCCGCCGCCCGCCACAGCCAGTGCACGCCGTTGCCGTGCCCCGCCCCGCGCGTCGCCCAGGCACCTCCACACCCCCTCCTGTCCCTATAAAAGCACCACCCCGGCCACGCGCGCGAGCCACCGCAGCCCAGAACGCCTCGCCGTCGCCATCGCCGCCGCCGAGCACCACCCGCCCGTGGACAGCCCTCCGCCGCCGCCCACTGCCCAAACTGAGCCCCCAGCCACCACTACATCACCCCACCGCAGCTCGCCGACCCACCCAACGCCACCCAGAACCGCCGGAGCACCGCCGTCGACGCGAGCCGCGCCGCCGCCGCCTCTGCTCCAACGCCGGCGAGCCCTTCCCGGCCGTCCCCCACCTGAACAACACCCCCACAAGGTAGCCCTCGCACCCCTGAACCTTCCCCGACCCTCGCCCCTCGCCGCCGGCGAGCCCCCTCGCCGGAATTTCGGCCGGCCGCCGTACCCGAGCCGCCCGAGGACCCAATTGCAAGAATTTAAATCTTTAGAAGGGTCTGAGCGTAAGATTCAAGGACCTAGTTGTAAAAGAAAGTTTCAAACCTAGATTCAAATTCAATGAACTTGTAAAATTCGTATAAAATCGTAGAAAATTCAGAAAAATGCAAACTCAACTGTTCTGGAATCCTCAGAACAAACTCTACCACTTTTGTTACAAAAGTTTTCTCAGAATCTCAAAATATTTTGCTCTACATTAAATAGAAGCTTTAATGGACTTATTTTGTACCCACTGTTCTAGAACAATGCTGACCCTAAATTTTGGGCAGTGAATTAGTTGCTTGATGATTAGGACTGTGTAAAAAGATCAGGCCCAAATTCCATCTCTAGCTTTACTGTTTGTTAAACTTAGTTTTAATTCATGTGTAAGTAGAATGTTTTGTCCCTGCAGTTAGGTGGTGAGTCACCCATTGAAACTTTTCCTATGCTAATGTATTGGTACCTAGAAGCCAGAGAAAAATTAGGAGACTTTTTATCCCACAGTAACCTACTTATTTGATTTATGTGCTAATAACATACATTAAATCTAGAAAATAGTATCTTAGCTTGGAAACTTCTCAAATTTTTACTAGGAGTTACACTATGGTAGTGGTTGCTGTGTAAAAAGTTCCAGGGACAAAAACCCTGTGTAGGGTCCTGTAAAAATGAATCTTTGAATAGCCTAAGTGTAGAATGTCATAATTTCTATGCTCTGGATACTGCATGATAAATCCTACAAAAATTACAGTAGCTTCTGCATGCTTAAGTGAGAGCTCTGTAAGAATCTTAGACTCATTTGTTGCACCAATTGTTCTGTACAAAAAGAATAAGGATCTAACAGCAACTATGTAATGTATTTTTCATAATTAATCTGTTACATAAAATTGGCTGAAAATTTTACAGTACACACATCTTTCCTTGATGTGCCTAAATCCAAAATTTCATGACCAGAAACTATCTCTTGTAGTAATTACTCCTAAATCGTATCAAGCACCATTACCACGACTTAAACTTGTGCATCCATGTAGAATCGACGACCTCGCCGACGGAACTTACGAGCTGGTGCCCGCGTCCGAGAGTGAGCAGCGTGAAGCTCAAGAAAATCTAACTGAAGCTTTTGAAGACCCGAGCCCAAGTTCGGAAGATCCCCAAGCGAACTGCGAAGGCAAGCCCCGGAGCATAACCCATTCTTTCCGAAATTATGCAACTCATTACTCTTGTTTGTGCATTAAGTTTATAGGAGTTGGATGAAAACTTAGTTGCATGATACTAGGAACCCTTGCTTGAAAACTAGACGTAAGGTTCGATAGAATGCTGTGCTAATAGGACTCCGGTAAAAGTCGAGTGATTTCCTGTCACTCGCGAGAAAATAGGAGTTGAATGGCTACTACACGCTGCAATCATAAGGACACGGACGGGTTATGTAACGATGGTTACGATTGAGGCCCGTCTGTCTAGTGAAAAATGCTAAGGCCGCAGGGTGTGGTAGTGATGGTTAAGTCTTTGAACGTACTAAACACATGCCGAGATTATGGGAATCGGTAAGCTTAAGTACCTGATTGGCCCGGCAAGGGGACGACATCCTACCCTTTGAACTTCGGTCCCATGTGCATATGGCGAGTGCAGAGAGTGGTCACGACCCGGCGCCGAACCGTGGCGTGGAGCTCTTGTACTCTCGGAGGGTAGCCCCGATCCACGACCCGGAAAGAAAGGGGAAAAGTTGCACGTGTGACTCTAGGGAGTAACCACGTGACGTGTGTTTGGGTTTCCCTTGCAAGGTTAAGAAATTCGATTCGAATCGTCCGTTTCTCACGGCTATTGAGACTGCTTAACCATTTTTACCCAAAGAGTAAGAAGAGGAACAATGATGATGAATGAACTGGTTGGATGAAAAATTTAATGCTTCACCATGTATGCTTTAGATAGCTGCTTATCTAGACTGGCTAACGAAACTAGAATCTTGAGCTAAAAGTTGAAAGTAAGGACCCACTTGTAGATGCTTTTTCGGCAAAACAAACCCCCGAGCCAAAAAGCCTGGCATGTCTAGAGTAGGTGGAGTAGATTCCACTACTCGGGTAAGTCTTGCTGAGTATTAGTATACTCAGTCTTGCTTGTGACTCGTTTTCAGGTGAGCCCTTCGAAGACATGATTGCTAGCTTGACTTGGCCCTGCACTCTTCCCCCTGGTTGGTCGGTGGAATGGGATACGCCCCCGTCCAACGGAGATAAGGCCGAGTGATGTCTCGTACGGGCTTCATCGAGACATCCTGTATCGTCGAGTAGTTCCCGTTGTTTATTTCCGCTGCAACTTAATTCTGAAGAACTTATTTATGTTAATTGAAGTACTTGATTTCTAAACTCAAAACCTGGTCTGTAATATTTACTTATGCTAATGATGTAATATTGCTGGAATGTGGTATTCTCTGGGCTCATCGTCGCATGAGCATTTGTATGTACGGCGCTCGATCCGTTCACCGTGGTTGTATCGGGAGGTTATACCCGACAGACCAGTGGATTACTCCGTTTGAAGTGTAAGGTTAACCAAGGATGCCTTAATGGTGATGGTTAATACACTTGAGCTGGATTAATTCAGGTGGTTCTGCCACAGCTGGTATCAGAGCCGTAGCTGGTGCCACAGCTGGCAACAGCGGACACCAGAGCCGAAATACATACGCTAGAGAATGCTACAAGCCTTAAAAACTCATTTTACTAAAACTTGACTAGAAGGTTGTGTTGCGAAATGCGTTGGTACATTAAGGATGGTGCCTAGTTCGTAAAGCCCTAAGGGATTATGGGAAAGTTACTAGGTGGCTATCTAACTTCTATATATATTATCAACTGACTTCCAGCACATTACCTTCTGTCAAAACTTACTTTCATGCACAACCGACCTTAAATTCTGTAACGACGCACTCGTCGCTAAGGTAAGAAGGTAAGGATCCTCAGCCAACTGAGGGAGCTTGGCCTTCCTGTCGGTGATGCGAACCGAACGCTGCCCTCAAGCAGTGGCTTACTTGAGGTGCTGCCAATATGCCAACTGTTAGTTGAACATATTGGGAGTAGAAGGTTTGGCGCAGGGTATGGCGATCGCTGTTCATACCCCCGTCTCATGACGGTACCCCCGTGAATACGCTATCTCGATAGCGTATGTTAACGTCGTCTGTACGGCGGAAATTGTACAGATATCGTTTCTATAAGTAAACGGTAATGAATACGGACGCTTTCATGAGTGCTGGCATGAAAGGTTCATGAAATATATATATGCTTTGTCAATCTTCTGCAGGTACACTAACCGCGATTACGATAAGTTAAGGGACGAGTAGAAAGACTCGACTAGCTATTATAGGAGAGCCGTATTGTGTAAGCCACCGAAACTATCTTCGTAAGACCAAAGCTATTTGGCAATTATTTTATTTTGTGAGGACGAATAGGACGTGCATACATCATGAACATATGTATCTGAAATTAAAAATGCGTTGTATGAGAGTGGTAAGGTTCTTGCGTGTCTAAAGCATGGTTTGCATAAGGACCATCTAGCGGAACTGTCCGAATTCTGCCGTGACCAAAAAGAGCGATTTATTGGCCAAAGAAAATGACCATTTCTGATAAAGTTCATGTTGAAGAAATTGTCCCAAATTCTGTGTTCTATCTTCTGTTCAAAAACGAAAAATTCTGAACTTATGGAGAGTGAGAAATAACAGAAACCTTGAAATGTCAGAATTCTGTCCAGAATAAGCACTTCTGCCCCTTAAATTTTTAGGCCCCCTTCCCGCAGTTTTCTGCAAAAGAGCACAACACAAAACTTGTTCCAAATTTACCCAGGTAGCTTCTGTTAAAATTTGGTAAATTTTGGCTGGGTAGATTTTCCCTGGTGCACGAAACTCTAGCCCTCTGTTCACTGAAAATTCTGGGTAGACAGTAAGGTAAAACCTGAAAAGAAAGACCATCTTAGAGACCTAATTAGCTCTGGAGTTGACTAGCACAGTTGTTCACAAATACCTTAGGAGTGATCTGGTGAAATTTGAGAATTTTTGGATTAGAACTGTGGGAGTTATGGTTATTTTTGCACACTATACCGAATCTGCCCTATTGCTGTTCACAGTTTTCACTATCTCACTCCATTTGATCTTTTGTTCAGATGGCCGAGCCTGTTGATATGATGGTGGATGAGGATGGACGCGTACACTCGCAGTGTCTCCACTGGGAGGGCTTTCCCTCTATTTTGTGGGATGTTCTGCGTACCGCGGGCTATCTAATTCCCCCACGTTACGCCGGACTGGAGATTGCAGAAAATGGAGTTACCCAGTGCCGTGTCAACGTGACTATCTTTCCGCACCCGCTACACCCGGAGTGGCCCGCCTTGGAGCTTGAGGCTGTTGGTCGCCGTTTGGCCGATACTTGGGAGCTTGCAGCCATGAGGGCGCTCACCACGTTTTGTGCGCAGCGTCCCGAGGTTGTCACACTCACTCCCATTGGATTGTTTCCTGCTGCCAAGGACAACGACCCCTTTTGGCTCAACAGGGTGCAGCACGCACAGTATTTGGTAGACTTTCATGCCCAGGAGACTATTCATACCTTCGTGCGGTGCATGAGTGCACTCTACCGGCTTCAGACTCTCCAGAGTCAGGCACTTGAGCAGCTCACTGATCTTGCTCAGGCCTACCATATGATGACAGATACCAGGGATGAGCAGATAAAGGAGCTCAGTCAGGATCTTGAGGACAGAGATGCTAAGATTGGCCAACTTGAGGGCCAAATCCAGGAGCAGGACACTCTCATGGGTGAGAGAGATGCCACGATAGCACAGTTGGAGGAGCAGCTCCATGATCTGAGCCTTGAGTTGGAAGATGCTAATGAGCACATTCAGTGGCATCATGATCAGAATGACCATCCCCATGAGGACGACATGGAGGAGGATGAGGAGGAGCCACAGAAGATTGATGGTATCTCAGGTATGGATTTTGAGGGTGAGGTACCACAGGCACCTCAGATGGGAGCTCACTCTCCTGCTCACAGCGAGTCGTCCGTCAACGACTTGGATGATTTCTAGAGGACGACCTAGGAGGACTTTTGCACATACTCCTCGATAGGGTAGCCTAACTTTTGGCAAGTGTTGTAATAGGCTAACTAGGAGTTGAGTAACTCTTTTGTGTTGGGTACACCTGAACCATGTGGATACCCTCAGCATGTAAGGAACGGCGATAAACTTGGATGATTTCGTTGTAATTGGGTAAACGACGGAATCCACAATCGCTGAGACTTGTCGGAATTTTTATCCATGTCTCCTTGCATTTCTTGGCTGAGTGTTGAATACCAGACTTGTGCTAAATTTTGTGATCTAGGTTCTCACAAAAATTCAGCATCATTGGACCTCGCTAGCTTAAGATGTAGGCGGAACCGTACCGATCAATCTGCTGAAAAACAGCTAAGACAGCAAGGCAAAGGACGAGCTTTTCGACCACCTTAGCCATAGCTCTAGCACCGAAGTTAAATACCAAAGTGGTGCATTCCTAAATTCTCTGACTACTGCAAAAGTTTGAAATGTTTTGGATGGACCCACAGCAGGCTATGATTTTTCTCGTAGCAAACAGAGATTCTGTCCATACGTCTAGCTGTGACTTCAGAAGTCTACGACTACACCAATTATTTATGAATCAAGGAAGTAATATGGATCGCGTTGCTAATGGTAACCTTTCACGTTTCAGATGGTTGGATCAACCCGTGGCAACCCCGAGGGTTTTGGCGCCGGTGGCAGCCGCTCGCGACAATCGCCACCGCCCCCGCCCAGTTTGGTGGAAGTGATGGCCGCTCAAACCGAGCTACTGCGTCAGATCGTGCAAGGACAGCACCAGCAGAGGGGTGGGCACAATGCTCACCAACCCCAAGCTGCAGGATACACGGATTTCCTAGGGACCCAACCTCCCTTGTTCCATAAGACTGAGGAACCCCTGGACGCAGATGCATGGATTCGCACCATAGAATCCAAGTTCACACTACTTGTGGCCCCATGCTCAGAAGCCAACAAAGCTCGTTTTGCCGCGCAACAGCTTCGCGGTACCGCTCGACTGTGGTGGGACCACTATTTTGCGATGCTCCCGGCTGACCATGTGGTCGACTGGAATGAATTCAAGACCGCGTTCCGGGCACATCATATTCCCGAGGGTCTCATGGACAGGAAGTTGAATGAGTTTCTGGCACTTACCCAGGGCACCCGCACCGTGCTGCAGTACGCCCAAGCATTCAACAACCTATGCCAGTATGCGGGCTATCACGCTGATACGGATGCCAAGAAGCGTGATCGTTTCCGCCGAGGCCTGAATACCAAGCTCAAGGAACGTCTGAACCTAGCCAGGGCTGACACCTACAACGAGTTGGTCAATATGGCCATTACCCAGGAGGACTGTATCATGGCACACCGGGCAGAGAAGAAGAGAAAGGCACCCGCAGGACCATCAAGTGCCCAACCACCAAGGTATCGCATCGTGCAAAATACCACACCCACAGCTCCACCAAGGGCCCCACAGCCCGGAAGATGGATTGCCAGACCCCCACAGCAGCCAGGCATGGTACGACCCCCGATGCCTCCACAGAATGGTCCGAGGCCCATTCTTCAGCAGTCTCTTCGACCTAGCCCCGCGAATCGCTGTTTCAAATGCGGGAGTTCCAGCCACTTCGCACGAGAATGCCCTCAGCCTGGACAGCCCGACCAAGGTCAAGGAGCCAACCCGAACACCAAGAACAGGGGCAAGAGACAGACCCTGCAAGTCAAGCAAGGACGGATTAACTTCACCACGCTTGCAGAGCTTCCTGAGGGAGCCCCAGTGATGTCGGGTACATTCTCTATCCATAACAAGCCTGCAGTTATATTATTTGATTCTGGTGCATCGCATAGTTTCATAAGTGCAAAATTCGGTGCAAAAGTAGGCTTGGATGTTTGTCACACAAAAGGGTCATATATGATATCAACACCGGGTGGTAAAATTGCTTCAAACCAAATGGTCAGACAAGTACCAGTCAAATTGGGTAGTAAAACCATTGACACGGACCTTGTCCTTTTACCCCTTGACGGCATGGACATTATATTGGGAATGAACTGGATGGCTATGCATGGAGTCACACTGGACCTTTCTTCCCGAGCCGTTGAGATAAATTCACCTAGTCACGGAGCCACTACCCTTTACCTACCGTTCCTAGATTGTACTAATTCCTGTGCTTATAAGATGGAAGGACTTAAGCCAGATAATATTCCTGTGGTAAACGAGTATGCCGATGTTTTCCCGGATGACTTACCAGGAATGCCCCCGGATAGGGATATTGAGTTCGTTATTGAACTACAGCCAGGCACTGCACCTATATCCAAGAGACCATATAGGATGCCCCCTAAAGAATTGGCAGAGCTGAAAATTCAACTCCAAGAACTACTCGACAAAGGTTTTATTCGCCCTAGCGCGTCACCTTGGGGATGTCCAGCCCTATTCGTAAAGAAGAAGGATGACAGTTTGAGATTATGTGTGGACTACCGACCTCTCAATGCGGTAACTGTTAAAAATAAATACCCCCTTCCTCGCATCGATGTGCTCTTCGATCAATTAGCTGGAGCCAGAGTCTTCTCAAAGATTGATCTTCGTTCGGGATATCATCAGATCAAGATTCGCCCGTGCGATATTCCTAAGACTGCCTTCTCCACACGATATGGACTATATGAATTCTTGGTCATGTCCTTTGGACTCACCAATGCCCCTGCCTACTTCATGTATCTCATGAATTCGGTATTCATGCCCGAACTTGACAAATTCGTCGTAGTGTTCATCGACGACATTCTTATCTATTCCAAGGATGAGGAAGAGCATGCCAAGCACCTTCGCGTTGTTCTTCAGCGACTCAGGGACCATCAGCTTTATGCTAAGTTTTCTAAGTGTGAATTCTGGTTGGATACTATAAAGTTCTTAGGTCACACGATCTCCAGCGAAGGCATAGCTGTTGACCCCAGCAAGGTACAAGAGGTGATGGATTGGAAACCCCTACCTCTGTTCATCAGATTCGCAGTTTTCTCGGCTTAGCCGGTTACTACCGTCGCTTCATCCCGGATTTCTCTCGAATTGCTAAGCCCATGACAGAACTATTGAAGAAGGAAGTAAAGTTTGTATGGAATGAGAAGTGTGAAGAAGCCTTCCACACTCTCAGAGAGCATCTGACTACTGCACCTGTGTTAGCTCAACCCGATAATACCAAGCCATTCGATGTGTATTGTGACGCATCAGGTACTGATCTAGGATGTGTGCTTATGCAAGAGAATCGAGTGATTGCATATGCCTCACGAGCCCTTCGGCCCCACGAACAGAATTATCCCACGTATGACCTTGAGCTCGCAGCTGTCATTCACGCTCTGAAGATATGGAGGCACTATCTCATGGGTACACAGTGCAATATCTACACGGATCATAAGAGTCTCAAGTATATCTTCACACAAGCCGATCTGAATATGAGACAACGGAGATGGCTAGAACTAATCAAGGATTATGACCTTGAAGTGCACTATCACCCCGGCAAGGCTAACGTAGTCGCTGATGCACTAAGCCGCAAGTCCCATGGCCATTGCTTATCCATGGAGTTCTACCATGAGACATTATGTGCAGACATGAGGAAGCTTAACTTGGAAATAGTTTCCCAAGGCACTCTAGATCACATCTCAGTTGAGCCCACTCTTCACGACCAAATCGTCACGGCACAACTACATGATGAAGGAATCAAGATCATCAAACAAAAACTCTCTCTAGGTGAGGAGAAGTATAAGTGTTTCCGCCAGGACCATAAGGGAGTTCTATGGTTCGAAAGTCGTATAGTCGTTCCGAAGAATCGTGAACTCCGCAAGCAAATTCTTGATGAGGCACACCTCTCCAAATTCTCTATCCACCCCGGCAGTAGCAAAATGTATCAGGACCTAAGGCAAAACTTCTGGTGGACTAGAATGAAAAGGGAAATTGCTACGTATGTCTCGGAATGTGACACGTGCCAGAGAGTAAAAGCTAGCCACTTAAAGGTAGCCGGTACACTTCAACCGTTACCTATACCATCATGGAAATGGGAAGACATAAGTATGGACTTCATCGTGGGACTACCAAACACTTCCCAGAAACATGATTCCATATGGGTTATCGTTGATAGACTCACGAAGACGGCACATTTTCTTCCGGTACACACCACCTATTCTACCAAGAAATATGCCGAGATTTACCTCGATCGTATTGTTTGCCTGCATGGAATACCTAAGACAATTATCTCCGATCGTGGTCCTCAGTTTGTAGCACAATTTTGGGAACAACTGCAAACGTCTCTTGGCACTAAGCTGATTCGCAGCTCAGCATACCACCCTCAGACCGATGGACAAACGGAAAGAGTAAACCAAATTCTTGAAGACATGCTGAGAGCCTGTGTCATTCATTATGACAAGAATTGGGACAAATGCCTACCCCTGGCAGAGTTCTCGTACAACAACAGCTACCAAACGAGTTTGAAAATGGCACCATTTGAGGCCCTGTACGGACGAAGGTGTCGAACTCCTTTGAGCTGGTCACAAACCGGAGAACGTAAAATAATTGGACCCGACCTGGTAATCGAGGCAGAGGAGAAAGTAAAGGTAATACAAGCAAATCTTAGAGCCGCACAAGCTCGACAAAAGGGCTATTCTGACAAAAGGAGGAAGCCCCTAAAGTTCGAAGTTGGCGATCGTGTCTATCTTCGAATTTCACCAACCAAGGGAGTGCGAAGATTCGGAATCAAAGGCAAACTAGCTCCCCGTTATGTTGGTCCCTACAAAATCATTGAGAGCTGCGGACCCGTAGCCTACAAATTACGACTGCCCCCTCAGCTCACGGCCACCCATGATGTCTTCCACGTATCTCAACTCAAGAAGTGTATTCGAGTCCCTACCGAGATTGTGGAACAACAAGAAATATCGTTGGAACCCGACCTCTCGTATGTCGAACACCCAGTTAAGATTCTGGATCAAAAAGAAAGAGAGACCAGGAGGAAAGTAATTAGAATGTATAAAATACAATGGAATCACCACACGGAAGAAGAAGCCACCTGGGAAACGGAGAGCTACCTGAACCAACATTTCCCTGGGTTTCTTGTCTCAACCACTGGTATGTGCACCCACGCCCACACTAAGAATTACCGAATCTCGGGGCGAGATTCTTGTTAAGGGGGGAAGGCTGTGACAACCCCGGTAATTACATTTCCAAAATCAATGTCATTAGCCTAACTCCATGATTAGATCAGCTAATGAAAGGGTGGAAAGAATTAAAACGAGTTCAGTTGGAATTCAAATTTAATTTGAGCACATTTGGTTACTTTTGAACTTTTAAATTTAACTTTCAAACCATAAGCCAAATGAGATTTTGCCTGAAACCAAAGTTGTAGAACTTTTCATTTTGAACAACTTTCGTGTTCAAAAGTTTTTGAAATTCAAATCAGAAAGAGGAGAAAACACCCTGTTTGCACCCAGCCCCCTGAAGTTTTCCAAATTCTTGCATCCAGGTCCCTCGTTCCCCCCCCCCCCCCTCCTCTGCCGCACCGCGCGCGCTCGCCCGCCCGCCGCGCGCCAGGTGGCCGGCGTCGCCTGACCGGCGCGAAGCGCCAGGCCAGTGGCCGCCGCACCACCCCGCCACGGCCGGCTTTGCCCCGCCCCCACGCCGCGCGGCCAGTCAGCGCCCGCGCGTGCCCGCGACGCAGCCGCGTCCAGCCCCGCCGCCCGTCGCGCCCAGTAGCCGCGCTCCGCCGTGCCGCCCCGGCCCCCGCGCCCCACCAGTCGCCGCGCCCGCCCTCCGCCCGAGCCGCTGCCGCTGCTGCTTCACCACTCCGCGCCCGGTACTATCCCACCGTGCTCACGCCATATCGCAGCCGCCCAGTCACCGCGCCCGCGCTGCCGCACGTCGCGCCGGCGTTCTGCCGCCGCCCGCCACAGCCAGTGCACGCCGTTGCCGTGCCCCGCCCCGCGCGTCGCCCAGGCACCTCCACACCCCCTCCTGTCCCTATAAAAGCACCACCCCGGCCACGCGCGCGAGCCACCGCAGCCCAGAACGCCTCGCCGTCGCCATCGCCGCCGCCGAGCACCACCCGCCCGTGGACAGCCCTCCGCCGCCGCCCACTGCCCAAACTGAGCCCCCAGCCACCACTACATCACCCCACCGCAGCTCGCCGACCCACCCAACGCCACCCAGAACCGCCGGAGCACCGCCGTCGACGCGAGCCGCGCCGCCGCCGCCTCTGCTCCAACGCCGGCGAGCCCTTCCCGGCCGTCCCCCACCTGAACAACACCCCCACAAGGTAGCCCTCGCACCCCTGAACCTTCCCCGACCCTCGCCCCTCGCCGCCGGCGAGCCCCCTCGCCGGAATTTCGGCCGGCCGCCGTACCCGAGCCGCCCGAGGACCCAATTGCAAGAATTTAAATCTTTAGAAGGGTCTGAGCGTAAGATTCAAGGACCTAGTTGTAAAAGAAAGTTTCAAACCTAGATTCAAATTCAATGAACTTGTAAAATTCGTATAAAATCGTAGAAAATTCAGAAAAATGCAAACTCAACTGTTCTGGAATCCTCAGAACAAACTCTACCACTTTTGTTACAAAAGTTTTCTCAGAATCTCAAAATATTTTGCTCTACATTAAATAGAAGCTTTAATGGACTTATTTTGTACCCACTGTTCTAGAACAATGCTGACTCTAAATTTTGGGCAGTGAATTAGTTGCTTGATGATTAGGACTGTGTAAAAAGATCAGGCCCAAATTCCATCTCTAGCTTTACTGTTTGTTAAACTTAGTTTTAATTCATGTGTAAGTAGAATGTTTTGTCCCTGCAGTTAGGTGGTGAGTCACCCATTGAAACTTTTCCTATACTAATGTATTGGTACCTAGAAGCCAGAGAAAAATTAGGAGACTTTTTATCCCTCAATAACCTACTTATTTGATTTATGTGCTAATAACATACATTAAATCTAGAAAATAGTATCTTAGCTTGGAAACTTCTCAAATTTTTACTAGGAGTTACACTATGGTAGAGGTTGCTGTGTAAAAAGTTCCAGGGACAAAAACCCTGTGTAGGGTCCTGTAAAAATGAATCTTTGAATAGCCTAGGTGTAGAATGTCATAATTTCTATGCTCTGGATACTGCATGATAAATCCTACAAAAATTACAGTAGCTTCTGCATGCTTAAGTGAGAGCTCTGTAAAAATCTTAGACTCATTTGTTGCACCAATTGTTCTGTACAAAAAGAATAAGGATCTAACAGCAACTATGTAATGTATTTTTCATAATTAATCTGTTACATAAAATTGGCTGAAAATTTTACAGTACACACATCTTTCCTTGATGTGCCTAAATCCAAAATTTCATGACCAGAAACTATCTCTTGTAGTAATTACTCCTAAATCGTATCAAGCACCATTACCACGACTTAAACTTGTGCATCCATGTAGAATCGACGACCTCGCCGACGGAACTTACGAGCTGGTGCCCGCGTCCGAGAGTGAGCAGCGTGAAGCTCAAGCAAATCTAACTGAAGCTTTTGAAGACCCGAGCCCAAGTTCGGAAGATCCCCAAGCGAACTGCGAAGGCAAGCCCCGGAGCATAACCCATTCTTTCCGAAATTATGCAACTCATTACTCTTGTTTGTGCATTAAGTTTATAGGAGTTGGATGAAAACTTAGTTGCATGATACTAGGAACCCTTGCTTGAAAACTAGACGTAAGGTTCGATAGAATGCTGTGCTAATAGGACTCCGGTAAAAGTCGAGTGATTTCCTGTCACTCGCGAGAAAATAGGAGTTGAATGGCTACTACACGCTGCAATCATAAGGACACGGACGGGTTATGTAACGATGGTTACGATTGAGGCCCGTCTGTCTAGTGAAAAATGCTAAGGCCGCAGGGTGTGGTAGTGATGGTTAAGTCTTTGAACGTACTAAACACATGCCGAGATTATGGGAATCGGTAAGCTTAAGTACCTGATTGGCCCGGCAAGGGGACGACATCCTACCCTTTGAACTTCGGTCCCATGTGCATATGGCGAGTGCAGAGAGTGGTCACGACCCGGCGCCGAACCGTGGCGTGGAGCTCTTGTACTCTCGGAGGGTAGCCCCGATCCACGACCCGGAAAGAAAGGGGAAAAGTTGCACGTGTGACTCTAGGGAGTAACCACGTGACGTGTGTTTGGGTTTCCCTTGCAAGGTTAAGAAATTCGATTTGAATCGTCCGTTTCTCACGGCTATTGAGACTGCTTAACCATTTTTACCCAAAGAGTAAGAAGAGGAACAATGATGATGAATGAACTGGTTGGATGAAAAATTTAATGCTTCACCATGTATGCTTTAGATAGCTGCTTATCTAGACTGGCTAACGAAACTAGAATCTTGAGCTAAAAGTTGAAAGTAAGGACCCACTTGTAGATGCTTTTTCGGCAAAACAAACCCCCGAGCCAAAAAGCCTGGCATGTCTAGAGTAGGTGGAGTAGATTCCACTACTCGGGTAAGTCTTGCTGAGTATTAGTATACTCAGTCTTGCTTGTGACTCGTTTTCAGGTGAGCCCTTCGAAGACATGATTGCTAGCTTGACTTGGCCCTGCACTCTTCCCCCTGGTTGTTCGGTGGAATGGGATACGCCCCCGTCCAACGGAGATAAGGCCGAGTGATGTCTCGTACGGGCTTCATCGAGACATCCTGTATCGTCGAGTAGTTCCCGTTGTTTATTTCCGCTGCAACTTAATTCTGAAGAACTTATTTATGTTAATTGAAGTACTTGATTTCTAAACTCAAAACCTGGTCTGTAATATTTACTTATGCTAATGATGTAATATTGCTGGAATGTGGTATTCTCTGGGCTCATCGTCGCATGAGCATTTGTATGTACGGCGCTCGATCCGTTCACCGTGGTTGTATCGGGAGGTTATACCCGACAGACCAGTGGATTACTCCGTTTGAAGTGTAAGGTTAACCAAGGATGCCTTAATGGTGATGGTTAATACACTTGAGCCGGATTAATTCAGGTGGTTCTGCCACAAGCTCCACACACGCCTTCATGGATTTCTCCCATCAGAACTTTTGCCTCTTTTGTCCCCAAGCATTTGAGAAGAACTCCATCAATCGTCCGATAAAATAAATCATCCTCAAGCAACACATATTTTGTAGCCTGAAAATGTATTCGCCGATCCGTCTTTTGGGATGGATTTCTCAAGTAATCGGCGATCTCCTTTCGCTAGTCATCGGCCGCGAGCTCTAGCGTCATCGCTCCCTGAATCGGCCGATACCCAGAAGCATGTTGGGCCAGTCTGTTGGCTTCTCCATTATAATTCCTGGGGATATGCTCAATTATTGCAGACTTAAACTCTTTTAAAAGTTGAAGACAATCCTCATAATAAATCCTCAAGATATCATCCTTGCACTCAGATCGCCCCGTCAACTGATCCACAATGAGCATGGAATCCCCAAAAATTTCGACTGCATCAGCTCTGACTTCCCTTAATAATTGGATGCCTTTCAGAACAGCTCGATATTCCGCCTGGTTATTAGTTGCACAGGCTTCTATCGGCAGAGAGAAATCATAACTTGCCCCCCGAGGTGACACAAGAACAATGCCGATTCCTGATCCGACCCCACACGAAGAACCATCAAAATATAGAGTCCATGGAACTGGTTCAACGGTGGTGATTTCTGGTCCACAATGCTGAACTACGAAATCGGCCATCACTTGACCTTTGACGGCTTTGGCCGATTCGTACCTTAAATCGAATTCTGACAAAGCCAGGATCCATTTTCCAATCCGCCCTTTCAAAATCGGCAATGATAGCATATACTTCACTACATCATCCTTGCACACGACCATGCATTCTGCCGATAGCAAATAGTGCTTGAGCTTGGTACATGAAAAGTACAAGCACAAGCATAGTCGCTCCACCGAGGAATATCCTGTTTCGGCGTCTAAAAGTCTTCTGCTGACGTAGTATACCACTCGTTCTTTCCCCTCAAACTCCTGTACCAACGCCGATCCAATAGCCTGTTCATCAGCCGATAAATATAACTTGAACGGCTTACCAGGCTGTGGTGGAACTAATACCGGAGGTGAAACCAGATACTGCTTCATATTCTCCAGTGCCTTGCGCTGTCCTTCTCCCCATATGAATTCCTGGTCGGGCTTTAATTTCAACAGAGGGGTAAAAGCCTGAATACGTCCTGACAGGTTGGATATGAATCTTCTGATGAAATTGACCTTGCCGATGAGGGACTGTAGTTCAGTTTTATTTTGTGGGGCCACCACTTTGTTGATGGCGTCTATGGTCTTGCGGTTGACTTCTATCCCGCGCTCATGGACCATAAATCCTAAGAATTGCCCGGCCGATACACCAAATGCACACTTGTTTGGGTTCATCTTCAACCCATGTTTCCTTGTGCACTCCAGTACTTCCTGTAAATCGGCCAGATGATCTTGGTGACCTTTTGACTTGACCACGACGTCATCTATATAAATTTGCACCGACCAATGAGCTTGTGGAAGATGTAGTTCATGGCGCGTTGATATGTAGCGCCGGCGTTCTTCAACCCGAAAGTCATAACCACCCATTCAAATAAACCAAGATGACCTGGGCACCTGAAAGCCGTTTTCGAAATATCTTCCTCGGCCATTAATATCTGATTGTACCCGGCATTCCCATCCATGAAACTTATGACTTTGTGGCCTGCGGCAGCATCCACCAAGATATCGGCCGTCGGCATCGGATATCCATCCATCGGCGTAGCCTGATTTAAGTTCCTGAAATCGATGCACACACGTAATTTTCCATTCTTTTTGTATACAGGCACAATGTTAGAAATCCATTCGGCGTAGCGGCACTGCCGAATAAATCCTGCTTCAATCAACTTTGTAATCTCGGCCTTTATATCAGGTAGAATCTTGGGGTCACACCGTCGTGCAGGTTGCTGATATGGCCGATATCCTGGTTTTATAGGTAACCGGTGTTCAAAAATAGACCGGTCTAGTCCTGGCATCTCATGATATTCCCAAGCAAAGCAATCCTTGAACTCTTTTAATAAACTTATCAATTTACATTTGTATTCAGGATCCAAATTGGCACTAATGTACGTCGGCCTTGATTTGCTGCTATCTCCCAAATCTACCATCTCTAATAAATCGGCCGACGTAAACCCATGCCCAAGCTTCCCATCTTCTCGGACGAGCTGATCCATTTATTCTGAATCTTCAGAGCCGACTGCTTGGATCGGCTGTAGACCGAAATCGGACACTTTCAGGAAGTCAGTGTCCCAAGTCCTGCCAGATATACACTTGACGTGCTCGCAGCTCCACTGTTGCGTGTCGGCTGCTGCAACGCTGTAGACGGAATCGGCAGCGACTATCTCTATGCTGTCGCCGACCCATTGCACAAGGCATTGATGCATTGTAGACGGGACACAGCAGTTTGCGTGTATCCAGTCGCGACCAAGCAACATATTGTAGGACCCCTTGCCATTAATAACGAAAAAAGTGGTAGGGAGGGTCTTACTGCCGATGGTGAGGTCGACGCAGAGCGCTCCGCGGGCGGGTGACACGTTGCCTTCGAAATCCTTCAGCATCATGTCCGTCTTGGTGAGGTCTTCATCGCCCTTGCCCAGCTTGCGGAACATGGCATACAGCATTATGTTAACTGCAGCGCCTCCATCTACCAGTAATCTGGTGACGGGTCTTCCGTTGACATAGCCTTTGAGAAACAGCGCTTTAAGATGCTGTCGTTTTTCCTCTTCTGGTTTCTCAAACATAGCCGTCATCGGCTCTAACACTAGTTGTGCCATTTGTTCCTCCTCTGTTCTTGTTACTTTATCCCGATCGTTTGGCGCCATGAACTCCATCAGCAGTATGAACACCATATCAATTTCGGCTGCCGATTCTTGGTTGTTTGCTTCTTGATCGTTTTTCTTTGGGCGCCACACTCGAGACTTAACATTCCTTCTCTCTGGCACCTGTCTTTGTTCTTCTTCTTGATGCTCCCACTGGCGTAGGCGTTGGATCCTTCGCTTCTGGGACCTGGATAGGCCATCGGGACACCACCTGGGATTTGTTGGTTTGGCCGATGATCTGGCGTGTTCCCAATCTGGTTCCCTTCCTAGGGGATCCTCATCTGATACCCTGTCATCAGCCATCTCTTCCAGCCTATCGTGCGCGCTGATCCTGCCCCCCAGTCCATCCCGCTGGCCGATCTTGCTTTTTGACCGGTGGTGCTGGTCAACTCTGCCCCCCAGCCGATCATGCACTGAAACGCGCTGTTCCTCGCGCCGATTTCTGCTGATCGGCTCTGATCTTCTGTCCCTGGAGTGTAGCCTCGGGCGATTGTTGCAGCTCAATCCGTTACACTCCGGACAGTTATCGGCAGACGGCAATCTGATGTCATTCTCCCAGCAGTGGATGAAGAATGGACATTGCCAGTGATCTTCATGCCGGCGTATCGTCTCTTCCTGGTATCTTGCTTGTTCTTGCTGCTGCCGATACTTACTGAGTAAGAATTGGGAGGTGACGGGCTTGCGTGGTCGTTCTGGCCCTCGCCTGTTCCTTCTGATTTCTTCCGTCGTGATCTGCCTCCTGGGGTCGACGGCACCGCCTCTTCTCGCCGATTCTGACGTCAGCACCTTGGTTTGACTTGAGTCTCCTCCAGCGTTAACCATGTTGGCCGGGAAGGGATGCTGATCTATCTTCATCGGCTTTGCCGATTTAGTTGGAGTTTCAAATTTAAGCCGCCCCTGCTCGATGGCCGATTGTATCTGCTGGCGGAAGACTTTACATTCATTTGTATCATGAGAAGTAGCGTTGTGCCACTTGCAGTATTTCATCTTCTTAAGTTGATCGGCCGTAGGGATGGTGTGATGCTGAGACAGCTTAATCTGTCCTTCTTGAAGCAATAGATCAAAAATTTTATCGGCCTTTGACGTGTCAAAGCCGAATGTCTCTGGCTCCTTCTTGCCAAAAGGGCATGATATCGGTTTTTTCCCTTTGACCCATTCTGCCAGGCCGATTTCCTCTTCCGCATCAGATTCGGATCCTTCCAAGTATGCCACCTTCTTTTGGAAGTTCCTCCGCTGTTCAAACGGTCGGACCTCTTGTCCTGACAATCGGTGGACGATTTGGCTCAGGCTTTCAAACTCTTGGGCAGCATATCTTTCTTTGATTTGTGGCAAGAGGCCTTGGAAAGCGATATCGGCCAGCTGTGCATCGGTCAGAGCCAGACTGTAGCATTTGTTCCTGATTTCCCTGAACCTCTGTATATATCCCATTACTGGTTCATCGCCCCTCTGCCTGAGGCTGGTCAAATCTGAGAGCTTCATCTCGTGTACTCCTGCGTAGAAGTACTTGTGGAATTGTTTCTCCAGATCGGCCCATGTAACGATGGAATTTGGCGGCAAGGTGGTGAACCACTGGAAGGCCGATCCGGACAGAGACCATGAAAATAAACGCACCCTCAGAGCATCTTGCGTGGCAGCTTCTCCGCACTGGATGATGAATCGGTTAACATGCTCCACAGTGGATGTATCGTCCGTCCCTGAAAACTTGGTGAAATCAGGAACTTTGTAGCGGTGTGGGAACGGCAGCAAGTCATAGGCCGATGGATACGGCGTCTTGTAGGTGTAAGTTTGCACTTTTGGCTTCAATCCAAACTGATCTTGGATTACTTCTGCTATTCTTCCTGTCCAGTCCACCTGCTGCTGATGAACCGCTGTTCGCGGCGCGAGCATGTGCTGAAGAGCTAGCACGACTGGGCGATGAATCGGCGAACTTTGCTGAGCGGTCGATAGTTGATGGCGAAGCGAGTCCGCACCCCCATCATATGTCATCGCTGGCGCTTGCCCCCCTGCCGATTTCTGATGAGATCGGCTGATACTGGGGAACCGTCGGCCGGGCGGCCGATTGGTATGGCACCTGGATTGAATAACTTCCATACCCGTTCGCTGGCTCAGGAAAATACGTTGTCGCTGATGTTCCCCAAGGTGCTGAGCTTGTAGGCAGTGACTGCACAGAAGCAATCTGAACGGGTTGAAGCGGTGTCTGTGATGGAAGACATGGTTCACCGCTGTATCTTGGAGACGCCGGGAGCAATGGAGAGTTATACCCCTCGCGCTGCGTCAATATCGGCTGAGGAGCCGATTGGGACGTGTATGGTAAGCTTCTGGCTGGCAGAGTGGTTGGCGGGGCATATGCTGTCCCTGATAGCCTTGGACTGCTCCGTTGGCCAGAGAGCTAACGACGGCGTTATACACCGTGTTGGTCATCACTAAGGATTGGTCGATGAGTGCCTGATAAACGGACTGTTGGATCATCTCTGACATCTTGCCTGAGTCCTCAGCAATGGTGATGTGGCGGGGAGCTAGAATAGGAGTCTTCTTGACGGCCTCCCCGCTTCTGGTACGACTGAACGACTGGAGGTACATCTTCTTGTAATCTTCCAGATGTTTGGCCAATTCTTCCCTCTAGTCGTCCTTGAGATCCGCTTCTGTGACCTCAATGATGTTGCTGTCGGAGATTTCTGCGTTCTTCGACATATCAGATCTTGGATTGGTCCCACCGGGCGTGCCAAAAGTGTGTTGGCGCTAAAATCGGACGGATAGGAATCGGCCGATGGTCTTCAGCGTCGGACACACGACCTGGGAGAATCTACTTAGCTCCTGTTCGGGTTATCGCCCTGGTGCGGTTCGCGCGGCGTGCCAGTCAATCTGACCTGTTGATTGACAAGGAAATAGAGTATTAAATTCCAGGCGCGTCGATCGGCTGGGATTCCGATCTGTCCTGAGGAGCGCGTCGGCAGCGAATTGGCCGATTTGCTGTAGAGACGATCGGCTATGGATCAGCCGATAATCGGGTAGTAATTGTAAATAAAACCACCGGAGCGATCTAAACAATTACTACAGAAGCAACACTTGAAATAGATCTAATCGGCTGTAAGATGATAAATCGAAGAAGAACAATGACGAAGCCGATTACTCTGATCTCAAGCTGGATAACTGGTGATAATACTAGAATAACAGGTAAAACTTGCAATTCTAGTAAATATCGATAACTCGTGAATAAATCCAAACGAAACCACAGCGATGCGCCCGTAGTTAAAGCTCGGATATTACTCGGTAAGCGGAACCTACCAATTGGCCGGAGATCAAGTTGATGCAGCCCTGCCAATCAGTACGAACTCGTGGAAGAAGAAAATATTGGCGAAGTCGCCGACTTGAAAGTAAATTGCTAGAAAAGTAGAAGTATTGTTGTTGATTGATGTGTTTTTTTTTCAAGACCCTGACGACTCCTATTTATACCCTAAATCTAGGAATCCTGGTCGATCACGACTTGTTACAACCTTATTTAAATTACTATATCTATACGAACTTTAAAAAGGAAACGGACTCCCGCAGAATCTTCCGCCGCTGCTCCCTAATCCAATCAGGATTTCCTTCAATTGCTCCCCGACCGACTTAGCGTGCCCCCTTTGACCAACTTTTGACCAGGATCCTCTGAAATAATCCCATCCTGTTGGCGTAGGCTGTATCACCAATCGGCCGATTTCCAACTGTTACCTCAATCGGCCGATTCCTTTCTGTAGCCTTCAGATCTGCCGCATCGGCCAATCTTCTCCTCCTGACGCCGATTCAACACGTGTCAAAATCTGGCGTCAACACAAGGTATTGTAAATTTCCTCGGGAAAGCACTATGGTTAAATAGTATTCAAGAATCGAATGATAAATTTTACCAGAGATATCAACCAACTAAATTATTGGGTGTAATCCAGATAGATAAGATAAGATAATGGCCAAGCAATGACCGTCTGACACAGGATACTCGAAACCTTAGAGCGGTAAGCAGCTGGGAGGACAACAAGCGAGAAAGACTCCTAAATCACTTCTAAACTATCGAGCTAGCCTCACTAGACTAAACCTTGCTTCTAACTAGTTATCGGGAACCTAGAACTTATTTCGGCGGCTGGAAGAGGAAGGACTTCAGAAAGGGGTGAGAGGGGAGTCCAACGGCAACTTGCTACTACTTCTACGAAAGCACCCGAACGTGGTGGACTACAAGGGACGGATAGGGCTGCCACCACCTGTCGCCTACCACATTGTTCCGTGGGGTGGAACACACTTCGTAGCTAACACTAAGCCAGACACCACATCTGCACTCGGTGTTAGGATTTCTCTTGAGGCCTTCAAGAGAAATCCCCCTCAACATACGGAACTAATTTGAGCCCCCTAGTCCGGGCGAGAAAACCCGCAAGGTAAGATCCCGACAAACAAGAAAGATAACAAAGCCTAAGCTAGAGGAAAGAACTTCCGCACACAAGTTGGATAACTTGGAAAGATAAATAAATACGAAAAGATAAAGAAGATAACTTGTATTGATAAATGTCAAAGGGAAAGATACAAGAGCTATACCAGACATCCGATGACGACTCCAGAATCCCGAGACAAGCTCGACTTGACTCTAACTCCCAAACTACTAAACCTAACTCTAGAAAGTGAAATGAGAAAGAGAACTCCTTGGTGTGTGTTACAAGTGGGATGTGTTGGTCTATTTATACTATTTCAAGGTTGGTTCTTGCAGCGTAGCTTGTCCTGTAAGCAGGTATGGCAGTTGAAGTAACTTCCACGTGAAGTTGAACACGTGGAGTTGAACACGTGGAGCTGCAGTGGGAGGCCGGCCGGCCTGGAATTTGTGCCACTTGGCATCGCCTTTCTATTGACGCCTATGGTTCCCTCCTAGTGTCGGTGGCAATTGGCATCTCAATTGTTTGCCCGAGTCTTGCATGCAAGTGGACCCTCCAATCCATGGGTGAAGCCGTTCGGGTCTTTGGATCAAACCGACTTCATGTCCACGGCTCAGGATCAAGGTAAGCGTGTTTCCTTGCCCCCGGATTAGTGACATGGCGATCCGAGGGAGTGCCAAGCTGGCCGACCTAGGGGAGGCTGATCGGTCTGGGGTTTTCCCCATTTTGCCTCAATTTTGGTACACTTGTTCATGCATTCACAACTCATCCAAAACTTGTGGAACTTGATTAGTTTAAATAAAATATGTATGGAACATGGTGCAAAGCTTTATTTATTCCCGAGAAGTTGACGGACAAGGTGTGATTCAATGGCCGTCCGCACACCCCAACTTTTGCTCATCCTCGTGCAAAGCTAAAGCTTAGGCTCGGTGGATCAGGACTTGCGTCGATGTTCACCCCATGTAGGTACCTTGTGCACAACATATTACTCTACTGTTGGCGCTAAAATCGGCCGGATAGGAATCGGTCGATGGGTCTTCAGCGTCGGACACACGACCCGGGAGAATCTGCTTAGCTCCTGTTCGGGTTATCGCCCTGGTGCGGTTCACGCGGCGTGCCGGTCAATCTGACCTGTTGATTGACAAGGAAATAGAGTATTAAATTCCAGGCGCGTCGATCGGCTGGATTTCCGATCTGTCCTGAGGAGCGCGTCGGCGGCAAATCGGCCGATTTGCTGTAGAGATGATCGGCTATGGGTCAGCCGATGATCGTATAGTAATTGTAAAGAAGACTGCTAGAGCGATCTAAACAAGTACTATAGAAGCAACACTTGGAACAGATCTAATCGGCTGTATGGCGATGAATAAAAGGAGAACAATGACGAAGCCGATTACTCTGATCTCAAGCTGGATAACTGGTGATAATACTAGAATAACAGGTAAAACTTGCAATTCTAGTAAATATCGATAACTTGTGAATAAATCCAAACGAAACCACAACGATGCGCCCGTAGTTAAAGCTCGGATATTACTCGATAAGCGGAACCTGCCAATTGGCCGGAGATCAGGTTGATGCAGCCCTGCCAATCCGTACGAACTCGTGGAAGAAGAAAATATTGGCGAAGTCGCCGACTTGAAAGTAAAGTACTAGTAAAAAGTAGAAGTGTTTTGTTGATTGATGTGTTGATTCCTCTGCAAAGCCCTGACGACTCCTATTTATACCCTAAAACTAGGACTCCTGGTCGATTACGACTCGTTACAACCTTATTTAAAAACAGGAAAACTACTATATCTATAATATCTTTTTTAAAAAAGGAAACGGACTCCCGCAGAATCTTCCGCCGCCATCTCCTAATCCAATCAGAACTTTTTTAATTGCTTCCCGACCGACTTAGCGTCGCTCTATTGACCAACTTTTGACCAGGACCCTCCGAAGTAGTCCCATCCTGTTGGCGCAAGCTGCATCACCAATCGGCCGATTTCCAGCTCATACCTCAATCGGCCGATTCCTTACTGTAGCCTTCAGATCTGCCGCATCGGCCAATCTTCTCCTCCTGACGCCGATTCAACACGTGTCAAAATCTGGCGTCAACACATGCCCCCCAGTTTCGGAGTAAAACACAACTTTTACTTCGAAACTCTTTTCTTTAATCTTTCCTTCGAAACGAGCGCAGTAAAAATCTCCTTTCGTTCAAAGCTCTTGTGAACTCTTCCCCTTCGATATGTGCATTTCCCGGAGCACATCGGCCGATTTTATACGGCCTTTCCCAGGTGGGCGGCCATTTACCGAATTTGGGATCCTTAGACCCTATCGGCAGTACCAACTTCCATACCAAACCTCCTTGGGAGAACTGTTTAATCTTGACTTTCTTATTATACCACCTGGCCACCCTTTTTCTTGACATTAGCTGCCGATTCTTGATTTTCTATCTCCTTGCTGTTATTTTGCTTGGGGCGCCAGACCCGACACTTGACGTTTCTCTTTTCCAGCGCCTGCCTCTGCTCTTCTTCTTGTTGCTCCCATTGGCGCAGGCGTTGGATCCTCCGTTTCTGCGATTTGGATAGTCCATCAGGGCACCACCTGGGGTTTATTGGTTTGGCCAATGATTTGGCGTGCTCCCAATCTAATTCCCTTCCTAGGGGGTTTTCATCTGACATCCTGCCATCAGCCATCTCTTCCAGCCGATCGTGTACGCTGATTCTGCCCCCCAGTCGATCCTGTTGGTCGATCCTGCCTTTCGACCGATCATACCGGTCAGCTTTACCCTCCAACCGAACATGCACTGAAAGGCGCCGACCCTCTTGTTCGCGCCAGTTTCTGCTGATCGGCTCTGATCCTCTATCTCTGGAGCGCGATCTTTTGAGCGAGCGATTGCCGCAACTTGACCCGCTGCACTCAGGGCAATTATCGGCTGATGGCAATTTAATGTCATTTTCCCAGCAATGAATAAAAAACAGACATCGCCAATGATCTTTGTGTCGGCGTATCATCTCATCATGGTGTCTCGTCCTTTCCTGCTGTCGCCGATATTTGCTGAGTAAGAATTTGGAAGTAACGGGTCTACGCGATCGCTCTGATCCCTCGCCTTCGCCTTCCGTCCGTCTTTTCCCTTTAACACCATCCACCGTGACCTGCTTTCTGGGATCCACGGCGCCGCTTCTTCTAGCCGATTCCGATGTCAGCGCCTTAGTTTGAAGTGAGTTCTTTCCCGTTTCAACCATGTTAGCAGGGAAAGGATGCTGATCAATCTTCATCGGCTCTACTGGCTTCGCCTGGACTTTGAGCTTGAGTCTTCCCTGCTCGATAGCCGACTGTATTCGCTGACGGAAGATCTTGCACTCATTTGTGTCATGAGATGTAGCGTTGTGCCATTTGTAGTACTTCATCTTTTTGGGCTGATCGGCCGAAGGAATGGCATGGTATGATGATAGCTTGATCTGCCCTTCCTGGAGTAGTAAGTCGAAAATCTTATCGGCTTTTGATGCGTCAAAGCCGAATGCTTCCGGTTCTTTCTTCCCTTTGACCCATTCTACTAGGCCAATTTCTTCTCCTTCCTCAGATTCAGACCCTTCCAAATTCCTTTGCTGATCAAACAGACGTACCTCCTGACCGGCCAACCGGTGAACGATCTGACTTAAGCTTTCAAATTCTTGCGAGGCATATCTTTCCTTGAGTTGTGGCAAGAGGCCTTGGAAAGCAATATCGGCCAACTGTGCATCGGTCAGAGCCAGACTGTAGCACTTGTTCTTGATTTCCCTGAACCTCTGTATGTACCCTGTCACCGGTTCATCGCTCCTCTGCCTGAGGCTGGTTAAATCCGAAATCTTCATCTCGTGTACTCCTGCATAGAAGTACTTGTGGAATTGTTTCTCCAGATCGGCCCAAGTGACGATAGAATTTGGTGGTAAAGTGGTGAACCACTGGAAGGCCGATCCGGACAGAGATGACGAAAATAAACGCACCCTCAGAGCATCTTGCGTGGCAGCTTCTCCGCACTGGATGATGAATCTGTTAATGTGCTCCACCGTGGATGTGTCGTCCGTCCCTGAGAACTTGGTGAAATCAGGAACTTTGTAGCGGTGTGGGAACGGCAACGAGTCATAGGCCGATGGATACGGCGTCTTGTAAGTATAAGTTTGGACTTTCGGCTTCAGCCCAAACTGATCTTGGATTACTTCTGCTATCTTTGTCGTCCAGTCCACCTGCTGTTGATGAACGGTTGTTCGAGGCGCGGGCATATGTTGAAGGGCTGGTATGGCCGGGTGATGAATCGGTGAACTTTGCTGAGCGGCCGATGGTTGATGGCGAAACGAGTCCGCACCCCCTTCGTACGTCACTGCTGGCGCCGTGCCTCTGAATACTTCCACAGTGCTGCCCCCCTGCCGATTTCTGGTAAGATCGGCTGGTACTGGGAGACCGTCGGCCGGGCGGCCGATTGGTATGGCCCCTGAAACGGATAAGTGCCATGTCCGTTCGCTGGTTCGTGGAAATGTGCCGTGGCTGACGCCCCCCAAGGCACTGAGCTCGTAGGTAGTGTTTGCACATGAAGCCATTTGAACGGGTTGAAGCGGCGCACGCGATGGGAGACAGGGTGCACCGCTGTATCTTGGAGACGCCGGAAGTGGTGGAGAGCTGTATCCCTCGCGCTGCGTCAATATCGGCTGAGAAGCCGATTGGGATGTGTACGGTAAGCTTCTGGCCGGCAGAGTAGTTGGAGGGGCATATGCCGGTCCCTGATAACCTTGAACGGCTCTGCTGGCAGAGAGTTGACGACGGCGTTGTACACCGTGTTGCTCATCACCGAGGATTGATCAATGAATGCTTGATACACGGACTGTTGAATCATCTCTGACATCTTGCCCGAGTCTTCAGCAATGGTGATGTGGCGAGGCGCTGGGATAGGAGCCTTCTTGACTGCTTCCCCGCTTCTGGTACGACTGAACGACTGGAGGTACATCTTCTTGTAATCTTCCAGATGTTTGGCCAATTCCTCCCTCTGGTCGTCCTTGAGATCAGCTTCTGTGACCCCAATGATGTTGCTGTCAGAGAGTTGTTCGACATATCAGATCTTGGATGGTCCCACCGGGCGTGCCAAAAGTGTGTTGGCGCTAAAATCGGCCGGATAGGAATCGGCCGATGGGTCTTCAGCGTCGGACACACGACCCGGGAGAATCTGCTTAGCTCCTGTTCGGGTTATCGCCCTGGTGCGGTTCGCGCGGTGTGCCGGTCAATCTGACCTGTTGATTGACAAGGAAATAGAGTATTAAATTCCAGGCGCGTCGATCGGCTGGATTTCCGATTTGTCCTGAGGAGCGCGTCGGCGGCAAATCGGCCGATTTGCTGTAGAGATGATCGGTTATGGGTCAGCCGATGATCGTATAGTAATTGTAAAGAAGACTGCTAGAGCGATCTAAACAAGTACTATAGAAGCAACACTTGGAACAGATCTAATCGGCTGTATGGCGATGAATCGAAGGAGAACAATGATGAAGCCGATTACTCTGATCTCAAGCTGGATAACTGGTGATAATACTAGAATAACAGGTAAAACTTGCAATTCTAGTAAATATCGATAACTTGTGAATAAATCCAAACGAAACCACAGCGATGCGCCCGTAGTTAAAGCTCGGATATTACTCGATAAGCGGAACCTACCAATTGACCGGAGATCAGGTTGATGCAGCCCTGCCAATCCGTACGAACTCGTGGAAGAAGAAAATATTGGCGAAGTCGCCGACTTGAAAGTAAAGTACTAGTAAAAAGTAGAAGTGTTTTGTTGATTGATGTGTTGATTCCTCTGCAAAGCCCTGACGACTCCTATTTATACCCTAAAACTAGGACTCCTGGTCGATTACGACTTGTTACAACCTTATTTAAAAACAGGAAAACTACTATATCTATAATATCTTTTTTAAAAAAGGAAACGGACTCCCGCAGAATCTTCCGCCGCCGTCTCCTAATCCAATCAGAACTTTTTTAATTGCTTCCCGACCGACTTAGCGTCGGTCTGTTGACCAACTTTTGACCGGGACCCTCCGAAGTAGTCCCATCCTGTTGGCGCAAGCTGCATCACCAATCGGCCGATTTCCAACTCTTACCTCAATCGGCCGATTCCTTACTGTAGCCTTCAGATCTGCCGCATCGGCCAATCTTCTCCTCCTGACGCCGATTCAACACGTGTCAAAATCTGGCGTCAACATCTACCTTTATGTACTTTGAACAAGTTGGCTCATACCTTGGTTCTTGGAGTTTGGGGATTATTTGCATTTCATCCCTCATCTTGAGCGGTTGAGAGATTGAACAGTCTTCACCAGAATATCTCCTGCTTCCTGGTCAGGTCCCTTTCTTGGAGTTTTGCAAGTTTTCAAATTGGTTTAAGACTCCCCGGTGGTTCTCTCAAATCACTCAAGGTGTATTGTCCTCACCATGGTCGGAGGTTTTGACCATCTTCTTCCTACCTCTAAGGCTGATATGTGGAGTTTCATGGGTAGGAAGAGTGTAGCATACCTTGGTTACCTTTGTTGCCGAGCTGAAGGGTGGTTTGCAAGAGGTTGGTACCCGATCAAATTCTGATCTTATGGAATGGATAATGTTCAGGGGAGAGGGAGAAAATGGACTCACACTTTTGGAAAATTTTGGTCTTCTATTTGTACACCTCATTTACGAATTTTGGAGATGTATGGGTCCTTGTCTCCTCTTTTATTTTTGCATCATCTCTTTTTTTAGAGGATAACCCATACTCTCTTGTTACATGCAGAATTTTGGAATGGAGTATTTATTGGAGTAGATCTTTCCTGGATGGATGGTGTCGGTGTTTTACCGCCACGCCCACTGAGGGATACCCACAAGGTGGTGAGTTTGGTTGGTTGGGTGTCACCGAGATCAGGAACTCAAAGGTGCAAAGGAATACAGGGTTTTAGACAGGTTCGGGCCGCTGGGAGCGTAATACCTTACGTCCTATGTGGATTGTATTGCCTTTGGTGGTTGTGATTGTGATTGTCCCCGAGGGGGTACCTGTCCGCCCTTATATAGTTCAGGGGACAGGTTTACATGGGAATCCTAGTCGGGTACAAGCCAAGGAGTCCTACTCGACTACTTCCCGGGTAGTCTCTATCCGACTCCGACTAGTCTAACTACCGTACGAGTAATCCTACCGCATTACAAGTAGTTACAAAAGATGTAGGGCGTGGGCCATGTCCTATCCCGAATCCTAGGTGAAGGGTGCCACGTGGCCAGTCCCGTGTGCCCGGGTCTGACAAGCCACCGAGCTCTTCGTAGCCGAGTACTCGCAGGCATCCGAGTACTTCTGAACGCGTCTTTAAGTTCTTTGGAAACTTTATCTTGAAGGTGTCCTTCGAGTACTTCCATGGCTGCGTCGAGACTGTGAGGTGCTCACACCCTGAGTAGTTGTGCAGTCTTCTTCATATATGGGGTGCGATTAAACTCGCACTCCTTATGGAGTAGCCCCCGGACCTTAGGTTGACTCGTAGAATCAGGCTAAGGGTCAATTTAAACTTGAGTCTTCTATCTTAGTCTACCAATAGATTTGAAAAATAAATCACTGATGACACGTGTCCCGCGGCCCCCGAGCCTTGAATCCAAATCCCAAGTTTTGGAATCTAGGATCCAAAGGGTCGTGTCATGCGATATGGTAAAGATTTGATGGTAAACATGGGCAAATTGGTGTAGTAAATTTGAAAACCTCTCTTTTTGAGATGAATTCCCTGAAAAGATGGTGAAACAAATAACATCCCCAACAAGCACCCAAAATAACCGCTAAAACCAAACTTAGTGCCCAAGCCAAGGACCCAGTAAATCCTCTGGGTAATAGATTCAACAAAACCTCTTATTTCGGAATAAAATCCCTCAAAAAATTGTTAACAAACATACACCCAAGATAAATCTTAAAAAGCCTCTTGGTGCAGGTATTTGTCGAATAATCATGTGGTATCCAGCAGGGAACATGTGTACTGCCTTTGAAAGCAATCTGAGAGCTTTGCTACATCAGGCCCCCGAGCCAGGGGCATAAAAGTAGTCGATGCAGAAAAGGTGGCATTAGCCCCCGAGCCCCAGCGTAGAGCAAGTAATGAAGGCATCTAGTTGAAAGTTATCCCGACTAGGATCGTAGTCAAGACAAGTAGTCGAAGTGGTCGAACTGGTATGGGACCAGTCGTAAACAAGTAAAATTCTTGTCATGGGAGCGATGCCCCTTCAATAACATAGTGTACAAGTCGAAAATAAGTAATATGTTACTGGAGAAATATGGGAGCGAGGCCCCTTCAACAAACATGCACATGATACTAGTTGTAAACCAGTAAAACGGAGTTGTACTGGAAGTATAAGCACCAAGGCCCTTCAGAAACCCAAAATATTAGTCATGCAATAGTAATTAGGTACTGGGAGTATGGGAGCAAGGCCCCTTCAGTAAACTTGCACGTAGTACCAGTCGTAAAACGTTAAAATGGAGTTGTACTGGAATAATCAACTTCTTGGCACCAAAATATGATAGCCCTAGTTAAGTTAAGGATAAAACTGAGGCAAGTGTTCAATATACCACGAGTTTGGTACCTCCTGGCCGTCCGAGTACTGCAGGCGATAAGATCCAGGGCCTGTAACCTTGTGCACAATGAAAGGTCCTTCCCATCGTGAATTGAGTTTGTGCAAACCAGTATCATCCTGGATCTGGCGAAGTACCATGTCTCCCACATTTAAAGAGCGTCGTTGGATGTTCCTGTCGTGGTAAACGACGAACTCCTTTTATGTAATGGGCCGACTGCAATAGTGCATTGCATCTGACTTCCTCGGTTGAATCAAGTTCATGTTGTCTTGCAGTGTCGGCCTCGCCTTCTTCAAACATCTCCAGTCGTGGAGACCTCCACATCACGTCAACTAGCAATATTGGCCTGTTGCTTTTCTTGGTTGTGTGCGAAGCCCCCAGACTACTGATAAGATCTTGTTGATCCACTTGCCACCCTTTTTGATGTTCTTGTCATAAATTCTTTTCTTCAGTCCATCAAGAATCAAGTCGTTGGCACGCTCAACCTGGCCATTGGCCCGCGGATGAGCCACCAAAACATATTTGACTTCAATGGAGCTGCGTTCACACAAATCCCAGAACTCATGCGAGTGGAAATTTGACCCCAAATTTGTGATAATTGTGTTGGGGAAACCAAAGTGGTGTAGGATGTCGCAAATGAAAGTAACCACTCGATCAGCAGTGAGCGTTGCGATTGGTTTGTACTCAATCCACTTTGTAAACTTGTTGATGGCCAACAATACGTGTGTGAAACCTCCTGGCGCAGTTGTAAAGGGCCCAATCATGTCCAAGCCCCAACATGCAAACGGCCATGAAGGTGGTATGGTTATCAAAGTATGAGCCGGAACATGATGCTGTTTGCTAAAAAATTGGCAGTTGGTACACCGGCGAACGAGTGCTTCGGCATCTGCCAAAATAGTCGGCCAGTAGAAACGAGAGTGAAATGCATTCCCGACTAGTGTGCGGGAGGCAGCATGGTTCCCGCACATGCCTTCGTGAATCTCCTGGAGTATTTCTTTGCCTTCCTCCGTGCTGACACACTTCATGAGTATGCCTGACGCTGATCCACGCTTGTACAAATTGCCCCCGACTAGAACATACCCTCTGCTACACCGTAGGATGCGAGTAGCCTCAGCACTTTTTGGGTCGACGCCGGGGGGTAGTTTGTGCTCCTGGATGTAGTCGATGAAGGTCACCCTCCAGTCGACCTCAATCATCAAGACCTCTCGGTTGGGTTCCTTGGGACCCTGAACGATGGAACTTGAGTCTGGTGTCCTGATGGAAGGGTGATGCAACTCATGAACGAATACTCCTGGTGGGACGTTAGCACGATCTGAACCCAATTTGGAAAGCACGTCCGCGCCCACATTGTTGTCGCGAACCACATGATGAATCTCCAGCCCCAAGAACTTTTTCTCGAGTTTGCGTATCTCCATGACATAGGCGTCCATGGTGTCCTTGTTGATGTCCCACTCCTTATTGACTTGTTGAACCACCAGTAAGGAGTCGCCATAGACTAGTAATCTCTTGATGTAGAGGGAGATTGCCAAGCGTAGGCCGTGCAGTAGTGCCTCGTACTCAGCCTCGTTGTTGGAGACCTCGAATAGAATTTGAAACACATACTTGAGCTGTTCTCCTCTCGGACTGATGAAAAGTACTCCCGCACCACTGCCACCGAGCTTGAGTGAACCATCAAAGTACATGATCCAATGCTCCGGCTGGTTGGTTGGGGCTTCCACTTGGTTTTCTCGCCACTCAGCTATGAAATTGAGTAGTGCTTGTGACTTGATGGCTGTCCGGGGCTTGAAGTCGAATGTGAGGGCTCCCAGCTCCACCGCCCACTTCGAGATGCGCCTGGTAGCATCCCGATTGTGGAGGATATCCGCCAATGGGAAGTCGGAGACCAATTGGATGTTGTATGCATCGAAGTAGTGGCGAAGCTTCCTGGAAGTGATGAGGATAAGTTGGGTAAGTTGAAATTCGAATATAAAGTGAGGGAGGGAATTTTCAACGCGCCCAAAAGCTATTGGTTGGATGCGGAGGGCGAAAAGGATGCCGTAAAGAATTTTTTGAATCGTCGGGTAATGAACCTTGGATTCAGAGAGGACTTTGCTGATGAAGTAAACCGGTCGCTGCACCCTGAAGATGTGGCCTTTTTCCTGTCGTTCCACCACGATCGCCGTGCTTACGATGTGAGTAGTCGCAGCGATGTAGAGCAGCAGGTTCTCGCCTGGTTGGGGAGCCGTCATGATGGGTGGCGACTGCAAGTGATGTTTGAGGTCTTGTAGCGCCTTGTTTGCTTCCTCGGTCCACTTAAACTTGTCGTGCTGCTTGAGCAACTTGAAGAAGGGTAGTCCCCTTTCTCCAAGTCAGGAAATGAAGCGGTTCAAAGCTGCCATGCAGCCGGTTAGCTTCTGGATGTCTTTGACAGTCTTTGGGGCATCCATGGCTGTGATGGCATTGATCTTCTCTGGATTGGCTTCAATCCCGTGGTGGCTGACGATGAACTCGAGTAGTTTGCCCTGAGGGACGCCAAAGACGCACTTTGTCGGGTTGAGCTTCCATCGAAACTGTCGCAAGCTATTGAAGGTCTCCTCGAGGTCAGTGATGAACTCGTCATGGGATCTGGTCTTGATGACCACATCATCCACGTAAGCCTCAACGTTGCGGTGAAGTTGATCTGGGAGGCACAATTGGATGGCTCGTTAATAAGTGGCTCCTGCGTTCTTCAACCCAAAAGACATTGTAGTATAGGAATATGCTTCGAAGGGGGTGATGAATGTCGTTTTGATCTGGTCTTCCTCCTTGAGAGCTATCTGATTGTAGCCCCAGTAGCAGTCGAGGAAGGAGAGCAAAATGCAGCCAGCCGTGGAGTCGATGACTTGATCGATGCATGGGAGCGCGAAGGGGTCCTTCGGGCAATGTTTATTGAGATCGGTATAATCCACACACATCCTCCATTCATTATTATTATTTTTGAGTACAAGTACAGGGTTAGCTAACCACTCTAGGTGATAAACTTCTTTAATAAAACCAGCCGCGAGTAGTTTTGCTAACTTTTTCTTGATAGCCTCCCTCTTGTTGGGGGCACGACACAGTCGTTGCTTCCTCGGAGTGGCCTTAGGGTCGACTTTTAGGCAATGCTCGATCAACTCCTTGGGCAACCCTAGCATATCCGCTGGTTTCCACGCGAATATGTCGCGGTTAGCCCTAAGGAAGTTGATGAGCGCGCTTTCCTATTTGTCACCTAGGCCGCCTCCAATCAGAGCAGTCTTGGACGAGTCGCCTTCTGGCAGCTGGATGGTCTTGATGCCGATGTTGCTAGGGTTAGGTTTAACCCTCGACTAGCTTGGCCGCTGGTTGGAGATCTCCATCTCTGGCAGGACCACTGATCAGAGTGGTGTAGCCGCGTTGCCTGGGTTGATCCCGTAGAAGGGAGCCTTACTGGGAGTGAGCATTGTTGAAATGTCCAGTCCCATCTTCTTGAGGGTACTCGCGAAGAGCAGATTGAGTCCACTTCCGCCGTCAATGAGTACTCGAGTAAGCTGCGAGCCTGCTACGACAGGATCTAGGATGAGCGGGAACTTTCCCAGCTCGGAGAAGCTGGTCCATTGATCCTCCCTAGAGAAGGAAATCGGGACCTTGCTGTATCTCAAGGGCCTTGTCATGGCTGGTTCCACAGAGAGAATTTTACGCAGGGTTAGCTTCTGCGCGCGATTGGTGGGGAATCCACCGTCTCCACCGAAGATAACGTTGATGACGTTCTTCGGATCCTGGAAATCTTGGGCTCCCAACTTGTCACCTCCTTCTTCATCATTCTCCTTGTCCTTTCGCTTCCCGACTTGATGGAGGGGTGGAGCGTTGAGTGATTTGCGGATGGTGACGCACTCAAAGAGCGTGTGACACACTTCGGATGAATTGGGCATTGCTTGTGTAGGACTTGCTCGTATTCAGACTGGTTGTTCCCCGACTTCTTGCCGTGTGGGTTGCGCTTGACTGCCGCGACTTCATGGTCTGGCTTGCGCTTTCGGGTGTTCCCCGAGTGGTTCCGCTGGCTTTTGTTGAAGTGGCTGTTGCCGTTCCCTTGTTTGTCGTAGTTGCGCTTGGGGAAGCGGTTGTTTTCCTCGTCCTCCTAGTCAACCCATCTTGCCGTCATGTCCCGCAGCTCCACGACAGTAGTCGGGCGGTTGCGCCCGAAGTCATGGTACATGTTCTTCGAGAAGAGGCCGTGTTGGAAGCAGTGGATGACATCGTCATCAATGATATTGGCGATGGTGGTGAGCGTCTCAAAGAAACGCCGTGTGTAAGACCTCAGGGTCTCGTTCATCTCCTGCTTCACCTCGGACAAGTCATGACGAGTGCCTTCCCTGATCATGGACCCCTGGAAGTTATCAATGAAGGCCCGCTTGAGGTCCTCCGACGAGTCGATGGAGTTTGGCTTGAGGCTTTCAAGCCACGTGAGGGGTGCGGGTTCTAGGGCCACCGGGAAGTAGAGTGCTTTCGTAGAGTTGGAGCCACTTGAAACTTCAATAGTGACGGAATAGCAACGAAGCCACTGGCGTGGGTCCTGCTTACCTTCATACTTGGGGATTCCGACTGGTTTGAAGTCCTTAGGGTAGGACTTGTCGGTGATGGTCGTAGTGAAGACGGGGAAGCGGTCACTGTCGTCGTCGTCGTAGTTCCTGCCAGTACGGTCCTTCCTCCTCGCATCAATGACAAGTCGCGTGTCGCGGCCTTCATTGATCTTCTGCCTGAGGTCGATCGTGGGAGCGTCCAAGAGGTTGGCTGCGACTAGATTTTGGCCACGGTACCTTGCCCCACGCTGGTTGCGAGTGGGTTGTTGTACTTCTTGTTCATTGTTGACACGCGCAGACGGGTGGCCCTCATTGCGCTGGCGGTTGTCGTTCCTCCGACTCCCTTGGCCTTTTCCGGGAGTGCGACTGACCAGCGCGGTATCCCCATGTTGCTCGGACCTCGAGAGCTGGTTTCGAGTGGATGACACTGGATGTTGCCCATCGTGTTGCACGAGCGCGCGCAGGGTCAAGTACTGCAACCTTTTGATCTGGGGGTTAGATGGGAGTGTTGGGCCAAGAGTGCTGCCTCTGCAATTGCGCCGATCGGAGTACAGTACTCGCGATCCGCGACTGCTGCGAAGGCGTTAGAGAGATCCCTTGGTCCACGGGCACAGTTTTGCTCGTTGCGCATGCGTTGATCGCGCCTGGCATTCTTTGCTCGCCGGATCCTCCAGTGCTCCTCGTCTTCATCTTGAGGAGCCTCTGTTGTGGGCTCATCGGCAAAGATGTCCGCGAATGGTTCGTTGTTGTACGAGGTGCCCAGCTCGTCTTCCTCCGCGTTGCGAACGGAAGCCATGCAGACTTGTCGATCCGGCGAGTGGTTAGCCCTAAGGCCGTAGTCGAGTAGCTCTGTGCTACTCTCACTTTCTTCCGCGATGGGAGAGAGAGGTCTACCCTCTTGGAAGGGTAGTTCTTGTGTGAAGGCCACGAGGCGAGATTTGTAATTGAGTAGTTCGGAGGGCTCAAAGCCCTTCCAGTACACGAAACGTCCTTGTGGCGTTGATGTAATCATTAAACCCAGATAGCTGCCCGATAAGAATTCGGGGTGGCCATCGGGTTGCGACTTGTTTTGAAGGGCGGGGGCTGCCCGACGGGTGGTGGCTCCCTCGCCTCTGAGTCCTTTTCAGATCTGGTTTAGAGGTGTAGTCCCGCATGTGAAGTACTCTGCATCGGAGTCCGAGTAGAAGTCGGGAACGGGGGCCTCCCGGCTAGCGGTGGCACCCGCGTCCCCGATTTGGAGCAGCAGATCCAAATCCTCCTCCAAGTCGGAGAGGGATTTGGATTGTAGTGTCTTTGTAGATCGGTTTTTATCCGAGTCGAGTAGATCTGTTGCAGCTCGAGTTGAAGTCATTTTGAAAACGGACATCGTTTCGATCTCCTGGGCCAGATCCGGAAGCAGCGTGTCCTCGAGGTTGTCGACGAAGTCGTCTAGATTACCGCTTGAGGTCGATGAAGTAGCCTTCGGCTTCTTGGAGTTGGCTAGGTGGCTGTTGAAGCCACCCGAACCATCGGTGATGCAGATCCAAGAGCCGAAGATGAAAGTCGTGCCCTCATCGATCACGGCGCTGGTGAAGTTGAACGACGCCATCGAGTTCTCCGGAGGATCTTCGATGAGCTCCCCTATCTGGCGCGCTAGCTGTTGGTGTTTTACCACCACGCCCACCGAGGGATACCCACAAGGTGGTGAGTTTGGTTGGTTGGGTGTCACCGAGATCAGGAACTCGAAGGTGCAAAGGAACACAGGGTTTTAGACAGGTTTGGGCCGCTGGGAGCGTAATACCCTACGTCCTATGTGGATTGTATTGCCTTTGATGGTGGTGATTGTGATTGTCCCCGAGGGGGTACCTGTCCGCCCTTATATAGTCCGGGGGACAGGTTTACATGGGAATCCTAGTCGGGTACAAGCCAGAAGTCCTACTCGACTACTTCCCGGGTAGTCTCTATCCGACTCTGAATGGAAATGGGAAGAGATTGGTATGGATTTTATTGTAGGGTTACCTCGTACTCGTGATGGTTACGACTCGATATGGGTTATTGTGGACAGATTGACAAAAGTCGCACATTTCATCCCGGTCAAAACAACTTACACTGGAGCCAAGTTAGCAGAACTGTACATGTCACGGATTGTGTGTCTGCATGGTGTTTTGAAGAAGATAGTGTCTGATCGAGGTACTCAGTTCACGTTGCGTTTCTGGCAGAAATTACATGAATCTATGGATACAAAGCTCAATTTCAGTTCCGCATATCATCCGCAAACAGATCGTCAGACTGAGCGAACGAATCAAGTATTAGAAGACATGTTGAGAGCATGTGCCCTCAAGCATGGAGGTAGTTGGGATAAAAGTTTGCCATATGCAGAATTCTCCTAATATAACAGTTATCAAGCAAGTCTCAAGATGGCCCCATTTGAAGCGTTATATGGGAGAAAATGCAGGACACCATTGTATTGGAATCAGACAGGAGAAAGTCAAGTTTTTGGACCAGAGATTCTTCAAGAAGCGGATAGACAAGTCCAGATAATCCGGGATAATCTCAAGACTGCCCAGTCACGACAGAAAAGTTATGCTGATACACGAAGAAGGGAATTGACATTTGAAGTTGGAGATTTTGTGTATTTGAAGGTATCACCCATCAGAGGTCTACGTAGATTCAAAGTGAAAGGAAAGTTCTCACCACGTTATATTGGTCCTTTTCAGATCCTGGAAAGGAAAGGTGAAGTGGCATATCAATTGGAGTTACCGGCACGATTGTCAGATGTCCATGATGTGTTTCACGTATCACAGCTAAAGAAATGTTTGAGAGTGCCTGAGGAGCAGTTACCGTTGGAGGAACTTGATGTACAAGAAGATTTGTCTTATTCAGAGCATCCGGTTAGAATCTTGGAAACATCTCAGAGGGTTACTCGGAACAAGGTGATCAAAATGTGCAAAGTACAGTGGAGTCACCACTCAGAGGATGAGGCTACTTGGGAAAGAGAAGATGAATGTAACAACCCTGATAAATTACATTTCTAAAGCAATATCATTAGCCCAACCCTATGCATAACCAACTAATAAAAGGGTGAAAAGAATTAGAACAAGTTAAGTTGAAATTCAAATTGAAAATTGGGCACATATGAATACCTTTGAATTTTTAAATTAACTTTCAAACCACAAGCAAAATGAGGTGTTGCCTGAAACCAAACTTGTAGAACTTTTTATTCTGAACAACTTTCATGTTCAAAAGTTTTTGAAATTCAAATTAGAAAGTGGAGAAAACATCCTATTTGCAACCAGCCCCTTGGAACTTTTCAAATTCTCGCAAATAGGCCCTTCTTCCCTCCTCTCTCTCCCCTCCCTGCCCGACATCCCGGCCAGGTGGCCGGCGATGCCTGACCGGCGCAAGCCGCCACGCCAGTGGCCGCCGGCCCTCGCCTCCAAGCCCGGCTTTGCCCCCCCCCCCCCCCCCACCGCCGCGCTGCCCAGCCCCAGCTCGCCACACGTGCCACACTAGCCGCGCCTCTGCTCGCCGCCCGCCGCGCCCAACGGCCGCGCCGCGCCGTGCCGCACCGCCCGCCGCGACCCGCCTGTCGCTGAGCTCGCCTCCCGCCCGAGCCGCTGCTGCAGCTGTCCTCCAATCCTGTGCCGCGCTATCTCCTCGCTCCCCCACGCAAATCCCCGGCGCCCAGTCACGCGCCTCCGCCCTCCACACGCCGCGCCGGTGAACCGAGCCGCCCACCGCGGCCAACCCCGCGCCATTGGCATGCCTCCACCCCCGCGCGTCGCCCGGCACCCTTCCCTCCCTCCTGCCCCTATAAAAGGCGCTCCAGGCCGCCCGCGCGAGCTACCAGCAACCAGAGCACACCGCCGCCGCCATTGTCGCCGCCGAGCTCCACCCGCTCGTGGACAGCCTTCCACAGCCGCCTCCTGCCCAAATTGAAGTGCCAGCCACCACCACATCATCCCACCGGAGCTCACCGACCCGCTCAACGCCGCCCAGGACCGCCGGAACACCGTCGCCCGCGCTGTCGCCGCCCCTGGTCACCGCGGACAGCTCGACTCCGACCTCCTCCGCCCAAGCCAAGTACCAGAGCAGATTCCCCACGCGCCACTGAAGCTCCCCGTCTAGACCAGACCGCCCCAAGCCCGCCGGAGCACCGCCGTCGACGCGTACCGCCGCCGCCGCCCCTGCTCCAACGCCAACGAGCTACTCCCGGCCGTCCTCCACCCCGACCAAGACCCCCACGAGGTAGCCCTCGCACCCCTGGTCCTTCCCCGGCCCTCACCCCTCGCCGCCGGCGAGCCCCTCGCCGGAATTTTGGCCGGCCACCGTACCCGAGCCGCCCGAGGACCCAATTGCATCGATTGAATTCTTTAGAAGGGTCTACCCGTAAGATTTCAAGGACCCAGATGTAAGAGAAAGATTCAAACCTAGATTCAAAATCAGTGAACTTGTAAAATTCGTATAAAAACGTAGAAAATTCAGAAAAATGCAAACGCAACTGTTCTGGAACCTTTAGGATAAACTCCACAGCTTTTGTTACATGCATCTCCTCAGATTCTAGCTAAATTATGCTCTAACTTAAATAGGCTGTTTAATGACCTTTATTCACAACAATTGTTGTAGACAAGTACTGGTCCTGAAAATTTTACAGTAGGAGATTTACTTGTTATGTAAGCCAATGTAAAAAGATCAGGCCCAAATTCCAACTTTGTCTAACTGTTTATTAAACTTAGTTTCATACCATGTTTGGATAGAATTAATTGTCCCTGCAGTTAGGTTATGAATCACCTACTGGAACTTTTGCTGTACTTGTATGACAGTACCTAGATGCCATAGAAAAATTTAGAGACTTTTTATCTCGCAGGAACCTATTTATTTGATTTATGTGCTAATAACATACATTAAATCAAGAAAATAGTATCTTAGCTTGTAAAATTCTCATATTTTTACTAGAAGATACTCGGTGGTAGGGGATGCTGTGTAAAAAGTTTCATAGAAAAAAACCCTGTGTAGGATCCTGTAAAAATAAATCCTTGAATAACCTAGGTGTGTAATGTCATATTTACTATGCTCTGAAAACTGCATAATAAATCCTATAAAAATTACAGTAGCTCCTACATGATTAAATGAAAGCCCTGTAAAAAGCTTAGTCTCAGTTTTTGCACCATTTGTTCTGTACAAAAAGAACAAGAATCTAGCAGCAACCATGTATTATATTTTTCATAATTAATCTGCTGCATGAAATAATCTGACAATTTTACGGTAAGCTTATCTTTCCCTGATGTGCCTAGATCCAAGGTTTCATGACCAGAAACTACTCGCTGTAGTAGTTACACTTAAATCATGTTTCCATGAGGAACATAAGTTCCCATGAACACCCACCCCACCTTGCTTAACGAAGTTACTTATTGTACTATTCTACTCTATTAACGATTGCCCACGAATGATAAAGTAACTCACTTCACAACAAAACTCATATTTTACAGACTGCAACTTTATCGTGAAGGAAATCATGTCGTTTACCATCACCACTACTTACACTTGTGCATTCATGTAGAAACGACTACTCTCGCCGACGGAACTTACGAGCTACTGCCCGAGTCCGAGAGTGAGCAGCGAGAAGCCCAGGCAAATCTAACTGAAGTAGTTGAAGACCCGGGTCAACGTTCAGATGATCCCCGGACTAACTTTGCACAAGAAGGCAAGCCCCGGAGCATAACCCTATTCCTTTCCTAAAATATGCAACTCACTACTCTTTTGCTTGTGCATTAAGTTTATAGGAGTTGAATGAAAACTTAGTTGCATGATGTTAGGAACCCATGCTTGAAAACTAGATGTAAGGTTCGATAGAATGCTGTGCTAATAGGACTCCGGTAAAAGCCGAGTGATTTCCTGTCACTCGCGAGAAAATAGGAGTTGAATGTTTACTACACGCTGCAATCATAAGGACAACGGACGGGCTATGGTACGATGTTTACGATTGAGGCCCGTCTGTTTAGTGAAAAATGCTAAGGCCGCAGTGTGTGGTAGTGGTGGTTAAGTCTTTGAACGTACTAACCACATGCCGAGAATATGGTAATCGGTAAGCTTAAGTACCTGATTGGCCCGGCAAGTGGACGACAACCTACCCTTTGAACTTCGGTCCCATGTGCATATGGCGAGTGCACGAGTGGTCACGACCCGGCGTCGAACCGTGGCGTGGGGCTCGTGTACTCTCGGAGGGTAGCTCCGATCCATGTGCATATGGCGAGTGCACGAGTGGTCACGACCCGGCGCCGAACCGTGGCGTGGGGCTCGTGTACTCTCGGAGGGTAGCTCCGATCCACAACCCGGAAAGAAAGGGGAAAAGTTGCACGTGTGACTCTGGGAGTAACCACGTGACGTGTGTTTAGGTTTCCCTTGCAAGGTTAAGAAATTCGATTTGAATCGTCCGTTTCTCACGGCTATTGAGACTGCTTAATCCCTTTTACCACACAGAGTAAGAAGAGGAACAATGATGATGAATAAACTTGTTGGATGAAATTTAATGCTTCACCATGAATGATATTGGATAGCTTCTTATCTAGAATGGTTAATGAAACTAGAATCTTGAGCTAAAAGTTGAAAGTAAGGACCCACTCGTATATGCTTTTCGGCAAAACAAACCCCTGAGCCAAAAAGCCTTGCATGTCTAAAGTCGGTGGAGTAGATTCCACTACACGGGTAAGTCTTGCTGAGTATTAGTATACTCAGCCTTGCTTGTGGCTCGTTTTCAGGTGAGTCTTTCGAAGACATGATTGCTAGCTTGACTTGGCCCTACACTCTTCCCCCTGGTTGGTCGGTGGAATGGGATACGCCCCCAGCCAATGGAGATAATGCCGAGTAATGTCTCGTACGGGCTTCACCGAGACATCCTGTATCGTCGAGTAGCTTTCGTCATTTTATTTCCGCTGCAACTTAAACTCTGAAGAACTTAATGGTTATGATCACTGAAATACTTGATTACTAAACTCAAACATGGTTTGTAATATTCACTTATGATAATTTTTGTAATATCTGCTGGAATGTGGTATTCTCTGGGCTCATCTTCGCATGAGCATTGGTATGTGTGGCTTCGATCCGCTTTACCGTGGTTGTATCGGGAGGTACCCGACAGATCAATGGATTACTCCGTTTGAAGTGTAAGGATTAACCGAGATGGCCCTAAGGGTGATGGTTAATACACTTGAGCCGGATTAATTCAGGTGGTTCTGCCACAATGAACTGATTGCAGAATTCCCTCAGCTGTTCCTTAATCCTTCCTAATCTCAAGGACGAGATTCTCTTAAGGGGGGTCGGTTTTGTAACACCCAAAAAAATATAGGAGTTAAAATTTTGAAAGTATTTTTATAAAAGTCACAAGATAAAATTGTGCATGCATCATTATTTCTTTTCTTCTCCTAATCTTTCTTTCAGCCCAGCCCATTCCTTCTCCTTCCTTACTTTTCCCACGGCCCAACTCCGTGGCCCAATCCGCTCACCCGACCCTTTCCTTCACTGATGTCTAGGCCCCACCTGTCGGCGCCTTCTTCCACCTTCCTTTCTTCTTCCTCTGCTCCACACCGCTCCCGCTCCTCTGTTTCCTTTCTCCGCCGCGACAGCAGGCGCGCCGCGCCGTCGTTTGCGCCCCTTCTCCTTCCTTCTTTCTTTCTTACCCCGAGTCCGGATCGACTCCGCGCCGTCACCCGCGTCTCTCTTTCCTTCCTCGCGATGCAGGCTTACCTTACTAGCTGCAGTTCTGCCCTTTCCTTCGCAAGAGCCGCCGCCTTCCTTATTCCCGGCCAACCCGCCCCTATAAATGTGGCAGAACCACCTGAATTAATCCGGCTCAAGTGTATTAACCATCACCATTAAGGCATTCTCGGTTAACCTTACACTTCAAACGGAGTAATCCACTGGCCTGTCGGGTATAACCTCCCGATACAACCACGGTGAACGGATCGAGCGCCATACATACAAACGCTCATGCGACGATGAGCCCAGAGAATACCACATTCCAGCAAATATTACAACATTAGCATAAACGAATATTACAGACCAAGTTTTGAGTTTAGAAACCAAGTATTTCAATTATCATAAATAAGTTCTTCAGAGTTTAAGTTGCAGCGGAATAAACGACGGAAACTACTCGACGATACAGAATGTCTCGATGAAGCCCGTACGAGACATCACTCGGCATTATCTCCGTTGGACGGGGGCGTATCCCATTCCACCGACCAACCAGGGGGAAGAGTGCAGGGCCAAGTCAAGCTAGCAATCATATCTTCGAAGGTCTCACCTGAAAATGAGTCACAAGCAAGACTGAGTATACTAATACTCAGCAAGACTTACCCGAGTAGTGGAATCTACTCCACCGACTCTAGACATGCCAGGCTTTTTGGCTCAGGGGTTTGTTTTGCCGAAAAGCATCTACAAGTGGGTCCTTACTTTCAACTTTTAGCTCAAGATTCTAGTTTCGTTAGCCAGTCTAGGTAAGCAGCTATCTAAAGCATACATGGTGAAGCATTAAATTTTTCATCCAACCAGTTCATTCATCATCATTGTTCCTCTTCTTACTCTGTGGGTAAAAATGGTTAAGCAGTCTCAATAGCCGTGAGAAACGGACGATTCGAATCGAATTTCTTAACCTTGCAAGGGAAACCCAAACACACGTCACGTGGTTACTCCCTAGAGTCACACGTGCAACTTTTCCCCTTTCTTTCCGGGTCGTGGATCGGGGCTACCCTCCGAGAGTACAAGAGCCCCACGCCACGGTTCGGCGCCGGGTCGTGACCACTCTCTGCACTCGCCATATGCACATGGGACCAAAGTTCAAAGGGTAGGATGCCGTCCCCTTGCCGGGCCAATCAGGTACTTAAGCTTACCGATTCCCATAATCTCGGCATGTGTTTAGTACGTTCAAAGACTTAACCATCACTACCACACTCTGCGGCCTTAGCATTTTTCACTAGACAGACGGGCCTCAATCGTAACCATCGTTACATAACCCGTCCGTGTCCTTATGATTGCAGCGTGTAGTAGTCATTCAACTCCTATTTTCTCGCGAGTGACAGGAAATCACTCGACTTTTACCGGAGTCCTATTAGCACAGCATTCTATCGAACCTTACGTCTAGTTTTCAAGCAAGGGTTCCTGATATCATGCAACTAAGTTTTCATTCAACTCCTATAAACTTAATGCACAAGCAAAGAGTAATGAGTTGCATAATTTCGGAAAGAATGGGTTATGCTCCGGGGCTTGCCTTCGCAGTTCGCTTGGGGCTCTTCCGAACTTGGGCTCGGGTCTTCAAGAGCTTCAGTTAGATTTGCTTGAGCTTCACGCTGCTCACTCTCGGACGCGGGCACCAGCTCGTAAGTTCCGTCGGCGAGAGTCGTCGATTCTACATGAGTGCACAAGTTTAAGTCGTGGTAATGGTGCTTGATTACGATTTGAGAGTAATTACTACAATGGATAGTTTCTGGTCATGAAATTTTGGATTTAGGCACATCAAGGAAAGATGTGCTTACTGTAAAATTTTCAGCCAATTTTATGTAACAGATTAATTATGAAAAATACATTACATAGTTGCTGTTAGATCCTTGTTCTTTTTGTACAGAACAATTGGTGCAACAACTGAGTCTAAGATTTTTACAGAGCTTTCACTTAAGCATGCAGAAGCTACTGTAAGTTTTGTAGGATTTATTATGTAGTATTCAGAGCATAGAAAATATGACATTCCACACCTAGACTATTCAAGGATTCATTTTTACGGGACCCTACACAGGGTTTTTGTCCATGGAACGTTTTACAAAGCAACCACTACCACAGTGTATCTCCTGGTAAAAATTTGAGAATTTTCCAAGCTAAGATACTATTTTCTTGATTTAATGTATGTTATTAGCACATAAATCAAATAAATAGGTTACTGTGAGATAAAAAGTCTCCTAATTTTTCTCTGGCTTCTAGGTACGAATATATTAGCATAGAAAAAGTTTCATTGGGTGATTCACCACCTAACTGCAGGGATAAAATATTTTACTTAAACATGGTATGGAACTAAGTTTAATAAACAGTAAAGCTAGAGATGGAATTTGGGCCTGATCTTTTTACACAGTCCTAAACATCAAGCAACTAACTCACTGACCAAAATTTAGGATCAGCATTGTCCTACAACAGTGGGTACAAAATAAGTCCATTAAAGCTTCTATTTAATGTAGAGCAAAATGTGTTGGGATTCTGAGAAACCTTTTGTGACAAAAGTGGTAGAGTTCGTTCTAAGGATTCCAGAACAGTTGAGTTTGCATTTTTCTGAATTTCCTACAATTTTATTCGAATTTTACAAGTTCACTGAATTTGAATCTAGATTTGAAACTTTCTTTTACAACTAGGTCCTTGAATCTTACGCGCAGACCCTTCTAAAGATTTGAATTCTTGCAATTGGGTCCTCGGGCGGCTCGGGTACGGCGGCCGGCCGAAATTCCGGCGAGGGGGCTCGCCGGCGGCGAGGGGCGAGGGTCGAGGAAGGTTCAAGGGTGCGAGGGCTACCTTGTGGGGGTGTTGTTCAGCTGGGGGACGGCCGGGAAGGGCTCGCCGGCGTTGGAGCAGAGGCGGCGGCGGCGCGGCACGCGTCGACGGCGGTGCTCCGGCGGGCTTGGGGCGGTGTGGTCCGGTCGGCGAGCTTCAGTAGCGCGTGGGGAAGCTGCACAGGGGCTCGGCTTGGACGGAGGGGGTCGGGGTCGTGCTGTCCACGGCGAGCAGGGGCGGCGGCGGCGGCGGCGGCGCGGGCGGCGGCGCTCCGGTGGCTCTAGGCGGCGTTGGGCGGGTCGGCGAGCTTCAGTGGGGTGATGTAGTGGTGGCTGGGGGCTTAGTTTGGACAGTGGGCGGCGGCGGAGGGCTGTCCACGGGCGGGCGGTGCTCGGCGGCGGCAATGGCGACGGCGAGGGCGTTCAGGGTGCTGGGGCTCGCACGCGTGGCCGGGCGGGGCTTTTATAGGGGCCGGAGGGGGCGCAGAGAGGCCTGGGCAGCGCGCGGGGCGGGGGCACGGCACAACGCGCACTGGGCGCGGCGGGCGGCGGCAGAACGCCGGCGCGACGTGCGGCAGCGCGGGCGCGGTGACTGGGCGGCCGGAGATATGGCGTGGGCGCGGTGGGATAGCGCCGGGCGTGGAGTGGTGAAGTAGCAGCGGCAGCGGCTCGGGCGGAGGGCGGGCGCGGTGACTGGCGGGGCGCGGGGGCCGGGGCGGCACGGCGGAGCGCGGCGACTGGGCGCGACGGGCGGCGGGCCGGGCGCGGCAGCGTCGCGTGCACGCGCGGGCGCTCACTGGCCGCGCGGCATGGGGGCGGGGCAAAGCCGGCCGTGGCGGGGTGGTGCGGCGGCCACTGGCCTGGCGCCTCGCGCCGGTCAGGCGACGCCGGCCACCTGGCGCGCGGCGGTCGGGCGCGGAGGAGAGAGAGGGGGGGGGGCGAGGGGCCTGGATGCAAGAATTCAAAAAGTTTCAGGGGGCTGGGTGCAAACAGGGCGTTTTCTCCTCTTTCTGATTTGAATTTCAAAAATTTTTGAACACGAAAGTTGTTCAAAATAAAAAGTTCTACAACTTTGGTTTCAGGCAAAATCTCATTTGGCTTATGGTTTGAAAGTTAAATTTAAAAGTTCAAAAGTAACCAATGTGCTCAATTTAAATTTGAATTCCAACTGAACTCGTTTTAATTCTTTCCACCCTTTCATTAGTTGGTTTAATCATAGAGTTAGGCTAATGACATTGATTTTGGAAATGTAATTACCAGGGTTGTCACAGCCTTCCCCCCTTAACGAGAATCTCGCCCCGAGATTCGGTAATTCTTAGTGTGGGCGTGGGTGCACATACCAGTGGTTGAGATAAGAAACCCAGAGAAATGTTGGTTCAGGAAGCTCTCCGTTTCCCAGGTGGCTTCTTCTTCCGTGTGGTGATTCCATTGTATTTTATACATTCTAATCACTTTCCTCCTGGTCTCTCTTTCGTTTTGATCCAAAATCTTAACTGGGTGTTCGACATACGAGAGGTCGGGTTCCAACGATATTTCTTGTTGTTCCACAATCTCGGTAGGGACTCGAATACACTTCTTGAGTTGAGATACGTGGAAGACATCATGGGTGGCCGTGAGCTGAGGGGGCAGTCGTAATTTGTAGGCTACGGGTCCGCAGCTCTCATTGATTTCGTAAGGACCAATATAACGGGGAGCTAGTTTGCCTTTGATTCCAAATCTTCGCACTCCCTTGGTTGGTGAAACTCGAAGATAGACATGATCGCCAACTTCGAACTTTAGGGGCTTCCTCCTTTTGTCAGAATAGCTCTTTTGTCGAGCTTGTGCGGCTCTAAGATTTGCTTGTATTACTTTTACTTTCTCCTCTGCCTCGATCACCAGGTCGGGTCCAATTATTTTACGTTCTCCGGTTTATGACCAGCTCAAAGGAGTTCGACACCTTCGTCCATACAGGGCCTCAAAGGGTGCCATTTTCAAACTCGTTTGATAGCTGTTGTTGTACGAGAACTCTGCTAGGGGTAGGCATCTGTCCCAATTCTTGTCATAATGAATGACACAAGCTCTCAGCATGTCTTCAAGAATTTGGTTTACTCTTTCCGTTTGTCCATCAGTCTGAGGATGGTATGCTGAGCTGCGAATCAGCTTAGTGCCAAGAGACGTTTGCAGTTGTTCCCAAAAGCGTGCTACAAACTGAGGACCACGATCGGAGATAATTGTCTTAGGTATTCCATGCAGGCAAACAATACGATCGAGGTAAACCTCGGCATATTTCTTGGTAGAATAGGTGGTGTGTACCGGAAGAAAATGTGCCGTCTTTGTGAGTCTATCCACGATAACCCATATGGAATCATGTTTCTGGGAAGTGTTTGGTAGTCCAACGATGAAGTCCATACTTATGTCTTCCCATTTCCAGGATGGTATAGGTAACGGTTGAAGTGTACCGGCTACCTTTAAGTGGCTAGCTTTCACTCTCTGGCACGTGTCACATTCCGAGACATACGTAGGAATTTCTCTTTTCATTCTAGTCCACCAGAAGTTTTACCTTAGGTCTTGATACATTTTGCTACTGCCGGGGTGAATAGAGAATTTGGAAAGGTGTGCCTCATCGAGAATTTGCTTGCGGAGTTCACGATTCTTCGGAACGACTATACGACTTTCGAACCATAGAACTCCCTTATGGTCCTGGCGGAAACATTTGTACTTCTCCTCACCTAGAGAGAGTTTTTGTTTGATGATCTTAATTCCTTCATCATGTAGTTGTGCCATGACGATTTGGTCGTGAAGAGTGGGCTCAACTGAGATGTGATTTAGAGTGCCTTGGGAAACCATTTCCATGTTAAGCTTCCTCATTTCTGCACACAATGTCTCATGGTAGGACTCCATGGATAAGCAATGGCAATGGGACTTGCGGCTTAGTGCATCCGCGACTACATTAGCCTTGCCGGGGTGATAATGCACTTCAAGGTCATAATCCTTGATTAATTCTAGCCATCTCCGTTGTCTCATATTCAGATCGGTTTGTGTGAAGATGTACTTGAGACTCTTATGATCCGTGTAGATATTGCACTGTGTACCCATGAGATAATGCCTCCATATTTTCAGAGCGTGAATGACCGCTGCAAGCTCAAGATCATGAGTGGGATAATTCTGTTCGTGGGGCCGAAGGGCTCGTGAGGCATAGGCAATCACTCGATTCTCTTGCATAAGCACACATCCTAGACCAGTACCTGATGTGTCACAATACACATCGAATGACTTGGTATTATCGGGTTGAGCTAACACAGGTGCAGTAGTCAGATGCTCTCTGAGAGTGTGGAAAGCTTCTTCACATTTCTCATCCCATACAAACTTTACTTCCTTCTTTAATAGTTCCGTCATGGGCTTAGCAATTCGAGAGAAATCCGGGATGAAGCGGCGGTAGTAACCGGCTAAGCCGAGAAAACTGCAAATCTGATGAACAGAGGTAGGGGGTTTCCAATCCATCACCTCTTGTACCTTGCTGGGGTCAACAGCTATGCCTTCGCTGGAGATCGTGTGACCTAAGAACTTTACAGTATCCAACCAGAATTCACACTTAGAAAACTTAGCATAGAGCTGATGGTCTCTGAGTCGCTGAAGAACAATGCGAAGGTGCTTGGCATGCTCTTCCTCATCCTTGGAATAGATAAGGATGTCGTCGATGAACACTACGACGAATTTGTCAAGTTCGGGCATGAATACCGAATTCATGAGATACATGAAGTAGGCAGGGGCATTGGTGAGTCCAAAGGACATGACCAAAAACTCATATAGTCCATATCGTGTGGAGAAGGCAGTCTTAGGGACATCGCACGGGCGAATCTTGATCTGATGATATCCCGAACGAAGATCAATCTTTGAGAAGACTCTGGCTCCAGCTAATTGATCGAAGAGTACATCGATGCGAGGAAGGGGGTATTTATTTTTAACAGTTACCGCATTGAGAGGTCGGTAGTCCACACATAATCTTAAACTGTCATCCTTCTTCTTTACGAATAGGGCTGGACATCCCCAAGGTGACGCGCTAGGGCGAATAAAACCTTTGTCCAGTAGTTCTTGGAGTTGAATTTTCAGCTCTGCCAATTCTTTAGGGGGCATCCTATATGGTCTCTTGGATATAGGTGCAGTGCCTGGCTGTAGTTCAATAACGAACTCAATATCCCTATCCGGGGGCATTCCTGGTAAGTCATCCGGGAAAACATCGGCATACTCGTTTACCACAGGAATATTATCTGGCTTACGTCCTTCCATCTTATAAGCACAGGAATTCGTACAATCTAGGAACGGTAGGTAGAGGGTAGTGGCTCCGTGACTAGGTGAATTTATCTCAACGGCTCGGGAAGAAAGGTCCATTGTGACTCCATGCATAGTCATCCAGTTCATTCCCAAAATAATGTCCATGCCGTCAAGAGGTAAAAGGACAAGGTCTGTGTCGATGGTTTTACTACCCAATTTGACTGGTACTTGTCTGATCATTTGGTTTGAAGCAATTTTACCACCCGGTGTTGATATCATATACGACCCTTTGGTGTGACAAACATCCAAGCCTACTTTTGCACCGAATTTTGCACTTATGAAACTATGCGATGCACCAGAATCAAATAATATAACTGCAGGCTTGTTATGGATAGAGAATGTACCCGACGTCACTGGGGCTCCTTCAGGAAGCTCTGCAAGCGTGGTGAAGTTAATCCGTCCTTTCTTGACTTGCAGGGTCTGTCTCTTGCCCCTGTTCTTGGTGTTCGGGTTGGATCCTTGACCTTGGTTGGGCTGTCCAGGCTGAGGGCATTCTCGTGCGAAGTGGCTGGAACTCCCGCATTTGAAATAGCGATTCGCGGGGCTAGGTCGAAGAGACTGCTGAAGAATGGGCCTCGGACCATTCTGTGGAGGCATCGGGGGTCGTACCTTGCCTGGCTGCTGTGGGGGTCTGGCAATCCATCTTCCTGGCTGCGGGGCCCTTGGTGGGGCTGTGGGTGCGGTATTTTGCACGATGCGGTACCTTGGGGGTTGGGCACTTGATGGTCCTGCGGGTGCCTTTCTCTTCTTCTCTGCCCGGTGTGCCATGATACAGTCTTCCTGGGTAATGGCCATATTGACCAATTCGTTGTAGGTGTCAGCCCTGGCTAGGTTCAGACGTTCCTTGAGCTTGGTATTCAGACCTCGGCGGAAACGATCACGCTTCTTGGCATCCGTATCAGCGTGATAGCCCGCATACTGGCATAAGTTGTTGAACGCCTGGGCGTACTGCAGCACGATGCGGGTGCCCTGGGTAAGTGCCAGAAACTCATTCAACTTCCTCTCCATGAGACCCTCGGGGATATGATGTGCCCGGAACGCGGTCTTGAATTCATCCCAGTCGACTACATGATCAGCCGGGAGCATCGCAGAATAGTGGTCCCACCACAGACGAGCGGTACCGCGAAGCTGTTGCGCGGCAAAACGAGCCTTGTTGGCCTCTGAGCATGGGGCCACAAGTAGTGTGAACTTGGTTTCGATAGTGCGAATCCATGCATCTGCGTCCAGGGGTTCCTCTGTCTTATGGAACAAGGGCGGCTGGGTCCCTAGGAAATCCGTGTATCCTGCAGCTTGGGGTTGGTGAGCATTGTGCCCACCCCTCTGCTGGTGTTGTCCTTGCACAATCTGACGCAGCAGCTCGGTTTGAGCGGCCATCACTTCCACCAAACTGGGCGGGGGTGGTGGCGATTGTCGCGAGCGGCTGCCACCGGCACCAAAACCCTCGGGGTTGCCACGGGTTGATCCAACCATCTGAAACGTGAAAGGTTACCATTAGCAACGCGATCCATATTACTTCCTTGATTCATAAATAATTGGTGTATTCATTGGCTTCTGAAGTCACAGCCAGAAGTATGGACAGGATCTCTGTTTGCTACGAGAAAAATCATAGCCTGCTGTGGGTCCATCCAAAACATCTCAAACTTTCGCAGTAGTCAGAGGATTTAGGAATGCACCACTTTGGTATTTAACTTCGGTGCTAGAACTATAGCTAAGGTGGTCGAAAAGCTCGTCCTTTGCCTTACTGTCTTAGCTGTTTTTCAGCAGATTGATCGGTACGGTTTCGCCTATATCTTAAACTAGCGAGGTCCAATGATGCTGAATTTTTGTGAGAACCCAGATCACAAAATTTAGCACAAGTCTGGTATTTAACACTCAGCGAAGAAATGCAAGGAGACATGGGTAAAGATTCCGACAAGTCTCAGCGATTGTGGATTTCATCGTTTACCAAATTACCACGAAATCACCCAAGTTTATCGCCGTTCCTTACATGCTGAGGGTATCCACATGGTTCAGGTGTACCCAACAGAAAAGATTTACTCAACTCCTAGTTAGCCTATTACAACACTTGCCAAAAGTTAGGCTACCCTATCGAGGAGTATGTGCAAAAGTCCTCCTAGGTCGTCCTCTAGAAATCATCCAAGTCGTTGACGGACGACTCGCTGTGAGCAGGAGAGTGAGCTCCCATCTGAGGTGCCTGTGGTACCTCACCCTCGAAATCCACACCGGAGATACCATCAATCTCCTGTGGCTCCTCCTCATCCTCCTCCATGTCCTCCTCATGGGGATGGTCATTCTGATCATGGTGCCACTGAATGTGCTCATTCGCGTCCTCCAACTCAAGGCTCAGATCATGGAGCTGCTCCTCCAACTGTGCTATCGTGGCATCTCTCTCACCCATGAGAGTGTCCTGCTCCTGGATTTGGCCCTCAAGTTGGCCAATCTGAGCATCTCTGTCCTCAAGATCCTGACTGAGCTCCTTAATCTGCTCATCCCTGGTATCTGCCATCATGTGGTAGGCCTGAGCAAGATCAGTGAGCTGCTCAAGTGCCTGACTCTGGAGAGTCTGAAGCCGGTAGAGTGCACTCATGCATCGCACGGAGGTATGAATAGTTTCCTGGGCATGAAAGTCTACCAAATACTGTGCGTGCTGCACCCTGTTGAGCCAAAAGGGGTCATTGTCCTGGGCAGCAGGAAACAATCCAATGGGAGCGAGTGTGACAACCTCGGGACGCTGTGCACAAAAAGTGGTGAGCGCCCTCATGGCTACAAGCTCCCAAGTATCGGCCAAACGGCGACCAACAGCCTCAAGCTCCAAGGCGGGCCACTCCGGGTGTAGCGGGTGCGGAAAGATAGTCACGTTGACACGGTACTGGGTAACTCCATTTTCTGCAAACTCCAGTCCGGCGTAACGTGGGGGAACTAGATAGCCCGCGGTACGCAGAACATCCCACAAATAGAGGGAAAACCCTCCCAGTGGAGACACTGCGAGTGTACGCGTCCATCCTCATCCACCATCATATCAACAGGCTCGGCCATCTGAACAAAAGATCAAATGGAGTGAGATAGTGAAAAACTGTGAACAGCACAAGGACAGATTCGGTACAGTGTGCAAAAATAACCATAACTTCCACAGTTCTAATCCAAAAATTCTCATATTTCACCAGATCACTCCTAAGGTATTTGTGAACAACTTTGCTAGTCAACTCCAGAGCTAATTAGGTCTCTAAGATGGTCTTTCTTTTCAGGTTTTACCTTACTGTCTACCCAGAATTTTCAGTGAACAGAGGGCTAGAGTTTCGTGCACCAAGGAAAATCTACCCAGCCAAAATTTACCAAATTTTAACAGCAGCTACCTGAGTAAATTTGGAACAAGTTTCGTGCTGTGCTCTTTTCGCAGAAAACCGCGGGAAGGGGGCCTAAAAATTTAAGAGGCAGAAGGGCTTATTCTGGACAGAATTCTGACATTCCAAGGTTTCTGTTATTTCTTACTATCCATAAGTTCAGAATTTTTGATTTTCGAACAGGGAATAGAACACGAAATTTGGAACAATTCTTTCAACATGAACTTCTCCAGAAAAGGTCATTTTGTTGGGTCAATAAATCGCTCTTTTTGGTCATGGCAGATTTGTGACAGATTCGCTAGATAGTCCTTATGCAAACCACACTTAGATACGCAAGAACCTTACCACTCTCATACAACGCATTTTTGAATTCAGATACATATGTTCATGATGTATGCACGTCCTATTCGTCCTCACAAAATAAAATAACTGCCAAATACTTTTGGTCTTACGACGATAGTCTCGGTGGCATACACAATACGGCTCTCGCTATAATAGCTAGTCGAGTCTTTCTAATCGTTCCTTAACTTATCGTAAACGCGGTTAGTGTACCTGTAGAAGATTGACAAAGCATATATGTATCATGAACCTTTCATGCCAGCACTCATGAAAGCGTCCGTATTCATTACCGTTTACTTATAGAAACGATATCTGTACAATTTCCGCCGTACAGACGACGTTAACATACGCTATCGAGATAGCGTATTCACGGGGGTACCGTCATGAGACGGGGGTATGAACAGCGATCGCCATACCCTGCGCCAAACCTTCTACTCCCAATATGTTCAACTGACAGTTGGCATATTGGCAGCACCTCAAGTAAGCCACTGCTTGAGGGCAGCGTTCGGTTCGCATCACCGACAGGAAGGCCAAGCTCTCTCGGTTGGCTGAGGATCCTTACCTTCTTACCTTAGCGATGAGTGCGTCGTTACAGAATTTGAGGTCGGTTGTGCATGAAAGTAAGTTTTGACAGAAACTAATGTGCTGGAAGTCAGTTGATAATATTTCATAAGTCAGACAGCTACCTAAAAAACTTTTCCCATAATCCCTTAGGGCTTTACGAACTAGGCACCATCCTTAACGTACCAACGCATTTCGCAACACATCCTTCTAGTCAAGTTTTATGAAAACAAGTTTTTAAGGCTTGTCGCATTCTCTGGCGTATGTATTTTGGCTCCGGTGTCCGCTGTTGCCAGCTGTGGCACCAACTACGGCTCTGATACCAGCTGTGGCAGAACCACCTGAATTAATCCGGCTCAAGTGTATCAACCATCACCATTAAGGCATTCTCGGTTAACCTTACACTTCAAACGGAGTAATCCACTGGCCTGTCGGGTATAACCTCCCGATACAACCACGGTGAACGGATCGAGCGCCATACATACAAACGCTCATGCAACGATGAGCCCAGAGAATACCACATTCCAGCAAATATTACAACATTAGCATAAACGAATATTACAGACCAAGTTTTGAGTTTAGAAACCAAGTATTTCAATTATCATAAATAAGTTCTTCAGAGTTTAAGTTGCAGCAGAATAAACGACGGAAACTACTCGACGATACAGAATGTCTCGATGAAGCCCGTACGAGACATCACTCGGCATTATCTCCGTTGGACGGGGGCGTATCCCATTCCACCGACCAACCAGGGGGAAGAGTGCAGGGCCCAGTCAAGCTAGCAATCATATCTTCGAAGGTCTCACCTGAAAACGAGTCACAAGCAAGACTGAGTATACTAATACTCAGCAAGACTTACCCGAGTAGTGGAATATACTCCACCGACTCTAGACATGCCAGGCTTTTTGGCTCAGGGGTTTGTTTTGTCGAAAAACATCTACAAGTGGGTCCTTACTTTCAACTTTTAGCTCAAGATTCTAGTTTCGTTAGCCAGTCTAGGTAAGCAGCTATCTAAAGCATACATGGTGAAGCATTAAATTTTTCATCCAACCAGTTCATTCATCATCATTGTTCCTCTTCTTACTCTGTGGGTAAAAATGGTTAAGCAGTCTCAATAGCCGTGAGAAACGGACGATTCGAATCGAATTTCTTAACCTTGCAAGGGAAACCCAAACACACGTCACGTGGTTACTCCCTAGAGTCACACGTGCAACTTTTCCCCTTTCTTTCCGGGTCGTGGATCGGGGCTACCCTTCGAGAGTACAAGAGCCCCACGCCACGGTTCGGCGCCGGGTCGTGACCACTCTCTGCACTCGCCATATGCACATGGGACCGAAGTTCAAAGGGTAGGATGCCGTCCCCTTGCCGGGCCAATCAGGTACTTAAGCTTACCGATTCCCATAATCTCGGCATGTGTTTAGTACGTTCAAAGACTTAACCATCACTACCACACTCTGCGGCCTTAGCATTTTTCGCTAGACAGACGGGCCTCAATCGTAACCATCGTTACATAACCCGTCCGTGTCCTTATGATTGCAGCGTGTAGTAGTCATTCAACTCCTTTTTTCTCGCGAGTGACAGGAAATCACTCGACTTTTACCGGAGTCCTATTAGCACAGCATTCTATCGAACCTTACGTCTAGTTTTCAAGCAAGGGTTCCTGATATCATGCAACTAAGTTTTCATTCAACTCCTATAAACTTAATGCACAAGCAAAGAGTAATGAGTTGCATAATTTCGGAAAGAATGGGTTATGCTCCGGGGCTTGCCTTCGCAGTTCGCTTGGGGCTCTTCCGAACTTGGGCTCGGGTCTTCAAGAGCTTCAGTTAGATTTGCTTGAGCTTCATGCTGCTCACTCTCGGACGCGGGCACCAGCTCGTAAGTTCCGTCGGCGAGAGTCGTCGATTCTACATGAGTGCACAAGTTTAAGTCGTGGTAATGGTGCTTGATTACGATTTGAGAGTAATTACTACAATGGATAGTTTCTGGTCATGAAATTTTGGATTTAGGCACATCAAGGAAAGATGTGCTTACTGTAAAATTTTCAGCCAATTTTATGTAACAGATTAATTATGAAAAATACATTACATAGTTTCTGTTAGATCCTTGTTCTTTTTGTACAGAACAATTGGTGCAACAATTGAGTCTAAGATTTTTACAGAGCTTTCACTTGAGCATGAAGAAGCTACTGTAATTTTTGTAGGATTTATTATGCAGTATTCAGAGCATAGAAAATATGACATTCCACACCTAGACTATTCAAGGATTCATTTTTACGGGACCCTACACAGGGTTTTTGTCCATGGAACTTTTTACACAGCAACCCCTGCCACAGTGTATCTCCTGGTAAAAATTGGAGAATTTTCCAAGCTAAGATACTATTTTCTTGATTTAATGTATTTTATTAGCACATAAATCAAATAAATAGGTTACTGTGAGATAAAAAGTCTCCTAATTTTTCTCTGGCTTCTAGGTACGAATATATTAGCATAGAAAAAGTTTCATTGGGTGATTCACCACCTAACTGCAGGGATAAAATATTTTACTTAAACATGGTATGGAACTAAGTTTAATAAACAGTAAAGCTAGAGATGGAATTTGGGCCTGATCTTTTTACACAGTCCTAAACATGAAGCAACTAACTCACTGACCAAAATTTACTATCAGCATTGTCCTACAACAGTGGGTACAAAATAAGACCATTAAAGCTTCTATTTAATGTAGAGCAAAATGTGTTGCGATTCTGAGAAACCTTTTGTGACAAAAGTGGTATAGTTTGTTTTAAGGATTCCAGAACAGTTGAGTTTGCATTTTTCTGAATTCCCTACGATTTTATTCGAATTTTACAAGTTCACTGAATTTGAATCTAGATTTGAAACTTTCTTTTACAACTAGGTCCTTGAATCTTACGCGCAGACCCTTCTAAAGATTTGAATTCTTGCAATTGGGTCCTCGGGCGGCTCGGGTACGGCGGCCGGCCGAAATTCCGGCGAGGGGGCTCGCCGGCGGCGAGGGGCGAGGGTCGGGGAAGGTTCAGGGGTGCGAGGGCTACCTTGTGGGGGTGTTGTTCAGGTGGGGGACGGCCGGGAAGGGCTCGCCGGCGTTGGAGCAGAGGTGGCGGCGGCGCGGCACGCGTCGACGGGGGTGCTCCGACGGGCTTGGGGCGGTGTGGTCCGGTCGGCGAGCTTCAGTAGCGCGTGGGGAAGCTGCACAGGGGCTCGGCTTGGACGGAGGGGGTCGGGGTCGTGCTGTCCACGGCGAGCAGGGGCGGCGGCGGCGCTCCGGTGGCTCTGGGCGGCGTTGGGCGGGTCGGCGAGCTTCAGTGGGGTGATGTAGTGGTGGCTGGGGGCTTAGTTTGGACAGTGGGCGGCGGCGGAGGGCTGTCCACGGGCGGGCGGTGCTCGGCGGCGGCAATGGCGACGGCGAGGGCGTTCAGGGTGCTGGGGCTCGCACGCGTGGCCGGGCGGGGCTTTTATAGGGGCCGGAGGCGGCGCGGAGAGGCCTGGGCAGAGCGCGGGGCGGGGGCACGGCACAACGCGCACTGGGCGCGGCGGGCGGCGGCAGAACGCCGGCGCGACGTGCGGCAGCGCGGGCGCGGTGACTGGGCGGCCGGAGATATGGCGTGGGCGCGGTGGGATAGCGCCGGGCGTGGAGTGGTGAAGTAGCAGCGGCAGCGGCTCGGGCGGAGGGCGGGCGCGGCGACTGGTGGGGCGCGGGGGCCGGGGCGGCACGGCGGAGCGCGGCGACGGGGCGCGACGGGCGGCGGGCCGGGCGCGGCAGCGTCGCGTGCACGCGCGGGCGCTCACTGGCCGCGCGGCATGGGGGCGGGGCAAAGCCGGCCGTGGCGGGGTGGTGCGGCGGCCACTGGCCTGGCGCCTCGCGCCGGTCAGGCGACGCCGGCCACCTGGCGCGCGGCGGTCGGGCGCGGAGGAGAGAGAGGGGGGGGGGGGCGAGGGGCCTGGATGCAAGAATTCGAAAAGTTTCAGGGGGCTGGGTGCAAACAGGGCGTTTTCTCCTCTTTCTGATTTGAATTTCAAAAATTTTTGAACACGAAAGTTGTTCAAAATAAAAAGTTCTACAACTTTGGTTTCAGGCAAAATCTCATTTGGCTTATGGTTTGAAAGTTAAATTTAAAAGTTCAAAAGTAACCAATGTGCTCAATTTAAATTTGAATTCCAACTGAACTCGTTTTAATTCTTTCCACCCTTTCATTAGTTGGTTTAATCATAGAGTTAGGCTAATGACATTGATTTTGGAAATGTAATTACCAGGGCTGTCACAATAAAACCCCACCGGAGCCCCGCTTTGCACCAGAGCCATCCTCAAACCCTTTTCCTCTACTCAACATCGTCGCACGCCGCTGGAAGTCGCACACCGGAGGAACACCGCCGCCCCGTGTCGCCGCCTTCCGTCGACTCGCCGTTCCGCTGCTTCTCCGCCGTCTTCAACTCTCACCGGAGTTCCGCGAGTTGGTGAGCATCAAGCCGCACTCGTTTCCCCTCTCTCTCTTGCTCCGCCGCAAACCCGATTTCTCGCCGGATCCCTGTTTCCGTCCGCCGCCGTGACCGCCGGTCTACAGCCGCCGCACAGCCATCCCGTGACCACCCTCACCCTCGCCGTACCGCCCACTCTCTCCCCGGCATGAACCCAGCCCGAACCGAGCCCCGGAACACCGGATTCAGTGAAGCTCCGGCCATCCGCCGCCGCACTCGCTCGCTGCCGATGCCCAGCAAAGTGCCAATTCACCTGACCCTCTCTTCACACCGCCGATTCACCCGACCCTTACTCCGCCGATTCGCCCGACCCTTACTCCGCTGATTCGCCCGACCCGCCACTCGATTCTGATCCAACGGACCAGATTCACCCGACCCTAGCTGTTCCCAAAACTCTTGCAGAAAGATCCCTAGGTTTTCCAGAAATCAACCCGCAGTCCAGAACAGTAGAAAAATAATTAGAGTTGAGCCCTTTCTTTTTCTGTCCGGACCCCTGACTTTTCTAGAATTAGTACTCGCCGTCCAGAACCTATAGTTTTGCACCCCGACCCTCTGTATAAGGTTTAATTATGTTTTAGCTCCTGATTTCTTCAGATTTAGCCCCTGGAAGTTTAAAACTCTCGCAGTTAGGTCCCTAGATCAGCCATATCTTCATCGTTTCAACTCTGATTTCAGCGATTCTTGCGCTCACGCGATCCTTGCATCATGAACTACAACCTTATCATCATTTTACTTTCTGTTTGTATTGTTTCTTATTTGTTTGTGTATGCTTGTTTGTGTGATCGCGTAGACAACGTGACGTTCGAGCAAAACCAAGAGCAAGCTTACGAGGAAGAGAATCAGCAGCTGTTTGAAGAAGGCAAGTGGATTTCCCCCCCTGCATATTCTATTTGATCCCAACAACAGCATGATAATTCACTTTACTTTACTGTTGCTTGCATAAACTTGATGGGTTACCTATACTAAGGACTTACCTAGTCTTTTACCCCAAACCTTGAAACACCTGGGTTTACTATTTATGTTGGGTAGTTTCGCTTAGTTGCAAACTTTGGGATTGGTATTGGTTTACTCTTATGGCAATGTTGATCACGTTTCATATTGTTGTTACCGCATAATTTCAAGATCAACTTTGATTAATGGGAACATGGAGAACCACCCAAGTGAACAGTGCAACCACAAAGTCATATGGCTCTGACCTTAGCCAATTAATTAGATGTGTAGTTTGTTGGTGGCCTTACCGAAAGGGCAAGGAGGGGGTCGGTGGTAGGGGTCATAGCCCGGTCCTCTTGGGGTAGCTGCCTTTGCTAAGGAGCTGACCATTAGGGAGGTTTATGGACCACACTGCTACTTAAACTCTAGCGGGCTGCCTAGCTCTCGACATGTTTTTGTAAAGGCTTCGTAGTGTACCCTCGCCACTCACCTCGGAAGTGTTTAAGGGCCTTGCAAACCCGGGCGACTCAGGGGAACACGATTTGTGGGTAAAGTGTACAACCTCTGCAGAGTGTAAAACTGTTATAACAACCATACTCACGGTTAAGAGTGGCTTGGACCCTCACATGATAATGAAACTTGAAGATTAATTAAATTGTGGTTCATGGATTATGTTTACGTTGATGGTACCCTTATGTTTTTACTAAAGTGGGTTGGTATAAACTTAAACCTAGTTAATAGGTGCTTGTTAATAAATACTTGACCAACTAAAAGTGACCGCTGCTGCAAACCTTAGCCTATCCTTGATGGCCTTGCATTTTCACCCCACTTGCTGAGTACCAACCATAAGAGTACTCACCCTTGCCCCCCTGCTGTTCAGAAGAGAACTTTGAAGAAGAGATCTTCGACGACTTCGAAGAGTTCTAGGCCCTGCGTTCACCAGTCATCGCCTGTGGAAGACGGAGTTTTTGGAGACTTCGTATAGGGTATAACGGTTTAACATTTAAAGACATTTGTGTCTCTTTTATACGGAGTGTAATATTGTTAAATACTTTATTTAGTTTTGAGCCTTGTCTTTGATATACTACACTTTCCGTCTACCATATGTGTGTGAACATGATCCTGGCGCACATATGAGATGCATCTGGTTCTTTCTAGAATCGGGTGTGACAAATTCTGACACGACTTCGTTCCACGAACTTTTGTATTAATTTCACTAGCTCGGCCCATTTTGCACCAAAGTTTGTGCAGCAACGAAACGGTCTGAAACAACCCAAATCATGACATTGGGGTCCGATGGGGTGTATCGGGTGCTTTCAATGCGAAAAATTCTGACGCGACTTTGTTGCACTAACTTGTGCATTGATGGCACCAGTTCGGCCCATTTTGCACCGAAGTTCGTGCAGTAACGAAACGGTCCAAAATGTCCGAAATCATGATTTTTGGGTCCAATATGGTGGATCGGGTGCGTTAGTTCCAAAAAATTTCGACGCGGCTTCCTTGCATGAACTTGTGCATTAATGGCACCAGTTCAGCCCATTTTGCACCGAATTTCGTGTGGTAACGAAATGGTCCAAAACGACCCAAATCATGAGTCTGGGGTCCAATGGGGTGGATCGGGTGCGTTCGTTGCAAAAAAGTCCGACGCAACTTCATTCCATGAACTTGTGCATCAATTGCACAAGTTCGGCCCATTTTGCACCGGAGTTCGTGTAGTAACGAAACGGTCGGAAACGTCCCAAAACATGAGTTTAAGGTCCAACGGGGTGGATCATGTGCGTTCGTTGAGAAAATTTCCAACGCGACTTCATTGCACGAACTTGTGCATTAATCGCACCAGTTCAGCCCATTTTGCACCAAAGTTCGTGCAGTAACAAAACGGTCCAAAATACCCTCAAATATGAGTTTGTGGTCCGATGGGGTGGATCGGGTGCGTTCGTTGCAAAAATTCCGAGACGACTTCATTCCACGAACTTTTGTATTAATGGCACCAGCTCGGCCCGTTTAGCACCGAAGTTCATGCAATAATGAAACGGTTCAAAACGCCCCAAAACATGAGTGTTCGGAACAGTGTTTTTCACCCCAATGTTCATTCCGATGTGACTTATTTTCACGAACTTGTACATTAATGGCGCTAGTTCGCACATTTTGCGCTGCAGAAACGGTGTTTGAAACGCCCCAAAACATGAGTTTGGGGTCCAATAGTGTGGATCGGGTGCATTCATTGCAAAAAAATTCTGACACGACTTCGTACCATGAACTTGTGAATTAATGGCACCAGTTCGGCCTATTTTTCATCGAAGTTTGTGTAGTAATGAAAAAGTCCGAAATGCCCTAAAACATGAGTTTGAGGTCTGATGGGGTGGATCGGGTGTGTTCGTTGCAAAAAAATCCGACGTGACTTCATTGCACGAACTTGTGCATTAATGGCGCAAGTTCAGCCTGTTTTGTACCGAAAATCATGCAGTAATGAAACGGTCCTAAACGCCCCAAAACATGAGTTTGGGGTTCAATACGGTGGACCCGGTGCGTTCGTTGCAAATAATTCCAACGCAACTTTGTTACACGAACTTGTGCATTGACAGCACCATTTCGGCCTGTTTTGCAGTGAAGTTTGTGCATTAACAAAACGGTATGAAGGCCCGAAATCTTGAGATTGGGGTATGATGGGGGTGGATCGGGTACGTTCATTGCGAAAAATTCCGATGCGACTTCGTTGCACAAACTTGTGCATTAATGGCACCAGTTCGGCCCGTATTGCACCGAAGTTCGTGCAGTAATGAAATGGTCCGAAACGCCCCAAAACATGAGTTTGGGGTCAAAATGGGTGGATCGGGTGCGTTCGTTGCAAAAAATTTCAACACGACTTCGTTGCACGAACTTGTGCATTAATGGCACCAGTTCGGCCCATATTGCACCGAAGATCATGCAGTAATCAAACGGTCCGAAACGCCCCAAAATATGAGTTTGGGGTCCAAAGGGGTGGATCAGGTGCGTTCGTTGCGAAAAATTCTGACATGACTTCATTCCACGAACTTTTGTGTTAATGGCACCAGCTCGTCCCGTTTTGCACCAAAGTTTGTGTAGTAACGAAACGGTCTGAAACGCCCCAAATCATGAGATTGGGGTCCAATGGGGTGGATCGGGTGCGTTCGTTGCGAAAAATTCCAACGCGACATCATTGGACGAACTTGTGCACTAATGGCACCAGTTCGGCCCGTTTTGCACCGAAGTTCGTGCAGCAATGAAACGGTCCAAAACGGACCAAATCATGAGTTTGGGGGGTCCAATGGGGTGGATCAGGTGCGTTCATTCCGAAAAATTCTGACGTGACTTCGTTGCATCAACTTGTGTATTAATGGCACTAGTTCGGCCAGTTTTGGACCAAAGTTTGTGGAGTAATGAAACGGCCCAAAATGCTCACAAACATGAGTTTGGGGTCCAATAGGGTGGATCCGGTGCATTCGTTGCAAAAAAAAGTCCGATGCGACTTCATTCCACGAACATGTGCATCAATGGCACTAGTTCGGCCCATTTGGCACAGAAGTTTGTGCAGTAAAGAAACAGTCTGAAATGCCCCAAAACATGAGTTTAAGGTCCAAAGGGGTGGATGGGTGCGATCGTTGCGAAAAATTCCAACGCGATTTCGTTGCATGAACTTGTGCATTATTTGCACCACTTCAGCCTGTTTTGCACCGACTTTCGTGCAGTAACGAAATGGTCTGAAAAGCACCAAAACATGATTTTGGGGTCCAATGGGGTGGATCGGGTGCATTCATTGAGAAAAATTCCGACGTGACTTTATTTCACGAACTTGTACATCAATGGCGCTAGTTCGCCCCATTTTGCGATGAAGAAACGGTGTCCGAACCACCCCAAAACATAAGTTTGGGGTCCACGAACTTGTGAATTAATGGCACCAGTTCGGCCTATTTTGAACCGAAGTTTGTGTACTAATGAAAAAGTCTGAAATGCCCTAAAACATAAGCTTGGGGTCTGATGGGGTGGATCGGGTGTGTTCGTTACAAAAAATTCCGACGTGACTTCATTGCACGTACTTGTGCATTAATGGCACAAGTTCGGCCTGTTTTGCACCGAAAATTGTGCACTAACGAAGCGGTCCTAAATGCCCCAAAACATGAGTTTGGGGTTCAATAGGGTGGACCCAGTGCTTTCGTTGCAAATAATTCCAACGCAACTTCGTTGCCCGAACTTGTGCATTGACAGCTCCAGTTCAGCCCGTTTTGCAGCGAAGTTTGTGCAGTAACAAAACGGTCTGAAGGCCCCAAATCTTGAGATTGTGGTCTGATGGAGGTGGGTTGGGTGCGTTCGTTGCGAAAAATTCCGACGCGACTTCGTTGCACGAACTTGTGCATTAGTGGCACCAGTTCGGCCCGTATTGCACCGAAGTTCGTGCAGTAATGAAACGGTCTGAAACGCCCCAAAACCCGAGTTTGGGGTCAAAAGGGGTGGATCGAGTGCGTTGTTGCAAAAAATTCCAGCACGACTTTGAAGCTCGAACTTGTACATTAATAGCGCCAGTTCAGCCAATTTTGCGATGAAGAAACGGTCTGAAACGCTCCAAAACATGAGTTTGGGGTCCAATGGGGTGGACAGGATGTGTTTGTTGCAAAAAATTCCGATGCGACTTCATTCAAGGAACTTGTCTATTAATGGCACCAGTTCGTGCCATTTTGCACCGAAGTTTGTGCAGTAACGAAACAATCTGAAAAGCCCTAATACATGAGTTTGGGTTCTGATGGGGTGGATCGGGTGCGTTCGTTGCGAAAAATTCTAACGTGACTTCATTGCACGAACTTGTGCATTAATGGCACAAGGTCGGCCCGTTTTGCACCGAGGTTCATGCAGTAACAAAACGGTCCAAAATGCCCCAAAACATGAGTTTATGACCAAAGGGGTGGATAGGTGCGTTTGTTGCGACAAATTCCAACGCGACTTCGTTGCACGAACTTGTGCATTATTTGCACTAGTTCAACCTATCTTGTACCAACTTTCGTGTAGTAATGAAACGGTCTAGAAAGCCCCAAACATGATTTTGGGGTCCAATGGGGTGGATCGGATGCGTTCGTTGAGCAAAATTCTGACGTGACTTCGTTTCACGAACTTGTACATTAATGGCGCTAGTTCGCCCCATTTTGCGCTGAAGAAACGGTGTCCGAAACACCCCAAAACATGAGTTTGCTGTCCAATAGGGTGGATCGGGTGCGTTCGTTGCAAAAAATTCGGACACGACTTCGTTCCACAAACTTGTGAATTAATGGCACCAGTTCGGCCTATTTTGCACCGAAAATTGTGCAATAATGAAAACGTCCAAAATGCCCTAAAACATGAGTTTGGGGTCTGATGGGGTGGATCGGGTGTGTTCGTTGCAAAAAATTCCGAATTGACTTCATTCCACGAACTTGTGCATTAATGGCACAAGTTTAACCCGTTTTGCATCGAAATTCGTGCAGTAACGAAACAGTCCTAAACTCCCCAAAACATGAGTTTGGGGTTCAATAGTGTGGACACGGTGCGTTCGTTGCAAATAATTCCAACACAACTTCGTTGCACGAACTTTTGCATTGACAGTACTAGTTCGGCCCGTTTTGCAGCGAAGTTTGTCTAGTAACAATACGGTCTGAAGGCCCTAAATCTTGAGATTGGGATCTGATGGGGGTGGATCGGGTGCGTTCGTTGTGAAAAATTCCGATGCGACTTCGTTGCACGAACTTGTGCATTAATGGCACCAGTTCGGCCCGCATTGCATCGAAGTTCGTGAAGTAATGAAACGGTCCAAAACGCCCCAAAACATGAGTTTGGGGTCCAAAGGGGTGGAACGGGTGCGTTCGTTGCAAAAAAAAAATTCCAACACGACTTCGAAGCTCGAACTTGTACATTAATAGTGCTAGTTCGGCCCATTTTGCGCTGAAGAAACGGTCCGAAACGCCCCAAAACATGAGTTTGGGGTTTAATAGGGTGGACCCGGTGCGTTTGTTGCAAACAATTCCAACGCGACTTTGTTGCCCGAATTTGTGCATTGATAGCACCAGTTCGGCCCGTTTTGCAACGAAGTTTGTGCAATAACAAAACGGTCTGAAGGCAAAATCATGAGATTGGGGTCTGATGGGGTGGATCGGGTGCATTTGTTGCAAAAAATTCCAACGCGACTTCGTTGCACGAACTTGTGCATTAGTGGCACCGTTCGGCCCGTATTGCACCGAAGTTCATGCAGTAACGAAATGGTCCGAAATGGCCCAAAAAATTAGTTTGGAGTCCAAAGGGGCGGATCGGGTGCATTCGTTGCAAAATATTCCAACACGACTTTGTTCCACGAACTTGTGTCTTAATGGCACCAGCTCGGCCCGTTTTGCACCGAAGTTTGTGCAGTAACGAAACAATCTGAAATGCCCTAAAACATGAGTTTGGGTTCCGATGGGTGGATCGGGTGCGTTCGTTGCGAAAAATTCCAACGTGACTCCATTGTATGAACTTGTGTATTAATTGCACCAGTTCGGCCCATTTTGCACCGAAGTTCGTGTAGTAACAAAATGCTCCAAAATTCCCCAATCATGAGTTTGGGGTCCAATGGGGTGGATCGGGTGCATTCGTTCCGAAAAATTCAGACGCGACTTCGTTGCATGAACTTGTGCATTAGTGGCACTAGTTCAGCCCATTTTGCACCGAAGTTTGTGCAGTAACAAAACAGTCTAAATTGCCCTAAAACATGAGTTTGGGGACCAATGGGGTGGATCGGGTGCATTTTTTCAAAAAGGTTCAACACGACTTCATTCCATAAACTTGTGCATCAATGGCACTAGTTCGGCCCGTTTGGCACTGAAGTTCGTGCATTAAAGAAACGGTCCGAAATGCCACAAAATATGAGTTTCAAGTCCGAAGGGCTGGATGGGTGCATTTGTTGCGAAATATTCCAGTGCGACTTCGTTGCACGAACTTATGCGTTAATCGCACCAGTACAGCCTGTTTTGCACTGACTTTCGTGCAGTAACGAAACGGTCTAGAAAGCACCAAAACATGAGTGCGTTCATTAAGAAAAATTCCAACGCGACTTCGTTTCATGAACTTGTACATTAATGGCGCTAGTTCAGCCATTTTGCGCTGAAGAAACGGTGTCCGAAATGCCCCAAAACATGAGTTTGGGTCCAATAGGGTGGATCGGGTGTGTTTGTTGCAAAAAATTCCAACGCGACATTGTTCCACGAACTTGTGCATTAATGGCACCAGTTCGGCCCATTTTGCACTGAAGTTTGTGCAGTAATTAAACAGTCTGAAATGCCCCAAATCATGAGTTTATGGTTCAAAGGGGTGGATTGGAGCGCTCGTTGCGAAAAATTCCTACGCGACTTCGTTGCACGAACTCGTGCATTAATCGCACCAGTTCAGCCCATTTTGCACCGAAGTTCGTGCAGTAACTAAAGGGTTTGAAATGCCCTAAAATATGAGTTTAGGGTCTGATGGGGTGGATTGGGTGCGTTCGTTGCGAAAAATTTCGACGCGACTTCATTGCACGAACTTGTGCATCTATGGCACCAGTTCGGCCTGTTTTGCACCAAAGTTCGTGCAGTAACGGAACGGCCCGAAACGCCCCAAAACATGTGTTTGGGGTCCAATTGGGTGGATCGGGTGCGTTCGTCGCAAATAATTTCGACGCAACTTCGTTGCACAAAATTGTGCATTGATGGCACCAGCTCGGCCCATTTTTCACCGAAGTTTGTGCAGTAACGAAACGGTCTGAAACGCCCCAAATCATGAGATTGGGGTCTAATTGGGGTGGATTTGGTATGTTCGTTGCAAAAAATTCCAACGTGACTTCGTTGCACGAACCTATGCATTAACGGCACTATTTCAACCCGTTTTGCACCGAAGTTTGTGCAGTAACAAAACGGACTGAATGCTCCAAATCATACGATTGGGGTCCATCAGGGTGGATCGGGTGCGTCGTTGAGAAACATTCGGACGTGACCTCGTTGCACGAACTTGTCCATTAATGGCACTAGTTCGGCCCATTTTGCACCGAAGTTCGAGCAGTTACGAAACGGTCCGAGACACCCCAAACATGAGTTTGGGGTCCAAAGAGGTGGATCGGGTGCGTTCGTTGCAAAAAATTCTGACATGACTTCGTTGCTCAAACTTGTGCATTGACGACACCAGTTCGGCTTGTTTTGCACCGAAGTTCCTGCAGTAACAAAACGGTCCAATGGGGTGGATCGGGTGCATTCGTTCTGAAAAATTCCTATGCGACTTCGTTGCACTAACTTGTGCAATTATGGCACCAGTTCGGCCCATTTTGCACCGAAGTTTGTGCAGTAATGAAAAAGTCCGAAATACCTTAAAACATGAGTTTGGGGTCGAATGGCGTGGATCGGGTGATTTCGTTGCAAAAAAGTCCGACGCGACTTCATTCCACGAACTTGTGCATCAATGACACTAGTTCAACCTGTTTGGCACTGAAGTTCGTGCAGTAAAGAAACAGTCCGAATGCACCAAAACATGAGTTTAAGGTCCAAAGGGGTGTATGGGTGCGTTCGTTGCAACAAATTCCAACGCGACTTCATTGGACGAACTTGTGCATTATTTGCACCAGTTCAGCCTATTTTGCACCAACCTTTTGCAGTAACAAAATGGTCTGGAAAGCCCCAAAACATGATTTTGGGGTCCAATGGGTTGGATCGGGTGCGTTCGTTGAGAAAAATTTCCGACGTGACTTCGTTTCACGAACTTGTACATTAATGGCGCTAGTTCACCCCATTTTGCGCAGAAGAAACGGTGTCCGAAACACCCCAAAACATGAGTTTGCGGTCCAATAGAGCGGATCGGGTGCGTTCATTGCAAAAAAATACCGACACGACTTCGTTCCACGAACTTGTGAATTATTGGCACCAGTTCGGCCCATTTTGCACCGAAGTTTGTGCAGTAATGAAAAAGTCCGAAATGCCCTAAAACATGAGTTTGGGTTCTGATGGGGTTGATCGGGTGTGTTCGTTGCAAAAAATTCCGACGTGACTTCATTGCACGAATTTGTGCATTGGTGGCACAAGTTCGGCCCATTTTGCACAGAAATTCGTGCAGTAACGAAACGGTCCTAAATGCCCCAAAACATGAGTTTGGGGTTCAATAGGGTGGACCTGGTGCGCTTGTTGCAAACAATTCCAACGCAACTTCGTTGCACGAACTTGTGCATTGACAGCACCAGTTCGGCCCGTTTTTGCAGCGAAGTTTGTGCAATAACAAAATGGTCTGAAGGCAAAATCATGAGAGTGGGGTTCGATGGGGTGGGTTGGGTGCGTTTGTTGCAAAAATTCCGATGCAACTTTGTTGCACAAACTTGTGCATCAGTTCGGCCCGTATTGCACCGAAGTTCATGCAGTAATGAAACTGTCCGAAACGCCCCAATACATGAGTTGTGGTCCAAACGGGTGGATTGGAGTGTTCGTTGCGAAAAGTTCCGACGCGACTTCGTTGCACAAACTCATGCATTAATCACACCAGTTTAGCCTGTTTTGCACCAAAGTTCGTGCAGTAACGAAAGGTTTTGAAATGCCCTAAAATATGAGTTTTGGGTCTAATGGGGTGCGTTCGTTGCAAAAAATTCTGACGTGACTTCATTGCACGAACTTGTGCATCTATGGCACCAGTTCGGCCTGTTTTGCACCAAAGTTTGTGCAGTAACGAAACGGCCTGAAACGCCCAAAAATCGGTGTTTGGGGTCCAATTGGGTGGATCGGGTGCGTTCGTCGCAAAAAATTTCGACGCGACTTCGTTGCATGAACTTGTCCATTGACGGCACTAGCTCAGCCCGTTTTGCACCAAAGTTTGTGCAGTAACGAAACGCTCTGAAACGCCCCAAATCATGAGATTGGGGTCTAATGGGGTGGATCGGGTATGTTCGTTGTGAAAAATTCCAACGCGACTTCGTTGCACGAACTTGTGCATTAACGGCACTAGTTCGGCCCGTTTTGTACCGAAGTTTGTGTAGTAACAAAACGGTCTGAATGCTCCAAATAATAAGATTGGGGTCCGATGGGGTGGATCGGGTGCGTCGTTGCGAAAAGTTCGGACGCGACTTCGTTGCACGAACTTTTGCATTAATGGCACTAGTTCGGCCCATTTTGCACCGAAGTTCGTGCAGTAATGAAACGGTCTGAAATGCCCCAAAACATGGGTTTGGGGCCTAAAGTGTGTGTGGTGACTTGCTCATTTGTATTCCTTTGTTCATAGAATCTGGTTTTGAGGTTCGCCTGAAAAAAAAGAAAAAAAAGAAGAAGAAAGAAGAAAAGCAAAAAAAGGGGAAAGAAACGAAAGGGGCAGATTCATTATGTTGTTTTTCCCTTCTATTCTGGGTGGTGCTTTGTGACTTCCTTTGTGTCCAGGCTCACGTCTCTAGCATGATCTAGGCTAGAACCAGCACGGTACCACCATTGAACGATTATTCAGCTTGCTTTTGTGACTAACGTGGTGCTAGTACTTCCTTGTTCCAGCCCACCTACAGCTCCACATATTCGACTACAGCTATACATGTCTTGTTGCTGCAGCACTGATACACTTCATTCCACGGTTGCGGACTTGTTGGTTGCCGTCCCCTCCTGGCAGCAAGGTAGGAATTGGTAAGAGCTTGTACAACAGGTTGAGAGTGAGCACCTTGCAGTAGCTACATCATATTAGCTGTAGGGATTCTACTACTTCACTTGTTTTCTTGTTGTCCTTGTTTGTCTCACCATGGCAGGCTCCGTGATGAGGACATCAACACCAAGTACCTATTGCTAGTCCTATTACTCGTACTCGTGCGCATCAACTTAATTATCAGGTGAGTTCAAATCTAAGCTCATGTACATCATGTTTAGACCATGGAGACCCGTGTACTCTTGTTTTGCTTAGGAACCAAGGAGGCGACCGAAAGGGAAACGGATTCGCGCAGGCTGGATTCGGACTGCAGAACAATACCAACTTATGATGGACACCACGGTCGCATATGAACTCGGATTGGGGCGTTCAAGTACTTCGTGGAAAGCTTATGCAGTCTTCTTTCAAACGGATCCGGCCTCATATCCATATCTGTTACGAGTCGGCCGCAATCGTAAAATTAATACAGAGTCCTTTTCTGCACATGGTGCTGCGTCACCCTGTTTTGGCCCAATGGGCCGTGTATCAAGTTGAGTCCATTACGGACGCGTCCTAGGGTTGGAGTACGACCCCAGCACCCCTGTGGTAGTCCTCCCACGTACTTATACCCCTTATCCACCACCAAGGATGCTTGGGTTTTGTTTAGATCAAGTTTAGCCTTCGCTACTTGCTTGCAAGCGCGCGTGCTGGATCAGCCGCCCGTCTTCTTGTCTTCTGAACCCCACGATTATTGAGATTGCGTGTGAAACGTTCATTTACATCTAGTAAATTCAGTACTTGTCATACTTGTTCTTGCTAGTTCTTCGATTGCTTGCAGGACGAGTGCCCTAGTGGCCGGGTGCCGCGCTCCACAAGATCGCGACAGCCATTGGAGGGGGTGTATCGGTTTGTAAGGCGCAGCTTGGAAGGCTGTAGTCGGGCTGTGAACGTCGCCTCCATCGACCAATCGAGTTATCCACGCCTCTCATCGAAAGATCGGGAATCAAACCCTAGCGGGTCGCCATTACTCCGAGGAGGAGGATCATAGCTTGCTGCAGTCTCCACGTACCAGGGGCATCATACAATATTTTGAAAGGCAAGTGAAGCTGCACACAGAGGGACTTGATAATGATATGCAGGTGACGAATGACAAGATTGGACAGTTGGAGGCCACGCAGATTGCCACCAACACCAAGCTTACGGGACTGGAGACCTCGGTCGGCAATATTGACAAGAGTCTCGCTGCTCTTTTGCGGCGTTTTGATGACCTCCATGCGAAGACCAACGAGCAACGTGATGATTGGGAGGATGAATATATTGCTGATACTGAACAAGATGAACAAGACGCTCGCCATCGCTGACGGTTACGTACTAATCGTAGAGGTATGGGTGGTTTTCGCCGACATGAGGTACACAACAATGATGATGCTTTTAGCAAGATTAAATTTAAGATACCTCATTTTGATGGTACATATGACCCTGATGCATACATTACTTGGGAAATTGTTGTTGATCAAAAGTTTGCATGCCATGATTTTCCTAAGAATGCATGTGTTACGGCTGCTACTAGTGAGTTCACTGATTTTGCTTCTGTTTGGTGGATAGAACATGGCAAGAAAAATACTGATGACATGCCACAAACTTGTGATGCTTTGAAACGGGTCATGCAGGCTAGATTTGTTCCTTCTTACTATGCACGTGATCTGTTACATAAGTTACAACAATTGAGACAGGGCACTAAAAGTGTAGAAGAATATTATCAGGAATTGCAAATGGGTATGCTACATTGTAATTTAGTGGAGGGTGAGGAACCTGCTATGGCTAGATTTTTGGGAGGGTTAAATCTAGAAATTCAGGACATTTTTGCTTATGAAGATTATACTAACGTAACCCGTTTGTTCCATCTTGCTTGTAAAGTTGAAAGGGAAGTGCAGGGACGACGTGCTAGTACCAGAACTAATGTTTCTGCAGGTAAATCTACATCATGATAGCCACGCACGAATACTTCTATGGGCGGACGTGCACCTGTACCAACTCCTTCACCGAATCGTGCCGCAGCACCTCCTCCATGCAGCGACAAGCCACGTGCTCCACCCACCACTTCAGCAACCAAGATTGTCCAGAAGCCAGCCGCTAGTGCTTCTTCGGTTGCATCCACGGGTAGAACAAGAGATGTCCAGTGTCATCGTTGCAAGGGCTTTGGGCACGTGCAGCATGACTGTCCTAGCAAGCGTGTTTTGGTGGTCAACGATGATGATGCGTATTCCTCCGCTAGTGATTTTGATGAAGGTACAGTTGCTTTGTTTGCTGCTGACCATGCAGGTAACGAGGGAACACCAGAAGAGCATATTGATGTAGGTGACACTGAACACTTTGAGAGTCTCATTGTGTAGCGTGTGCTTAGTGCACAAATGGAGAAGGCGGAGCAAAATCAGCGACACACGCTGTTCCAAAACAAGTGTGTCATTAAAGAGTGTTCCTGTCGTATGATTATTGATGGAGGTAGCTGCAACAATTTGGCTAGCAGCGATATGGTGGAGAAGCTTGCACTCAGCACCAAACCACACCCACATCCGTATCACATTCAATGGCTAAACAACAGTGGTAAGGCTAAGGTAACGAGGCTGGTGCGCATTAATTTTGCAATCGGATCCTATCATGATGTTGTTGAATGCGATGTTGTGCCAATGCAAGCTTGTCATATTCTACTAGGTAGACCTTGGCAATTTGATATAGATTGTGTGCATCATGGTAGATCAAATCAGTTTTCGCTCTTGCATCATGATAAGAAAATTGTGTTGCTTCCTATGTCCACTGATGCTATTGTGCGTGATGATATGGCTAGAGGTGCCAAATCTAAAAGTGAGAACAATAAAATTGTCAAGTCGGTTGCTAATAAGAAAGAGGAGATAAGATTGAAAGGAACTGGCTTGCTTTCTACTAAATCTGATATTAATGAATTGATTGCTACCACTTCTGTTGCCTATGCTTTGGTGTGCAAAGATGCTTTGATTTCCATTCCCGATATGCAACACTCTTTGCCCCCTGCTGTCGCTAACATTTTGCAAGAGTATTCTAATGTGTTTCCAAGTGAAATACCAGTGGGGCTGCCACCAATACGAGGGATTGAGCACCAAATTGATCTAATTCCAGGTGCATCGTTGCCCAACCGTGCGCCGTACAGGACCAATCAGGAAGAAACGAAAGAGATTCAGCGACAAGTGCAAGAACTACTCGACAAAGGTCATGTGCGTGAGTCCCTTAGTCCTTGTGCTGTTCCGGTTATTTTTGTGACAACCCTGGTAATTACATTTCCAAAATCAATGTCATTAGCCTAACTCTATGATTAAACCAACTAATGAAAGGGTGGAAAGAATTAAAACGAGTTCAGTTGGAATTCAAATTTAATTTGAGCACATTTGGTTACTTTGAACTTTTAAATTTAACTTTCAAACCATAAGCCAAATGAGATTTTTCCTGAAACCAAAGTTGTAGAACTTTTTATTTTGAACAACTTTCGTGTTCAAAAGTTTTTGAAATTCAAATCAGAAAGAGGAGAAAACGCCCTGTTTGCACCCAGCCCCCTGAAGTTTTCCAAATTCTTGCATCCAGGTCCCTCGTTTCCCCTCCCCTCCTCTGCCGCACCGCGCGCGCTCGCCCGCCCGCCGCGCGCCAGGTGGCCGGCGTCGCCTGACCGGCGCGAAGCGCGAGGCCAGTGGCCGCCGCACCACCCCGCCACGGCCGGCTTTGCCCCGCCCCCACGCCGCGCGGCCAGTCAGCGCCCGCGCGTGCCCGCGACGCAGCCGCGTCCAGCCCCGCCGCCCGTCGCGCCCAGTAGCCGCGCTCCGCCGTGCCGCCCCGGCCCCCGCGCCCCACCAGTCGCCGCGCCCGCCCTCCGCCCGAGCCGCTGCCGCTGCTGCTTCACCACTCCGCGCCCGGCACTATCCCACCGTGCTCACGCCATATCGCAGCCGCCCAGTCACCGCGCCTGCGCTGCCGCACGTCGCGCCGGCGTTCTGCCGCCGCCCGCCGCGCCCAGTGCACGCCGTTGCCGTGCCCCGCCCCGCGCGTCGCCCAGGCACCTCCACACCCCCTCCTGTCCCTATAAAAGCACCACCCCGGCCACGCGCGCGAGCCACCGCAGCCCAGAACGCCTCACCGTCGCCATCGCCGCCGCCGAGCACCACCCGCCCGTGGACAGCCCTCCGCCGCCGCCCATTGCCCAAACTGAGCCCCCAGCCACCACTACATCACCCCACCACAGCTCGCCGACCCACCCAACGCCACCCAGAACCACCGGAGCGCCGCCGCCCGCACTGCCGCCGCCGCCGCCGCCCCTGCTCGCCGTGGACAGCACGACCCCGACCCCCTCCGTCCAAGCCGAGCCCCTGAGTAGCTTCCCCACGCGCCACTGAAGCTCACCGACCGGACCACGCCGCCCCAAGCCCGCCGGAGCACCGCCGTCGACGCGAGCCGCGCCGCCGCCGCCTCTGCTCCAACGCCGGCGAGCCCTTCCCGGCCGTCCCCCACCTGAACAACACCTCCACAAGGTAGCCCTCGCACCCCTGAACCTTCCCCGACCCTCGCCCCTCGCCGCCGGCGAGCCCCCTCGCCGGAATTTCGGCCGGCCGCCGTACCCGAGCCGCCCGAGGACCCAATTGCAAGAATTTAAATCTTTAGAAGGGTCTGAGCGTAAGATTCAAGGACCTAGTTGTAAAAGAAAGTTTCAAACCTAGATTCAAATTCAGTGAACTTGTAAAATTCGTATAAAATCGTAGAAACTTCAGAAAAATGCAAACTCAACTGTTCTGGAATCCTCAGAACAAACTCTACCACTTTTGTTACAAAAGTTTTCTCAGTATCTCAAAATATTTTGCTCTACATTAAATAGAAGCTTTAATGGACTTATTTTGTACCCACTGTTCTAGAACAATGCTGACCCTAGATTTTGGGCAGTGAATTAGTTGCTTGATGTTTAGGACTGTGTAAAAAGATCAGGCCCAAATTCCATCTCTAGCTCTACTGTTTGTTAAACTTAGTTTTAATTCATGTGTAAGTAGAATGTTTTATCCCGGCAGTTAGGTACTGAGTCACCCATTGAAACTTTTCCTATGCTAATGTATTGGTACCTAGAAGCTAGAGAAAAATTAGGAGACTTTTTATCTCACATTAACCTACTTATTTGATTTATGTGCTAATAACATACATTAAATCAAGAAAATAGTATCTTAGCTTGGAAAATTCTCAAATTTTTACTGGGAGATAAACTATGGTAGAGGTTGCTGTGTAAAAAGTTCCATGGACAAAAACCCTGTGTAGGGTCCTGTAAAAATGAATCTTTGAATAGCCTAGGTGTAGAATGTCATATTTTCTATGCTCCGAATACTGCATGCTAAATCCTACAAAAATTACAGTAGCTTCTGCATGCTTAAGTGAGAGCTCTGTAAAAATCTTAGACTCAATTGTTGCACTAATTGTTCTGTACAAAAAGAACAAGGATCTAACAGCAACTATGTAATGTATTTTTCATAATTAATCTGTTACATAAAATTGGCTGAAAATTTTACAGTAAGCACATCTTTCCTTGATGTGCCTAAATCCAAAATTTCATGACCAGAAACTATCCCTTGTAGTAATTACTCTCAAATCGTAATCAAGTGCCATTTCCACGAATTAAACTTGTGCACTCATGTAGAATCGACGACTCTCGCCGACGGAACTTACGAGCTGGTGCCCGCGTCCGAGAGTGAGCAGCGTGAAGCTCAAGCAAATCTAACTGAAGCTCTTGAAGACCCGAGCACAAGTTCGGAAGATCCCCAAGCGAACTGCGAAGGCAAGCCCCGGAGCATAACCCATTCTTTCCGAAATTATGCAACTCATCACTCTTTGCTTGTGCATTAAGTTTATAGGAGTTGGATGAAAACTTAGTTGCATGATGTCAGGAACCCTTGCTTGAAAACTAGATGTAAGGTTCGATAGAATGCTGTGCTAATAGGACTCCGGTAAAAGTCGAGTGATTTCCTGTCACTCGCGAGAAAATAGGAGTTGAATGGCTACTACACGCTGCAATCATAAGGACACGGACGGGTTATGTAACGATGGTTACGATTGAGGCCCGTCTGTCTAGCGAAAAATGCTAAGGCCGCAGGGTGTGGTAGTGATGGTTAAGTCTTTGAACGTACTAAACACATGCCGAGATTATGGGAATCGGTAAGCTTAAGTACCTGATTGGCCCGGCAAGGGGACGGCATCCTACCCTTTGAACTTCGGTCCCATGTGCATATGGCGAGTGCAGAGAGTGGTCACGACCCGGCGCCGAACCGTGGCGTGGGACTCTTGTACTCTCGGAGGGTAGCCCCGATCCACGACCCGGAAAGAAAGGGGAAAAGTTGCACGTGTGACTCTAGGGAGTAACCACGTGACGTGTGTTTGGGTTTTCCCTTGCAAGGTTAAGAAATTCGATTCGAACCGTCCGTTTCTCACGGCTATTGAGACTGCTTAACCATTTTTACCCACAGAGTAAGAAGAGGAACAATGATGATGAATGAACTGGTTGGATGAAAAATTTAATGCTTCACCATGTATGCTTTAGATAGCTGCTTACCTAGACTGGCTAACGAAACTAGAATCTTGAGCTAAAAGTTGAAAGTAAGGACCCACTTGTAGAAGCTTTTCGGCAAAACAAACCCCTGAGCCAAAAAGCCTAGCATGTCTAGAGTCGGTGGAGTAGTTTCCACTACACGAGTAAGTCTTGCTGAGTATTAGTATACTCAGTCTTGCTTGTGACTCGATTTCAGGTGAGCCCTTCGAAGACATGATTGCTAGCTTGACTTGGCCCTGCACTCTTCCCCCTGGTTGGTCGGTGGAATGGGATGCGCCCCCGTCCAACGGAGATAAGGCCGAGTGATGTCTCGTACGGGCTTCATCCAGACATCCTGTATCGTCGAGTAGTTTCCGTTGTTTATTTCCGCTGCAACTTAACTCTGAAGAACTTATTTATGTTAATTGGAGTATTTGGTTTCTAAGCTCAGAACTTGGCCTGTAATATTTACTTATGTTAATGTCGTAATATTTGCTAGAATGTGGTATTCTCTGGGCTCATCGTCGCATGAGCATTTGTATGTACGTCGCTTGATCCGTGCACCGTGGTTGTATCGGGAGGTTATACCCGACAGACCAGTGGATTACTCCGTTTGAAGTGTAAGGTTAACCGAGAACGCCTTAATGGTGATGGTTAATACACTTGAGCCGGATTAATTCAGGTGGTTCTGCCACAGCTGGTATCAGAGCCGTAGCTGGTGCCACAGCTGGCAACAGCGGACACCAGAGCTGAAATACATACGCCAGAGAATGCTACAAGCCTTAAAAACTCATTTTACTAAAACTTGACTAGAAGGTTGTGTTGCGAAATGCGTTGGTACGTTAAGGATGGTGCCTAGTTCGTAAAGCCCTAAGGGATTATGGGAAAGTTTACTAGGTGGCTATCTAACTTCTATATATAGTATCAACTGACTTCCAGCACATTACCTTCTGTCAAAACTTACTTTCACGCACAACCGACCTTAAATTCTGTAACGACGCACTCGTCGCTAAGGTAAGAAGGTAAGGATCCTCAGCCAACTAAGGGAGCTTGGCCTTCCTGTCGGTGATGCGAACCGAACGCTGCCCTCAAGCAGTGGCTTACTTGAGGTGCTGCCAATATGCCAACTGTTAGTTGAACATATTGGGAGTAGAAGGTTTGGCGCAGGGTATGGCGATCGCTGTTCATACCCCCGTCTCATGACGGTACCCCCGTGAATACGCTATCTCGATAGCGTATGTTAACGTCGTCTGTACGGCGGAAATTGTACAGATATCGTTTCTATAAGTAAACGGTACTGAATACGGACGCTTTCATGAGTGCTGGCATGAAAGGTTCATGAAATATATATATGCTTTGTCAATCTTCTGCAGGTACACTAACCGCGATTACGATAAGTTAAGGGACGAGTAGAAAGACTCGACTAGCTATTATAGGAGAGCCGTAATGTGTAAGCCACCGAAACTATCTTCGAAGACCAAAGCTATTTGGCAATTGTTTTATTTTGTGAGGACGAATAGGACGTGCATACATCATAAACATGTGTATCTGAAATCAAAAATGCGTTGTATGAGAGTGGAAAGGTTCTTGCGTATCTAAGCGTGGTTTGCATAAGGACCATCTAGCAAAACTGTCCGAATTCTGCCATGACCAAAAAGAGCGATTTATTGGCCAAAGAAAATGACCATTTCTGATAAAGTTCATGTTGAAGAAATTGTTCCAAATTTTGTGTTCTATCTTCTGTTCAAAAACGAAAAATTCTGAACTTATGGAGAGTGAGAAATAACAGAAACCTTGAAATGTCAGAATTCTGTCCAGAATAAGCACTTCTGCCCCTTAAATTTTTAGGCCCCCTTCCTGCGGTTTTCTGCAAAAGAGCACAACACGAAACTTGTTCCAAATTTACCCAGGTAGCTGCTGTTAAAATTTGGTAAACTTTGGCTGGGTAGATTTTCCCTGATGCATGAAACTCTAGCCCTCTGTTCACTGAAAATTCTGGGTAGACAGAGAGGTAAAAACCGAAAAGAAAAACCATCTTAGAGACCTATCTAGCTCTGGAGTTAACTAGCAAAGTTGTTCACAATTACCTTAGGAGTGGCCTGGTGAAATTTGAGAATTTTTGGATGAGAACTGTGGGAGTTATGATTACTTTTGCACACTATACAGAATCTGTCCTTGTGCTGTTCACAGTTTTTCGCTATCTCACTCCATTTGATCTTTTGTTCAGATGGCCGAGCCTGTTGATATGATGGTGGATGAGGATGGACGCGTACACTCGCAGTGTCTCCACTGGGAGGGCTTTCCCTCTATTTTGTGGGATGTTCTGCGTACCGCGGGCTATCTAATTCCCCCGCGTTACGCCGGACTGGAGTTTGCAGAAAATGGAGTTACCCAGTGCCGTGTCAACGTGACTATCTTTCCGCACCCGCTACACCCGGAGTGGCCCGCCTTGGAGCTTGAGGCTGTTGGTCGCCGTTTGGCCGATACTTGGGAGCTTGCAGCCATGAGGGCGCTCACCACGTTTTGTGCGCAGCGTCCCGAGGTTGTCACACTCACTCCCATTGGATTGTTTCCTGCTGCCCAGGACAACGACCCCTTTTGGCTCAACAGGGTGCAGCACGCACAGTACTTGGTAGACTTTCATGCCCAGGAAACTATTCATACCTCCGTGCGGTGCATGAGTGCACTCTACCGGCTTCAGACTCTCCAAAGTCAGGCACTCGAGCAGCTCACTGATCTTGCTCAGGCCTACCATATGATGGCAGATACCAGGGACGAGCAGATAAAGGAGCTCAGTCAGGATCTTGAGGACAGAGATGCTCAGATTGGCCAACTTGAGGGCCAAATCCAGGAGCAGGACACTATCATGGGGGAGAGAGATGCCACGATAGCACAGTTGGAGGAGCAGCTCCATGATCTGAACCTTGAGTTGGAAGATGCTAATGAGCACATTCAGTGGCATCATGATCAGAATGACCATCCCCATGAGGACGACATGGAGGAGGATGAGGAGGAGCCACAGGAGATTGATGGTATCTCAGGTATGGATTTCGAGGGTGAGGTACCACAGGCACCTCAGATGGGAGCCCACTCTCCTGCTCACAGCGAGTCATCCGTCAACGACTTGGATGATTTCTAGAGGACGACCTAGGAGGACTTTTGCACATACTCCTCGATAGGGTAGCCTAACTTTTGGCAAGTATTGTAATAGGCTAACTAGGAGTTGAGTAACTCTTTTGTGTTGGGTACACCTGAACCATGTGGATACCCTCAGCATGAAAGGAACGGCGATAAACTTGGATGATTTCGTTGTAATTGGGTAAACGACGGAATCCACAATCGCTGAGACTTGTCGGAATTTTTATCCATGTCTCCTTACATTTCTTGGCTGAGTGTTGAATACCAGACTTGTGCTAAATTTTGTGATCTAGGTTCTCACAAAAATTCAGCATCATTGGACCTCGCTAGTTTAAGATATAGGCGAAACAGTACCGATCAATCTGCTGAAAAACAGCTAAGACAGCAAGTCAAAGGACGAGCTTTTCGACCACCTTAGCCATAGCTCTAGCACCGAAGTTAAATACCAAAGTGGTGCATTCCTAAATTCTCTGACTACTGCAAAAGTTTGAAATGTTTTGGATGGACCCACAGCAGGCTATGATTTTTCTCGTAGCAAACAGAGATTCTGTCCATACGTCTAGCTGTGACTTCAGAAGTCTACGACTACACCAATTATTTATGAATCAAGGAAGTAATATGGATCGCGTTGCTAATGGTAACCTTTCACGTTTCAGATGGTTGGATCAACCCGTGGCAACCCCGAGGGTTTTGGCGCCGGTGGCAGCCGCTCGCGACAATCGCCACCGCCCCCGCCCAGTTTGGTGGAAGTGATGGCCGCTCAAACCGAGCTACTGCGTCAGATTGTGCAAGGACAACACCAGCCGAGGGGTGGGAACAATGCTCACCAACCCCAAGCTGCAGGATACACGGATTTCCTAGGGACCCAGCCGCCCTTGTTCCATAAGACCGAGGAACCCCTGGACGCAGATGCATGGATTCGCACCATAGAATCCAAGTTCACACTACTTGTGGCCCCATGCTCAGAAGCCAACAAAGCTCGTTTTGCCGCGCAACAGCTTCGCGGTACCGCTCGACTGTGGTGGGACCACTATTTTGTGATGCTCCCGGCTGATCATGTGGTCGACTGGGATGAATTCAAGACCGCGTTCCGGGCACATCATATCCCCGAGGGTCTCATGGAGAGGAAGTTGAACGAGTTCCTGGCACTCACCCAGGGCACCCGCACCGTGCTGCAATACGCCCAAGCGTTCAACAACTTATGTCAGTATGCGGGCTATCACGCTGATACGGATGCCAAGAAGCGTGATCGTTTCCGCCGAGGTCTGAGTACCAAGCTCAAGGAACGTCTGAACCTAGCCAGGGCTGACACCTACAACGAGTTGGTCAATATGGCCATTACCCAGGAAGACTGTATCATGGCGCACCGGGCAGAGAAGAAGAGAAAGGCACCCCCCGGGACCATCAAGTGTCCAACCACCAAGGTATCGCATCGTGCAAAATACCGCACCCACAGCTCCACCAAGGGCCCCGCAGCCAGGAAGATGGATTGCCAGACCCCCACAGCAGCCAGGCATGGTACGACCCCCGATGCCTTCACAGAATGGTCCGAGGCCCATTCTTCAACAGTCTCTTCGACCTAGCCCCGCGAATCGCTGTTTCAAATGCGGGAGTTCCAGCCACTTCGCACGAGAATGCCCTCAGCCTGGACAGCCCAACCACGGTCAAGGATCCAACCCGAACACCAAGAACAGGGGCAAGAGACAGACCCTGCAAGTCAAGCAAGGACGGATTAACTTCACCACGCTTGCAGAGCTTCCTGAAGGAGCCCCAGTGATGTCGGGTACATTCTCTATCCATAACAAGCCTGCAGTTATATTATTTGATTCTGGTGCATCGCATAGTTTCATAAGTGCAAAATTCGGTGCAAAAGTAGGCTTGGATGTTTGTCACACCAAAGGGTCATATATGATATCAACACCGGGTGGTAAAATTGCTTCAAACCAAATGATCAGACAAGTACCAGTCAAATTGGGTAGTAAAACCATCGACACGGACCTTGTCCTTTTACCCCTTGACGGCATGGACATTATTTTGGGAATGAACTGGATGGCTATGCATGGAGTCACACTGGACCTTTCTTCCCGAGCCGTTGAGATAAATTCACCTAGTCACGGAGCCACTACCCTTTACCTACCGTTCCTAGATTGTACTAATTCCTGTGCTTATAAGATGGAAGGACTTAAGCCAGATAATATTCCTGTGGTAAACGAGTATGCCGATGTTTTCCCGGAGGACTTACCAGGAATGCCCCCGGATAGGGACATTGAGTTCGTTATTGAACTACAACCAGGCACTGCACCTATATCCAAAAGACCATATAGGATGCCCCCTAAAGAATTGGCCGAGCTGAAAATTCAACTCCAAGAACTACTGGACAAAGGTTTCATTCGCCCTAGCGCGTCACCTTGGGGATGTCCAGCCCTATTCGTAAAGAAGGAGGATGACAGTTTGAGATTATGTGTGGACTACCGACCTCTCAATGCAGTAACTGTTAAAAATAAATACCCCCTTCCTCGCATCGATGTGCTCTTCGATCAATTAGCTGGAGCCAGAGTCTTCTCAAAGATTGATCTTCGTTCGGGATATCATCAGATCAAGATTCGCCCGTGCGATATTCCTAAGACTGCCTTCTCCACACGATATGGACTATATGAATTCTTGGTCATGTCCTTTGGACTCACCAATGCCCCTGCCTACTTCATGTATCTCATGAATTCGGTATTCATGCCCGAACTTGACAAATTCGTCGTAGTGTTCATCGACGACATCCTTATCTATTCCAAGGATGAGGAAGAGCATGCCAAGCACCTTCGCGTTGTTCTTCAGCGACTCAGGGACCATCAGCTTTATGCTAAGTTTTCTAAGTGTGAATTTTGGTTGGATACTGTAAAGTTCTTAGGTCACACGATCTCCAGCGAAGGCATAGCTGTTGACCCCAGCAAGGTACAAGAGGTGATGGATTGGAAACCCCCTACCTCTGTTCATCAGATTCGCAGTTTTCTCGGCTTAGCCGGTTACTACCGTCGCTTCATCCCGGATTTCTCTCGAATTGCTAAGCCCATGACGGAACTATTGAAGAAGGAAGTAAAGTTTGTATGGAATGAGAAGTGTGAAGAAGCCTTCCACACTCTCAGAGAGCATCTGACTACTGCACCTGTGTTAGCTCAACCCGATAATACCAAGCCATTCGATGTGTATTGTGACGCATCAGGTACTGGTCTAGGATGTGTGCTTATGCAAGAGAATCGAGTGATTGCATATGCCTCACGAGCCCTTCGGCCCCACGAACAGAATTATCCCACGCATGACCTTGAGCTCGTAGCCGTCATTCACGCTCTGAAGATATGGAGGCACTATCTCATGGGTACACAGTGCAATATCTACACGGATCATAAGATTCTCAAGTATATCTTCACACAAGCCGATCTGAATATGAGACAACGGAGATGGCTAGAACTAATCAAGGATTATGACCTTGAAGTGCACTATCACCCCGGCAAGGCTAACGTAGTCGCTGATGCACTAAGCCGCAAGTCCCATGGCCATTGCTTATCCATGGAGTTCTACCATGAGACATTATGTGCAGACATGAAGAAGCTTAACTTGGAAATAGTTTCCCAAGGCACTCTAGATCACATCTCAGTTGAGCCCACTCTTCACGACCAAATCGTCATGGCACAACTACATGATGAAGGAATCAAGATCATCAAACAAAAACTCTCTCTAGGTGAGGAGAAGTATAAGTGTTTCCGCCAGGACCATAAGGGAGTTCTATGGTTCGAAAGTCGTATAGTCGTTCCGAAGAATCGTGAACTCCGCAAGCAAATTCTTGATGAGGCACACCTCTCCAAATTCTCTATCCACCCCGGCAGTAGCAAAATGTATCAGGACCTAAGGCAAAACTTCTGGTGGACTAGAATGAAAAGAGAAATTGCTACGTATGTCTCCGAATGTGACACGTGCCAGAGAGTGAAAGCTAGCCACTTAAAGGTAGCCGGTACACTTCAACCGTTACCTATACCATCATGGAAATGGGAAGACATAAGTATGGACTTCATCGTTGGACTACCAAACACTTCCAAGAGACATGATTCCATATGGGTTATCGTTGATAGACTCACAAAGACGGCACATTTTCTTCCGGTACACACCACCTATTCTACCAAGAAATATGCCGAGATTTACCTCGATCGTATTGTTTGCCTGCATGGAATACCTAAGACAATTATCTCCGATCGTGGTCCTCAGTTTGTAGCACGATTTTGGGAACAACTGCAAACGTCTCTTGGCACTAAGCTGATTCGCAGCTCAGCATACCACCCTCAGACCGATGGACAAACGGAAAGAGTAAACCAAATTCTTGAAGACATGCTGAGAGCCTGTGTCATTCATTATGACAAGAATTGGGACAAGTGCCTACCCCTGGCAGAGTTCTCGTACAACAACAGCTATCAAACGAGTTTGAAAATGGCACCATTTGAGGCCCTGTACGGACGAAGGTGTCGAACTCCTTTGAGCTGGTCGCAAACCGGAGAACGTAACATAATTGGACCCGACCTGGTAATCGAGGCAGAGGAGAAAGTAAAAGTAATACAAGCAAATCTTAAAGCCGCACAAGCCCGACAAAAGAGCTATTCTGACAAAAGGAGAAAGCCCCTAAAGTTCGAAGTTGGCGATCATGTCTATCTTCGAGTTTCACCAACCAAGGGAGTGCGAAGATTTGGAATCAAAGGCAAACTAGCTCCCCGCTATATTGGTCCCTACGAAATCATTGAGAGCTGCGGACCCGTAGCCTACAAATTACGACTGCCCCCTCAGCTCAAGGCCACCCATGATGTCTTCCACGTATCTCAACTCAAGAAGTGTATTCGAGTCCCTACCGAGATTGTGGAACAACAAGAAATATCGTTGGAACCCGACCTCTCGTATGTCGAACACCCAGTTAAGATTCTGGATCAAAAAGAAAGAGAGACCAGGAGGAAAGTGATTAGAATGTATAAAATACAATGGAATCGCCACACGGAAGAAGAAGCCACCTGGGAAACGGAGAGCTACCTGAACCAACATTTCCCTGGGTTTCTTGTCTCAACCACTGGTATGTGCACCCACGCCCACACTAAGAATTACCGAATCTCGGGGCGAGATTCTTGCTAAGGGGGGAAGGCTGTGACAACCCTGGTAATTACATTTCCAAAATCAATGTCATTAGCCTAACTCTATGATTAAACCAACTAATGAAAGGGTGGAAAGAATTAAAACGAGTTCAGTTGGAATTCAAATTTAATTTGAGCACATTTGGTTACTTTGAACTTTTAAATTTAACTTTCAAACCATAAGCCAAATGAGATTTTGCCTGAAACCAAAGTTGTAGAACTTTTTATTTTGAACAACTTTCGTGTTCAAAAGTTTTTGAAATTCAAATCAGAAAGAGGAGAAAACGCCCTGTTTGCACCCAGCCCCCTGAAGTTTTCCAAATTCTTGCATCCAGGTCCCTCGTTTCCCCTCCCCTCCTCTGCCGCACCGCGCGCGCTCGCCCGCCCGCCGCGCGCCAGGTGGCCGGCGTCGCCTGACTGGCGCGAAGCGCGAGGCCAGTGGCCGCCGCACCACCCCGCCACGGCCGGCTTTGCCCCGCCCCCACGCCGCGCGGCCAGTCAGCGCCCGCGCGTGCCCGCGACGCAGCCGCGTCCAGCCCCGCCGCCCGTCGCGCCCAGTAGCCGCGCTCCGCCGTGCCGCCCCGGCCCCCGCGCCCCACCAGTCGCCGCGCCCGCCCTCCGCCCGAGCCGCTGCCGCTGCTGCTTCACCACTCCGCGCCCGGCACTATCCCACCGTGCTCACGCCATATCGCAGCCGCCCAGTCACCGCGCCCACGCTGCCTCACGTCGCGCCGGCGTTCTGCCGCCGCCCGCCGCGCCCAGTGCACGCCGTTGCCGTGCCCCGCCCCGCGCGTCGCCCAGGCACCTCCACACCCCCTCCTGTCCCTATAAAAGCACCACCCCGGCCACACGCGCGAGCCATCGCAGCCCAGAACGCCTCGCCGTCGCCACCGCCGCCGCCGAGCACCACCCGCCCGTGGACAGCCCTCCGCCGCCGCCCACTGCCCAAACTGAGCCCCCAGCCACCACTACATCACCCCACCGCAGCTCGCCGACCCACCCAACGCCACCCAGAACCACCGGAGCACCGCCGCCCGCACTGCCGCCGCCGCCGCCGCCCCTGCTCGCCGTGGACAGCACGACCCCGACCCCCTCCGTCCAAGCCGAGCCCCTGAGTAGCTTCCCCACGCGCCACTGAAGCTCACCGACCGGACCACGCCGCCCCAAGCCCGCCGGAGCACCGCCGTCGACGCGAGCCGCGCCGCCGCCGCCTCTACTCCAACGCCGGCGAGCCCTTCCCGGCCGTCCCCCACCTGAACAACACCCCCACAAGGTAGCCCTCGCACCCCTGAACCTTCCCCGACCCTCGCCCCTCGCCGCCGGCGAGCCCCCTCGCCGGAATTTCGGCCGGCCGCCGTACCCGAGCCGCCCGAGGACCCAATTGCAAGAATTTAAATCTTTAGAAGGGTCTGAGCGTAAGATTCAAGGACCTAGTTGTAAAAGAAAGTTTCAAACCTAGATTCAAATTCAGTGAACTTGTAAAATTCGTATAAAATCGTAGAAAATTCAGAAAAATGCAAACTCAACTGTTCTGGAATCTTCAGAACAAACTCTACCACTTTTGTTACAAAAGTTTTCTCAGTATCTCAAAATATTTTGCTCTACATTAAATAGAAGCTTTAATGGACTTATTTTGTACCCACTGTTCTAGAACAATGCTGACCCTAGATTTTGGGCAGTGAATTAGTTGCTTGATGTTTAGGACTGTGTAAAACGATCAGGCCCAAATTCCATCTCTAGCTCTACTGTTTGTTAAACTTAGTTTTAATTCATGTGTAAGTAGAATGTTTTATCCCGGCAGTTAGGTGGTGAGTCACCCATTGAAACTTTTCCTATGCTAATGTATTGGTACCTAGAAGCCAGAGAAAAATTAGGAGACTTTTTATCTCACAGTAACCTACTTATTTGATTTATGTGCTAATAACATACATTAAATCAAGAAAATAGTATCTTAGCTTGGAAAATTCTCAAATTTTTACTGGGAGATAAACTATGGTAGTGGTTGCTGTGTAAAACGTTCCATGGACAAAAACCCTGTGTAGGGTCCTGTAAAAATGAATCTTTGAATAGCCTAGGTGTAGAATGTCATATTTTCTATGCTCTGAATACTGCATGATAAATCCTACAAACATTACAGTAGCTTCTGCATGCTCAAGTGAGAGCTCTGTAAAAATCTTAGACTCAATTGTTGCACCAATTGTTCTGTACAAAAAGAACAAGGATCTAACAGCAACTATGTAATGTATTTTTCATAATTAATCTGTTACATAAAATTGGCTGAAAATTTTACAGTAATCACATCTTTCCTTGATGTGCCTAAATCCAAAATTTCATGACCAGAAACTATCCCTTGTAGTAATTACTCTCAAATCGTAATCAAGTGCCATTTCCACGAATTAAACTTGTGCACTCATGTAGAATCGACGACTCTCGCCGACGGAACTTACGAGCTGGTGCCCGCGTCCGAGAGTGAGCAGTGTGAAGCTCAAGCAAATCTAACTGAAGCTCTTGAAGACCCGAGCACAAGTTCGGAAGATCCCCAAGCGAACTGCGAAGGCAAGCCCCGGAGCATAACCCATTCTTTCCGAAATTATGCAACTCATCACTCTTTGCTTGTGCATTAAGTTTATAGGAGTTGGATGAAAACTTAGTTGCATGATGTCAGGAACCCTTGCTTGAAAACTAGATGTAAGGTTTGATAGAATGCTGTGCTAATAGGACTCCGGTAAAAGTCGAGTGATTTCCTGTCACTCGCGAGAAAATAGGAGTTGAATGGCTACTACACGCTGCAATCATAAGGACACGGACGGGTTATGTAACGATGGTTACGATTGAGGCCCGTCTGTCTAGTGAAAAATGCTAAGGCCGCAGGGTGTGGTAGTGATGGTTAAGTCTTTGAACGTACTAAACACATGCCGAGATTATGGGAATCGGTAAGCTTAAGTACCTGATTGGCCCGGCAAGGGGACGGCATCCTACCCTTTGAACTTCGGTCTCATGTGCATATGGCGAGTGCAGAGAGTGGTCACGACCCGGCGCCGAACCGTGGCGTGGGACTCTTGTACTCTCGGAGGGTAGCCCCGATCCACGACCCGGAAAGAAAGGGGAAAAGTTGCACGTGTGACTCTAGGGAGTAACCACGTGACGTGTGTTTGGGTTTTCCCTTGCAAGGTTAAGAAATTCGATTCGAACCGTCCGTTTCTCACGGCTATTGAGACTGCTTAACCATTTTTACCCACAGAGTAAGAAGAGGAACAATGATGATGAATGAACTGGTTGGATGAAAAATTTAATGCTTCACCATGTATGCTTTAGATAGCTGCTTACCTAGACTGGCTAACGAAACTAGAATCTTGAGCTAAAAGTTGAAAGTAAGGACCCACTTGTAGATGCTTTTCGGCAAAACAAACCCCTGAGCCAAAAAGCCTGGCATGTCTAGAGTCGGTGGAGTAGTTTCCACTACACGGGTAAGTCTTGCTGAGTATTAGTATACTCAGTCTTGCTTGTGACTCGATTTCAGGTGAGCCCTTCGAAGACATGATTGCTAGCTTGACTTGGCCCTGCACTCTTCCCCCTGGTTGGTCGGTGGAATGGGATGCGCCCCCGTCCAACGGAGATAAGGCCGAGTGATGTCTCGTACGGGCTTCATCGAGACATCCTGTATCGTCGAGTAGTTTCCGTTGTTTATTTCCGCTGCAACTTAACTCTGAAGAACTTATTTATGTTAATTGGAGTATTTGGTTTCTAAGCTCAGAACTTGGCCTGTAATATTTACTTATGTTAATGTCGTAATATTTGCTGGAATGTGGTATTCTCTGGGCTCATCGTCGCATGAGCATTTGTATGTACGTCGCTCGATCCGTGCACCGTGGTTGTATCGGGAGGTTATACCCGACAGACCAGTGGATTACTCCGTTTGAAGTGTAAGGTTAACCGAGAACGCCTTAATGGTGATGGTTAATACACTTGAGCCGGATTAATTCAGGTGGTTCTGCCACAATTTTAGTGCCCAAGAAAGATGGAACATGGCGAATGTGTGTTGATTGTAGAGCTATTAATAATATCACAATTCGATATCGCCACCCTATTCCACGTTTGGATGATATGCTTGATGAATTGAGTGGTGCTGTTGTGTTTACCAAAGTTGATTTGCGTAGTGGGTACCACCAGATTCGTATGAAATTGGGAGATGAATGGAAAACTGCTTTCAAAACTAAGTTCGGGTTATATGAGTGGCTAGTCATGCCTTTTGGGTTAACTAATGCACCTAGTACTTTCATGAGATTAATGAACAAGGTTCTGTGTGCTTTCAATGGAAAATTTGTTGTTGTCTACTTTGATGATATATTGATTTATAGCAAATCCATGGAGGCATATCTTGATCATTTACGTGTTGTTTTTTATGCTTTACGTGATGCACGTTTATTTGGTAACCTTGAGAAGTGCACATTTTGCACAGATCGAGTATCTTTTCTTGCCTATGTTGTCACTCCATAGGAAGTTGAAGTTGATCAAGCCAAGGTGGACGCTATTCAGGTATGGCCTGTACCAAAGATCATCACACAGGTGCGAAGTTTTATAGGACTTGCTGGGTTCTGTCGTCACTTTGTGAAAGATTTCAGCACCATTGCTGCACCATTGAATGCGCTTACGAAGAAGGGGATGCCTTTTTCTTGGGGCACCGCACAAGAGAATGCGTTCACCATGTTGAAAGATAAGTTGACACATGGACCTCTCCTCCAACTTCCTGATTTTAATAAGACCTTTGAGCTTGAATGTGATGCTAGTGGAATTGGTTTGGATGGTGTTTTTTTACTAGATGGTAAACCTGCTGCATATTTTAGTGAGAAATTGAGCGAATCTGTTCTGAATTATTCTACTTATGATAAGGAATTGTATGCTCTTGTGCGCACATTAGAAACATGGTAGCATTATTTGTTGCCCAAAGAGTTTGTTATACATTCTGATCATGAATGTTTGAAGCATATTCGTAGTCAAGGAAAACTGAACCGTAGACATGCTAAGTGGGTTGAGTTTATTGAATTTTTTCCTTATGTCATCAAACACAAGGGAAAGAGAACGTCATTGCTGATGCTTTGTCTAGACGATATACTTTGTTGACACAACTTGATTGCAAGATTTTTGGTTTGGACACAATTAAAACACAATATGTGAATGATGCTAATTTTAAGGATGTCTTGCTGCATTGTAAGGATGGAAAAACATGGAACAAATTCGTCGTCAATGATGGGTTTGTGTTTCGAGCTAACAAGCTATGCATTCCAGCTAGCTCCGTTCTTTTGTTGTTGTTACAGGAAGCGCATGGAGGTGGCCTGATGGGGTATTTTGGAGCAAAGAATACAGAGGATGTCCTTGCTGGTCCTTTCTTTTGGCCAAAAATGAGAAGAGATGTGGAGCGATTTGTTGCACGCTGCACTACATGTCAAAAAGCTAAGTCACGTTTAAATCCGCATGGTTTGTATATGCCTTTACCAGTTTCTAGTGCTCCGAGGATATTTCTATGGATTTCGTGTTGGGATTGCCTAGAACGGGACGTGATAGTATTTTTGTGGTTGTGGATAGATTTTCTAAGATGGCACACTTTATAACATTTCATAAAACTGATGATGCTACACATGTTGCTGATTTGTTCTTTCGGGAAATTGTTTGTTTGCATGGTGTGCCAAACACAATTGTTTCTGATCGCGATGCCAAATTTCTTAGCCACTTTTGGAGAACTTTATCAGCAAAATTGGGAACTAAGCTTCTATTTTCTACCACTTGTCATCCCCAAACTGATGGTCAAACTAAAGTTGTTAATAGAACCTTGTCTACGATGTTATGGGCTGTTTTAAAGAAGAATATTAAGGTGTGGGAAGAATGTTTGCCTCATGTTGAGTTTGCTTATAATCGTTCCATGCATTCTACTACAAAGATGTGCCCCTTTGAGATTGTTTATGGCTTGTTACCTCGTGCTCCTATTGATTTAATGCCTTTGCCCAATTCTGAAAAAATGAACTTTGATGCTAAGCAACGTGCTGAACTAATGTTAAAATTGCATGAAACAACTAAAGAAAACATAGAGCGCATGAATTCTAAGTATAAGCTTGCTGGTGATAAAGGTAGAAATTAATTGATTTTTGAACCTGGTGAATTGGTTTGGTTGCACTTGAGAAAGGATAGGTTTTCTGCTTTGAGAAAGTCTAAATTGATGCCTCGGGCTGATGGACCGTTTAAAGTGCTATAGCGAATTAATGATAATGCATACAAGCTAGACTTGCCTGTCGATTTTGGGGTTAGTCCCACATTTAACATTGCAGATTTGAAGCCATATTTGGGAGAGGATGATGAGTTTGAGTCGAGGACGACTCAAATGCAAGAAGGGGAGGATGATGAGGACATATACATCCACACCTACACCAGCATCTACTTCGCCAACACCACTTGGTCCTATTACTCGCACTCATGCTCGTCGGCTTACCCATCAAGTAAGTTTACTCTTAAGCTTAGGTGCATCATATTTAGACAATGGAGACACGTGCACTCTTGCTTTACTCAGGAACAATGGATTGGATCAAAAGGGAAGAGGCATCGCGCAGGCTGGATTCGGACTGCAGGACAGACACAACTTGTGATGGCCGCCACGACTTCATCTGGACTCCGTTTTGAGCGTTCAAGTACTTTCTGGAAAGATTATTAAATTTACTTTCCAACGCAACCAGAATCACCTCCATATCCTTTCGGAGTCAACCGCAATCGTCAATTTACTACAGAGTCCTTTTCAGCCCACGGTGCTGCGTCACCCTATTTTGGCCCAATGGGTCGTGTATCAAGTTGAGTCCAATTCAGACGCGTCCTAGGGTTGGGATACGACCCCAGCACCCTTGTGGTCATTTTTACACTTTCTTATAACCCTTAGCCGCCGCCAAGAACACTCGGGTTTTGTTAGATGCAAGTTTAGCTTTTGCTACTTCTTTGTAGGCGCGCATGCTGATCCAGCCGCCCGTCCACTTGTTTTCGGAACCCCACCATATTTGAGATTCAGTTTGAGACATTCAATTACATCTCGTATTTTCAGTACTTGTTCTACTTGTTCTTGCTAGTTCTTCGATTGCTTGCAGGACGAGTGCCCTAGTGGCCGGGGTGTCACGCTCCACAAGATCGCGGCAACCATAGGAGGTGGTGTATCGGTTGCTAAGGCGCAGCGTCCTTGGAAGGCTGTAGTCGGGCCGTGAATGTCATCTCCTCCATCAATCAAGTTATCCCACGCCTGTCATCGAAAGACCAGGAACAAACCCTAGCGGGTTCACATCACAAAAGGGACCAAAACATGATTATGGGGTCCAATGGGGTGGATCAGGTGCGTTCGATGCAAAAAATTCCGAAGCGAGTTTGTTCCACGAACAGGTGCATCAATGGTACCAGTTCGGCCCATTTTGCACCGGAGTTCGTGCAGTAACGAAATGGTCCGAAACGCCCGAAATCATGAGTTTGGGGTCCAACGGGGTGGATCCGGTGCATTCGTTGACAAAAATTCTGACGCGACTTCGTTGCACGAACTTGTGCACTAATTGCACCAGTTCAGCCTATTTTGCAACGACTTTCGTGCAGTAAAGAAACGGTCTGGAAAGCCCCAAAACATGATTTTGATGTCCAATGGGGTTTATCGCGTACATTCGTTGAGAAAAATTCGACACGACTTCATTTCACAAACCTGTACATTAATAGCGTCAGTTCGGCCCATTTTGCACTGAAGAAAAGGTCCAAAATGCTCCAAAACATGAGTTTGGGGTCCAATCGGGTGGATCAGTTGCGTTCGTTGCAACAAATTCCGACGCGACTACGTTGCACGAACTTATGCATTAATTGCACCTGTTCAGCCCGTTTTGCACCGACTTTCGTGCAGTAACGAAACGGTCTGGAAAGCCCCAAAACATGATTTTGGGGTCCAATGAGGTGGATTGGGTGCGTTCGTTTAGAGAAATTCCGTCACGACTTCGTTGCACAAACTTGTACATTAATAGCGCAAGGTCGGCCCGTTTTGCACTGAAGTTCGTGCAGTAACAAAACGATCCGAAACGCTCCAAGACATGAGTTTGGGGTCCAAAGGGGAGGATCGGGTGCGTTCGTTGTAAATAATTCCGACATGACTTCATAGCTTGATCTTGTGCAATTATGGCACTAGTTCGTCCCGTATAGCACAGGAGATCGTGCATTAACGAAACGGTCTGAAACATCCCAAAACATGAGTTTAAGGTCCGACGGGGTGGATCGGGTGCGTTCGTTGCGAAAAATTCCAACGCAACTTTGTTGCACGAACTTGTGCATTAATTGCACCAGTTCAACCCATTTTGCACTAAGTTTCGTGCACTAAAAAAATAGTGTGGAAAGCCCCAAAACAAGATTTTCGGGTCCAATGGGGTGGATCGGGTGCGTTCGTTGTGAAAAATTCTGACGCAACTTCGTTGCATGAACTTGTACATTAAAGACGCTAGTTCGGCCCATTTTGCCCTAAAGAAACAGTCCAAAACGCCTCAAAACATGAGTTTTGGATCTAATAGGGTGGATCGGGTGCGTTCGTTGCAAAAAAATTTGACGCGACTTCATTCCACGAACTTGTGCATTAATGGCACCAGTTCGGCCCATTTTGGACCGAAGTTTGTGTAGTAACGAAAAAGTCTGAAATGCCCTAAAACATGAGTTTGGGGTCCGATGGGGTGGAGCGGGTGCGTTCGTTGCGAAAAAATTCTGACGCGGCTTCGTTGCACGAACTTGTGCATCAATGGCACCAGTTCGTCCTATTTTGCATCGAAGTTTGTGCAGTAATAAAATGGTCCGAAATGCCCTAAACATGAGTGTGGGGTCTGATGGGGTGGATCGGGTGTGTTCGTTGCAAAAAGTTCCGAAGCGACTTCATTGCATAAATTTGTGCATTAATGGCACCAGTTCGGCCTGTTTTGCATTGAAGTTCATGCAGTAACGAAACATTCCGAATCGCCCGAAAAGATGAAACATGAGTTTGGGGTCCAATGGGGTGGACTGGGTGTGTTCGTTGCAAAATATTCCAACGCGACTTCGTTGCACGAACTTGTGCATTAATTGCACCAGTTCAGTCCGTTTTGCACCGACTTTCGTGCGGTAACGAACTGGTGTGGAAAGCCACACAACATGATTTCGGGGTCCAATGGGGTGGATCGGGTGCGTTCGTTGAGAAAAACTCCGACGCGACTTCGTTGCACGAACTTGTACATTAATCACGCTAGTTCAGCGCATTTTATGCTGAAGAAACGGTCCAAAACGCCTCAAAACATGAGTTTGGGATCCAATAGGGTGGATCGGGTGCGTTCGTTGCAACAAATATTGACGTGACTTCATTCCACAAACTTGCGCATTAATGGCACCAGTTCGGCCCATTTTGGACAAAAGTTTGTCCAGTATTGAAAAGGTCCGAAAGGCCCTAAAACTTGCGTTTGGGGCCCGATGAGGTGGATCGGGTGTTTCGTTGCAAAAAATTACGACGTGACTTCATTGCACGAACTTGTGTATTAATGGCACAAGTCAGCCCGTTTTGCACCGAAGTTCATGCTGTAACGAAACGGTCTGAAACACGCCCCAAAATATGAGTTTGGGGTCCAATGGGGTGGACCGGGTGAGTTCGTTGCGAAAAATTCCAACGCGACTTCGTTGCACGAACTTGTGCATTGATGGCACCACTTCGGCCCATTTTGCAGCGAAGTTTGTGCTGTAACAAAACGGTCTGAATGCCCCCAACATGAGATTGGGGTCCGATGGGGTGGATCTGGTGCGTTCATTGCGAAAAATTCCGATGCGACTTTGTTGCACGAACTTGTGCATTAATGGCACCATTCCGGCCGGTTTTGCACCGAAGTTCGTGCAATAACGAAACGGTTCGAAACGCCCAAAACATGAGTTTGGGGGTTCTATGGGATGGATCGGGTGTGTTCGTTGCAAAAAATTCTAACATGACTTCGTTGCTTGATTGTGCATTGACAGCACCGGTTTGTCCCGTTTTGCACCGAAGTTTGTGCAGTAACAAAACTGTCTGAAACAGCCCAAATCAGGAGATGTAGGTCCAATGGGGCTGGATTGGGTGTGTTCGTTGCGAAAAATTCTGATGCGACTTCGTTGCACGAACTTGTGCATTAATGGCACCAGTTCGTCCCGTTTTTGCACCGAAGTTTGCGCCATCATGAAAAAGTCCAAAATGACCTAAAACATGAGTTTGGGGTCCGATGGGGTGGTTTGGGTGTGTTCGTTGCAAAAAATTCCAACGCGACTTCATTGCATGAACTTGTGCCTTAATGGCACTAGTTCGGCCCGCACCGAAGTTCATGCAGTAACGAAACGGTTTGAAACACCCCAAAAGATGAGTTTGGTTTCCAATGGGGTGGGTCGGGTGTATTCGTTGCGAAAAATTCCGGCACGACTTCATTGTACTAAGTTGTGCATTGGCGGCATCAGTTTTGCCCGTTTTGCACCGAAGTTTGTGCAATAACGAAACGGTCTGAAACGGCCCAAGTTATGAGATTCGGGTCCAATGGGGTGGGTCAGGGGCGTTCGTTGGGGAAAATTCCGACACGACATCATTGCATGAACTAGTGCATTAACCGCACTAGCTCGGCCCATTTTGCACCAAAGTTCATGCAGTAACGAAACGGTCCGAAACGCCCAAAATCATAAGTTATCGTGTGCGTTCGTTGCGAAAAATTCCAACGCGACTTCATTGCACGAACTTGTGCATTGATTGCACCAGTTCATCCCATTTTGCATCGACTTTCGTGCTGTTACGAAATGGTCTGGAAAGCCTCAAAACATGATTTTGGGGTCCAATAGGGTGGATCGGGAGCGTTCGTTGAGAAAAATTCTGACACGACTTCATTGCACGAATTTGTACATTAATGGCGCCAGTAAAGCCTATTTTGCGATGCAGAAACGGTTCCAAACGCCCTAAAACTAGAGTTTGGGGTCCAATGGGATGGATCAGATTCGTTTGTTGCAAAAAAATTTTGACGTCACTTCGTTCCACGAACTTGTGCATTAATGGCACCAGTTCGGCTCATTTTGCATGGAAGTTTGTGCAGTAACAAAATAGTCTGACACACCCAAAATCATGACTTTGGGGTCCAACAGGGTGGATCGGGTGCGTTCGTTTCAAAAAATTCCAACGCGATTTCGTTGCACAAACTTGTGCATTAAGTGCACCATTTCGTCCAATTTTGCACCGAAGTTCGGGCAGTAACAAAACGGTCCAAAATGCCCCAAATCATTAGTTTGGGGTCCAATGGGGTGGATCAGGTGCGTTCATTCCGAAAAATTCCAACGCAAGTTTATTGCACAAACTTGTGCATTAATGGCACCAGTTTAGCCCGTTTTGCACCAAAGTTTATGCAGTAACAAAACAGTCCAAAATGCCGCAAAACATGAGTATGGGGTCCAATGGGGTGGATCAGGTGCGTTCGTTGCAAAAAAATCCGACACGAGTTTGTTCCACGAATTTGGGCATCAATGCCACCAGTTCAGCTCGTTTTGCAGCGAAGTTCATGCAGTAACAAAACGGTCCGATATGCACCAAAACATGAGTTTAAGGTCCAATGGGGTGGATCGGGTGCATTCATTGCACGAACTTGTGCATTAATTGCACCAGTTCAGCATGTATTGCACGGACATTCGTGCTGTAATGAAATGGTTTGGAAAGCCCGGAAAGATGATTTTGGGGTACAATGGGGTCGATCGGCTAAGTTCGTAGCAAAAAATTCTGACGCGACTTTGTTCCACGAACTTGTGGATTAAAGGCACCAGTTCGGCCCGTTTTGCATCGAAGTTCAGGCAGTAACGAAACGGTCCGAAACGCCCCAACTCATGATTTTGGGCTCCAATGGGGTGGATCAGGTGCGTTCGTTCCAAAAAATTCTGACGCGAATTCGTTGCAAGAACTTGTGCATTAATTGCACCAGTTCACCCTATTTTGCACCGACTTTCATGCAGTAACGAAATAGTCTAGAAAGCCCCAAAACATGATTTTGAGGTCCAGTGGGGTTTATCGGGTGCATTCGTTGAGAAAAATTTGGACACGACTTCGTTGCACGAACTAGTATATTAATAGCGCCAGTTCGGCCCACTTTGCAGTGAAGAAACAGTCCGAAATGCTCCAAAACAGGAGTTTGGGGTCCAATCGGGAGGATCGGGTGCGTTCGTTGTAAAAAATTCCAAGGTGATTTTATTGCACAAACTTGTGCATTAATTCCACCAGTTCAGCCTATTTTGCACCAACTTTCGTGCAGTAATGAAACGGTCTGGAAAGCCCCAAAACATGATGTTCGTGCAGTAACGAAACGGTCCGAAACATCCCAAATCATGAGTTTGGGGGTCTAATGAGGTGGATCAGTTTCGTTCTTTCCAAAAAATTCCGACACAATTTCGTTCCACGAACTTGTGCATCAATGGCACCAGTTCGGCCCGTTTTGCACCAAAGTTCATGCAGTAACAAAATGGTCTGAAACACCCCAAAAGATGAGTTTGCTTTCCAATAGGGTGGATTGGGTGTATTCGTTGCGAAAAATTCTGGCGAGACTTCATTGTACTAACTTGTGCATTAACGGCATCAGTTCTGTCCATTTTGCATCGAAGTTTGTGCAGTAACGAAACGGTCTGAAATGGCCCAAATCATGAGATTCAGGTCCAATGGGGTGGATGAGGTGCGTTCGTTCAACCCATTTTGCACCAAAGTTCATGTAGTAATGAAACGGTACGAAACAACACAAATCATGAGTTTGAAGGTCCAATGGGGGTGGATCGGGTGCGTTCGTTGCGAAAAATTCCGACGCGACTTTGTTGGACGGACATGTGCATTAATGGCACCAGTTCAACCCGTTTTGCACCGAAGTTCGTGGAGTAACGAAACGGTCCGAAATGCCCCAAATCATGAGTTTGGGGTCCAATGGGGTGGATCGGGTGCATTTGTTCCAAAAAAATTCCGACGCGACTTCCTTGCACGTACTTGTGCATTAATGGCACTGGATCAGCCCGATTTGCCCCGAAGTTTATGCAGTAACGCAACAGTCCAAAAGGCCACAAAACATGAGTATGGGGTCAAATGGGGTGGATCTGGTGTGTTCGTTGCAAAAAATTCTGACACGAGTTCGTTCCACGAACTTGGGCGTCAATGGCACCAGTTCGGCTCATTTTGCAGCAAAGTTCGTGCAGTAACAAAACGGTCCGGAATGCACCAAAACATGAGCTTGTGTATTAATTGCACCAGTTCAACATGTTTTGCAGCGACATTCGTGCAGTAACGAAATGGTCTGGAAAGCCCCAAAACATGATTTTGGGATCCAATGGGGTGGATCGGGTGCGTTTGTTGCAAAAACTTCCTAAACAACATCGTTCCACGAACTAGTGCATTAAAGGCACCAGTTCGGCTCGTTTTGCACCGAAGTTCGACCAATAACGAAACGGTCCGAAATGCCCCAAATCATGAGTTTGGGGTCCAACGGGATGGATCAAGTGCGTTCGTTCAAAAAAAATTCTGACGCGACTTCGTTGCACAAACTTGTGCACTAATTGCACCAGTTCAGCCTGTTTTTCACCGACTTTCGTGCAGTAACGAAACAGTCTGGAAAGCCCCATAACATGATTTTGAGGTCCAATGGGGATAATCGCGCGCGTTCGTTGAGAAATATTCGACACGATTCATTGCACAAACTACATTAATAGCGCCAGTTCGGCCCATTTTGCACTCAAGAAGCAGTCCGAAACGCTCCAAAACATGAGTTTGGGGTCCAATCGGGTGGATCGGGTGCGGTCCATGTAAAAAATTCCAACGCGATTTTATTGCACGAACTTGTGCATTAATTGCACCAGTTCAGCCCATTTTGCACCGACTTTCGTGCAGTAATGAAACGGTCTAGAAAGCCCCAAAACATGATGTTCGTGCAAGAACAAAATGGTCCGAAACATCCCGAATCATGAGTTTGCGGGTCTAATGAGGTGGATCAGTTGCGTTCTTTCCAAAAAATTCCGACTCGACTTCGTTGCACGAACTTGTGCATCAATGGCACAAGTTCGGCCCATTTTGCACTGAAGTTCATGTAGTAACAAAATCGTCTGAAACGCCCCAAAAGATGAGTTTGGTTTCCAATGGGGTGGATCGGGTGTATTCGTTGCGAAAAATTCCGGCGCGACTTCATTGTACTAACTTGTGCATTGATGACATCAGTTCTACCCGATTTGCACCGAAGTTTGTGCAGTAACGAAATGGTCTGAAATGGCCCAAATCATGAGATTCGGGTCCAATGGGGTGGATCAGGTGCGTTCGTTGCAGAAAATTCCGACGAGACATCATTGCATGAACTAGTGCATTAACCGCACTAGTTCGGCCCATTTTGCACCAAAGTTCGTGCAATAACGAAACGGTCCGAAACACCCCAAATCATGAGTTTGGAGGTCCAATGGGGGTGGATCGGGTGCGTTCGTTGCGAAAAGTTCGGACGCGACTTTGTTGGACGAACATATGCATTAATGGCACCAGTTCGGCCCGTCATGCACCGAAGTTCGTGCAGCAATGAAACGGTCCGAAATACCCCAAATCATGAGTTTGGGGTCATATGGGGTGGATCGGGTGCGTTCGATCTGAAAAATTCCAACGCGATTTCCTTGCACATACTTGTGCATTATGCAGTAATGAAACGGTGCAAAAGGCCGCAAAACATGAGGATGGGGTCCAATGAGGTGGATCAAGTGCGTTCGTTGCAAAAAATTCTCACACAAGTTCGTTCCACGAACTTGGGCATCAATAGCACCGGTTCGGCTTGTTTTGCAGCGAAGTCCGTGCAGTAACAAAACGGTCCGAAATGCACCAAGACATGAGTTTAAGCTCCAATGGGGTGGATCGGGTGCGTTCGTTGCACGAACTTGTGCATTAATTGCACAGTATTAGCATGTTTTGCACCGACAATCGTCCAATAACGAAATGGTTTGGAAAGCCGCAAAAGATGATTTTGGGGTCCAATGGGGTGGATCGGCTACGTTCCACGAACTTGTGTATTAAAGGCACCAATTCGGCCCGTTTTGCACCGTCGAGCAGTAACGAAACGGTACGAAACGCCCCAAAACATGATTTTGATGTCCAATGGGGTTTATCGCGTGTGTTCATTGAGAAAAGTTTTGACACGACAACATTGCACAAACTTGTACCTTAATAGCGCCAGTTCGGCCCACTTGGCACTGAAGAAACAGTCTGAAACGCTCCAAAACATGAGTTTGGGGTCCAATCAGGTGGATCGTGTGTGTTCGTTGCAACAAATTCCGACGCGACTTCGTTCCACGAACTTGTGCATTAATTTCACCAGTTCGGCCTGTTTTACAGCGAAGTTTTCACGGTAATGAAACACTCCGAAATGCCGGAAAACAAGAGTTTGGGGTCCGATGGGGTGGATCAGGTGCGTTCATTGTGAAAATATCGAACATGACTTCATTGCAGGAACTTGTGCATTAATGGCACCAGATCGACCCATTTAGCATCGAAGTTCGTGCAGTAACGAAACTGTTCGAAATGCCCCAAAACATGAGTTTGGGGTCCAATTGGGTGGCTCGGGTGCGTTCGTTGTAAAAACTTCCGACACGACTTCGTTGCATGAACATGTGCATTGATGGTCCAAAACGACCCAAAACATGAGTTTGCGGTCCAATGGGGTGGATCGGCCGCGTTCGTTGCAAAAAATTCCGACGCGACTTCGTTGCACGAAATTTTGCATTAGTGGCACCAGTTCAGCCCATTTTGCACCAAAGTTAGTGCAGTAACGAAACGGTCTGAAACAACCGAAAACTTGAGTTTGGGGTCCAATGGGGTGGATCGGGTGTGTTTGTTGCGAAAAGTTCCAACGCAACTTTGTTCGTGCAGTAACAAAACGGTTGAAAACGCTCCAAAACATGTGTTTGGGGTCCAATAGGGTGGATCGGGTGCATTCGTTGTGATAAAATTCGACGCGCCTTCATTCCACGAACTAGTGCATTAATTGCACCAGTTCAACCGGTTTTGCACCGAATTTCATGCGGTAACAAAATGGTCCGAAACGCCCCAAAAAATAAGTTTGGCGTTCAATGGGGTGGATCGGAGGCGTTTGTTGCCAAAACTTCCGAAGCGACTGCGCTGCATGAACTTGTGCATTAATTGCACCAGTTCAGCCCGTATTGCACCGAAGTTTGTTCAGTAACAAAACGGTCCGAAATGCCCTAAAACATGAGTTTAGGGTCTAATGGGGTGGATCGGGTGCGTTCATTGCAAAAAAATTTGACGCGAATTCGTTGCACGTACTTGTGCATAATTGTACTAGTTCAGCCTATTTTGCATCGAAGTTCGTGCAGTAACAAAATGGTGCGAAACAACCCAAAACATGGGTTTCAACTTCAATGGGGTGGATCGGAGGGGTTTTGCAGCGAAGTTCGTGCAGTAACGAAACGGTCCGAAATGCACCAAAACATGAGTTTATGGTCCAATGGGGAGGATTGGGTGCGTTCGTTGTACGAACTTATGCATTAATTGCACCAGTTCAACATGTTTTGCAGCGACATTCGTGCAGTAACGAAATGGTTTGGAAAGCCCCGAAAGATGATTTTGGGGTGCAATGGGTGGATCGGCTGCGTTCGTGTCAAAAAATTCCGACGCAACTTCGTTCAACGAACTTGTGCATTAAAGCCACCAGTTCGACCCGTTTTGGACCGAAGTTCGGCAGTAATGAAACGGTCCAAATCGCCCCAAATCATGAGTTTGGGGTCCAACGGGATGGATAAGGTGCGTTTGTTCCGAAAAATTCTATCGCGACTTCGTTGCACGAACTTGTGCATTAATTGCACCAATTCAGCCTGTTTTCCACCGACTTTCCTGCAGTAATGAAACAGTCTGGAAAGCCTCATAACATGATTTTGAGGTCCAATGAGGTTTATCGGGTCCGTTCGTTGAGAAAAATTTCGACACAACTTCGTTGCACGAACTATTACATTAATAGCGCAAGTTCGGCCCACTTTGCACGAAAGAAACAGTCTGGAACGCTCATAAACATGAGTTTGGGGTCCAATCGGGTGGATCGGGTGCGTTCGTGGCAAAAAATTCGGATTCAACTTCGTTCCACGAACTTGTGCACTAATGGCACTAGTTCTGTCGGTTTTGCACCGAAGTTTGTGCAGTAACGAAACCGTCCGAAATGCCCCAAATCATGAGTTTTGGGTACAATAGGGTGGATCGGGTGCGTTCGTTGTAAAAAATTCCAACGCGATTTTGTTGCACGAACTTGTGCATGAATTGCTCCAGTTCACCCCGTTTTGCACCAACTTTCTTGCAGTAGTGAAACGGTCTGGAAAGCCCCAAAACATGATTTTGGAGTCCAATGGGGTGGATTAGGAGCGATCGTTGAGAAAAATTCCAACGCGACTTCGTTGCACGAACTCGTAGATTAATACCGCCAGTTTGGCCCATTTTGCGATGAAGAAACGGTCCGAAACGTCCAAAATATGAGTTTGGGGTCCAATTGGGTGTATCGGTTGCGTTCGTTGCAAAAAATTCCAACGCAACTTCGTTCCACGACCTTGTGCATTAATGGCACCAGCTCGGCCTGTTTTACATCGAAGTTTTTGCAGTAACGAAACACTCCTAAATATCCTAAAACAAGAGTTTTGGGTCCGATGGGGTGGATCGGGTGCGTTCGTTGCGAAAAATTCCAACGTGACTTCATTCCACGAACTTGTGCATTAACGGCACCAGATTGACCCGTTTTGCACCGAAGTTCGTCTAGTAACGAAACCTCTGAAACGCCCCAAAACATAAGTTTGGGGTACAATGGGGTGGATCAGGTGGGTTTGTTCCAAATTTCTGACGCGACTTCATTGCACGAACTTGTGCATTAATGGCACCAGTTCGACCCATTTTGCACCAAAGTTCAAGGAGTAACAAAACGGTCTGAAACGCCCCAAAACATGAGTTTGGGGTCCAATGGGGTGGATCGGTGGCGTTCGTTGCAAAAAATATCGACGCGACATCGTTGCACAAACTTGTGATTAATGGCACCAGTTCAGCCCATATTGCACTGAAGTTTCTGCAGTAACAAAACGGTCCGAAACGCCCCAAAACATGAGTTTAAGGTCTAATGGGGTGGATCGGGTGCATTCATTGCGAAAAATTCCGCCGCGACTTCGTTGCACGAACTTGTTCATTAATTGCACCAGTTCGGCCCATTTTGCACTGAAGCTCGTGCAATAACGAACCGGTTTGAAACAACCCGAAACATGAGTTTGGGGTCCAATGGGGTGGATCGGGGGCATTCGTTTCAAAGAATACTGACGCGACTTCGTTGCACGAACGTGTGCATTAATTGCACCAGATCACCACATTTTGCACTGAAGTTTGTACACTAACGAAATGGTCCAAAACGACCCAAAACATGAGTTTGGGGTGCAATGATGTGGATCGGGGGCGTTCGTTGCAAAAAATACCGACGCGACTTAATTGCACGAACTTGTGCATTAATGGCACCAGTTCGACCCGTTTTGCACCAAAGTTCAAGGAGTAACGTAACGGTCTGAAACGCCCCAACACATGAGTTTGGGGTCCAATGGGGTGGATCGGGTGCGTTCGTTGCGAAAAATTTCGACATGACTTCATTCAATGAACTTGTGCGTTAATTGCACCAGTTCAGCCGGTTTTGCACCGAAGTTCATGCGGTAACAAAATGGTCCGAGACGCCCCAAAAAATAAGTTTGGTGTCCAATGGGGTGGATCGGCAGCGTTCGTTACAAAAAAATATCGATTCGACTTCGTTGCACAAACTTGTGCATTAATGGCACCAGTTCAGCCCGTATTGCACTGAAGTTTCTGCAGTAACAAAACGGTCTGAAACGCCCCAAAACATGAGTTTAAGGTCTAATGGGGTGGATCGGGTGCCTTCATTGCGAAAAATTTTGACGCAACTTCGTTGCACGAACTTGTGCATAATTTTACTAGTTCAGCCTGTTTTGCACCGAAGTTCGTGAAGTAACAAAACGGTCCGAAACAACCTAAAACATGAGTTTCGAGTTCAATGGGGTGGATCAGGTGCATTCATTGCGAAAAATTCCGAGGCGACTTCGTTGCACGAACTTGTGCATTAATTGCACCAGTTCGGCCCATTTTGCACCGAAGCTCGTGCAATAACGAACTGGTGGCGTTCGTTGCGAAAATTTCCGACACGACTGCGTTGCACGAACTTGTGCTATGATTGCACTAGTTCAGCCCGTATTGCACCGAAGTTTGTGCAGTAACAAAACGGTCCGAAATGCCCCAAAACATGAGTTTAGGGTCCAATGGGGTGGATCAGGTGCATTCATTGCGAAAAATTCCGAGGCGACTTCGTTGCACGAACTTGTGCATTAATTGCACCAGTTCGGCCCATTTTGCACCGAAGCTCGTGCAATAACGAACTGGTTTGAAACAACCCAAAACATGAGTTTGGGGTCCAATAGGGTGGATCAGGGGCATTCGTTTCAAAGAATACTGACGCGACTTCGTTGCACGAACGTGTGCATTAATTACACCAGAACACCCCGTTTTGCACCGAAGTTTGTACAGTAACGAAACGGTCCAAAACGACCCAAAACATGAGTTTGGGGTATAATGATGTGGATCGGGGGCGTTCGTAGCAAAAAAATACCGACGCGACTTCATTGCACGAACTTGTGCATTAATGGCACCAGTTCGACCCATTTTGCACCAAAGTTCAAGGAGTAACGAATTGGTCTGAAACGCCCCAAAACATGAGTTTGGGGTCCAATGAGGTGGATCGGGTATGTTCGTTGCGAAAAATTCCGACATGACTTCATTCAATGAACTTGTGCGTTAATTGCACCAGTTCAGCCCAATTGCACCAAAAAGTTCGTGCAGTAACGAAACGGTCCGAAACGCCCAAAATCATGAGTTATCGGGTGCGTTCGTTGCGAAAAATTCCAACACCACTTCATTGCACGAACTTATGCATTAATTGCACCAGTTCAACATGTTTTGCACCGACATTCGTGCAGTAATGAAATGTTTTGGAAAGCCCCGAAAGATGATTTTAGGGTGCAATGGGTGGATCGGCTGCGTTCGTGTCAAAAAAGTCCGACGCGACTTCGTTCAACGAACTTGTGCATTAAAGGCACCAGTTCGGCCCGTTTTGGACCGAAGTTCGGGCAGTAATGAAACGGTCCAAATTGCCCCAAATCATGAGTTTGGGGTCCAACGGGATGGATAAGGTGCGTTTGTTCCGAAAAATTCTATCGCGACTTCGTTGCACGAACTTGTGCATTAATTGCACCAATTCAGCCTGTTTTGCACCGACTTTCGTGCAGTAATGAAACGGTCTGGAAAGCCTCATAACATGATTTTGAGGTCCAATGAGGTTTATCGGGTGCGTTCGTTGAGAAAAATTTCGACACAACTTCGTTGCACGAACTATTACATTAATAGCGCAAGTTCGGCCCACTTTGCATCAAAGAAACAGTCTGGAACGCTCATAAACATGAGTTTGGGGTCCAATCGGGTGGATCGGGTGCGTTCGTGGCAAAAAATTTGGATTCAACTTCGTTCCACGTACTTGTGCACTAATGGCACTAGTTCTGTTGGTTTTGCACCGAAGTTTGTGCAGTAACGAAACCGTCCGAAATGCCCCAAATCATGAGTTTGGGGTACAATAGGGTGGATCGGGTGCGTTCGTTGTAAAAAATTCCAACGCGATTTTGTTGCACGAACTTGTGCATGAATTGCTCCAGTTCACCCCGTTTTGTACCGACTTTCTTGCAGTAGTGAAACGGTCTGGAAAGCCCCAAAACATGATTTTGGAGTCCAATGGGGTGGATCAGGAGCGATCGTTGAGAAAAATTCCAACGCGACTTCGTTGCACGAACTTGTAGATTAATAGCGCCAGTTTGGCCCATTTTGCGATGAAGAAACGGTCCGAAACGTCCAAAATATGAGTTTGGGGTCCAATTGGGTGTATCGGGTGCGTTCGTTGCAAAAAAATTCCAACGCAACTTCGTTCCACGACCTTGTGCAATAATGGCACCAGCTCAGCCTGTTTTACATCGAAGTTTTTGCAGTAACGAAACACTCCTAAATACCCTAAAACAAGAGTTTTGGGTCGGATGGGGAGGATCGGGTGCGTTCGTTGCGAAAAATTCCAACGTGACTTCATTCCACGAACTTGTGCATTAACGGCACCAGATCGACCCGTTTTGCACCGAAGTTCGTCTAGTAACGAAACCTCTGAAACGCCCCAAAACATAAGTTTGGGGTACAATGGGGTGGATCCGGTGCATTTGTTCCAAATTTCTGACGCGACTTCATTGCACGAACTTGTGCATTAATGGCACGAGTTCGACACATTTTGCACCAAAGTTCAAGGAGTAACAAAACGGTCCGAAACGCCCCAAAACATGAGTTCGTGCAGTAACGAAATGGTCTGGAAAGCCCCAAAACAAGATTTTTCAAGTCCAGTGGGGTGGATTTTGTGCGTTCATTGAGAAAAGTTCTGATACGACTTCATTGCACGAAGTTGTACATTAATGGCGGCAGTAAGGCCGATTTTGCGATGAAGAAGCGGTCCGAAACGCCCCCAAAACTTGAGTTTGGGGTCCAATGGAGTGGATCGGGTTCGTTCGTTGCAAAAAATTTTGACGTGACTTCGTTCCACAAACTTGTGCATTAGTGGCACCAGTTCGGCCCATTTTGCACCAAAGTTCGTGCAGTAACGAAACGGTCTGAAACAACACAAAACATGAGTTTGGGGTCCAATGGGGTGGATCGGGTGCGTTCGTTGCGGAAAATTCCGATGCAACATCATTGCATGAATTTGTGCATTAATATCACCATTTCGGCCCATTTTGCACCGAAGTTCATGCAGTAACGAACCGGTCTGAAACGACCAAAAACATGAGTTTAGGGTCCAATGGGATGGATCGGGGGCGTTCGTTCCAAAGAATACCGACGCATCTTCGTTGCACGAACGTGTCCAATGGGGTGGATTGGGTGCGTTCGTTGAGAAAAGTTATGACATGACTTCATTGCACGAAGTTGAACATTAATGGCGCAAGTAAGGCCGATTTTTCGATGAAGAAGCGGTCCAAAACGCCCCAAAACTTGAGTTTGGGGTCCAATAGGGTGGATCGGGTTCGTTCGTTGCAAAAAATTTTGACGTGACTTCATTCCACGAACTTGTTCATTAATGGCACCAGTTCGGCCCGTTTTACAGCGAAGTTTGTGCAGTAATGAAATAGTCTAAAACGCCCCAAATTATGACTTTGGGGTCCAATAGGGTGGATCTGGTGCGTCCGTTTCAAAAAATTCCAATGCGATTTCGTTGCACGAACTTGTGCATTAAGTGCACCAGTTCGTCCCGTTTTGCATGGAAGTTCGGGCAGTAACGAAACGGTCCGAAATGCCCCAAATCATTAGTTTGGGGTCCAATGGAATGGATCAGGTGCGTTCATTCCGAAAAATTCCAACGCGACATTATTGCACAAACATGTGCATTAATGGCACCAGTTCGGCCCATTTGGCACGAAAGTTCGTGTAGTAACGAAACGGTCTGAAACGCTACAAATCATGAGTTTGGTATCCAATGGGGTGGATCGGGTGCGTTCGTTGCACGAACTTGTGCATTAATTACACCAGTTCAACATGTTTTGCACCGACATTCGTGCAGTAACAAAATGGTTTGGAAAGCCCCGAAAGATGATTTTGCGGTCCAATAGGGTGGATCGGCTGTGTTCGTAGCAAAAATTTCTGACGCGACTATGTTCCACGAACTTGTGCATTAAAGGCACCAGTTCGGCCCATTTTGCACCGAAGTTCGGGCAGTAACGTAACGGTCCGAAACGCCCCAAATCATGAGTTTGGGGTCCAACGGGTGGATGAGGTGTGTTTGTTTTAAAAAATTCTGACGTGACTTCGTTTCACGAACTTGTGCATTAATTGCACCAGTTCAGCCTGTTTTGCACTGACTTTCGTGCAGTAACAAAATGGTCTGGAAAGCACCAAAACATGATTTTGAGGTCCAATGGGGTTTATCGGGTGCGTTCGTTGAGAAAAATTTTGACACGATTTCGTTGCACGAACTTGTACATTAATGGCGTTTCTTTCCATTCTTGCCTAGTGACTAAGATTTTCACACTTGTTGTGTCTAGGCTGCAAAGATTTTCTCATAAAACACTAACTGAAGTGTTAGAGGGATTCACTTTCGATAAGAATCCAAAAGCAAGTTCCCTATACTACCTTCTTTCCCTCCTCTGTTTCTGTCTTTAAGAGGCAGTGCATCCGGCAGGAATCGAACCTACTTTTTGACCCATTTTGCCTTTCTAGGTTGATGGGCGCTTTCACCATTCAGCCATGGATGCTTTAGCGAGTGAACTAGGTTTTTATTTGAGAGCGAACTAGGTTTTTAGTGGTATTCCTTCTCGAGCTTCTATTTCTTCCGTTAAGGGAGATTCGGGAAAAGATGGAATAGGAAGACGTGTTTCCAGAACGAACAAGATACGGGTAGAGAAGGGGAAGTTAGCAAAGTTAGACAAGATTGGAAGCCAGTTCGGCCCACTTTGCAGTGAAGAAACAGTCCGAAACGCTCCAAAACATGAGTTTGGGGTCCAATCGAGTGGATCGGGTGCGTTCGTTGCAAAAAATTCCGACGCGACTTCGTTCCATGAGCTTGTGCATTAATGGCACCATTTCGGCCCATTTTGCACCGAAGTTTGTGTCGTAACGAAACCGTCTGAAACTCACCAAATCATGAGTTTGGGTACAATAGGGTGGATCAGGTACGTTCGTTGAAAAAAATTCCAACGCGATTTTGTTGCACGAACTTGTTCATTAATAACGCCAGTTTGCACCACTTTGCACTCAAGAAACAGTCTGAAACGCTCCAAAACATGAGTTTGAGGTCCAATCGGATGGATCGGGTGCGTTCGTTGCAAAAAATTCCAACGAGACTTCGTTCCACGAACTTGTGCATTAATGGCACCAGTTCGGCCCATTTTGCACCGAAGTTTGTGCAGTAACAAAACCATCTGAAATGCACCAAATCATGAGTTTGGTGTACAATAGGTTGGATCAAGTGCGTTAGTTGAAAAAAAAATCCAACGCGATTTTGTTGCCCGAACTTGTGCATTAACTGCACCAGTTCAGCCCATTTTGCACCGACTTTCGCGCAGTAGTGAAACGGTTTGGAAAGCCCCAAAACATGATTTTGGTGTCCAATAGGGTGGATCGGGTGCGTTCGTTGAGAAAAATTCCGACGCGACTTCGTTGCTCGAACTTGTACATTAATAGCGCCAGTTCGACCCATTTTGCGATGAAGAAACGGTCCGAAACGCTCCAAAACATGAGTTTGGGGGACGAACATCTGCATAAATGGCACCAGTTCGGCCCATTTTGCACCGAAGTTTGTGTAGTAACAAAACGGTCCGAAACGCCCCAAATCATGAGTTTGGGGTCGAACGGGGTGGATCAGGTGCGTTCGTTCACAAAAATTCTGACGCAGCTTCGTTGCACGAACTTGTGCACTAATTGCACCAGTTCAGCCTATTTTGCACCAACTTTCGTGCAGTAACGAAATGGTCTGGAAAGCCCCAAAACATGATTTTGAGGTCCAATGGGGTTTATCGCGTGTGTTCATTGTGAAAAATTCAATACGACTTCGTTGCACAAACTTGTACATTAATAGCGCCAGTTCGTTCCATTTTGCACTGAAGAAACAGTCTGAAACGCTCCAAAACAAGAGTTTCGGGTCCAATGGGGTCGATCGGGTGCGTTTTACATCGAAGTTTTGTACCGAAGTTTGTGCAGTAACAGAATGGTCTGAAATAGCCCAAATCATGAGATTGGGGTCCAATGGGGTTGATCGCGAGCGTTCGTTGCAAAAAAATTCTAACGCAACTTTGTTCCACGACCTTGTGCATTAATGGCACCAGCTTGGCCCATTTTACACCGAAGTTTTTGCAGTAATGAAACCGTCCGAAATGCCCCAGATCATGAGTTTGAGGTACAATAGGGTGGATCGGGTGCGTTCGTTGTAAAAAATTCCAACGCGATTTTGTTACACGAACTTGTGCATTAATTGCACCAGTTCAGCCCGTTTTGCACCAACTTTCGTGCAGTAACGAAATGGTCTGGAAAGCCCCAAAACATGATTTTGAGGTCCAATGGGGTTTATCGCGTGTGTTCATTGTGAAAAATTCAATACCACTTCGTTGCACAAACTTGTACATTAATAGCGCCAGTTCGTTCCATTTTGCACTGAAGAAACATTCTGAAACGCTCCAAAACAAGAGTTTCGGGTCCAATGGGGTCGATCGGGTGCGTTTTACATCGAAGTTTTGTACCGAAGTTTGTGCAGTAACAGAATGGTCTGAAATAGCCCAAATCATGAGATTGGGGTCCAATGGGGTTGATCGCGAGCGTTCGTTGCAAAAAATTCTAACGCAACTTTGTTCCACGACCTTATGCATTAATGGCACCAGCTTGGCCCATTTTACACCGAAGTTTTTGCAGTAATGAAACCGTCCGAAATGCCCCAGATCATGAGTTTGAGGTACAATAGGGTGGATCGGGTGCGTTCGTTGTAAAAAATTCCAACGCGATTTTGTTGCACGAACTTGTGCATTAATTGCACCAGTTCAGCCCGTTTTGCATCGACTTTCGTGCAGTAATGAAACGGTGTGGAAAGCCCCAAAACATGAGTTTGGGGTCCAATCGGGTGGATCGGGTGCGTTTTAGACCGAAGTTTTGCACTGAAGTTAGTGTAGTAACAGAATGGTCTGAAATAGCCCAAATCATGAGATTGGGGTCCAATGGGGTTGATCGGGAGCGTTCATTGCAAAAAATTATAACGCAACTTCGTTCCACGACCTTGTGCATTAATGGCACCAGCTTGGCCCATTTCACACCGAAGTTTTTGCAGTAACAAAACCGTTCGAAATGCCCCAAATCATGAGTTTGGGGTACAATAGGGTGGATCGGGTGCGTTCATTGTAAAAAATTCCAACGTGATTTTGTTGCATGAACTTGTGCATTAATTGCACCAGTTCAGCCTATTTTGCACCGACTTTCGTGCAGTAACGAAACGGTCTGGAAAGCCCAAAACATGATTTTGAGGTCCAATGGGATTTATCGGGTGCGTTCGTTGAGAAAAAGTTCGACACGATTTCGTTGCACAAACTTGTACATTAATAACGCCATTTCGGCCCACTTTGCACTCAAGAAACAGTCTGAAACGCTCCAAAACATGAGTTTGGGGTCCAATCGGGTGGATCGGGTGCGTTCGTTGCAAAAAATTCTGACGCGACTTCATTCTACGAACTTGTGCATTAATGGCACCAGTTTGGCCCATTTTGCACCGAAGTTTGTGCAGTAACGAAACCGTCTGAAACGCACCAAATCATGAGTTTGGGGTACAATAGGGTGGATCAGGTGCGTTCTTTGAAACAAATTCCAGCGCGATTTTGTTGCCCGAACTTGTGCATTAATGGCACCAGTTCAGCCCATTTTATACCGACTTTCGTGCAGTAGTGAAACGGTTTGGAAAGCCCCAAAACATGATTTTGCAGTCCAATGGGGTGGGTCGGGTGCATTCGTTGAGAAAAATTCCGACGCGACTTCGTTGCATGAAATTGTCCATTAATAGCGCCAGTTCGGCCCATTTTGCGATGAAGAAACGGTCCGAAATGCTCCAAAACATGAGTTTGGGGGACGAACATGTGCATAAATGGCACCAGTTCGGCCCGTTTTGCACCGAAGTTTGTGTAGTAACGAAACGGTCCGAAACGCCCCAAATCATGAGTTTGGGGTCCAACGGGGTGGATCAGGTGCGTTCTTTCACAAAAATTCTAACGCAACTTCGTTGCATGAACTTGTGCACTAATTGCACCAGTTCAGCCTATTTTGCACCGACTGTCGTGCAGTAACAAAACAGTCTGGAAAGCCCCAAAACATGATTTTGAGGTCCAATGGGATTGAACGGGTGCGTTCGTTTCGAAAAAATTCTGACGCGACTTCTTTGCACGTACTTGTGCATTAATGGCACCGGTTCAGCCCGATTTGCAAAGAAGTTTATGCAGTAATGGAACGGTCCAAAAGACCGCAAAACATGAGTATGGGGTCCAATGGGGTGGATCAGGTGCGTTCATTGCAAAAAATTCCGACACGAGTTCGTTCCACGAACTTGGGCATCAATGGCACCAGTTCGGCTCGTTTTGCAGCAAAGTTCGTGCAGTAACGAACGGTCCAAAATGCACCAAAATATGAGTTTAAGGTCCAATGGGTGGATCGTGTGCGTTTGTTGCACGAACTTGTGCATTCATTGCACCAGTTCAGCATGTTTTGCACCGACGTTCGTGCAGTAACGAAATGGTCTGGAAAGCCCCAAAACATGATTTTGGGGTCCAATAGGGTGGATCGGATGCGTTGGTTGCAAAAAATTCCGAAGCAACATCGTTCTACGAACTAGTGCATTAAAGGCACTAGTTCGGCCCGTTTTGCACCGAAGTTCGGGCAGTAACTAAACGGTTCGAAATGCCCCAAATCATGATTTTGGGGTCCAACGGGGTGGATCAGGTGCGTTCGTTCACAAAAATTCTGACGCAACTTCGTTGTACGAACTTGTGCACTAATTCCACCAGTTCAGCCTATTTTGTACCGACTTTCGTGCAGTAACAAAATGGTCTGGAAAGCCCCAAAACATGATTTTGAGGTCCACTGGGGTTTTGATGTGGACATCAATACAAACGATTCATCCATGCCTACACAATTACCTATTTCTGGTCCTATTACACATGCCCGTGCTCGTCAACTTAATCATCTAGTGAGTTCACTTTTGAGTTTATGTCCATCATGTTTAGACCATGGAGATGCGTGAACTCTTATTTTGATTAGGAACCAAGGAGACGACCGAAAGGAAAACGGATTCGCGCAGGCTGAATTCGGACTGCAGAACACCACCAACTTGTGACGATCACCATGGTCGCATATGGACTCAGATTGGGGCTTTCAAGTACTTCGTGGAAAGCTTATAAAGTCTTCTTTCCAACGGATGCGGCATCAAGTCTATCTATGCTCGGATTCGGTCACAATCGTCGATTTGTTGCCGACACCTTTTCTGCTCACGGTGCTGTGTCGCCTTATTTTGGCCCAATGGGCCGTGTATCAAGTTGAGTGGATTACCGACGCGTCCTAGGGTTGGAGTACGACCCCAGCACCCCTGTGGTCGTCCTCCCACGTCCTTATACTCCTTAGCCGCCACCAAGAACACTTGGGTTTTTGTTTAGATCAAGTTTAGCCTTTGCAACTTGCTTGTGAGTGCGCGTGCTGGATCAGCCGACCGTCTTCTTGTCTTCGGAACCCCACATCATTGCAGATTGAGTTTGAAACCTTCATCTACATCTAGTATATTCAGTACTTGTTTACTTGTTCTTGCTGGTTCTTCGATTGCTTGCAGGACGAGTGCCCTAGTGGCCGGGTGTCGCACTCCACAAGATCGCTGCAGCCATTGGAGGTGGTGTATCGGTTGCTAAGGCGTAGCGTCCTTGGAAGGCTATATTCGGGCCATGAATGTCGCCTCCATCCTCAAATCGAGTTATCCCCCACCTCTCATCGAAAGATCGGGAACAAACCCTAGTGGGTTCACATCAGTTGGTAATCAGAGCAAGGTTGATCGGTGAGACACTTCCAATCCTTTGCTGTTTTTATTTTCATATAGTCCAAAAAGCTCAAAAAAATTAATAGATTAGTTTACCTACAATCCTATAAACTCTTTGAGCCTTTGCTAGTAATTCTTAGTTAGGGCTTGTTGAGTATTTGGTTCCATCGGTTGCGTCGTGTTGCTGGTCTTAGTTTAGTCCTTTAGAGTTTCGAGTTCTTGTCACCTCTTTTTGTCTCGGAGTTTCAATTCAGCACTGGAAGAAAACTTTCATTGTTTCTGTATCCGGTCTCCGATTTGTGAGTTTTAATACAATCTGAAAAGCTTAACTCATGATCTTTCCAACGGATCTGACCTGGGTCACAAACTCCATCTTAGTGCTCTATAATCGACATGGAGATTTGTGCGTCTGGCTGCGTGAAACAAGTTTCATCAATCTGAGTTGGTAGTAGCTATATGCAGTAATCCTATTGCGTTGTTGTCAAACAGAGGATTTTAGTCCCCTACAAAAAAAAGAAAAAGAAGAAAACAAAGTGAAAAAAACAGAAAAAAAGAAAAGAAACGAAAAAGAAGAAAGGGGCTGATTCATCTTTTGTGTTCCTGTTGTTTCGGTTGGTGCTTTGTGACTTCATTTGTGTCCAGGCTCGTGCCTCTAGCACGGTCTAGGCTAGGACCAGCACAGTACCACCGTTGAACAATTATTCGGCTTGGTTTTCTGACTAACGTGGTGTTAGTATTTTCCCTTGATCAGCCCACCTACAGCTCCACATATTCGACTACAGTTTGACAGGTCCTGTTGCTGCCGCACCGATACGCTCCCTTCTAGGTGCTCGACTTGTTGGTTGCCAACCCCCTCCTGTTGAGCAAGGTAAGAATTGGCAAGAGCTTGTATAACAGGTTGAGAGAGAGCGCCTCACAGTGGTTACATCTTAGTAGCTATAGGGGTTTGTTCTACTTCACTTGTTCCCTGTTTGTTCTTGTGCTTCTACCAAGGCAGGTTCAGGGGATGAGGATGATGGGGGTGGTCCACTTGTACCAACAGCATCATGCAACATTTAAAAAAACAAGTGAGGGAGTACACCGAAGGAATTGATACTGATTGCAGGTGCTGAATGAGAAGATTGGTATCCTAGAGGGTGGACAGATTTCCACCAACAACAAGCTTGCAGGGTTGGAGACGTCGATCAGTCATGTCGACAAAAGTGTTGCTGCTCTTCTACGATGTTTTGATGAGCTGCATGCTAAAGCCCCCGATGGGCGTGATGAAGACAACAAGAAAGATGAGCATGTCGAGGATAATTGGGGTGATTATGTTCCTGATACTGAACAAGACGATCAAGACGCTCACAACCGTCGACGGCTATGTACTAATCGTAGAGGTATGGGAGGACATCGCCGACGTGAGGTACACAATAATGATAATGCTTTCACTAAGATTAAATTTAAGATACCTCCTTTTGATGGTAAATATGATCCCGATGCATACATTACTTGGGAGATTGTTGTTGATCAAAAGTTTGCATGTCATGAATTTCCTGAAAGCACACGTGTTAGGGCTGCTACTAGTGAGTTTACTGATTTTGCTTCTGTTTGGTGGATAGAACATGGCAAGAAAAATCCTAATAACATGCCACAAACATAGGATGCTTTGAAACGGGTCATGCGGGATAGATTTGTTCCTTCTTATTATGCACGTGATATGCTAAATAAGTTGCAGCAATTGAGACAGGGTGCTAAGAGTGTAGAAAAATATTATCAGGAGTTACAAATGGGTATGCTGCATTGTAATATAGAGGAGGGTGAGCAACCTGCGATCGCTAGATTTTGGGGTGGGTTAAACCAAGAAATTCACGACATCCTTGCTTATAAAGATTATACTAACGTGACCCGTTTATTTCATCTTGCTTGTAAAGCTGAAAGGGAAGTGCAGGGGCGACGTGATAGTGCCAAGACTAATGTTTCTGCAGAAAAATCTACATCATGGCTGCAGCGCACAACTACTTCTCTAACTGGACGTGCACCTCTCCCAACTCCCTCGCCTGGTCGACCAGCACCATCGCCTTCCTCCAGTGACAAACCACGTAGTTCTGCCACAAATTCAGCAATCAAATCTGTCCAGAAACCAGCTGCTAGTGCTTCTTCGATTGCCTCCACGGGTAGAACAAGAGATCTTCAATGCCATAGTTGCAAGGGCTTTGGGCACGTGCAGCGTGACTGTCCTAGCAAGCGTGTTTTGGTGGTCAAAGAAGATGGTGGGTATTCTTCTGCTAGTGATTTTGATGAAGATACACTTGCTTTGCTTGCAGCTGACCATGCAGGTAGTGATGAACGACCAGAAGAGCAATTTGGCGCAGAGCATGCCGAGCATTATGAGAGCCTCATTGTGCAGCGTGTGCTTAGTGCACAAATGGAGAATGCGGAGCAAATACATTGTTTCAAACAAAGTGTGTCATTAAAGAGCGTTCTTGATGCATGATCATCGATGGAGGTAGCTGCAACAACTTGGCTAGCAGCGATATGGTGGAGAAACTTGCACTTACCACCAAACTGCATCCACACCCATATCACATTCAATGGCTAAACAACAATGGTAAAGTAAAGGTAATGATGAGGACATCAACACCAACGATACATCCACTCTGACACAAGTACCTATTGCTGGTCCTATTACTCGTGCTCGTGCGTATCAACTTAATCATCAGGTGGGTTCAAATCTAAGCTCATGTAAATCATGTTTAGACCATGGAGACCCGTGTACTCTTGTTATGCTTAGGAACCAAGGAGGCGACCGAAAGGGAAACGGATTCGCGCAGGCTGGATTTGGACTGCAGAACAGTACCAACTTGTGACGGACACCACGGTCGCATATAAACTTGGATTGAGGCGTTCAAGTACTTCGTGGAAAGCTTATGAAGTCTTCTTTCAAACGGATCCGGCCTCATATCTATATCTATTACGAGTCGGCCGCAATCGTAAAATTAATACAGAGTCCTTTTCTGCACATGGTGCTGCGTCACCCTGTTCTGGCCCAATGGGCCGTGTATCAAGTTGAGTCCATTACGGATGCGTCCTAGGGTTGGAGTACGATCCCAGCACCCCTGTGGTCGTCCTCCCACGTACTTATACCCCTTAGCCGCCACCAAGGATGCTTGGGTTTTGTTTAGATCAAGTTTAGCCTTCGCTACTTGCTTGCAAGCGCGCGTGCTGGATCAGCCGCCCGTCTTCTTGTCTTCGGAACCCCACCATTATTGAGATTGCGTATGAAACCTTCATTTACATCTAGTAAATTCAGTACTTGTCATACTTGTTCTTGCTAGTTCTTCGATTGCTTGCAGGACGAGTGCCCTAGTGGCCGGGTGCCGCGCTCCACAAGATCGCGACAGCCATTGGAGGGGGTGTATCGGTTGCTAAGGCGCAGCTTGGAAGGCTATAGTCGGGCCGTGAACGTCGCCTCCATCGACCAATCGAGTTATCCACGCCTCTCATTGAAAGATCGGGAATCAAACCCTAGCGGGTCGCCATTAGGTAACTAGACTGGTGCGAATTAATTTTGCTATTGGATCATATCATGATGTTGTTGAATGTGATGTTGTGTCTATGGAGGCTTGTAATATTCTGCTAGGTAGGCCATGGAAATTTGATACAGATTCTATGCATCATGGTAGATCAAATTAGTATTCTCTCTTGCACCATGATAAGAAAATTGTGTTGCTGCCCATATCCCCTGAAGCTATTTTGCATGATGATGTTGCTAAAGCTGCAAAAGATAAAAGTGAGAGCCATAAAAATACCAATTCTTTTACTGATAAGAAAGACGAAATAAGTTTGAAAGGACATTGCTTGCTTGGGACAAAATCTGATATTAATAAATTGATTGCTTCCACTTCTATTGCCTATGCTTTGGTATGCAAAGATGCTTTAATTTCAATTCATAATATGCAGCATTCTTTGCCTCTTGCTGTTGCTAACATTTTGCAGGAGTATGCTGATGTGTTTCCAAGTGAGATCCCACCAGGGCTGCCACCAACTCGAGGGATTGTGCACTAGATTGATCTAATTCCTGGTGCATCTTTGCCTAACCGTACGCTATACAGAACAAATTCGAAAGAAACACAAGAGATTCAGTGACAAGTGCAAGAGCTACTCGACAAAGGTTATGTACGTGAGTCCCTTAGTCCTTGTGCTGTTCCGGTTATTTTAGTGCCTAGGAAAGATGGAACATGGCGTATGTGCGTTGATTGTAGGGCTATCAATAATATCACGATTCGATATCGACACCCTATTCCATGTTTAGATGATATGCTTGATGAATTGAGTGGTGCTGTTGTGTTTTCCAAAGTTGATTTGCGTAGTGGGTACCACCAGATTCGTATGAAGTTGGAGATGAATGGAAAACTGCTTTCAAAACTAAGTTTGGTTTATATGAGTGGCTAGTCATGCCTTTTAGATTAACAAATGCACCTAGTACTTTCATGAGATTAATGAACGAGGTTTTGCGTGCTTTCATTGGTAAATTTATTGTAGTCTACTTTGATGATATACTGATTTACAGTAAATCTATTGACGAACATCTTGATCACTTACGAGATGCACGTTTATTTGGTAACCTTGAGAAGTGCACATTTTGCACAGATCGAGTGTCTTTTCTTGGCTATGTTGTGACTCCACAGGGAATTGAGGTTAATCAAGCTAGGGTAGAAGCTATACAGGGGTGGCTTGTACCAAAGACTATTACACAAGTGAGGAGTTTCCTAGGGCTTGCCGGGTTCTATCGCCGTTTTGTGAAGAACTTTAGCACCACTGTTGTACCATTGAATGAGCTTACAAAGAAGGGAGTGCCTTTTAGTTGGTGCAATGAACAAGAGAACGCCTTCAACATGCTGAAAGATAAGTTGACACACGCACCTCTTCTCCAACTTCCTGATTTTAATAAGACTTTTGAGCTTGAATGTGATGCTAGTGGGATTGGATTGGGTGATATTTTGTTACAAGAAGGCAAACTTGTTGCATATTTTAGTGAAAAATTGAGCGGGCCTATTCTGAATTTTTCTACTTATGATAAGGAATTATATGCTCTTGTTCGGACATTAGAAACATGGCAGCATTATTTGTGGCCCAAAGAGTTCGTTATTCATTTTGATCATGAATCCTTGAAGCATATCCGTAGTCAAGGCAAACTGAACCGTCGACATGCTAAGTGGGTTGAATTTATTGAATCTTTTCCTTATGTTATTAAGCACAAGAAAGGGAAAGAGAATATCATTGCTGATGCTTTGTCTAGGAGATATACTTGACTACAAGATCTTTGGATTAGAAACAATTAAAGACCAATATGTTAATGATGCTGATTTTAAAGATGTGTTGCTGCATTGTAAAGATGGGAAGGGATGGAACAAATTCATCATTAGTGAAAAGTTTGTGTTTAGAGCTAACAAGCTATGCATTCCAGCTAGCTCCGTTCGTTTGTTGTTGCTGCAGGAAGCGCATGGAGGTGGCTTCATGGGGCATTTTGGAGTAAACAAAATGGAGGATATACTTGCTGGTCATTTCTTTTGGCCAAAGATGAGAAGAGATGTGGAGAGATTTGTTACTCATTGCACGACATGTCAAAAGGCTAAGTCACGGTTAAATCCACATGGTTTGTATTTGCCTCTACCTGTTCCTAGTGTGCCTTGGGAAGATATTTCTATGGATTTTGTGTTGGGATTGCCGAGGACTAGGAAGGGACGTGATAGTGTGTTTGTGGTTGTTGATAGATTTTCTAAGATGGTTCATTTTATACCATGTCATAAAACTGATGATGCTTCTCAGGTGCGTTCGTTGCAAAAAATTCCGACACGAGTTCGTTCCACGAACTTGGGCATCAATGACACCAGTTCGGCTCGTTTTGCAGCGAAGTTCGTGCAGTAATGAAATGGTCCAAAATGCACCAAAACATGAGTTTAACGTCCAATGGGATGGATCGGGTGCATTCGTTGCACGAACTTGTGCATTAATTGCACCAGTTCAGCATGTTTTGCGCCGATGTTCATGCTGTAACGTAATGGTCTGGAAAGCCCCAAAACATGATTTTGGGGTCCAATGGGGTGGATCGGGTGCGTTCGTTGCAAAAAATTCCGAAGCGACATCTTTCCACGAACTAGTGCATTAAAGGCACTAGTTCGGCCCGTTTTGCACCGAAGTTCGGGCAGTAACGAAACGGTCCAAAAAATGTCCCAAATCATGAGTTTGGGGTCCAACGGGGTGGATCAGGTGCGTTCGTTGACAAAAATTCTGACGCGACTTCGTTGTACGAACTTGTGCACTAATTGCACCAGTTCAGCCTATTTTGCACCGACTTTCGTGCAGTAACAAAACGGTCTGGAAAGCCATAAAACATGATTTTCAGGTCCAATGGGGTTTATCGAGTGCGTTCGTTGAGAAAAATTTGACACGACTTCGTTGCACAAACTTGTAAATTTATAGCGCTAGTTCAGCCCATTTTGGACTGAAGAAAAAGTCCGAAACGCTCCAAAACATGAGTTTCGGGTCCAATCAGGTGGATCGGGTGCGTTCGTTGCAACAAATTCCGACGCGACTTCGTTCCACGAACTTGTGCATTAATGGCACCAGTTCGGCCCGTTTTGCACCGAAGTTTGTGCAGTAATGAAACCATTTGAAACGCCCCAAATCATGAGTTTGGGGTACTATAAAGTGGATCGGGTGCGTTCATTGTAAAAAATCCCAACGCGATTTTGTTGCACGAACTTGTGCATTAATTGCACCAGTTCAGCCCGTTTTGCACCAACTTTCGTGCAATAATGATACGGTCTGGAAAGCCCCAAAACATGATTTTGGGGTCCAATGGGGTGGATCGGGTGCGTTCGTTGAGAAAAATTCCGACGCAACTTCGTTGCACGAACTTGTACATTAATAGCACTAGTTTGGCCCATTTTGCGATGAAGAAACAGTCCGAAACGGTCCAAAACATGAGTTTGGAGTCCAATGGGGTGTATCGGGTGCGTTCGTTACAAAAAATTCAAACGCAACTTCGTTCCACGACCTTGTGCATTAATGGCATCGGCTTGGCCTGTTTTACACCGAAGTTTTTGCAGTAACCAAACACTCCGAAATGCCCTAAAATAGGAGTTTGGGATCCGATGGGGTGGATCGGGTGCGTTCGTTGCGAAAAATTCCAACGTGACTTCATTGTAGGAACTTGTGCATTAATGGCACCAGTTCGGACCATTTTTCACTGAAGTTCGTGCAGTAACAAAACGGTCCGAAATTCCCCAAAATATGAGTTTGGGGTCCAATGGGGTGAATCGGGTGCGTTTGTTGCAAAAAATTCCGATGCGACTTCGTTGCACGAACGTGTGCATTGACGACACCAGTTCGGCACATTTTGCACCGAAGTTTGTGCAGTAACAGAATGGTCTGAAATAGCCCAAATCATGAGATTGGGGTCCAATGGGGTTGATCTGGAGCGTTCGTTGCAAAAAAATTCTAACGAAACTTCGTTCCACGACCTTGTGCATTCATGGCACCAGCTTGGCCCGTTTTACACCGAAGTTTTTGCATTAACGAACCCGTCCGAAATGCCCCAAATCATGAGTTTGGGATACAATAGGGTGCATCGGGTGCGTTCGTTGTAAAAAATTCCAACGCGATTTTGTTGCACCAACTTGTGCATTAATTGCACAAGTTCAGCCTATTTTGCTCCGACTTTCGTGCAGTAACGAAACGGTCTGGAAAGCCCCAAAACATGATTTTAGGGTCCAATGGGGTGGATCGGGTGAGTTCGTTGAGAAAAATTCCAACGCGACATCGTTGCACGAACTTGTACATTAATAGCGCTAGTTCGGCCACTTTGCACGGAAGAAACAGTCCGAAACGCTCCAAAACATGAGGTTGGGGTCCAATCGAAGGATCTGGTGCGTTCGTTGCAAAAAATTCCAACGCAACTTCGTTCCACGAACTTGTGCATTAATGGCACAAGTTCGGCCCGTTTTGCACCGAAGTTTGTGCAGTAACAAAACTGTCCGAAACGCCCAAACTCATGAGTTTGGGGTAAAATTTGGTGGATCGGGTGCGTTCGTTGTAAAAAATTCTAACGCGATTTTGTTGCACGGACTTGTGCATTAATTGCACTAGTTTAGCCTGTTGTGCACCAACTTTCATGCAGTAATGAAACGGTTTGGAAAGCACCAAAACAAGATTTTGGAGTCCAATGGGGTGGATCGGTTGCGTTCGTTGAGAAAAATTTCGACGCGACTTCGTTGCACGAACTTGTACATTAATAGCTCCAGTTTGGCCCATTTTGTGATGAATAAACGGTCCGGAATGCTCCAAAACAAGAGTTAGGGGTCCAATGGGGTGTATCAGGTGCGTTCTTTGCAAATAACTCCAACGCAACTTGGTTCCACGACCTTGTGCATTAATGGCAACAGTTCGACCCATTTTGCACCGAAGCTCGTGCAGTAACGAAACGGTCCGAAATGCCCCAATACATGTGTTTCGGGTCCAATGGGGTGGATCGGGTGCATTTATTGCAAAAAGTTCCGACGCGACTTCGTTGCACGAACGTATGCATTGATGGCACCAGTTCGGCCCATGTTGCACCGAAGTTTGTGCAGTAATAGAATGGTCTGAAATAGCCCAAATCGTGAGATTGGGGTCCAATCGGGTGCATCAGGCGCGTTCGTTGCAAAAAAAATCCAACGCGACTTCGTTGCACAAACATGTGCATTAACAGGACTAGTTCTGCGCATTTTGCACTGATGTTCGTGCAGTAACGAAACGGTCCGAAACATCCCAAATCATCAGTTTGGTGGTCTAATGAGGTGGATCAGTTGCGTTCTTTCCAAAAAATTCCGACGCGATTTCGTTGCACGAACTTTTGCATCAATGACACCAGTTCGGCCCGTTTTGCACTCAAGTTCATGTAGTAACAAAACGGTCTCAAACGCTCCAAGAGATGAGTTTGGTTTCCAATGGGGTGGATTGGGTGTATACGTTGCAAAAAATTCCGGCACGACTTCATTGTACTAACTTGTGCATTGACGGCATCAGTTCTGCCCGTTTTGCACCGAAGTTGTGCATTAACAGGATTGGGTCCAATAGGATGGATCGGGTGCATTCGTCTCAAAAAATTTGAATGCGATTTCGTTGCACGAACTTGTGCATTAAGTGCACCAGTTCTTCCCGTTTTGCACCGAAGTTCTGGCAATAATGAAACAGTCCGGAACGCCCCAAATCATTAGTTTGGGGTCCAATGGGGTGGATCAAGTGCGTTCATTCTAAAAAATTCCAACGCGACTTTGTTGCACAAACTTGTGCATTAGTGACACCAGTTCGGTCCGTTTGGCACCGAAGTTTGTGCAGTAATGAAATGGTCCGAACGCCCCAAATCATGAGTTTGGTGTTCGATGGGGTGGGTCGGGTGCGTTCATTGCGAAAATTTCCGACGCGACTTTGTAGGACGAACATGTGCATTAATGGAACCAGCTCGGCCCGTATTGCATCGAAGTTCGTGCAGTAACGAAATCGTCCGAAACGCCCCAAGTCATGAGTTTGGGGTCCAATGGGGTGGATCGGGTGCGTTCGTTCCGAAAAATTCCGACATGACTTCCTTGCACTTACTTGTGCATCAATAGCACCGGTTCAGCCCGTTGTGCACCGAAGTTTATGCAGTAACGAAACGGTCCAAAAAGCCGCAAAACATGAGTATGGGGTCCAATGGGGTGGATCAGGTGCGTTCGTTGCAAAAAACTCGTGCATCAATGGCACCAGTTCAGTTCGTTTTGCAGCGAAGTTCGTGCAATAACAAAATAGTCCGAAATGCACGAAAACTTGAGTTCAAGATCCAGTGGGTTGGATCGGGTGCGTTAGTTGCACGAACTTGTGCATTAATTGCACCAGTTCAGCATGTTTTGCACCAACATTCGTGCAGTAATTAAATGGTCTATAAAGGCCCAAAACATGATTTTGGGGTCCAATGGGGTGGATCGGGTGCGTTCGTTGCAAAAAATTCCGAAGCGACATCGTTCCACGAACTAGTGCATATAAGGCACCAGTTCGGCCCGTTTTGCACCGAAGTTCGGGCAGTAACGAAACGGTCCGAAACGCCCCAAATCATTAGTTGGGGGTCCAATGGGTTGGATCGGCCGCGTTCGTTGCTAAAAATTCCGACGCGCCTTCGTTGCACGAACTTGTGCATTAGTGGCACCAGTTCGGCCCATTTTGCACCAAAGTTGGTGCAGTAACGAAACAGTCTGAAACAACCGAAAATATGAGTTTGGGGTCCAATGGGGTGGATCGGCGATGTTCATTGCGAAAAATTGCGACGCGACTTCATTGCACGAACTTGTGCATTAACGGCACCAGATCGACCCGTTTTGCACCGAAGTTCGTGTAGTAATGAAACAGTCTGAAACGCCCCAAAACATGAGTTTGGGGTACAATGGGATGGATCGGGTGCGTTTGTTGCGAAAAATTCTGTCGCGACTTCGTTGCACGAGCTTGCGCATTGACGGCACCAGTTTGACCCGTTTTGCTCCAAAGTTCAAGGAGTAACAAAACGGTCTGAAACGCCCCAAAATATGAGTTTGGGGTCCAATGGTGTGGATCGGGTGCGTTCGTTGCGAAAAATTCTGACGTGACTTTGTTCAATGAACTGATGCGTTAATTGCATAAGTTCAGCCGGTTTTGCACCGAATTTCATGCGGTAACAAAATGGTCTGAAACGCCCTGAAAAATAAGTTTGGAGTTCAATGGTGTGGATCGGAGTCGTTTGTTGCGAAAATTTCTGACGCGATTGCGTTGCACGAACTTGTGCATTAATTGCACCAGTTCATCCTGTATTGCATTGAAGTTTGTGCAGTAACAAAACGGTCCGAAACGCCCTAAAACATGAGTTTAGGGTCTATTGGGGTAGATCGATGCATTCATTGCGAAAAACTTTGACGCGGCTTCGTTGCACGAACCTATGCATAATTGTACTAGTTCAGCCTGTTTTGCACCGAAGTTTGTGCAGTAACAAAACGGTCCGAAACAACCCAAAACATGAGTTTCGAGTTCAATGGGGTGGATCCGAGGCGTTTGTTGCGAAAATTTCCGACGCAATTGCGTTGCACGAACTTGTGCTATGATTGCACAAGTTCAGCCCGTATTGCACCGAAGTTTGTGCAGTAACAAAATGATCCGAAATGCCCCAAAACATGAGTTTAGGGTCCAATGGGGTGGATCGGGAGCGTTCATTGCAAAAAATTCCGACGCGACTTCGTCGCAAGCACTTGTGCATTAATTGCACTAGTTCAGCCCGTTTTGCACCAAAGTTTGTGCAGTAACCAAACAGTCCGAAACGACCCAAAACATGAGTTTGGGTTCCAATGAGGTGGATCGGCTGCGTTCATTGCAAAAAATTCCGATGCGACTTCGTTGCACGAACTTGTGCATTTGTGGCACCAGTTCGGCCTATTTTGCACCAAGGTTCGTGCAGTAACGAAATGGTCTGAAAAAACCCAGAACATGAGTTTGGGGTCCAATGGGGTGGATCGGGTGCCTTCGTTGCGAAAAATTCCAACGCGACTTCGTTGCACGAACTCGTACATTAATAGCGCCAGTTCGGCCCATTTTGCGATGAAGAAACGGTCTGAAACGCTCCAAAACATGAGTTTGGGGTCCAATGGGGTGTATCGGGTGCGTTCTTTGCAAAAAATTCCGACATGAGTTCGTTACAAGAACATGGGCATCAATGGCACCAGTTCGGCTCGTTTTGCAGCGAAGTTTGTGGAGTAACGAAACGATCCGAAATGCACCAAAACATGAGCTTAAGGTCCAATGGGGTGGATCGGGTGCGTTCATTGCACGAACTTGTGCATTAATTGCACCAGTTCAGCATGTTTTGCACCGACATTCGTGTAGTAACGAAATGGTTTGGAAAGCCTCGAAGGATGATTTTGGGGTCCAATGTGTGGATCGGCTGCGTTCGTGTCAAAAAATTCCGACACGACTTCGTTCCACGAACTTGTGCATTAAAGGCACCAATTCAGGCTGTTTTGGACCGAAGTTCGGGCAGTAACGAAATGGTCCGAATCGCCCCAAATCATGAGTTTGGGGTCCAATGAGGTGGATCAGGAGCGTTCGTTCCGAAAAATTCTAGCGCGACTTCGTTGCGCGAACTTGTGCATTAATTGCACCAGTTCAGCCTGTTTTGCACCGACTTTAGTGCAGTATCAAAACGGTCTAGAAAGCCCGAAAACATGATTTTGAGGCACTATGGGTTTTATTGGGTGCGTTCGTTGAGAAAAATTTTGCACGACTTCGTTGCAGGAACTTGTACACTAATACCGCCAGTTCGGCCCACTTTGCACTGAAGAAACAATCCGAAATGCTCCAAAACATGAGTTTGGGGTCCAATCGGTTGGATCGGGTGCGTTCGTTGCAAAAAATTCTGACCCAACTTCGTTCCACGAACTTGTGCATTAATGGCACCAGTTCGGACCATTTTGCACCAAAGTATGTGCAGCAACCAAACCGTCAGAAACGCCCCAAATCATGAGTTTGGGGTCCAATGGGTGGATCGGATGCGTTCGTTGTAAAAAATTCCAATGCGATTTTGTTGCACGAACTTGTACATTAATTGCACCAGTTCAGACTGTTTTGCACCGACTTTCGTGCAGTAATGAAACGGTCTGGAAAGCCCCAAAATATGATTTTGGAGTCCAATGGGGTGGATTAGGTGCGTTCGTTGAGAAAAATTCCAACGCGACTTCGTTGCACGAACTCGTACATTAATAGCGCCAGTTCGGCCCATTTTGCGATGAAGAAACGGTCTGGAACGCTCCAAAACATGAGTTTGGGTCCAATGGGGTGTATCGGGTGCGTTCGTTGCAAAAAATTCCAACGCAACTTCGTTCCACGACCTTGTGCATTAATGGCACCAGCTCGGCCTGTTTTATACCAAAGCTTTTGCAGTAACGAAATACTCCTAAATGCCCTAAAACAATTTCGTTGCATGAAATTGTGCATTAATATCACCATTTCGGCCCATTTTGCACCGAAGTTCGTGCAATAACGAAACGGTCTGAAACGAACCAAAATATGAGTTTGGGGTCCAATGGGGTGGATCGAGGGCGTTCATTGCAAAAAATTCTGACGCGACTTCGTTGCACGAACTTGTGCATTAATTGCACCAGTTCAGCCCATTTGGCACCGAAGTTTGTGCAGTAACGAAACAGTTCAAAACGACTAAAAACATGAGGTTGGGGTCCAATAGGGTGGATCGACTGCGTTCGTTGCTAAAAATTGGGACACGACTTCGTTGCACGAACTTGTGCATTAATGGCATCAGTTCAGTCTATATTGCATCGAAGTTTATGCAGTAACAAAACGGTCCGAAATGCCCTGAAACATGAGTTTAGGGTCCAATGGGGAGGATCTGGTGCGTTCATTGCGAAAAAATTTTGCATTAGTATCACCAGTTCAACCCATTTTGCACTGAAGTTCGGTCAGTAACGAACCGGCTTGAAACGACCCAAAACATGAGTTTCGGGTCCAATGGGGTGGATCGGGGGCGTTCGTTGCAAAAAATACCGACGCAACTTCGTTGCACGAACTTGTGCATTAATTGCACCAGTTCAGCACGTTTTGCACTGTAGTTCGTGCAGTAACGAAACGGTCTGAAACAACCCAAAACATGTGTTTGGGGTCCAATGGGTGGATCGGGTGCGTTCGTTGCGGAAAATTCCGACGCGACTTCGTTGCACGAACTTGTGCAATAATTGCACCAGTTCAGCATGTTTTGCACCGATGTTTCTGCAGTAACAAAACAGTTCGAAATGACCCAAAACATGAGTTTAGGGTCCAATGGGGTGGATCAGCTGCGTTCGTTACTAAAAACTCCGACGCAACTTTGTTGCATGAACTTGTGAGGTAATATCACCAGTTCGGCCCATTTTACACCGAGGTTCGTGCAGTAACGAACCAGTCTGAAACGATGCATAACATGAGTTTGGGGTCCAATGGAGTGGATCAGGGGCGTTCGTTGCAAAAAATACCGATGCGACTTCTTTGCACGAACTTGTGCATTAATTGCACCATTTAAAGACGTTTTGCACCGAAGTTTGTGCAGTAAGGAAACGGTTCGAAACGAACCAAAACATGAGTTTGGGGTCCAATGGGGTGCATCGGCTGCGTTCGTTGCTAAAAATTCCGTCGCGACTTCGTTGCACGAACTTGTGCATTAATGGCACCAGTTCGGCCCATTTTGCACCAACGTTTGTGCAGTAATGAAACGGTCTGAAACAACCCAAAACAGGAGTATGGGGTCCAATGGTGTATCGGCTGCGTTCGTTGCGAAAAATTCCGAGGCAACTTCACTGAATGAACTTGTGCATTAATATCACCAGTTCGGCCATTTTGCATCGAAGTTCATGCAGTAACGAACCAGTATGAAATGACCCAAAACATGAGTTTGGGGCCAATGGGGCGAATCTGGGGCGTTCTTTGCAAAAAATACCAACGCGACTTCGTTGCACGAACTTGTGCATTAATTGCACCAATTCAGCACGTTTTGCACCAAAGTTCGTGAAGTAACGAAACAGTCCGAAATGACCCAAAACATGAGTTTGGGGTCCAATGGGTGGATCGGCTGCGTTCGTTGCTAAAAATTCTGACGCAACTTCGATGCATGACCTTGTGCATTACTATCATCAGTTCGGCCCATTTTGCACCGAAGTTTGTGCAGTAACAAACCGTCTGAAACGACACAAAACATGAGTTTGGTGTCCAATGGGGTGGATCGGGGGCATTCATTGCAATAAATACCGACGCGACTTCGTTGCACAAGCTTGTCCATTAATTGCACCTGTTCAGCCTATTTTGCACTAAAGTTCGTGCAGTAACAAACCGGTCCGAAACACCCCAAAAAATGAGTTTGGAGTTCAATGGGGTGGATCGGCGGCGTTCGTTGCGAAAATTTCCGACGCGACTGCGTTGCACGAACTTGTGCTATGATTGCACCAGTTCAGCTTGTATTGCACTGAAGTTTGTGCTGTAACAAAACGGTCCGAAATGCCCCGAAACATGAGTTTAGGGTACAATGGGGTGGATCGGGTGGGTTCGTTGCGAAAAATTCCGACGCAATTTTATTGAATGAACTTATGCATTAATATCACCAGTTTGGCCCATTTTACACCGAACTTCGTGCAGTAACGAACCGGTCTAAACCGACCCAAAATATGAGTTTGGGGTCCAATGGGGTGGATCGAGGGCGTTCATTGCAAAAAATACCGATGCGACTTTGTCGCACGAACTTGTGCATTAATTGCACCAGTTCAGCCCGTTTTGCACCGAAGTTCGTGCAGTAACGAAACGGTCTGAAACAACCCAAAACATAAGTTTGGGGTCCAATGGGTGGATCGGGTGCGTTCGTTGCGGAAAATTCCGACGCTACTTAACTGAATGAACTTTTGCATTAATATCACCATTTCGGCCCATTAATTTCGACGGTACAATGGAGTTTGTGCATTAATGAAACAGTCCGAAACGACCCAAAACATGAGTTTCGGGTCAAAAGGGGTGGATCGGCTGCATTCGTTGCTAAAATTTCGATGCAACTTCGTTGCATGAAATTGTGCAGTAATATCACCAGTTCGGCCCATTTTGCACCAAAGTTCGTGCAGTAACGAACCGGTCTGAAACGACGCAAAACATGAGTCTGGGGTCCAATGGGTGGATCGGGGGCGTTCGTTGAAAAAAATACCGACGCGACTTCGTTGCACGAACTTGTGCAATAATTGTACCAGTTCAACCCATTTGCACCGAAGTTCGAGCAGTAACGAACCGGTCTAAAACGACCCAAAACATGAGTTTGGGGAACAATGGGGTGCATCCAGGGCGTTCGCTGCAAAAAATGCCGACGCGACTACGTTGCACCAACTTGTCGATTAATTGCACCAGTTCAGCCCGTTTTGCACCATAGTTTGTGTAGTAACGAAATAGTCCGAAACGACCCAAAACATGAGTTTGGGGTCCGATGGGGTGGATCGGCTGCGTTAGTTGCGAAAAATTCCGACACGACTTCTTTACATGAAATTTTGCATTAATATCACCATTTCGGCCCATTTTGCACCGAAGTTCGTGCAGTAACGAAACGGTCTGAAACAACCCAAAATATGAGTTTGGGGTCCAATGGGGTGGATCGGGGGCGGTCGTTGCAAAAAATACCGACGCGACTTCGTTGCACGAACTTGTGATTAATTGCACCAGTTCAGCCTGTTTTGCACCGAAGTTTATGCAGTAACGAAACGGTCTGAAGCAACCCATAACATGAGTTTGGGGTCCAATGGGTGGATCGGGTGCGTTCGTTGTAAAAAATTCCAATGCGATTTTGCAACGGGTGCGTTCGTTGCAAAAAATACCGACGCGACTTCGTTGCACGAACTTGTTCATTAATTGCACCAGTTCAGCCCATTTGGCACCGAAGTTTGTGTAGTAACGAAACCGTCCAAAACGACTTAAAACATGAGTTTGGGGTCCAATCGGGTGGATCGACTGCGTTCGTTGCTAAAAATTGGGACGCGACTTCGTTGCACGAACTTGCGCATTAATGGCACCAGTTCAGCCTGTATTGCATCGAAGTTTGTGCAGTAACAAAACGGTCCGAAATGCCCTGAAACATGAGTTTAGGGTCCAATGGGGTGGATCTGGTGAGTTCATTGCGAAAAATTCAGACGCAACTTCGTTGCACAAATTTTTGCATTAGTATCACCAGTTCGACCCATTTTGCACTGAAGTTCGGGCAGTAACGAACCGGTTTAAAATGACCCAAAACATGAGTTTCGGGTCCAATGGGGTAGATCGGGGGCGTTCGTTGCAAAAAATACCGACGCAACTTCGTTGCACGAACTTGTGCATTAATTGCACCAGTTCAGCACGTTTTGCACTGAAGTTTGTGGAGTAACGAAACGATCTGTAACAACCGAAAACATGTGTTTGGGGTCCAATGGGGTGGATCAGCTACGTTCGTTGCTAAAAACTCCGACGCAACTTTGTTGCATGAACTTGTGAAGTAATATCACCAGTTTGGCCCATTTTGCACCGAAGTTCGTGCAGTAACGAACCAGTCTTAAACGATGCATAACATGAGTTTGGGGTCCAATGGAGTGGATCGGGGGTGTTCATTGCAAAAAATACCGATGCGACTTCTTTACATGAACTTGTGCATTAATTGCACCAGTTCAGCACGTTTTGCACCGAAGTTTGTGTAGTAACGAAATAGTCCGAAACGACCCAAAACATGAGTTTGGGGTCCGATGGGGTGGATCGGCTGCGTTCGTTGCGGAAAATTCCGACGCGACTTCTTTACATGAAATTTTGCATTAATATCACCATTTCGGCCCATTTTGCACCGAAGTTCGTGCAGTAACGAAACAGTCTGAAACGACCCAAAATATGAGTTCGGGGTCCAATGGGGTGGATCGGGGGCGGTCATTGCAAAAAATTCCGATGCGACTTCGTTGCACGAACTTGTGCATTAATTGCACCAATTCAGCCTGTTTTGCACCGAAGTTTATGCAGTAATGAAACGGTCTGAAGCAACCCATAACATGAGTTTGGGGTCCAATGGGTGGATCGGGTGCGTTCGTTGTAAAAAATTCCAATGCGATTTTGTTTCACGAACTTGTGCATTAATTGCACCAGTTCAGCCTGTTTTGCACCGATTTTCGTGCAGTAATGAAACGGTCTGGAAAGCCACAAAACATGATTTTGGAGTCCAATGGGGTGGATCGGGTGCGTTCGTTGAGAAAAATTCCAACGCGACTTCGTTGCACGAACTCGTACATTAATAGCGCCAGTTGAGCCCATTTTGCGATGAAGAAACGGTATGAAACGCTCCAAAACATGAGTTTGGGGTCCAAAGGGGTGTATCGGGTGCGTTCGTTTTAAAAAATTCCAAGGCAACTTCGTTCCACGACCTTGTGCATTAATGGCACCAGCTCGGCCCGTTTTACACCAAAGCTTTTGTAGTAACGAAATACTCCTAAATGCCCTAAAACAATTTCGTTGCATGAAATTGTGCATTAATATCACCATTTCGGCCCATTTTGCACCGAAGTTCGTGCAGTAACGAAACGGTCTGAAACGACCCAAAATATGAGTTTGGGGTCCAATGGGGTGGATCGAGGGCGTTCATTGCAAAAAATACCGACGCGACTTCGTTGCACGAACTTGTGCATTAGTTGCACCAGTTCAGCCCATTGGCACCGAAGTTTGTGCAGTAACGAAACAGTCCAAAACGACTTAAAACATGAGTTTGTGGTCCAATCGGGTGGATCGACTGCGTTCGTTGGTAAAAATTGGGACGCGACTTCGTTGCATGAACTTGCGCATTAATGGCACCAGTTCAGCCTGTATTGCATCGAAGTTTGTGCAGTAACAAAACGATCCGAAATGCCCTGAAACATGAGTTTAGGGTCCAATGGGGTGGATCTGGTGTGTTCATTGCGAAAAATTCAGACGCAACTTCGTTGCACAAATTTTTGCATTAGTATCACCAGTTCGACCCATTTTGCACTGAAGTTCGGGCAGTAACGAACCGGTTTGAAACGACCCAAAACATGAGTTTCGGGTCCAATGGGGGTGGATCGGGGGCGTTCGTTGCAAAAAATACCGACGCGACTTCATTGCACGAACTTGTGCATTAATTTCACCAGTTCAGCACGTTTTGCACTGAAGTTCGTGCAGTAACGAAACGGTCTGAAACAACCCAAAACATGAGTTTCGGGTCCAATGGGTGGATCGGGTGCGTTCGTTGCGGAAAACTGCGACGCGACTTCGTTGCACGAACTTGTGCATTAATCGCACCAGTTCAGCCCGTTTTGCACCGATGTTTCTGCAGTAACAAAATAGTTCGAAATGACCCAAAATATGAGTTTGGAGTCCAATGGGGTGGATCAGCTACGTTCGTTGCTAAAAACTCCGACGCAACTTTGTTGCATGAACTTGTGAAGTAATATCACCAGTTTGGCCCATTTTGCACCGAAGTTCGTGCAGTAACGAACCAGTCTTAAACGACGCATAACATGAGTTGTGGGTCCAATGGAGTGGATCGGGGGCGTTCGTTGCAAAAAATACCGATGCGACTTCTTTGCACGAACTTGTGCATTAATTGCACCAGTTCAGCACGTTTTGCACCAAAGTTTGTGTAGTAACAAACAGTCCGAAACGACCCAAAACATGAGTTTGGGGTCCAATGGGGTGGATGGGCTGCGTTCGTTGCGAAAAATTCCGACGCGACTTCTTTACATGAAATTTTGCATTAGTATCACCATTTCGGCCCATTTTGCACCGAAGTTCGTGCAATAACGAAACGGTCTGAAACGACCCAAAATCTGAGTTTGAGGTCCAATGGGGTGGATCGGTGGCGGTCGTTGCAAAAAATAACGACGCGACTTCGTTGCACGAACTTGTGCATTAATTGCACCAGTTCAGCCTATTTTGCACCGAAATTTATGCAGTAACGAAACGGTCTGAAGCAACCCATAACATGAGTTTGGGGTCCAATGGGTGGATCGGGTGCGTTCGTTGTAAGAAATTCCAATGCGATTTTGTTGCACGAACTTGTGCATTAATTGCACCAGTTCAGCCTGTTTTGCAACGACTTTAGTGTAGTAATGAAACGGTCTGAAAAGCCACAAAACATGATTTTGGAGTCCAATGGGGTGAATCGGGTGCGCTCGTTGAGAAAATTCCAACGCGACTTCGTTGCACGAACTCGTACATTAATAGCGCCAGTTCAGCCCATTTTGCGATGAAGAAACGGTCTGAAACGCTCCAAAACATGAGTTTGGGGTCCAATGGGGTGTATTGGTTGCGTTCGTTGCAAAAAATTCCAACGCAACTTCATTCCACGACCTTGTGCATTAATGGCACCAGCTCGGCCCGTTTTACACCAAAGCTTTTGTAGTAACGAAATACTCCTAAATGCCCTAAAACAATTTCGTTGCATGAAATTGTGCATTAATATCACTATTTCGGCCCATTTTGCACCGAAGTTCGTGCAGTAACGAAACGGTCTGAAACGACCCAAAATATGAGTTTGGGGTCCAATGGGGTGGATCGAGGGCGTTCATTGCAAAAAATACCGACGCGACTTCGTTGCACGAACTTGTGCATTAATTGCACCAGTTCAGCCCATTTGGCACCGAAGTTTGTGCAGTAACAAAACAGTCCAAAACGACTTAAAACATGAGTTTGGGGTCCAATCCGGTGGATCGACTGCGTTCGTTGCTAAATATTGGGACGCGACTTCGTTGCATGAACTTGCGCATTAATGGCACCAGTTCAGCCTGTATTGCATCGAAGTTTGTGCAGTAACAAAAAGGGTCCGAAATGCCCTGAAACATGAGTTTAGGGTCCAATGGGGTGGATCTGGTGCGTTCATTGCGAAAAATTCAGCCCATTTTGCACTGAAGTTCGGGCAGTAACGAACCGGTTTGAAACGACCCAAAACATGAGTTTTGGGTCCAATGGGGGTGGATCGGGGGCGTTCTTTGCAAAAAATACCGACGCGACTTCATTGCACGAACTTGTGCATTAATTTCACCAGTTCAGCACGTTTTGCACTGAAGTTCGTGCAGTAACGAAACGGTCTGAAACAACCCAAAACATGAGTTTCGGGTCCAATGGGTGGATCGGGTGCGTTCGTTGCGGAAAACTCCGACGCGACTTCGTTGCACGAACTTGTGCATTAATCGCACCAGTTCAGCCCGTTTTGCACCGATGTTTCTGCAGTAACAAAATAGTTCGAAATGACCCAAAATATGAGTTTGGAGTCCAATGGGGTGGATCAGCTACGTTCGTTGCTAAAAACTCCGACGCAACTTTGTTGCATGAACTTGTGAAGTAATATCACCAGTTTGGCCCATTTTGCACCGAAGTTCGTGCAGTAACGAACCAGTCTTAAACGACGCATAACATGAGTTGTGGGTCCAATGGAGTGGATCGGGGGCGTTCGTTGCAAAAAATACCGATGCGACTTCTTTGCACGAACTTGTGCATTAATTGCACCAGTTCAGCACGTTTTGCACCAAAGTTTGTGTAGTAACAAACAGTCCGAAACGACCCAAAACATGAGTTTGGGGTCCAATGGGGTGGATGGGCTGCGTTCGTTGCGAAAAATTCCGACGCGACTTCTTTACATGAAATTTTGCATTAGTATCACCATTTCGGCCCATTTTGCACCGAAGTTCGTGCAATAACGAAACGGTCTGAAACGACCCAAAATCTGAGTTTGAGGTCCAATGGGGTGGATCGGTGGCGGTCGTTGCAAAAAATAACGACGCGACTTCGTTGCACGAACTTGTGCATTAATTGCACCAGTTCAGCCTATTTTGCACCGAAATTTATGCAGTAACGAAACGGTCTGAAGCAACCCATAACATGAGTTTGGGGTCCAATGGGTGGATCGGGTGCGTTCGTTGTAAGAAATTCCAATGCGATTTTGTTGCACGAACTTGTGCATTAATTGCACCAGTTCAGCCTGTTTTGCAACGACTTTAGTGTAGTAATGAAACGGTCTGAAAAGCCACAAAACATGATTTTGGAGTCCAATGGGGTGAATCGGGTGCGCTCGTTGAGAAAATTCCAACGCGACTTCGTTGCACGAACTCGTACATTAATAGCGCCAGTTCAGCCCATTTTGCGATGAAGAAACGGTCTGAAACGCTCCAAAACATGAGTTTGGGGTCCAATGGGGTGTATTGGTTGCGTTCGTTGCAAAAAATTCCAACGCAACTTCATTCCACGACCTTGTGCATTAATGGCACCAGCTCGGCCCGTTTTACACCAAAGCTTTTGTAGTAACGAAATACTCCTAAATGCCCTAAAACAATTTCGTTGCATGAAATTGTGCATTAATATCACTATTTCGGCCCATTTTGCACCGAAGTTCGTGCAGTAACGAAACGGTCTGAAACGACCCAAAATATGAGTTTGGGGTCCAATGGGGTGGATCGAGGGCGTTCATTGCAAAAAATACCGACGCGACTTCGTTGCACGAACTTGTGCATTAATTGCACCAGTTCAGCCCATTTGGCACCGAAGTTTGTGCAGTAACAAAACAGTCCAAAACGACTTAAAACATGAGTTTGGGGTCCAATCCGGTGGATCGACTGCGTTCGTTGCTAAATATTGGGACGCGACTTCGTTGCATGAACTTGAGCATTAATGGCACCAGTTCAGCCTGTATTGCATCGAAGTTTGTGCAGTAACAAAAAGGGTCCGAAATGCCCTGAAACATGAGTTTAGGGTCCAATGGGGTGGATCTGGTGCGTTCATTGCGAGAAATTCAGACGCAACTTCGTTGCACAAATTTTTGCATTAGTATCACCAGTTCGACCCATTTTGCACTGAAGTTCGGGCAGTAACGAACCGGTTTGAAACGACCCAAAACATGAGTTTCGGGTCCAATGGGGGTGGATCGGGGGCGTTCGTTGCAAAAAATACCGACGCGACTTCATTGCACGAACTTGTGCATTAATTTCACCAGTTCAGCACGTTTTGCACTGAAGTTCGTGCAGTAACGAAACGGTCTGAAACAACCCAAAACATGAGTTTAGGGTCCAATGGGTGGATCGGGTGCGTTCGTTGCGGAAAACTGCGACGCGACTTCGTTGCACGAACTTGTGCATTAATCGCACCAGTTCAGCCCGTTTTGCACCGATGTTTCTGCAGTAACAAAATAGTTCGAAATGACCCAAAATATGAGTTTGGAGTCCAATGGGGTGGATCAGCTACGTTCGTTGCTAAAAACTCCGACGCAACTTTGTTGCATGAACTTGTGAAGTAATATCACCAGTTTGGCCCATTTTGCACCGAAGTTCGTGCAGTAACGAACCAGTCTTAAACGACGCATAACATGAGTTGTGGGTCCAATGGAGTGGATCGGGGGCGTTCGTTGCAAAAAATACCGATGCGACTTCTTTGCACGAACTTGTGCATTAATTGCACCAGTTCAGCACGTTTTGCACCCAAGTTTGTGTAGTAACAAACAGTCCGAAACGACCCAAAACATGAGTTTGGGGTCCAATGGGGTGGATGGGCTGCGTTCGTTGCGAAAAATTCCGACGCGACTTCTTTACATGAAATTTTGCATTAGTATCACCATTTCGGCCCATTTTGCACCGAAGTTCGTGCAATAACGAAACGGTCTGAAACGACCCAAAATCTGAGTTTGAGGTCCAATGGGGTGGATCGGTGGCGGTCGTTGAAAAAAATAACGACACGACTTCGTTGCACGAACTTGTGCATTAATTGCACCAGTTCAGCCTATTTTGCACCGAAATTTATGCAGTAACGAAACGGTCTGAAGCAACCCATAACATGAGTTTGGGGTCCAATGGGTGGATCGGGTGCGTTCGTTGTAAGAAATTCCAATGCGATTTTGTTGCACGAACTTGTGCATTAATTGCACCAGTTCAGCCTGTTTTGCAACGACTTTAGTGTAGTAATGAAACGGTCTGAAAAGCCACAAAACATGATTTTGGAGTCCAATGGGGTGAATCGGGTGCGCTCGTTGAGAAAATTCCAACGCGACTTCGTTGCACGAACTCGTACATTAATAGCGCCAGTTCAGCCCATTTTGCGATGAAGAAACGGTCTGAAACGCTCCAAAACATGAGTTTGGGGTCCAATGGGGTGTATTGGTTGCGTTCGTTGCAAAAAATTCCAACGCAACTTCATTCCACGACCTTGTGCATTAATGGCACCAGCTCGGCCCGTTTTACACCAAAGCTTTTGTAGTAACGAAATACTCCTAAATGCCCTAAAACAATTTCGTTGCATGAAATTGTGCATTAATATCACTATTTCGGCCCATTTTGCACCGAAGTTCGTGCAGTAACGAAACGGTCTGAAACGACCCAAAATATGAGTTTGGGGTCCAATGGGGTGGATCGAGGGCGTTCATTGCAAAAAATACCGACGCGACTTCGTTGCACGAACTTGTGCATTAATTGCACCAGTTCAGCCCATTTGGCACCGAAGTTTGTGCAGTAACAAAACAGTCCAAAACGACTTAAAACATGAGTTTGGGGTCCAATCGGGTGGATCGACTGCGTTCGTTGCTAAATATTGGGACGCGACTTCGTTGCATGAACTTGCGCATTAATGGCACCAGTTCAGCCTGTATTGCATCGAAGTTTGTGCAATAACAAAAAGGGTCCGAAATGCCCTGAAACATGAGTTTAGGGTCCAATGGGGTGGATCTGGTGCGTTCATTGCGAAAAATTCAGACGCAACTTCGTTGCACAAATTTTTGCATTAGTATCACCAGTTCGACCCATTTTGCACTGAAGTTCGGGCAGTAACGAACCGGTTTGAAACGACCCAAAACATGAGTTTCGGGTCCAATGGGGGTGGATCGGGGGCGTTCGTTGCAAAAAATACCGACGCGACTTCATTGCACGAACTTGTGCATTAATTTCACCAGTTCAGCACGTTTTGCACTGAAGTTCGTGCAGTAACGAAACGGTCTGAAATAACCCAAAACATGAGTTTAGGGTCCAATGGGTGGATCGGGTGCGTTCGATGCGGAAAACTGCGACGCGACTTCGTTGCACAAACTTGTGCATTAATTGCACCGGTTCAGCAAGCTTTGCACCGATGTTTCTGCAGTAACGAAACAGTTCGGAATGACCCAAAACATGAGTTTGGGGTCCAATGGGGTGGATCAGCTACGTTCGTTGCTAAAAACTCCGACGCAACATTGTTGCAAGAACTTGTGAAGTAATATCACCAGTTTGGCCCATTTTGCACCGAAGTTCGTGCAGTAACGAACCAGTCTTAAACGACGCATAACATGAGTTTGGGGTCCAATGGAGTGGATCGGGGGCGTTCGTTGCAAAAAATACCGATGCGACTTCTTTGCACGAACTTGTGAATTAATTGCACCAGTTCAGCACGTTTTGCACCGAAGTTTGTGTAGTAAGGAAACAGTTCGAAACGAACCAAAACATGAGTTTGGGGTCCAATGGGGTGGATCGGCTGCGTTCGTTGCTAAAAATTCTGACGCGACTTCGTTGCATGAACTTGTGCATTAATGGCACCAGTTCGGCCCATTTTGCACCAACGTTCGTGCAGCAATGAAACGGTCTAAAACAACCCAAAACATGAGTTTGGGGTCCAATGGTGGATCGGCTGCGTTCGTTGCGAAAAATTCGGAGGCAACTTCACTAAATGAACTTGTGCATTAATATCACCAGTTCGGCCATTTAGCATCAAAGTTCATGCAGTAATGAACCGGTATGAAATGACCCAAAACATGAGTTTGGGGCCAATGGGGCGAATCTGGGGCGTTCTTTGCAAAAAATACCAACGCGACTTCGTTGCACGAACATGTGCATTAATTGCACCAGTTCAGCCCATTTTGCACCGAAGTTTGTGCAGTAACGAAACAGTCCGAAACGACCTGAAACATGAGTTTGGGGTCCAATGGTTGGATCGGCTGCGTTCGTTGCAAAAAATACCGACGCGACTTCGTTGCACGAACTTGTGCATTAATTGCACCAGTTCAGCACATCTTGCACCGAAGTTCGTGCAGTAACGAAATGGTCTGAAACAACCCAAAACATGAGTTTGGGGTCCAGTGGGTGGATCGGGTGCGTTCGTTGCGGAAAATTCCGACGCGACTTCGTTGCACGAACTTCTGCATTAATTGCACCAGTTCAGCCCGTTTTGCACCGATGTTTCTGCAGTAACGAAACAGTTCGGAATGACCCAAAACATGAGTTTGGGGTCCAATGGGGTGGATCAGCTACGTTCGTTGCTAAAAACTCCGACGCAACTTCGTTGCATGAACTTGTGAAGTAATATCACCAGTTTGGCCCATTTTGCACCGAAGTTCGTGCAGTAACGTACCAGTCTGAAATGACGCATAACATGAGTTTGGGGCCCAATGGAGTGGATCGGGGGCGTTCGTTGCAAAAAATACCGATGCGACTTCTTTGCACGAACTTGTGCATTAATTGCACCAGTTCAGCACGTTTTGCACCGAAGTTTGTGCAGTTATGAAACGCACCGAAACGACTCGAAACATGAGTTTGGGGCCCAATGAGGTGGATCGGCTGCGTTCGTTGCTAAAATTTCCGACGCGACTTCGTTGCACGAAATTGTGCACTAATATCACCAGTTCGGCCCATTTTGCACCGAAGTTTTTGCAGTAACGAATCGGTCTGAAACGACACAAAATATGAGTCTGGGGTCCAATGGGGTGGATCGGCTGCGTTCGTTGCTAAAAATTCCGACGCAAGTTCGTTGCATGAAATTGTGTAGTAATATCACCAGTTCGGCCCATTTTGCATCGAAGTTTGTGCAGTAACGAACCGGTGTGAAACGACGCAAAACATGAGTCTAGGTCCAATGGGGTGGATCGGGGGCGTTCGTTGCAAAAAAATACCAACACGACTTCATTGCACGAACTTGTGCATTAATTGCACCAGTTCAGCCCGTTTTGCACCGAAGTTTGTGTAGTACCGAAACAGTCCGAAACGACCCAAAACATGAGTTTGGGGTCCAATAGGTGGATCGGCTGCGTTCGTTGCTAAAAATTCCGACGCAACTTAGTTGCATGACCTTGTGCATTACTATCATCAGTTCGGCCCATTTTGCACCGAAGTTCGTGCAGTAACGAACCGGTCTGAAACGACCCAAAACATGAGTTTGGGGTCCAATGGGGTGGATCGGGGGCGTTCATTGCAATAAATACCAACGCGACTTCGTTGCACAAACTTGTCCATTAATTGCACATGTTCAGCCTATTTTGTACTAAAGTTCGTGGAGTAACAAACCGGTCGGAAACACCCCAAAACATGAGTTTGGAGTTCAATGGGGTGGATCGGCTGCGTTCGTTGCGAAAATTTCCGACGCGACTGCGTTGCATGAAACTATGTAGTAATATCACCAGTTCGGCCCATTTTGCACCGAAGTTCGTGCGGTAACGAACTGGTCCGAAACAACCCAAAACATGAGTCTGGGGTCCAATGGGGTGGATCGGGGGCGTTCGTTGCAAAAAATACCGACGCGACTTTGTCGCACGAACTTGTGCATTAATTGCACAAGTTCAGCATGTTTTGCACCGAAGTTTGTGTAGTTACGAAACGGTCTGAAACGACCCAAAACATGAGTTTGGGGTCCAATGGGGGTTGATTGGCTGCGTTCGTTGCTACAAATTCCGATGCGACTTCGTTGCACGAACCTGTGCATTAATGGCACCAGTTCGGCCCATTTTGCACCAAAGTTCGTGCAGTAACGAAACGGTTTGAAACAACCCAAAACATGAGTTTGGGGTCCAATGGGTGGATCGGGTGTATTCGTTGCGGAAAATTTCGACGCCACTTCACTGAATGAACTTGTGCATTAATATCACCAGTTCGGCCCATTTTGCACCGAAGTTCGTGCAGTAACGAAACAGTCACAAACGACCCAAAACATGAATTTCGGATCCAATGGGGTGGATCGACTGCGTTCGTTGCTAAAATTTCCGACGCAACTTCGTTGCATGAAATTGTGCAGTAATATCACCAGTTTGGCCTATTTTGCACCAAAGTTCGTGCAGTAATGAATCGGTACGAAACGACCCAAAACATTAGTCTGCGGTCCAAGGGGTGGATCGGGGGTGTTCGTTGCAAAAAATACCAACGCGACTTGGTTGCATGAACTTGTGCATTAATTGCACCAGTTCAGCACGTTTTGCACCGAAGTTTGTGCAGTTACGAAACGCACCGAAACGACCCGAAACATGAGTTTGGGGTCCAATGGGGTGGATCGGATGCGTTCGTTGCTAACAATTCCGACGCAACTTCGTTGCATGAACTTGTGCAGTAATATCACCAGTTCGGCCCATTTTGCACCGAAGTTCGTGCAGTAACGAAACAGTCTGAAAGGACCCAAAACATGACTTTGGAGTCCAATGGGGTGGATCGGCTGCGTTCGTTGCTAAAAATTCCGACGCAAGTTCGTTGCATTAAATTGTGCAGTAATATCACCAGTTCGGCCCATTTTGCATCGAAGTTCGTGAAGTAACGAACCGGTCTGAAATGACGCAAAACATGAGTCTGGGTCCAATGGGTTGGATCAGGGGCGTTCGTTACAAAAAAATACCAATGCGACTTCGTTGCACGTACTTGTGCATTAATTGCACCAGTTCAGCCCATTTTGCACCGAAGTTTGTGCAGTAACGAAATAATCCGAAACGACCCAAAACATGAGTTTGGGGTCCAATGGTGTGGACCGGGGGCGTTCATCGCAATGAATACCGACGCGACTTCGTAGCACAAACTTGTCCATTAATATCACCAGTTCGTGCAGTAACAAACAGTTCAATGGGGTGGATCGGCTGCGTTCGTTGCGAAAATTTCTAACACGACTGCGTTGCACGAACTTGTGCTATGATTGCACTAGTTCAGCTTGTATTGCACCGAAGTTTGTGCTGTAACAAAACGGTCCGAAATGCCCCGAAACATGAGTTTAGGGTCCAATGGGGTGGATAGGGTGGGTTCGTTGCGAAAAATTCCAACGCAATTTCGTTGCATGAACTTGTGCATTAATATCACCAGTTTGGCCTATTTTGCACGAACTTCGTGCAGTAAGGAACCGGTCTGAAACGACCCAAAATATGTGTTTGGGGTCCAATGGAGTGGATCGAGGGCGTTCATTGCAAAAAATACCGATGCGACTTCGTCGCACGAACTTGTGCATTAATTGCACCAGTTCACTCCGTTTTGCACCGAAGTTCGTGCAGTAACGAAACGGTCTGAAGCAACCCAAAACATGATTTTGGGGTCCAATGGGTGGATCGGGTGCGTTCGTTGCGGAAAATTCCGAAGCTACTTAACTGAATGAACTTCTGCATTAATATCACCATTTCAGCCCATTTTGCATCGAAGTTCGTGCATTAACGAAACAGTCCGAAACAACCCAAAACATGAGTTTGGTGTCATATGGGGTGGATCGGCTGCATTCATTGCTAAAATTCAGATGCAACTTCATTGCATGAAATTGTGCAGTAATATCACCAGTTCGGCCCATTTTGCACCAAAGTTCGTGCAGTAACGAACCGGTCTGAAACGACGCGAAACATGAGTCTGGGGTCCAATTGGTGGATCGGAGGCGTTCGTTGCAAAAAATACCGACGCGACTTCGTTGCACGAACTTGTGCAATTTTTGCACCAGTTCAGCCCGTTTGCACCGAAGTTTGTGCTGTTACGTAACGGTGCGAAACGACCCAAAACATGAGTTTGAGGACCAATGGGGTGGATTCGGGGCGTTCGTTGCAAAAAATGCCGACGCAAGTACGTTGCACCAACTTGTGGATTAATTGCACCAGTTCAGCCCGTTTTGTACCATAGTTTGTGTAGTAACAAAACAGTCTGAAACGACCCAAAACATGAGTTTGGGGTCCGATGGGGTGGATTGGCTGCGTTCGTTGCGAAAAATTCCGACGCGACTTCTTTACATGAAATTGTGCATTAATATCACCATTTCGGCCCATTTTGTAACAAGTTCGTGCAGTAACGAAACGGTCTGAAACGACCCAAAATATGAGTTTGGGGTCCAATGGGGTGGATTAGGGGCGTTCATTGCAAAAAATACCGACGCGACTTCGTTGCACGAACTTGTGCATTAATTGCACCAGTTCAGCCCATTTTGCAAAGAAGTTTATGCAGTAACGAAACGGTCTGAAGCAACCCATAACATGAGTTTGGGGTCCAATGGGTGGATCGGGTGCGTTCGTTGCGGAAAATTCCGACGCAACTTAACTGAATGAACTTCTGCATTAATATCACCATTTCGGCCCATTTTGCACCGAAGTTCGTGCAGTAACGAAACAGTCACAAACGACCCAAAACATGAGTTTCGGATCCAATGGGGTGGATCGACTGCGTTCGTTGCTAAAATTTCCGACGCAACTTCGTTGCATGAAATTGTGCAGTAATATCACCAGTTCGGCCTATTTTGCACCAAAGTTCGTGCAGTAATGAATCGGTACAAAACGACCCAAAACATTAGTCTGCGGTCCAAGGGGGTGGATCGGGGGCGTTCGTTGCAAAAAATACCAACGCGACTTGGTTGCACGAACTTGTGCATTAATTGCACTAGTTCAGCACATTTTGCACCGAAGTTTGTGCAGTTACGAAACGCACCGAAACGACCCGAAACATGAGTTTGGGGTCCAATGGGGTGGATCGGATGCGTTTGTTGCTAAAATTTCCGACGCAACTTCATTGCATGAACTTGTGCAGTAATATCACCAGTTCGGCCCATTTTGCACCGAAGTTCGTGCAGTAACGAAGTTTTTGCAGTAACGAACCGGTCTGGAACGACACAAAATATGAGTCTGGGGTCCAATGGGGTGGATCGGCTGCGTTCGTTGCTAAAAATTCCGACGCAAGTTCGTTGCATGAAATTGTGCAGTAATATCACCAGTTCGGCCCATTTTGCATCGAAGTTCGTGAAGTAACGAACCGGTCTGAAATGACGCAAAACATGAGTCTGGGTCCAATGGGTTGGATCAAGGGCATTCGTTACAAAAAAATACCAACGCAACTTCGTTGCACGTACTTGTGCATTAATTGCACCAGTTCATCCCGTTTTGCACCGAAGTTTGTGCAGTAACGAAATAATCCGAAACGACCCAAAACATGAGTTTGGGGTCCAATGGGTGGATCGGCTGCGTACGTTGCTAAAAGTTCTGACGCAACTTCGTTGCAAGACCTTGTGCATTACTATCATCAGTTCGGCCCATTTTGCACCGAAGTTCGTGTAGTAACGAACCGGTCTGAAACGACCCAAAACATGAGATTGGGGTCTAATGGGGTGGACCGGGGGCATTCATTGCAATGAATACCGACGCGACTTCGTAGCACAAACTTGTCCATTAATATCACCAGTTCGTGCAGTAACAAACAGTTCAATGGGGTGGATCGGCTGCGTTCGTTGCGAAAATTTCCAACACGACTGCGTTGCACGAACTTGTGCTATGATTGCACTAGTTCAGCTTGTATTGCACCGAAGTTTGTGCTGTAACAAAACGGTCCGAAATGCCCTGAAACATGAGTTTAGGGTCCAATGGGGTGGATCGGGTGGGTTCGTTGCGAAAAATTCCAACGCAATTTCGTTGCATGAACTTGTGCATTAATATCACCAGTCTGGCCTATTTTGCACGAACTTCGTGCAGTAAGGAACCGGTCTGAAACGACCCAAAATATGTGTTTAGGGTCCAATGGAGTTGATCGAGGGCGTACATTGCAAAAAATACCGATGCGACTTCGTCGCACGAACTTGTGCATTAATTGCACCAGTTCACTCCGTTTTGCACCGAAATTCTTGCAGTAACGAAACGGTCTGAAGCAACCCAAAACATGATTTTGGGGTCCAATGGGTGGATCGGGTGCGTTCGTTGCGGAAAATTCCGACGCTACTTAACTGAATGAACTTCTGGATTAATATCACCATTTCAGCCCATTTTGCATCGAAGTTCGTGCATTAACGAAACAGTCCGAAACGACCCAAAACATGAGTTTGGTGTCATATGGGGTGGATCGGCTGCATTCATTGCTAAAATTCAGATGCAACTTCATTGCATGAAATTGTGCAGTAATATCACCAGTTCGGCCCATTTTGCACCAAAGTTCGTGCAGTAACGAACCGGTCTGAAACGACGCAAAACATGAGTCTGGGGTCCAATTGGTGGATCGGGGGCGTTCGTTGCAAAAAATACCGACGCGACTTCGTTGCACGAACTTGTGCAATTTTTGCACCCGTTCTGCCCGTTTGCACCGAAGTTCGTGCAATAACGAACCGGTCTAAAACGACCCGAAACATGAGTTTGAGGACCAATGGGGTGGATCCGGGGCGTTCGTTGCAAAAAATGCCGACGCGAGTACGATGCACCAACTTGTGGATTAATTGCACCAGTTCAGCCCGTTTTGTACCATAGTTTGTGTAGTAACAAAACAGTCTGAAACGACCCAAAAAATGAGTTTGGGGTGCGAGGGGGTGGATTGGCTGCGTTCGTTGCGAAAAATTCGGACGCGACTTCTTTACATGAAATTGTGCATTAATATCACCATTTCGGCCCATTTTGTAATGAAGTTCGTGCAGTAACGAAACGGTCTGAAACGACCCAAAATATGAGTTTGGGGTCCAATGGGGTGGATCGGGGGCGTTCATTGCAAAAAATACCGACGCGACTTCGTTGCACGAACTTGTGCATTAATTGCACCAGTTCAGCCCATTTTGCACCGAAGTTTATGCAGTAACGAAACGGTATGAAGCAACCCATAACATGAGTTTGGGGTCCAATGGGTGGATCGGGTGTGTTCGTTGCGGAAAATTCCGACGCAACTTAACTGAATGAACTTCTGCATTAATATCACCATTTCGGCCAATTTCGCATCGAAGTTCGTGCATTAACGAAACAGTCCAAAACGACCCATAACATGAGTTTGGGGTCAAAAGGGGTAGATTGGCTGCATTCATTTCTAAAAATACCCACGTGACTTCGTTGCACGAACTTGTGCAGTAATTGCACCAGTTCAGTCTGTTTTGCACTGAAGTTTGTGCAGTAACGAACCGGTCTGAAACGACGCAAAATAGGAGTCTGGGGTCCAATGGGGTGGATCGGGGGCGTTCGTTGCAAAAAATACCGACGCGACTTCGTTGCATTAACTTGTGGATTAATATCACCAGTTCGGCCCGTTTTGCACCAAAGTTGGTGCAGTAACGAAACAGTCCGAAACGACCCGAAACATGAGTTTGGGGTCCAATGGGTGGATCGGGTGTGTTCGGTTCGAAAAATTTCGACGCAACTTCGTTGCATGAACTTGTGCATTAATTGCACCAGTTCAGTCCGTTTTCCATCGAAGTTCGTGCAGTAACGAAAAAGTCCGAAACGACCCAAAACATGAGTTTAGGGTCCAATGGGGTTGATCGAGGGCGTTCATTGCAAAAAATACCGACGCGACTTCGTTGCACGAACTTGTGCATTAATATCACCAGTTCAACACATTCTGCACCGGAGTTCGTGAAGTAACGAACCGGTCTGAAATGACACAAAATATGAGTTTGGGGTCCAATGGGGTGGATCGAGGGCGTTCATTGCAAAAAATACCGACGCGACTTCGTTCGACAAACTTGTGCATTAATTCGTGTAGTAACGAAATTCGTGTAGTAACGAAACGGTCTGAAACAACCTAAAACATGGGTTTGGGGTTCAATGGGTGGATTGGGTGCGTTCGTTGTGGAAAATTCCGACGCAACTTCACTGAATGAACTTATGCATTAATATCACCAGTGCGGCCCATTTTGCAACGTAATTCGTACTGTAACGAACCGGTCTGAAATGACCCAAAACATAAGTTTGGGGACCTATGGCGTGGATCCAGGGCGTTCGTTGAGAAAAATACCGACGCAACTTCGTTGCACGAACTTGTGCTTTAATTGCACCAGTTGAGCATGTTTTGCACCGAAGTTTGTGTAGTTACGAAACGGTCTGCAACGACGCAAAACATGAGTCTGGGGTCCAATGGGGTGGATCGGCTGCGTTCGTTGCTAAAAATTCCGACGCGACTTCGTTGCACGAACTTGTGCATTAATTGCACCAGTTCAGCACATTTTGAACCGAAGTTCGTGCAGTTATGAAATGGTCCGAAACGACGCAAAATATGAGTTTGGGGTCCAATGAGGTGGATCGGCTGCGTTCGTTGCTAAAAATTCCGACGCGACTTCATTGCATGAAATTGTGCAGTAATATCACCAGTTTGGCCCATTTTGCACCGAAGTTTGTGCAGTAACGAACCGGTCTGAAACGACCCAAAATATGAGTTTGGGGTCCAATGGGGTGGATCGGGGGCGTTCATTGCAAAAAATACCGACGCGACTTCGTTGCACGAACTTGTGCATTAATTGCACCAGTTCAGCCCATTTTGCACCGAAGTTTATGCAGTAACGAAACGGTATGAAGCAACCCATAACATGAGTTTGGGGTCCAATGGGTGGATCGGGTGCGTTCGTTGCGGAAAATTCCGACGCAACTTAACTGAATGAACTTCTGCATTAATATCACCATTTCGGCCCATTTTGCACCGAAGTTCGTGCAGTAACGAAACAGTCACAAACGACCCAAAACATGAGTTTCGGATCCAATGGGGTGGATCGACTGCGTTCGTTGCTAAAATTTCCGACGCAACTTCGTTGCATGAAATTGTGCAGTAATATCACCAGTTCGGCCTATTTTGCACCAAAGTTCGTGCAGTAATGAATCGGTACAAAACGACCCAAAACATTAGTCTGCGGTCCAAGGGGGTGGATCGGGGGCGTTCGTTGCAAAAAATACCAACGCGACTTGGTTGCACGAACTTGTGCATTAATTGCACTAGTTCAGCACATTTTGCACCGAAGTTTGTGCAGTTACGAAACGCACCGAAACGACCCGAAACATGAGTTTGGGGTCCAATGGGGTGGATCGGATGCGTTTGTTGCTAAAATTTCCGACGCAACTTCATTGCATGAACTTGTGCAGTAATATCACCAGTTCGGCCCATTTTGCACCGAAGTTCGTGCAGTAACGAAGTTTTTGCAGTAACGAACCGGTCTGAAACGACACAAAATATGAGTCTGGGGTCCAATGGGGTGGATCGGCTGCGTTCGTTGCTAAAAATTCCGACGCAAGTTCGTTACATGAAATTGTGCAGTAATATCACCAGTTCGGCCCATTTTGCATCGAAGTTCGTGAAGTAACGAACCGGTCTGAAATGACGCAAAACATGAGTCTGGGTCCAATGGGTTGGATCAAGGGCATTCGTTACAAAAAAATACCAACGCAACTTCGTTGCACGTACTTGTGCATTAATTGCACAAGTTCATCCCGTTTTGCACCGAAGTTTGTGCAGTAACGAAATAATCCGAAACGACCCAAAACATGAGTTTGGGGTCCAATGGGTGGATCGGCTGCGTACGTTGCTAAAAGTTCTGACGCAACTTCGTTGCAAGACCTTGTGCATTACTATCATCAGTTCGGCCCATTTTGCACCGAAGTTCGTGTAGTAACGAACCGGTCTGAAACGACCCAAAACATGAGATTGGGGTCTAATGGGGTGGACCGGGGGCATTCATTGCAATGAATACCGACGCGACTTCGTAGCACAAACTTGTCCATTAATATCACCAGTTCGTGCAGTAACAAACAGTTCAATGGGGTGGATCGGCTGCGTTCGTTGCGAAAATTTCCAACACGACTGCGTTGCACGAACTTGTGCTATGATTGCACTAGTTCAGCTTGTATTGCACCGAAGTTTGTGCTGTAACAAAACGGTCCGAAATGCCCTGAAACATGAGTTTAGGGTCCAATGGGGTGGATCGGGTGGGTTCGTTGCGAAAAATTCCAACGCAATTTCGTTGCATGAACTTGTGCATTAATATCACCAGTCTGGCCTATTTTGCACGAACTTCGTGCAGTAAGGAACCGGTCTGAAACGACCCAAAATATGTGTTTAGGGTCCAATGGAGTTGATCGAGGGCGTACATTGCAAAAAATACCGATGCGACTTCGTCGCACGAACTTGTGCATTAATTGCACCAGTTCACTCCGTTTTGCACCGAAATTCTTGCAGTAACGAAACGGTCTGAAGCAACCCAAAACATGATTTTGGGGTCCAATGGGTGGATCGGGTGCGTTCGTTGCGGAAAATTCCGACGCTACTTAACTGAATGAACTTCTGGATTAATATCACCATTTCAGCCCATTTTGCATCGAAGTTCGTGCATTAACGAAACAGTCCGAAACGACCCAAAACATGAGTTTGGTGTCATAAGGGGTGGATCGGCTGCATTCATTGCTAAAATTCAGATGCAACTTCATTGCATGAAATTGTGCAGTAATATCACCAGTTCGGCCTATTTTGCACCAAAGTTCGTGCAGTAACGAACCGGTCTGAAACGACGCAAAACATGAGTCTGGGGTCCAATTGGTGGATCGGGGGCGTTCGTTGCAAAAAATACCGACGCGACTTCGTTGCACGAACTTGTGCAATTTTTGCACCAGTTCTGCCCGTTTGCACCGAAGTTCGTGCAATAACGAACCGGTCTAAAACGACCCGAAACATGAGTTTGAGGACCAATGGGGTGGATCCGGGGCGTTCGTTGCAAAAAATGCCGACGCGAGTACGATGCACCAACTTGTGGATTAATTGCACCAGTTCAGCCCGTTTTGTACCATAGTTTGTGTAGTAACAAAACAGTCTGAAACGACCCAAAAAATGAGTTTGGGGTCCGATGGGGTGGATTGGCTGCGTTCGTTGCGAAAAATTCGGACGCGACTTCTTTACATGAAATTGTGCATTAATATCACCATTTCGGCCCATTTTGTAATGAAGTTCGTGCAGTAACGAAACGGTCTGAAACGACCCAAAATATGAGTTTGGGGTCCAATGGGGTGGATCGGGGGCGTTCATTGCAAAAAATACCGACGCGACTTCGTTGCACGAACTTGTGCATTAATTGCACCAGTTCAGCCCATTTTGCACCGAAGTTTATGCAGTAACGAAACGGTATGAAGCAACCCATAACATGAGTTTGGGGTCCAATGGGTGGATCGGGTGCGTTCGTTGCGGAAAATTCCGACGCAACTTAACTGAATGAACTTCAGCATTAATATCACCATTTCGGCCAATTTCGCATCGAAGTTCGTGCATTAACGAAACAGTCCAAAACGACCCATAACATGAGTTTGGGGTCAAAAGGGGTAGATTGGCTGCATTCATTTCTAAAAATACCCACGTGACTTCGTTGCACGAACTTGTGCAGTAATTGCACCAGTTCAGTCTGTTTTGCACTGAAGTTTGTGCAGTAACGAACCGGTCTGAAACGACGCAAAATAGGAGTCTGGGGTCCAATGGGGTGGATCGGGGGCGTTCGTTGCAAAAAATACCGACGCGACTTCGTTGCATTAACTTGTGGATTAATATCACCAGTTCGGCCCGTTTTGCACCAAAGTTGGTGCAGTAACGAAACAGTCCGAAACGACCCGAAACATGAGTTTGGGGTCCAATGGGTGGATCGGGTGTGTTCGGTTCGAAAAATTTCGACGCAACTTCGTTGCATGAACTTGTGCATTAATTGCACCAGTTCAGTCCGTTTTCCATCGAAGTTCGTGCAGTAACGAAAAAGTCCGAAACGACCCAAAACATGAGTTTAGGGTCCAATGGGGTTGATCGAGGGCGTTCATTGCAAAAAATACCGACGCGACTTCGTTGCACGAACTTGTGCATTAATATCACCAGTTCAACACATTCTGCACCGGAGTTCGTGAAGTAACGAACCGGTCTGAAATGACACAAAATATGAGTTTGGGGTCCAATGGGGTGGATCGAGGGCGTTCATTGCAAAAAATACCGACGCGACTTCGTTCGACAAACTTGTGCATTAATTCGTGTAGTAACGAAATTCGTGTAGTAACGAAACGGTCTGAAACAACCTAAAACATGGGTTTGGGGTTCAATGGGTGGATTGGGTGCGTTCGTTGTGGAAAATTCCGACGCAACTTCACTGAATGAACTTATGCATTAATATCACCAGTGCGGCCCATTTTGCAACGTAATTCGTACTGTAACGAACCGGTCTGAAATGACCCAAAACATAAGTTTGGGGACCTATGGCGTGGATCCAGGGCGTTCGTTGAGAAAAATACCGACGCAACTTCGTTGCACGAACTTGTGCTTTAATTGCACCAGTTGAGCATGTTTTGCACCGAAGTTTGTGTAGTTACGAAACGGTCTGCAACGACGCAAAACATGAGTCTGGGGTCCAATGGGGTGGATCGGCTGCGTTCGTTGCTAAAAATTCCGACGCGACTTCGTTGCACGAACTTGTGCATTAATTGCACCAGTTCAGCACATTTTGAACCGAAGTTCGTGCAGTTATGAAATGGTCCGAAACGACGCAAAATATGAGTTTGGGGTCCAATGAGGTGGATCGGCTGCGTTCGTTGCTAAAAATTCCGACGCGACTTCGTTGCATGAAATTGTGCAGTAATATCACCAGTTTGGCCCATTTTGCACCGAAGTTTGTGCAGTAACGAACCGGTCTGAAACGACGCAAAATATGAGTTTGCGGTCCAATGGGGTGGATCGGCTGCGTTCGTTGCTAAAAATTCCGACGCGACTTCGTTGCACGAACTTGTGCATTAATTGCACCAGTTCAGCACATTTTGCACCGAAGTTCGTGGAGTTATGAAATGGTCCGAAACGACCCAAAACATGAGTTTGGGGTCCAATGGGGTGCATCGGCTGCGTTCGTTGCTAAAAAATCCAACGCGAGTTCGTTGCATGAAATTGTGCAGTAATATCACCAGTTTGGCCCATTTTGCACCGAAGTTTGTGCAGTAATGAACCGGTCGGAAATGACGCAAAATATGAGTTTGGGGTCCAATGGGGTGGATCGGCTGCGTTCGTTGCAAAACATTGCGACGCGACTTCGTTGCACGAACTTGTGCATTAATGGCACCAGTTCAGCCCATTTTGCACCAAAGTTCGTGCAGTAACGAAACGGTCCGAAATGACCCAAAACATGAGTTTGGGGTCCAATGGGGTGGATCGGGGGCGTTCGTTGCGGAAAATTCCGACGCAACTTAACTGAATGAACTTGTGCATTAGTATCACCAATTCGGCCCATTTTGCATCGAAGTTCGTGCAGTAACGAAACGGTTAGAAACGACCCGAAACATGAGTTTCGGGTCCAATGGGGTCGATTGACTGCGTTCGTTGCTAAAATTTCCGACGACACTTCGTTGCATGAAATTGTGCAGTAATATCACCAGTTCGGCCTGTTTTGCACCGAAGTTGGTGCAGTAACGAACGGGTCTGAAACGACGCAAAACATGAGTCTGGGGTCCAATGGGGTGGATCGGCTGCATTCGTTGCTAAAAATTCCGACTTAAGTTCGTTACATCAAATTGTGCAGTAATATCACAGAATCGCCCCATTTTGCTCGAAATTCGTGCAGTAACGAACTGGTCTGAAATGACGCAAAACATGAGTTTCGGGTGCAATGGGGTGGATCGGGGGCGTTCGTTGCAAAAAATACCGACGTGACTTCACTCAATGAACTTGTGCATTAATATCACCAGTTCAGCCCATTTTGCAACGTTATTCGTACAGTAACGAAACGGTCTGAAATGACCCAAAACCTGAGTTTGGGGTCCAATGGGTGGATGGGGTGGATTCGTTTGCGGAAAATTCCAACGCAACTTCACTGAATGAACTTGTGCATTAATATCACCAGTTCGGCCCATTTTGCACCGAAGTTCGTGCAGTAACAAAACAGTCCGAAACAACCCAAAACATGACTTTGGGGTCCAATGGGGTGGATCGGCTGCGTTCCTTGCTAAAAATTCCGACGCAACTTCGTTGCTTGAAATTGTGCAGTAATATCATCAGTTCGGCCCATTTTGCACCGAAGTTCGTGAAGTAACGAACCGGTCCGAAACGACCCAAAACATGAGTCTGGGGTCCAATGTGGTGGATCAGGGGCGTTCGTTGCAAAAAATACCGACGCGACTTTGTTGCACGAACTTCTGCATTAATTGCACCAGTTCAGCACGTTTTGCACCGAAGTTCGTGTAGTTACGAAACGGTCTGAAACAACCCAAAACATAAGTTCGGGGTCCAATGGGTGGATCGGCTGCGTTCGTTGCTAAAAATTCGGACGCAACTTCGTTGCACGAATCTGTGCATTAATTGCACTAGTTCAGCCCATTTTGCACCAAAGTTCGTGCAATAACAAAACAGTCCGAAACGACCCAAAACATGAGTGTGGGGTCCAATGGGGTGGATCGGGGGCGTTCGTTGCAAAAAATACCAACGCGACTTTGTTGCACGAACTTGTGCATAATTGCACCAGTTCAGCACGTTTTGCACCGAAGTTTGTGTAGTTACGAAACGGACAGAAACGACCCAAAACATGAGTTTGCGGTCCAATGGGTGGATCGGCTGCGTTCGTTGCTAAAAATTCCGACGCGACTTCGTTGCACGAACTTGTGCATTAATTGCACCAGTTCAGCATGTTTTGCACCGAAGTTCGTGCAGTTACGAAATGGTCCGAAATGACCCAAAATATGAGTTTGGGGGCCAATGGGGTGGATCGGCTGCGTTCGTTGCAAAACATTGCGACGCGACTTCGTTGCACGAACTTGTGCATTAATGGCACCAGTTCGGCCCATTTTGCACCAAAGTTCGTGCAGTAACGAAACGGTCCGAAACGACCCAAAACATGAGTTTGGGGTCCAATGGGGTGGATCGGGGGCGTTCATTGCGGAAAATTCCGACGCAACTTAACTGAATGAACTTGTGCATTAGTATCACCAATTCGGCCCATTTTGCATCGAAGTTCGTGCAGTAACGAAACGGTTAGAAACGACCCGAAACATGAGTTTCGGGTCCAATGGGGTCGATTGACTGCGTTCGTTGCTAAAATTTCCAACGACACTTCGTTGCATGAAATTGTGCAGTAATATCACCAGTTCGGCCTGTTTTGCACCGAAGTTGGTGCAGTAACGAACGGGTCTGAAACGACGCAAAACATGAGTCTGGGGTCCAATGGGGTCGATCGGCTGCATTCGTTGCTAAAAATTCCGACTTAAGTTCGTTGCATCAAATTGTGCAGTAATATCACAGAATCGCCCCATTTTGCTCGAAATTCGTGCAGTAACGAACTGGTCTGAAATGATGCAAAACATGAGTTTCGGGTGCAATGGGGTGGATCGGGGGCGTTCGTTGCAAAAAATACCGACGTGACTTCACTCAATGAACTTGTGCATTAATATCACCAGTTCAGCCCATTTTGCAACGTTATTCGTACAGTAACGAAACGGTCTGAAATGACCCAAAACATAAGTTTGGGGACCAATGGGGTGGATCCGGGGCGTTCGTTGCAAAAAATACAGACACGACTTCGTTACACGAACATGTGCTTTAATTGCACCAATTCAGCATGTTTTGCACCGAAGTTTGTGTAGTTAAGAAACGGTCCAAAACAACGCAAAACATGAGTCTGGGGTCCAATGGGGTGGATCGGCTGCGTTCGTTGCTAAAAATTCCGACGCGACTTCGTTGCACGAACTTGTGCATTAATTGCACCAGTTTAGACCGTTCTGCACCGAAGTTCGTGCAATTACGTAACGGTCCGAAATGACCCAAAACATGAGTTTGGGGTCCAATGGGGTGGATCGTCTGCATTCGTTGCTAAAAATTCCGACGCGACTTCGTTGCACGAACTTGTGCATTAATGGCACCAATTCAACCCATTTTGCACCAAAGTTCGTGCCGTAATGACACGGTCTGAAACAACCCAAAACCTGAGTTTGGTGTCCAATGGGTGGATGGGGTGTATTCGTTGCGGAAAATTCCGACGCAACTTCACTGAATGAACTTGTGCATTAATATCACCAGTACGGCCCATTTTGCACCGAAGTTCATGCACTAACAAAACAGTCTGAAACAACCCAAAACATGACTTTGGGGTCCAATGGGGTGGATCGGCTGCGTTCGTTGCTAAAAATTCCGACGCAACTTCGTTGCTTGAAATTGTGCAGTAATATCATCAGTTCGGCCCATTTTGCACCGAAGTTCATGCAGTAACGAACCGGTCCGAAACGACCCAAAACATGAGTCTGGGGTCCAATGGGGTGGATCGGGGGCGTTCGTTGCAAAAAATACCGACGCGACTTTGTTGCACGAACTTGTGCATTAATTGCACCAGTTCAGCACTATTTGCACCGAAGTTTGTGCAGTTACGAAACGGACAGAAACGACCAAAAACATGAGTTTGGGGTCCAATGGGGTGGATCGGCTGCGTTCGTTGCTAAAAATTCCGACGCGACTTCGTTGCACCAACTTGTGCATTAATTGCACCAGTTCAGCATGTTTTGCACCGAAGTTTGTGCAGTTACGAAATGGTCCGAAACGACCCAAAACATGAGTTTGGGGTCCAATGGGGTGGATCGGCTGCGTTCGTTGCTAAAAATTCCGACGCGACTTCGTTGCACGAACTTTTGCATTAATGGCACCAGTTCGGCCCATTTTGCACCAAAGTTCGTGGAGTAACGAAACGGTCCGAATCGACCCAAAACATGAGTCTCGGGTCCAATGGGGTGGATCGGGGGCGTTCGTTGCTAAAAATACCGACGCGACTTTGTTGCACGAACGTGTGCATTAATTGCACCGGTTCAGCACGTTTTGCACCGAAGTTTGTGTAGTTACGAAACGGTCCAAAACGAAACAAAATATTAGTTTGGGGTCCAATGGGGTGGATCGGCTGCGTTCGTTGCTAAAAATTCCGATGCGACTTCGTTGCACCAACTTGTGCATTAATTGCACCAGTTCAGCATGTTTTGCACCGAAGTTCGTGCAGTTACGAAATGGTCCGAAATGACCCAAAACATGAGTTTGGCGTCCAATGGGGTGGATCGGGTGCGTTCGTTGCTAAAAATTCCGACGCGACTTCGTTGCACGAACTTGTGCATTAATTGCACCAGTTTGGCCCATTTTGCATCAAAGTCTGTGCAGTAACGAACCGGTCTGAAACGACGCAAAATATGAGTTTGGGGTCCAATAGGATGGATCGGCTGCGTTCGTTGCTAAAAATTCCGACGCAACTTCGTTGCACGAACTTGTGCATTAATTGCACCAGTTCAGCACATTTTGCACCGAAGTTCGTGCAGTTACGAAACGGACAGAAACGACCCAAAACATGAGTTTGGGGTCCAATGGGTGGATCGGCTGCGTTCGTTGCTAAAAATTCCGACGCGACTTCGTTGCACGAACTTGTGCATTAATTGCACCAGTTCAGCATGTTTTGCACCGAAGTTTGTGCAGTAACGAACCGGTCTGAAACGACGCCAAATATGAGTTTGGGGTCCGATGGGTTGGATCGGCTGCGTTCGTTGCCAAAAATTCCGACGCGACTTCGTTGCACGAACTTGTGCATTAATGGCACCAGTTCGGCCCATTTTGCACCAAAGTTCGTGCAGTAACGAAACGGTCCGAAACGACCCAAAACATGAGTTTGGGGTCCAATGGGGTGGATCGGGGGCGCGTTGCGGAAAATTCCGACGCAACTTAACTGAATGAACTTGTGCATTAATATCACCAGTTCGGCCCATTTTGCATCGAAGTTCGTGCAGTAACGAAACGGTTAGAAACGACCCAAAACATGAGTTTCGGGTCCAATGGGGTCGATCGACTGCGTTCGTTGCTAAAATTTCAGACGCAACTTCGTTGCATGAAATTGTGCAGTAATATCACCAGTTCGGCCTATTTTGCACCGAAGTTGGTGCAGTAACGAACCGGTCTGAAACGACGCAAAACATGAGTCTGGGGTCCAATGGGGTGGATCGGCTGCATTCGTTGCTAAAAATTCCGACTTAAGTTCATTGCATGAAATTGTGCAGTAATATCACAAAATCGCCCCATTTTGCTCGAAATTCGTGCAGTAACGAACCGGTCTGAAATGACGCAAAACATGAGTTTCGGGTGCAATGGGGTGGATCGGGGGCGTTCGTTTCAAAAATTACCGACGCGACTTCACTCAATGAACTTGTGCATTAATATCACAAGTTCAGCCCATTTTGCAATGTAATTCGTACAGTAACGAACCGGTCTGAAATGACCCAAAACATAAGTTTGGGGACCAATGGGGTGGATCCGGGATGTTCGTTGCGAAAAATACAGATACGACTTCGTTGCACGAACTTGTGCTTTAATTGCACCAGTTCAGCATGTTTTGCACCGAAGTTTGTAATGGCGACCCGCTAGGGTTTGATTCCCGATCTTTCGATGAGAGGCATGGATAACTCGATTGGTCGATGGAGGCGACGTTCACGGCCCGACTACAGCCTTCCAAGCTGCGCCTTAGCAACCGATACACCCCGTCCAATGGCTGTCGCGATCTTGTGGAGCGCGGCACCCGGCCACTAGGGCACTCGTCCTGCAAGCAATCGAAGAACTAGCAAGAACAAGTATGACAAGTACTGAATTTACTAGATGTAAATGAAGGTTTCACACGCAATCTCAATAATGGTGGGGTTCCGAAGACAAGAAGACGGGCGGCTGATCCAGCACGCGCGCTTGCAAGCAAGTAGCGAAGGCTAAACTTGATCTAAACAAAACCCAAGCATCCTTGGTGGCGGCTAAGGGGTATAAGTACGTGGGAGGACGACCACAGGGGTGCTGGGGTCGTACTCCAACCCTAGGACGCGTCCGTAATGGACTCAACTTGATACACGGCCCATTGGGCTAAAACAGGGTGACGCAGCACCATGTGCAGAAAAGGACTCTGTATTAATTATACAATTGCGGCCGACTCGTAATAGATATGGATATGAGGCCAGATCCGTTTGAAAGAAGACTTCATAAGCTTTCCACGAAGTACTTGAACGCCCCAATCCGAGTTCATATGCGACCGTGGTGTCCGTCACAAGTTGGTACTGTTCTGCAGTCCGAATCCAGCCTGCGCGAATCCGTTTCCCTTTCGGTCGCCTCCTTGGTTCCTGATGATTAAGTTGATGCGCACAAGCACGAGTAATAGGACCAGCAATAGGTACTTGTGTCGGAGTGGATGTATCGTTGGTCTTGATGTCCTCATCAATTTGTGTAGTTACGAAACGGTCCGAAACGACGCCAAACATGAGTCTGGGGTCCAATGGGGTGGATTGGCTGCGTTCGTTGCTAAAAATTCCGACGCAACTTCGTTGCACGAACTTGTGCATTAATTGCACCAGTTCAGCACGTTTTGCACCGAAGTTCGTGCAGTTACGTAACGATCCGAAACGACCCAAAACATGAGTTTGGGGTCCAAGATCGGCTGCGTTCGTTGCTAAAAATTCCGACGCGACTTCGTTGCACGAACTTGTGCATTAATGGCACCAGTTCGACCCATTTTGCACCAAAGTTCGTGCCGTAACGAAACGGTCTGAAACAACCCAAAACCTGAGTTTGGGGTCCAATGGGTGGATGGGGTGTATTCGTTGCGGAAAATTCCGACGCAACTTCACTGAATGAACTTGTGCATTAATATCACCAGTTCAGGCCATTTTGCACCAAAGTTTGTGTAGTTACGAAACGGTCCGAAATGACCCAAAACATGAGTTTGGGGTCCAATGGGGTGGATCGGCTGCGTTCGTTGCTTAAAATTCCGACGCGACTTCGTTGCACGAACTTGTGCATTAATTGCACCAGGTGAGCACTTTTTGCACCGAAGTTTGTGTAGTTACGAAACGGACAGAAAAGACCCAAAACATGAGTTTGGGGTCCAATGGGTGGATCGGCTGCGTTCGTTGCTAAAAACTCCGACGCGACTTTATTGCACGAACTTGTGCATTAATTGCACCAGTTCAGCACGTTTTGCACCGAAGTTTGTGTAGTTACGAAACAGTCCAAAACGACGCAAAACATGAGTTTGGGGTCCAATGGGGTGGATCGGCTTCGTTCGTTGCAAAAAATACCGACGCGACATTATTGCATGAACTTGTGCATTAATTGCACCAGTTCAACACGTTTTGCACCGAAGTTTGTGTAGTTACGAAACGGTCTGAAACGACGCAAAACATGAGTTTGGGGCTCAATGGGGTGGATCGGCTGCGTTCGTTGCTAAAAATTCCGACGCGACTTCGTTGCATGAAATTGTGCAGTAATATCACCAGTTTTGCCCATTTTGCACCGAAGTTTGTGCAGTAACGAACCGGTCTGAAACGACGCAAAATATGAGTTTGGGGTCCAATGGGGTGGATCGGCTGCGTTCGTTGCTAAAAATTACGACGCGACTTCGTTGCACGAACTTGTGCATTAATTGCACCAGTTCAGCACGTTTTGCATCGTAGTTCGTGCAGTTACGAAATGGTCCGAAACGACCGAAAACATGAGTTTGGGGTCCAATGGGGTGGATCGGCTGCGTTCGTTGCTAAGAATTCCGACGCGACTTCGTTACACGAACTTGCGCATTAATGGCACCAGTTCGGCCCATTTTGCACCAAAGTACGTGCAGTAACGAAACGGTCCGAAACGACCCAAAACATGAGTCTAGGGTCCAATGGGGTCGATCGGGGGCGTTCGTTGCAAAAAATACCGACGCGACTTGGTTGCACGAACTTGTGCATTAATTGCACCAGTTCAGCACATTTTGCACCGTAGTTCGTGCAGTTACGAAATGGTCCGAAATGACCCAAAATATGAGTTTGGGGTCCAATGGGGTGGATCGGGTGCGTTCGTTGCTAAAAATTTTAACGCGACTTCGTTGCACGAACTTGTTCATTAATGGCACCAGTTCGGCCCATTTTGCACCAAAGTTCGTGCAGTAATGAAACGGTCCGAAATGACCCAAACCATGAGTCTGGGGTCCAATGGGGTGGATCGGGGGCATTCGTTGCAAAAAATACCGACGCGACTTTATTGCACGAACTTGTGCATTAATTGCACCAGTTTAGCACGTTTTGCACCGAAGTTTGTGTAGTTACGAAACAGTCCAAAACGATGCAAAACATGAGTTTGGGGTCCAATGGGGTGGATCGGCTGCGTTCGTTGCCAAAAATTCCGACGCGACTTCGTTGCATGAAATTGTGCATTAATGGCACCAGTTCGGCCCATTTTGCACCAAAGTTCGTGCAGTAACGAAACAGTCCGAAACGACCAAAAACATCAGTCTAGGGTCCATTGGGGTGGATCGGGGGCGTTCGTTGCACAAAATACCGACGCGACTTTGTTGCACGAACTTGTGCATTAATTGCACCAGTTCAGCACTTTTTGCACCAAAGTTTGTATAGTTACGAAACGGACAAAAACGACGCAAAACATGAGTTTGGGGTCCAATGGGTGGATCGGCTGCGTTCGTTGCTAAAAATTACGACGCGACTTCGTTGCACGAACTTGTGCATTAATTGCACCAGTTCAGCACGTTTTGCACCGAAGTTCGCGCAGTTACGAAATGGTCCGAAACGACCCAAAACATGAGTTTAGGGTCCAATGGGGTGGATCGGCTGCGTCGTTGCTAAAAATTCCGACGCGAGTTCGTTGCACGAACTTTTGCATTAAGGGCACCAGTTCGACCCATTTTGCACCAAAGTTCGTGCCGTAACGAAACGGTCTGAAACAACCCAAAACCTGAGTTTGGGGTCCAATGGGTGGATGGGGTGTATTCGTTGCGGAAAATTCCGACGCAACTTCACTGAATGAACTTGTGCATTAATATCACCAGTTCAGGCCATTTTGCACCGAAGTTCGTGCAGTAACAAAACAGTCTGAAACGACCCAAAACATGACTTTGGGGTCCAATGGGGTGGATCGGCTGCGTTCGTTGCTAAAAATTCCGACGCGACTTCGTTACACGAACTTGCGCATTAATGGCACCAGTTCGGCCCATTTTGCACCAAAGTACGTGCAGTAACGAACCGGTCCGAAACGACCCAAAACATGAGTCTGAGGTCCAATGTGGTGGATCGGGGGCGTTCGTTGCAAAAAATACCGACGCGACTTTGTTGCACGAACTTGTGCCTTAATTGCACCAGTTCAGCACGGTTTGCACCGAAGTTTGTGTAGTTACGAAACGGTCCGAAATGACCCAAAACATGAGTTTGGGGTCCAATGGGGTGGATCGGCTGCGTTCGTTGCTAAAAATTCCGACGCGACTTTGTTACACGAACTTGTGCATTAATTGTACCAGGTGAGCACTTTTTGCACCGAAGTTTGTGTAGTTACGAAACGGATAGAAATGACCCAAAACATGAGTTTGGGGTCCAATGGGTGGATCGGCTGCGTTCGTTGCTAAAAACTCCGACGCGACTTCGTTGCACGAACTTGTGCATTAATTGCACCAGTTCAGCACGTTTTGCACCGTAGTTCGTGCAGTTACGAAATGGACCGAAACGACCCAAAACATGAGTTTGGGGTCCAATGGGGTGGATCGGCTGCGTTCGTTGCTAAAAATTCCGACGCGACTTCGTTACACGAACTTGTGCATTAATGGCACCAGTTCGGCTAATTTTGCACCAAAGTACGTGCAGTAACGAAACGGTCCGAAACGACCCAAAACATGAGTCTAGGGTCCAATGGGGTCGATCGGGGGCGTTCGTTGCAAAAAATACCGACGCGACTTGGTTGCACGAACTTGTGCATTAATTGCACCAGGTCAGCACTTTTTGCACCGAAGTTTCTGTAGTTACGAAACGGACAGAAACGACCCAAAACATGAGTTTGGGGTCCAATGGGTGGATCGGCTGCGTTCGTTGCTAAAAATTCCGACGCGACTTCGTTGCACGAACTTGTGCATTAATTGCACCAGTTCAGCACGTTTTGCACCGTAGTTCGTGCAGTTACGAAATGGTCCAAAACGACCCAAAATATGAGTTTGGGGTCCAATGGGGTGGATCGGGTGCGTTCGTTGCTAAAAATTTTAACGCGACTTCGTTGCACGAACTTGTTCATTAATGGCACCAGTTCGGCCCATTTTGCACCAATGTTCGTGCAGTAATAAAACGGTCCGAAATGACCCAAACCATGAGTCTGGGGTCCAATGGGGTGGATCGGGGGCATTCGTTGCAAAAAATACCGACGCGACTTTATTGCACGAACTTGTGCATTAATTGCACCAGTTCAGCACGTTTTGCACCGAAGTTTGTGTAGTTACGAAATAGTCAAAAACGACGCAAAACATGAGTTTGGGGTCCAATGGGGTGGATCGGCTGCGTTCGTTGCCAAAAATTCCGACGGGACTTCGTTGCATGAAATTGTGCATTAATGGCACCAGTTCGGCCCATTTTGCACCAAAGTTCGTGCAGTAAGGAAACGGTCCGAAACGACCAAAAACATCAGTCCAGGGTCCATTGGGGTGGATCGGGGGCGTTCGTTGCACAAAATACCGACGCGACTTTGTTGCACGAACTTGTGCATTAATTGCACCAGTTCAGCACTTTTTGCACAAAAGTTTCTATAGTTACGAAACGGACAAAAACGACCCAAAACATGAGTTTGGGGTCCAATGGGTGGATCAGCTGCGTTCGTTGCTAAAAATTACGACGCGACTTCGTTGCACGAACTTGTGCATTAATTGCACCAGTTCAGCACGTTTTGCACCGAAGTTCGTGCAGTTACGAAATGGTCCGAAACGACCCAAAACATGAGTTTAGGGTCCAATGGGGTGGATCGGCTGCGTCGTTGCTAAAAATTCCGACGCGAGTTCGTTGCACGAACTTGTGCATTAAGGGCACCAGTTCGACCCATTTTGCACCAAAGTTCGTGCCGTAACGAAACGGTCTGAAACAACCCAAAACCTGAGTTTGGGGTCCAATGGGTGGATGGGGTGTATTCGTTGCGGAAAATTCCGACGCAACTTCACTGAATGAACTTGTGCATTAATATCACCAGTTCAGGCCATTTTGCACCGAAGTTCGTGCAGTAACAAAACAGTCTGAAACGACCCAAAACATGACTTTGGGGTCCAATGGGGTGGATCGGCTGCGTTCGTTGCTAAAAATTCCGACGCAACTTCGTTGCTTGAAATTGTGCAGTAATATCATCAGCTCGGCCCATTATGCACCGAAGTTCGTGTAGTAACGAACCGGTCGGAAACGACCCAAAACATGAGTCTGAGGTCCAATGTGGTGGATCGGGGGCGTTCGTTGCGAAAAATACCGACGCGACTTTGTTGCACGAACTTGTGCCTTAATTGCACCAGTTCAGCACGGTTTGCACCGAAGTTTGTGTAGTTACGAAACGGTCCGAAATGACCCAAAACATGAGTTTGGGGTCCAATGGGGTGGATCGGCTGCGTTCGTTGCTAAAAATTCCGACGCGACTTTGTTACACGAACTTGTGCATTAATTGCACCAGGTGAGCACTTTTTGCACCGAAGTATGTGTAGTTACGAAACGGATAGAAATGACCCAAAACATGAGTTTGGGGTCCAATGGGTGGATCGGCTGCGTTCGTTGCTAAAAACTCCGACGCGACTTCGTTGCACGAACTTGTGCATTAATTGCACCAGTTCAGCACGTTTTGCACCGTAGTTCGTGCAGTTACGAAATGGACCGAAACGACCCAAAACATGAGTTTGGGGTCCAATGGGGTGGATCGGCTGCGTTCGTTGCTAAAAATTCCGACGCGACTTCGTTACACGAACTTGTGCATTAATGGCACCAGTTCGGCCCCATTTTGCACCAAAGTACGTGCAGTAACAAAACGGTCCGAAACGACCCAAAACATGAGTCTAGGGTCCAATGGGGTCGATCGGGGGCGTTCGTTGCAAAAAATACCGACGCGACTTGGTTGCACGAACTTGTGCATTAATTGCACCAGGTCAGCACTTTTTGCACCGAAGTTTCTGTAGTTACGAAACGGACAGAAACGACCCAAAACATGAGTTTGGGGTCCAATGGGTGGATCGGCTGCGTTCGTTGCTAAAAATTCCGACGCGACTTCGTTGCACGAACTTGTGCATTAATTGCACCAGTTCAGCACGTTTTGCACCGTAGTTCGTGCAGTTACGAAATGGTCCAAAACGACCCAAAATATGAGTTTGGGGTCCAATGGGGTGGATCGGGTGCGTTCGTTGCTAAAAATTTTAACGCGACTTCATTGCACGAACTTGTTCATTAATGGCACCAGTTCGGCCCATTTTGCACCAATGTTCGTGCAGTAATAAAACGGTCCGAAATGACCCAAACCATGAGTCTGGGGTCCAATGGGGTGGATCGGGGGCATTCGTTGCAAAAAATACCGACGCGACTTTATTGCACGAACTTGTGCATTAATTGCACCAGTTCAGCACGTTTTGCACCGAAGTTTGTGTAGTTACGAAATAGTCAAAAACGACGCAAAACATGAGTTTGGGGTCCAATGGGGTGGATCGGCTGCGTTCGTTGCCAAAAATTCCGACGGGACTTCGTTGCATGAAATTGTGCATTAATGGCACCAGTTCGGCCCATTTTGCACCAAAGTTCGTGCAGTAAGGAAACGGTCCGAAACGACCAAAAACATCAGTCCAGGGTCCATTGGGGTGGATCGGGGGCGTTCGTTGCACAAAATACCGACGCGACTTTGTTGCACGAACTTGTGCATTAATTGCACCAGTTCAGCACTTTTTGCACAAAAGTTTCTATAGTTACGAACGGACAAAAACGACCCAAAACATGAGTTTGGGGTCCAATGGGTGGATCAGCTGCGTTCGTTGCTAAAAATTACGACGCGACTTCGTTGCACGAACTTGTGCATTAATTGCACCAGTTCAGCACGTTTTGCACCGAAGTTCGTGCAGTTACGAAATGGTCCGAAACGACCCAAAACATGAGTTTAGGGTCCAATGGGGTGGATCGGCTGCGTCGTTGCTAAAAATTCCGACGCGAGTTCGTTGCACGAACTTGTGCATTAAGGGCACCAGTTCGACCCATTTTGCACCAAAGTTCGTGCCGTAACGAAACGGTCTGAAACAACCCAAAACCTGAGTTTGGGGTCCAATGGGTGGATGGGGTGTATTCGTTGCGGAAAATTCCGACGCAACTTCACTGAATGAACTTGTGCATTAATATCACCAGTTCAGGCCATTTTGCACCGAAGTTCGTGCAGTAACAAAACAGTCTGAAACGACCCAAAACATGACTTTGGGGTCCAATGGGGTGGATCGGCTGCGTTCGTTGCTAAAAATTCCGACGCAACTTCGTTGCTTGAAATTGTGCAGTAATATCATCAGCTCGGCCCATTATGCACCGAAGTTCGTGTAGTAACGAACCGGTCGGAAACGACCCAAAACATGAGTCTGAGGTCCAATGTGGTGGATCGGGGGCGTTCGTTGCGAAAAATACCGACGCGACTTTGTTGCACGAACTTGTGCCTTAATTGCACCAGTTCAGCACGGTTTGCACCGAAGTTTGTGTAGTTACGAAACGGTCCGAAATGACCCAAAACATGAGTTTGGGGTCCAATGGGGTGGATCGGCTGCGTTCGTTGCTAAAAATTCCGACGCGACTTTGTTACACGAACTTGTGCATTAATTGCACCAGGTGAGCACTTTTTGCACCGAAGTATGTGTAGTTACGAAACGGATAGAAATGACCCAAAACATGAGTTTGGGGTCCAATGGGTGGATCGGCTGCGTTCGTTGCTAAAAACTCCGACGCGACTTCGTTGCACGAACTTGTGCATTAATTGCACCAGTTCAGCACGTTTTGCACCGTAGTTCGTGCAGTTACGAAATGGACCGAAACGACCCAAAACATGAGTTTGGGGTCCAATGGGGTGGATCGGCTGCGTTCGTTGCTAAAAATTCCGACGCGACTTCGTTACACGAACTTGTGCATTAATGGCACCAGTTCGGCCCATTTTGCACCAAAGTACGTGCAGTAACAAAACGGTCCGAAACGACCCAAAACATGAGTCTAGGGTCCAATGGGGTCGATCGGGGGCGTTCGTTGCAAAAAATACCGACGCGATTTGGTTGCACGAACTTGTGCATTAATTGCACCAGGTCAGCACTTTTTGCACCGAAGTTTGTGTAGTTACGAAACGGACAGAAACGACCCAAAACATGAGTTTGGGGTCCAATGGGTGGATCGGCTGCGTTCGTTGCTAAAAATTCCGACGCGACTTCGTTGCACGAACTTGTGCATTAATTGCACCAGTTCAGCACGTTTTGCACCGCAGTTCGTGCAGTTACGAAATGGTCCGAAACGACCCAAAATATGAGTTTGGGGTCCAATGGGGTGGATCGGGTGCGTTCGTTGCTAAAAATTTTAACGCGACTTCGTTGCACGAACTTGTTCATTAATGGCACCAGTTCGGCCCATTTTGCACCAACGTTCGTGCAGTAATGAAACGGTCCGAAATGACCCAAACCATGAGTCTGGGGTCCAATGGGGTGGATCGGGGGCATTCGTTGCAAAAAATACCGACGCGACTTTATTGCACGAACTTGTGCATTAATTGCACCAGTTCAGCACGTTTTGCACCGAAGTTTGTGTAGTTACGAAATAGTCAAAAACGACGCAAAACATGAGTTTGGGGTCCAATGGGGTGGATCGGCTGCGTTCGTTGCCAAAAATTCCGACGGGACTTCGTTGCATGAAATTGTGCATTAATGGCACCAGTTCGGCCCATTTTGCACCAAAGTTCGTGCAGTAAGGAAACGGTCCGAAACGACCAAAAACATCAGTCTAGGGTCCATTGGGGTGGATCGGGGGCGTTCGTTGCACAAAATACCGACGCGACTTTGTTGCACGAACTTGTGCATTAATTGCACCAGTTCAGCACTTTTTGCACCAAAGTTTATATAGTTACGAAACGGACAAAAACGACCCAAAACATGAGTTTGGGGTCCAATGGGTGGATCGGCTGCGTTTGTTGCTAAAAATTACGACGCGACTTCGTTGCACGAACTTGTCCATTAATTGCACCAGTTCAGCACGTTTTGCACCGAAGTTCGCGCAGTTACGAAATGGTCCGAAACGACCCAAAACATGAGTTTAGGGTCCAATGGGGTGGATCGGCTGCGTCGTTGCTAAAAATTCCGACGCGAGTTCGTTGCACGAACTTGTGCATTAAGGGCACCAGTTCGACCCATTTTGCACCAAAGTTCGTGCCGTAACGAAACGGTCTGAAACAACCCAAAACCTGAGTTTGGGGTCCAATGGGTGGATGGGGTGTATTCGTTGCGGAAAATTCCGACGCAACTTCACTGAATGAACTTGTGCATTAATATCACCAGTTCAGGCCATTTTGCACCGAAGTTCGTGCAGTAACAAAACAGTCTGAAACGACCCAAAACATGACTTTGGGGTCCAATGGGGTGGATCGGCTGCGTTCGTTGCTAAAAATTCCGACGCAACTTCGTTGCTTGAAATTGTGCAGTAATATCATCAGCTCGGCCCATTATGCACCGAAGTTCGTGTAGTAACGAACCGGTCCGAAACGACCCAAAACATGAGTCTGAGGTCCAATGTGGTGGATCGGGGGCGTTCGTTGCAAAAAATACCGACGCGACTTTGTTGCACGAACTTGTGCCTTAATTGCACCAGTTCAGCACGGTTTGCACCGAAGTTTGTGTAGTTACGAAACGGTCCGAAATGACCCAAAACATGAGTTTGGGGTCCAATGGGGTGGATCGGCTGCGTTCGTTGCTAAAAATTCCGACGC